>JBAMJR010000031.1:5190000-5910000 GCA_038501785.1 Myoxocephalus aenaeus
CAGTGGTGAGCCCTTGGTCCACGCGTGGCCCTCAATCAGCGTAAGACCTCATCTAGACAAGACTGGAGATGCAGACCTAGCCAGCTGACTGGTACAACCGATTAGGACATTCCATTAGCTGTCATTATCAAGTCACCTTCAACCAGGGCCACTGCTGCATATTCTTGTGTGGAAGCCTTTGACACTGCTGAGTCACTATAACGTCTGGACACAGAGAGCCCTGAATGTAAGTGAGACATCAGCATCCAGCGTGGAGAGGACAGGAATGGGTTAACAAGCAGTTGGCTTTGTGTCTAGCTCTTCCTCCTCCTTCAGCACCAGGAGAGCAGGGGCCCTTAAGTCTCTGTACTGAAACATAGTAGTTTCTGGCAGTGTTGTCCCACTTCAGAGCACAAACAGCACGCCATCATGATGTGTCATGAGGAAATTGCTCCGTGCCTGTCAGGTGAAGTGTGCTGGTGAGAATGCGATCAGCCTTTGTGTCATCTGAAAGCTGGTTCGCTGCTGCGTTGTCATCAGCCAATAGTGTTGGAGAGCAGTCATGCCTAGAGGGCAGTTACATAATCCCTTGGCACTTCAAGCATGTGTACACTGGAGCAGATAGTAGACTTGAGGATCGGCATCCACGCCTGCCATAAACTGGGCCAAAGTGGTATTTTATAAATAGCGGTAGAGCGTGGGTTGCAGGGCTGGGCTGAGCTGAGCTCTGTGATGTCACTCAAACGCTACAAGACCACTCCTTGCCTAACTTCCTGTGGGAAACAATCCTTGCTTGTCGGAGACTAAGCTTCACTTTCTACGTTTCATCCTAACACACACGCACACGCGCACACACACAGTCCCGTCCTTGCCCTCTGGTAAAGTGCACAGTAGGGCTGTCAAAATTGCTAAAAAATTACGTTCGAATATTCTCTTTAAAAAAACACATATATTCAAACATATTCGAATATATGTGTAAATAAAAAATTCTTCAGTTTAGGTGTTCACTCTCTCTCTCTCTCTCTCTCTCTCTCTCTCTCTCTCTCGCTGAAGTTCCACATTTTATGCCATATTCTCTTGGGTGCACATTCTGGAGATGTGGCCTCAAGTTGCTTGTCGTTGAATGGTAAGCTAACTCTAGCTTACATAGTGTAGCGACCCTGGGTCAGGAAAGCTACGAGACGTTAGATGGCTTACAGGGTGTTTATTAAGGGAACATAGAACAGGCTACTGTGGGCCGCGGCCTACGCCACAACAACAGCAAAACCCCGTGAAAGCCTCAACCAGCTTCACGTCTGCTCCGGGTCAGAGACTCTGCCCCGAACGGCTCGACACACACACACACACACACACACACACACACACACACACACACACACACACACAAAAAGAGGACACTTCATCGCGGCCGCGGCGGGGGTTGCCAGATTCACGATAATTATCCTCCGAAATACTTTTTATTTTTATTTTTATTTTTACATTCGAATATTAATTTTCACATTCGAAATTCTGTTTTTAACAACTATTCGAATATATATTCAAATTTCGATTATTCGTTGACAGCCCTAGTGCACAGGCAGACGCAGCAGCAATCTAGGATTTCACAATCAATCCACAAGTTCTCAGTGGCTCCCTCATCTGCTGGACAGGGCAGGCAGGGGTTGGCATGGAGAAGAACGTAAATCATGTTCCCACACATTTTGTTGCTAATAACGCTATGGGCAATACACTATTGTAGTAGTGTGCCTACACAGTTGATACAATGCTTTAAATGAGTCATTCAAAAGAGCTATATCTCACTCTTCATTAAAAGTGTTTTTATTACTGACTCGCATGTTTGTTTGTTTTTAAACACACACACTGGTTTGTGTCTCTATGTTAGAAAGACTAAGAATGTCTTAATTCTTGTCTTGTTGAGTCTGCTTTGGTCATAATTTGTTAATGTCTGCTGGGATTTTAATATCAGCCCATGATGCTGTGTTAAATCCCCTTCACGCACACATTTGTTGTATTATTTATTTCTTAGAAAATGAGACATTACTAACTAACAAATAATGCTGAGAAGATACATTCATCTTGTTTATAGGTTGGCTATCATCAAGGTTTGTTAATTGTTTTTTGTATTTAATATTATTGGGTCTGATATTTACTATATACAGTATTCCTGCTTCCCATTAAAAGCGACCACAAAACCAGTGCAACAAGTCCCAGGATGAAGCTCAGACTCCTGTTGCTAAGTTACAGATGAGTGTTTTCCTATTTTTAGTGCTGAAGACTAGGATTCTCGTTGGAAGAATATATTTTCATTTGGAATATGATAATTGTCACAAAATGAATTGTTTCGTGCCATTTTGAACTACAGTAATTAGATAATAGATTAGAGGCAGCTCAATGCAGAGCTGTCCTCTGGGGTTTGAGAGTACCTCTACAATAAGATGTTGAGGAGAGGCATTTTATTAATTCATAATGACTTTTATGAAGATAGGATGCCATGCAGAATGCATGTCTACAAATTTCATAGAGCAAGAAAAGCTGTTTTAATAATTTCAGTAACTTCAGTTTCTCCCAAGAAAATTCTGGGATTGTTTTCTTTTTTTCCTATTTGAGTACTTTGATGTGAGTGTCTGGGTATTTTTTGCTTGCACGCTTGTGTGTGTGTTTTGTTTAGTGCCCTATTGGTTGTGTCAGAGATGTCTAAGGTTGTCTGTGTGCTGGTTTATCGCAGGTACAGTGGCGTCTTCCCCAGCCTCAACATGGCAGTGAAGCGCCGGGAACAGGCGCTGCAGGACTACAAACGGTTGCAGTCCAAAGCGGAGAAGTATGAAGAGAAAGAAAAAACCGGGCCCGTTATGGTCAAACTACATCAGGTAAGTTGAGTTTATAGCTTGCATCAGTGCACGTGTTGGTCCACTCCAGTGCTCCTCCTCCTGCAGAGGGGCATAGTTCAGTTGCACATATTGTGAATAGGGCACAATAAGTGGAAAAAGACACAAATGCTGACTGGATATGAACAAAAATAGTTGAGCACATGCATACTGTACATGTGCGCTCCTTCACCCACGCAAGCTACCAGGCTCTCAAGTAGTGCCTTTTCAAAAAGGCACTGCTGCACATCTACAGGCACGTAATTGAGAATTGTAGACACACACACACATACACACACCATGAGGCCACTACAGAAGCGCACACATTCACAGATAGTGCTGCCTATGCTATTGCCTCTAACACATCCTCACATGGCGAGCCACCCACACACATTGAGAAAAGCACCGTCAGGGGAACAAAGCCTTGAAGAGGCCCCTATATCCCTACCATTTGAATCCCTGTGCACTTAAAGAAATGATCTTAACAAAACACTTGTATGCCATTTTAACTGGCATGTGTAAAGAAAACTAACTAGTGTGAAGAGACCATACCATAATGCAGTAGATCAACAATATGTTGTAGTTTTAATATAGCAACTCCCCCCTTCCCCTTAATAGAAATGATCACCCTCTCACACATATTCATTGTGCATTCCATAACTATATGCCTACAGTAGACTACCCACTAATACATTCACACACAGATCAGTGGTGCTGGAGTCCACTCACAGCCAAGTCTGCCCACATAACCCACTCCTCCTCACTGTGATCGTGATTACAGCCTTTTTTTTTTTGCACTGCTTCTCCGTGGGAATTAGGCAAAAATCTTTCTGAACAATAAGAAAGACACTTAAGATGGCTCCACTGCTGAAATACTTTAAACAAACTTGTTTCTATTTGTAGGCATTTGTTTTTCTCAAAATCTTTGCACCAGTTTTTGGAGAAGAATGTGTAAAAAAAACAACGTGAGCTGACATGGTGAATTGGTGGGGATGTTATGTAAAATTAGAAGTGATGATTCTTTTGTTTCCTCTCTCCCCTCCACACCCCAGGCCAGAGAGGAGCTCCGACCGGTCAGGGAGGACTTTGAGTCCAAGAACAAGCAGCTGCTGGACGAGATGCCCAAGTTCTACAACAGCCGCATCGACTACTTCCAGCCCAGCTTTGAGGCTCTCATCAGGGCGCAGGTTAGTGATCTCTCCCCCCCCCCCCGGAGGTACACAAACAATAAGGCGCTTGTGCATGCACGCGCATACACACTCTCTCCACAGTGTCTGTTACGCCCTCCGAGCGTTGATTAAACAACAGTGGATAAAGTGTCTGATGGAAGGGAGTGTATAATCCTGGCAGTCTGTCTCCCTCCACGCTGTCCTAATGTGATTAACCCCCAGTGACGGCCCACACTGCTGTGTTTAGCCCAGGAAGGCCTCATCTGTCTGGCTCCACTGCAGCCCTGCATGTCATCCTCTAACCTGAAGCTTCTCTTAAAGCAGCTGGGCGTCTCAAGTTAGCGCCACCATGTCCCCCTCCCCCACCCCAGACCTGCCTGGCCATGTCATTTCCTCTTTGGGACAGTCACTGGCACACTCCTAATCAGTTAACTAGATTACCCTAGACCTAATGCCAATTATGTAGTTATATGTTGTACTTTGAACTTAAAATTAGCAAACTGACTGATTATCAGTCATGACAAACATTAAATATTTCTACAAATCTGAGCTCGGGTCTTTTTTCTTTCTACGTTTTAATAAATGTTTTACCTGGCTTAGCAGTGTGCAAGATGTATTATGAATCATACTTGTGTTTTTATATTCAGTTGACATTATCTTTATTCATGTAGCTCAAGCACATGAATGAGCATTTACACATGTTTATACACACACACACGCACACGCACACGCGCACACACACACACACAGCCACACGTGGGTGGCCAGTGGACCTCATCCCCAGCCTGCATGTACTTGGTTTCATCCTCCACTCCCTTCTCTCCCAGCCGCTGTGGCTGCTCAGCTCCCAGCGGCAGCAGGAAAAGGCAACAAGGCTGCTTTTGTTGTGAGCCTCTAGCTTCACGATCACAAGTACTGTCCTGAAACTGTCAGTGGGACACTTGGCTTGACCTGTCCACCTGTACAGATGTTGATGAATTGAGACATTGTCTTGATTTTTTTCCCCTTCGTTTTGCATTCTTTACTTACTGCATGTGTTCTTTAAAAAAAAAAAAAAAAAAACATTTCTCAGATTGCGTTCTTTTCCCAGTGGATTTTCTGTTTCCTGAAACAGTGGTCACACAATGTTGTAGGACTTACCGAATAGAATGCAACATACATTATTCATTATTGTTGTAGGCTAAGAGGTTAAAGTGTAACCTCTCTGTATACATATTAAGCAGCTGAGACTGGTATGTTAAAATGTCCAGACACAAGTCATTTAATTTCAAGCTTTGCTTTACCCAAAGACTCCTTTTTGTACCGTAGGTGGTCATAGGCTGTGTTTACTCCTCCTGGTGACTGGGCTAATTGTAATAATAGAGTGTCTTTGCTACAGAGGGCACTCAAACACTGATCTGGTGTACATTATCATCACGGGTCAAATGGACATTTCCGATGGCTCTTTCAACAAGCCGTTCTGCATATCCGCTTTACCCCACAAACAGCAGTAACCCAATACTTATGGCCCACTCGTGTGGTTTAGGTGGCAAATGTTGGTATAAACATTCAAAGGTCTTTCTGGCTGAGCATTTAAAACGGCTTGTACAACAAGTTGGTTCAGAAACCTTTTTTCCTTTGGGTCTGACATTGTAAAATCTGTCCGTGACAGTGAGGCAAATGTTATTTCTGTATACAATGCATGACTCCTGGTTATTTCCAGCTTGACGTAGCCCTTATTCTGTTGTGAATTAGCAAATCGGTAAGCATTTCTTCTACTTGTTTGGTTGGTCTTGCTGTTCCGGCCTACAATAGGACACACATGCAGTTTCAGAGAAGCCAATGGTGCCCTCTTAAGAGCATGGTATTGTATGCATCGCTGCATGAATAAATATTGAGGTGTGTGTGTGTGTGTGTGTGTGTGTGTTTCAAGGGGTTGTATTTCTCAGTACTTTCATTCTCTGCCTACTCTTCTGGAGTCTTGTAATGTGATTAAAGTCTATTAATCATCAAAGCAACTCTCTAGGGAGCCTGACTCATGAACTAAGGGGAAGAAGCAGGGGTGGGAAGTGTCAAGAAAGCTTTCAGTGAACACTCTCTATCTCTTGTTCAGATTGGGAGAGAAAAGCAGGGTCACTACCCACCGAAGTGCTGGGGTTTTTGGGGCTTTGTCGGAGTTGTTTGATATCTGTGGGCTTCCTCTTCTCCTTTCAAATCACTTCTCATTAGCAGAGGTGAAGAGGAATGAGACCAGCAGCTTCAGACTAGTGAGTAAGAGCATGGTTAGATTGTGCGAGCAGAGTCTGGATATGTATTTGTTGGAGTTTTCCTGAGAGGCATCTAAGAAAGATCTGTTCACCCTCTCGAGTGTCTATCAAACAGGACTATTTTTTTTTTTCTTCTGCTCCCCAGGTTGTCTATTTCACCGAAATGTACAACATCTTCAGCGAGTTAACGGACCAGATCGACCAGGCAGGACTGACTGATGAGCAGAGGGAGAGGGAGACCGAGGCCAAGCTCAGCGAGTTGCGTGCTCTGTCCATTGTCGCGGACGACTGAGGGAAGAAAGCCGAAAACCGAGATGGGTTCCTTTCATGCCTCTCTGAATGGACTGCAGTCTTTTCAGGCTCCTTCGTGCAGTTCAAACGGACAGCAATGGCCTTAACCTGATTATCAGATTGTTTCCTTGCGGCCTCATCACCCCTCATTCCTCTTGCACTACACTCCCATGTTTAATTTTTTCTCCAGAGAGACTCTGCAACTCAAAGCAGCTGAAATGCCACATTAACTAAGCCATCAGCCAAGTGCAGCATTATAAGCCAATATGTTGTTTTTTTTGTAAAGGAATCAAACAGTTTTTGTCAGAACTAATTAGCAAGGTTACACTTTGTGGTTTCAGAGATGTCTATAAGCATTTACTTTCTAAAGCAGGAAATGAGCATGAATGTTTTTATTAGTCACATCTGCAATGTTACTAACAATCTGAAGTTTTTATCACCCAAGTTTGAAATGACAAACACTACAACTGTTATGTAATATACTTTAGGTTACCAGCAAGAACATGTAAGTCTGTATTTTGACCTTTGCCGGTTAGCTCTAAGTTCAGCTTTGTGCCATGTTGTGTGAGAGCTTTTTATTGGGGTTTACAGGGAGGTATTGGTAACACCACCTGTGCATTAAGTGCCTACATTGTCCCGGCCGTGGATGTAACATGAAAGCTATCTTCAGTAAAGTTAGATTGTGCCCGTGCAGCGATGTTGAAAGGTCAACCACTCAGACTGCTGAGAGAACAAGTTCTCTAATCAAAAATAAAGGCTGGTGCTCCCTCTAGTGGAAAATACTAATCATGACAATTTTATTTTATTCACACCATCCATCCTTTTTTGTATTGTGGTTCAGTTTGTCTGTTGGTAACAAGCCTCATACATTGTTGGCACTCTAAAGAAAGTCCTTTCTCTGCAACCAGGGTTAGAAGCCAACTTGTGTTTTTAGCTTTCCATGATTTTGGACCAAATTATACTGTCATTGCATTCTTGTTTCCACCTTCATCAGGTACTACCTCAGTATGATCAACACATACTAGGTGGTCATGCACACACACAAATTGTTCCAATATCATGTTCGTGGATTTTTTTAAAAAGGTGTCATATCCAGAAGTTGACTATTTATTCTCCCATGTTTTGACTGTCTGAGTTATGTTATATTTTACTTACACACGTGTATTAATGAAGGTTTTTCTAAATAATGAAGTTGTAAGTGGTCGATTTCTTTTGACAAGTAATACTTCAAGAGTGGGTTTTAATTTAGGTTTTTTTAATGTATTAACACAAATCTGTGACAATGTTTTTCAGCCATCATTGTAATGTATAGTCTATTGTGAAATAAATTAACTGAGAATAGTAACCATGTATACAGTTGTATTGTTGCCTTGAGTTTAAGTTTGGATATCCACTGCATATTTCTCTCAAATGCAGAAGTTTTTAAAGAATTGAAATCACACAAAAGACTCATCTGTTACTAATCTTTATTTCTGTTCAGTTTCACTTTACTGGAATTAGTCAGTAGTGTCCTGTCAGCAAATCTCATAAGCAGTATGTACTGTGCAGCCTTTTTATTTTATTTTAACAAATCCATGCTGGTTGAACCCCTTCATAGTTTTAATGGTTTAATTGCAGGTGATCGATTACATGCTCACTCTGGTTTATGAAATCTTTCAGCACCATTATGAAAAATATGCAACCGACGAGTGTTCATGAAAAGTTTGTCATGGTGAAACAAGGGCTCAACAACCGTAAAATACAAATCTACAGTTAACGCGAGTTCTATGAGCAACAATGTCCCAAAGACAAGTATCCCTTTAAAAAAAAAAAATCAGGGCGGTGTGAATTAAATGTCTAACTTAACGTCTCTGCAGGTTGCTTCTTAATAATCTCTGATTTGTAACTCTAAACTATACAATAATTTATGTATTATTAAAATCTCTGAATTAGTGACAAAGACAACAGTGAGATTGGAATTTAAAACAAAAGAAGGGGTTTGGTCCCAATCTGTTATTTTTCATGTGAAGTTAATACAGTACACATGTGCAAAAGGTGGATTCAAATTAAAACTTATTTAAAGCAAAATACCAATATTCCAAATGATATACAGTTGTATATTTCAAAATAAGGCACTACTGGACGTATAGGATTTGATTTTTTTTTCTTCTCCCGGGTCCCTGTCCCGTTTTTGTTATCCCTTGTTGGACACCAGTAACCGTGGTGTGTCGTGTGTGTCGTCCCTCAAAAGGCCGTCTTGCTGTACATGCTTGATATTTGTTTCTGGAAGGTTCTGCGGATGTCAACGCGTCTACTTTTCAGTGTGGGGGTGAGAAGGCCGTTGGCGATGCTGAACGTCTCTGGATGCAAGTGCAGGTCCTTCACCTGAAAGAAAGGGAAGACACAATCACACCAAAAGTCAGTATTGAAAACTTAGTTGCTTGCACATTTTTACCGAGTGCAGTGTCAGCGGAGACTCCTCACTTGTTCAAAGGACTTCAGCCCCGCTTCCTTCCCTACAGCTTTCATGTCCTCTAAAACTGCGTTCTCTAACTCCTGTTGAAAGACCAATAACTGTCAATTTTCCACGATGCATACAATGTAAAATGGTTACGTTATGAAATTGGGGTTTAGATGACATACAGGATTCTGGCACAGCTCTTCATAGGATCCCACAAATCCTCGGTTTTTAGCCCAGTCGACAAACATCTCAGGGTCAGGTACAACTATGCCTATGAGATAAG
Organism: Myoxocephalus aenaeus; assembly: GCA_038501785.1. NCBI lineage: Eukaryota > Metazoa > Chordata > Actinopteri > Perciformes > Cottidae > Myoxocephalus > Myoxocephalus aenaeus. The sequence goes on from JBAMJR010000031.1 coordinate 5,199,273, forward strand.
ACTGGTGACACAAAATACAAGAGGAAATCAAAACTTTAACCATAGCAAATGTTTTGAATACTGATAAACTGCACATGAATCGAAATGTACCTGTAAACTATCGCCGTGCACGAACACTTGTAGCACAGGAACACAACGCACGTAGACATTTTCTATCTTCTCTGGAGCGATGTACTCTCCCTGGGACAACTTGAAGATGTGCTTCTTCCTGTCGATGATGCGCAGCGTCCCATTCTGGCAGAGTAAAGGAAAGACACTTACAGCAGTCTAAAAGACGACATCTGCCAGCTTTAGGCTGATTATTGTGTCTAATCTTACTGGAAGCCACTGGCCCACGTCCCCACTGTGCAGCCAGCCGTCGCTGTCCAAGGCTTCAGCCGTCCTTTCTGGGTCCTTCAGGTAGCCTCTGAACACACTGGGGCCACTTATACAGATCTAACGTGACAAAGCCGCGATAAGTGTCAGTCGATCTGTTGCATGTATAATATGCTGGCATAATCAGATTACCTCACCTCTCCAGCTCCGTTCTTTGCATAGTAGTTCATATCAGGGATGTCGATCAGCTTCACCTTGGCACAGGGCAAAGGAGCACCGACGTGACCTGAAAAAGACACATCCACATACCTGCTGAGGACAAGGTTCACCAGCACCGGCACTAAAGCACAAGCAGATCAGATGGCGTCTTACCTGCGCTCCAGTCGCCCGGCATGGAGAAGGTGCAGCCGGCGGTGCACTCCGTCTGGCCGTAACCCTCAAAGATCAGGCAGCCCATAGTGGCTCTGAGGAAGGACAGCACAGTGGGGGAGATGGGTGCTGAAGCAGTCAGGGCGAACCGCAGGTTACCGCCTAAACTGGCCTGAAACACAAGCGATGCAGTATGCATGTAAAACGGTTCAAATACAAACTTATTGTTGGTACAAGCAACATTTTATTTTCAACCTCCACTGTATTTTCTGCATTGACCATAATGAGCCAAAATCTGTCAGTGTGCATGTTTCTCCAATACACTCCCACAGGACCAATATGCTCTGGGTAAATTTGGCATTGATTACTGGAATAGTTGTGCTCCTCTTGTAAAGTTTGGATACAAATGTGTTGATTATTTGCATGGCTACTGGTCGACACGTACCACTGTGTTAAGTGCTGTAAAATATAAACAGTGACAAATAGTCCTGGATTCAAAAAAAATGTCAGACTGAAAACCCATCTGTAGTTGAAGTTTTGTTTTGGGGGTTGGTTTCTGAAGAGGCCTGTAGGTCTTACAGGAGACCTACAGTAAATTAACTGAACACGTGGGAAATATATATTAAAAAAAAAATTAAAAAAAATGGAGCTTCCAGCAACTGACCTGAATCCTGTTGAACACCAGTTTGTCCCACAGACTGTTGTTACGTACAACGCCGCTGCTGAGCTCAGCCTGCTTTCTCCTCACAGCAAAGTGAAGCAAAGCCCGTCGCAAAGGAGAGGTCACCGAACCCAGGATCTTTATAGAAATCAGCAAAAACAGAAACCAAGTTTTAAAAAAAAACATTACAGACTGAGAAGTGCGAGATAACAGTCTGAATATATTCACTTACCTTGTCATAGATGCGATTGAGTAAACGAGGCACAACAGGAAAGAAGGTAGGTTTGAGAGTTTTAATGTCATCCATGAGAAGAGAAATGTCGCCTTGGTAGAATCCTACTCTGGCCCCATGGCAGAACAGAGAGACCTGTGACAGAAATAAACTTAGTTTAGGGTTAACACACTACCAAAAAAAATATATATATATATATGAAAAGAGCATCAGCTACCTGAATCATCCTCTCAAACATGTGGGCAAGCGGCAGGTATGAGATTGACACATCCTCTTGTCGGATCACAAACGAACCCTGAGAGAAAACGAGAAAAAAAGTGAGCAAAGCACAGGGGAGAGATTACGTTCAGGCAGCAGGCGTACGGTGAAGCCCCGCAGGCAATCAAACATGCTGGATGGCTTTTTCTACAGCAGTTAGATAGCACCATTTTTATATGGGGGCAATTAGTTAAAGTACCTTGCATCGTCAGGGGCAATCAAACAGCCAATTAATCATACCATTAGACGCAGCAGGGAGAGGGACAGTTTGGAGATACAGAGACAAGCAGGTGGGAAGTGATGGTAACTGTGAGGCTGTTCTCAATTAGACAAGGAGGTGGAAGTGTAGACAGACCTCCAGGATCTTAATGACAGAGGAAGTGTTGGAGGCGATGTTGCCGTGGGTGATCATGGCTCCCTTGGGCTTCCCTGGATAAATAAACAAGACATTATTGCAGTGCCCTGCGCAGCAAAAGGAAGCTACAGCGGTGCCATAAAGAAAGGTTGTTAGTGGGCACTGAAGGACACTTCTCGAATGATGCGAGTGAAGGATAATCACGCTGAGACGCATGAAATCAGACGTTACCTGTGGTTCCACTGGTGAAGCAAACCACGGCCAGATCCTGAGGCTGGGGCGGCTACAGCAGGCAGTAAAGAAATATGAGAATATGACGACAGGCTTCCCCCACTCTTAATCTAAGTGATGTTTACAAGTGACTGTTAATGATATCTTATGGGACAGCAGCAATGATGAAACTGTCACCCTGGCATTTAGAGGGGGATCAGACATTTACTGAAACCAGTTTGATGCGGTGATGTAGCAGCTGCAAGACGATAAACTCACCACAGGATCTTTGAGGTTCTGCCTTCCCAGATCCTACGGTGTGGACAAAGAGGAGTTATTTATATCAATTTACATATCACCATTGATGACTAAATTAAAAGGGGACACATTTAAATGAGTCTGCATTATAGGGATGTATTCCTCCCCCCCTGTGCTCACCATGAGCTGCTCCAGTTTCAAAACCTCCACCTCGCAGTTCTTTGCCCTCTCAACAAACGCGTCGCTGAAATCGTCGAAGAGAACCAAGCAGGAGAGCATTGGAGTCACGCCCGCCTCCTTGTTCTCCAACAAAGCTGCGGCCTTCTCCTCCCGGTCGCAGATCACCAGAGAGATCTCCGCTAAGAACGCCACCAACATGAATAGTTACTCACTAACAAGTACAGTGCGTCAACGGCTGACATTGTTCACCCAAAAGAGATCCATCAATAGTTTTCTAATCGGCTTTAGTTGTAAGTGCATTGAAGCTCAAAGATCCAACAGTCTTTTATTTTTTTCCATTTTCTACTCCATTATACTTATATAACTTTGCATATGAAGATTTTACATTAAAAACATAATAAAATACATTGTCAAAATTTGAACCAGTGGTTTTGACTATTAATACATTTTTTTTTTTTAAAAGCCCAGTTATGAGATGTCTATTAGTTGTTTTTGTATCACCTCCACCCCAGTTTGTCTGCAGAACCAGTACTTTCCCTTTTTATACTTCAAGTATATTTAGCTGATAACACTTCTGTACTTTTACTTAAGTAGTAAAATAGCAAAACTTTGAAAGCAGGACTTTTACTTTAAGTAAAAGGATACGAGTACTTCTTCCAATGCTGTTTACAACCTAATGTTCATCTAATCATCTCTCAGATAATCAGATAATCTGCTGCATGACGCTTAGTCTCCAAAACTATATTTTGGTAGAAGGATCACCACTGGTATGTTTGATTTGAATTGACAAACCAATAATGACAGAGTTTATATTTGTTTATTAAAACCCCATTAACAATGCTCTATCATTTCCTCACCCAGGTTGAGAATGTGGACCATGGCCTCCAGCCCCAGTGTGTCATAAAGAGGCACCACCGCCATGGAGTACGTGTAGCAGGCCAGCTCCGAGATGATCCACTGTCGCCAGCAGGGGGCAACAAAGCAGCACAGTTAGACTCACTTCCAGCCTTCACACACTGCTGAGTGAGTACTTGTTCAGTTCAATATTTAAACACTGGGGAGTAATGTGTGGTTATGTAGATCATAATGCATTTCATACTTACTAAACAAACAAAAGCACATTTAAAGTAAAACACATCACCCTGTGTCTAGACAGGTCTGATGAGAGGTTACAGGCTCTGATGGAGCAGAACATTATATTTCTGTCTACACAGGAGCGACAAAGACGGCCTTGCCTGACGGATGTATTACAAAATGAGATTAGGAGTAGACCTGCTCCAATATTAGCTGCCCTGGAGACCCACATTCACCACCAGCGCTCTGCTCTCAATATGAATGAAGGCAAACACACTTTCAGTACAGACCAAAACAAATCATATTTACATTTTCAAAATGCATAGAGGAAATGTGATCCTGGTACCAGTGAAGGGGAAGAGCAAACCTCTGTGGAGATGAGAACTCTATCCAGGTGAAATACAAATTTGAACTATTGGGCTGTTGAGGTTAAAAGGATTTGATTTGAAGCAAGAAAACCCCATGCCAGGAAAGTTATCCAAGCCATACTAAAGCTCTCGGGTAACCAACCAGTGAAGGAACAAACAAACGTCACACTCCAGAAACTGGTCATACCTCTGGTCTGTTTTGTGCAAATATCCCAACAAATTGCTGTGGGTTCGGCTGGCAGCCTTTGGCCAACAGCCCGGAGCCCAGCACCTGCGCCTGCTCAGCCACCTAAAGAATTGGAGATGCTCAGTAAGCAAACAGCAAAGAGTGATATGATGCACAGAAGAGTGATAGGAGTATTGAAATACTAAAACATGTCCCACCTCAGTGTAGGAGATCCACTGGTAGGGCTGCCCCGGCTTTCTGAAGCCCAGACACGGGCCATTTCCTGGAGGACACAAGACGGCGTGTCACGTCGGTTCAAACATACGGTATTTTAAGAATTTTAAATGTGAAGTCTGGGATATGCTGCTGATTTACTTGTTTGCACCGTTCTTTGAGACAATTACACAATCAAACATAGGATAAAGTAAAAATTAAATCTGTTGTAAAAGTGTCCCTTGTCACCACCTGCAATCCTCAGTCCTCTCTGGAACATGTCAAAGACCGTCCTTGTGTCATCGTAGTAAAACTCCAGCAGGGAGTCATCTTTAAGAAGAGCCGATCGCCTGCAGCTGGGATCTCCCTACAACAAATTATCAAGCAAATTATCAAGCAACCGACGTATGCCATTTACACAAATTATAATAAGAACGAGCCACTCACATTCACGGCCACGGACTGGGCTTGCAGATCGCAGGGAGGGCGCATGGGTCGAGGTCGTGTCACCAGCCAGTACGCAGTGAGAGAGGCCACAGCGCCGATACCCAGCAGAGAGGAGGGGGACAGAGACAGGGAGGACAGGGAGAAGGAGGACAGGGGCAGAGACGGCAAAATACTCCAGAGGTTTTCCGACTCAGAACCCTTGAGTCCAGCGCTGGAGCGAAGTGACCGTAACCACTCCTGGAAATGCATCACTGAGAGAAGAGGACAGAAGCAAACACAGACAAGATACGGAGTGAACTCTATGATGCGTTTACAGCACAAATGTTTCAATTTGCTGTTGCAAAAAAATAAAATAAAAAAATAAAACTTTTAAAAACATGCAATTGTATTTCTACAGCCTTTAAAATGGTTTTCTAATGAGAGTTTGTCACCAGCTGCAACAGTGTGTTGTTTTATTTCACCTTGTGAGTCTATATGTGTGTCACTGTAGCAAGATGACACCTACTGTAGCAGGTGAGATTGTTTAATTTGTAGAATGCCCAAGTTAACATCTTCAAATTGCTTGTCTTTGCCACCCAAACATAAAAAAAAAAAAAATCTAAAATGCTAAAAATCTGAAAGAAAAGCAGCAAGTCCTCACATTTGAGAAGTGGGAACCAGTGACTGTTTGAAAGTGTTGCTTGATAAATGACTTTAATAATTGAAAATTGATTTTCTGTCAACGTATAAATGAATTAATTAATCATTTCAGCACTACTTTTATCAGAATAAAAATATACATTTACTAGTAGATTTCTCTAATACCAAGAAGTTAAATGCATTTTAATGAGAAGGGATTACATATTTTATCATTATCGCAGCATTTTCTGAAAAGTTAAATAAAATAAACACTAAACAAAAACAAAAACAAAAAACTTGACTTCATACCATCATACAACATAGTCAGACTTACAACAATGGAGAGAACCAGAGATATTATCTTTTTTATTCCACACATTCTTCTTCCTTTTCAAAACATGGTGCCTACATTGCCCACAATGCAACTAAATCACCATCAGTCTGGGTCTAATATCTGACATATAGTGCTAGTAACAGCTAATGTAGCCTCAAGCCACTAGCGGGTATGAGTAGTGAGCTACAGAGGTCTGATAGACTCAATTCTGTCTTTATTTCACCCCGGGACAAAATAGTTTCCCTTTTAACCTCTTCTTAGTATCCACCACAGTTAACTCAGTGAACTTCAACAGAGAATGCCACAAAACCTTGTGAAAAAAAAAGTAATAGCAATTGGCAAAACGGAAACAGGCACAGAGGTTACTCTCAGTCATGTTGTGCCACTCTTTCATTCATCAGGGAGGAGCGAGAGAGAATCGGGGTGCGTGCTGTAGTGAGGGGCTGGTGGGAGATAGGGGGAGGGGAGGACCCACCAAGTCCACCCCCATGATCCCCTGCTGGCACTTTATTGTTCATATCAAAACTGAATAAAAGAAGGGAGTGTTGTCCCAACACAAACTGGAAAACAGCACTAAAACGGCTCATTTCATCCGCTCTGACAGTGACAAACCACTTCATCTTACACCGGGCAAGGAATTCACCTCACTGAATAAATCTCTGCTTTCCCACATCCACTCCCCTCCCCTCCCCGAACACCCCTCCCCGAACACCCCTCCCCGAACACCCCTCAACCTCTCACCCACTTTCTCCCCCAGTGCCCAATAAGAGAGGGGATAAAGAGTGGTTACCCCTCCCTCCTCTTCAACCAGGCTGCTCCTGCACGGTTTCCCTTCCCTGCATGGGCAAAGTCATGCCACACTTGTCCTTGGTGAATCCATCATTTTCTTTTGGCATCAATTAATCTGAATTAAAACTGCTCACTTGCCACTTTACACCTGCTGGAGCAACAAAGCAGCTGGTGATCCCCGAGAGTCCTTTCACTAGGTAAATAAATAAGAAACAAAAAGGGCTTTATGAAATGTGACACATCAAAAATAAATGAGTCCACTGGGAAGAGAGCTTCCTGTAACCTCTTTCTGTCTCCCTCCATCTTTCCCTCCTCCCTCACTCCCATTCATAAGGGCTATTGTCAAAGCCCAGACAGGGACCATTGTTCTCCCAGCTTTTACTCCCTGGAAGACATGAGACAAAAGAAACTGAGCGCACACGTGAAAATATACTGGAGGAATACAAATGCACCTCCACAGCCTGTTGGGAGAGAACAGCTTGAATGTTTTGTCGGTTCACACCTGATTTTTGCACTCGAGAGGGAGGATTACATGGAGGGGCAGGCATGACAGCATCATGTGGACTAGCGTTAAAACAATAATAGTGGATTCAGAGTATTTTGGGGGCAAATGATGTTTGACACAAACTAAATTTGTTTGAAAATGGAATTAAATTGACATCCTGCTATGAAGTGCATATAGAGTGCAGTTTCACAAGGGGACGACAGGCAGATACAGAGAGCCTGAGGCCGTCTGCATGTCTGTGCACATTTGGTTCAGCTGACAGGCAGCGACAGCGCTGAGAGATGTTCTGAGCTGCTGCAGTATACTTGCGCGGCAGAATATAGAACATGTGAAAACAAAAAACAAAAACTGGTTTTGAGACATCTGGCATGTAATCAATGATGACTATAACTTTAACAGATCAAATTGTCTCACATTGTTTGTACGCCACATTTTGGAGGGTTCCGTAGAATGCAATGAGCCTCACAAAGAGTGAATTGTACTTGCAAAGGTGACAACCTAGTAACATTAAAATTAGAGATTAAAGAAATTGTTGGCATGTAGAATTTAGTTTGAAAAGTATTAATAGTAAAATAATCAAATCAGGGCTTGAATGTAGAATTGGAGAGTTTATGTGTAGTTGTTGTAGAGAGACATTTGTCCAGGGTTTAGGTTAATAAATGCAAAAGGTAGCTTCATAATAAGCGTTTGGTATGAAGAAGAGTGACGGTCAGGACTGGGTTTTGGCAACATCACCATCGGACAAAGCCTACTTGTACAGTATTAAGTATTAAAAAAGGAGCTAGTGCAGGGACTTTAAAAGAGGAGATAAGTCATCTACATGTCTTGCTCAATATAAAAACACAATATAAAACTAAAGTTTAAATTATTATTTAGACTTTTTGGTCGAGCCTGAGGGCACTCAAAAATGTAGTCATGGCTGCTTTAAAAAGAAATGTATGCATGTTTTTATCACAAGCAGATAGAAAAGGACTGACCTTAATGACGTTCTTTCAGTTATAGAGTATTTCAGTTATTTTCCTGTTGAATTCAACTCTAATGATTTGTTCTACAGAGCCAAAATTAAGTCTCCTCAAAGCAAAATGCCTGCATCGAAAACTTCCATGAATCATAAGATGAGCGAGAAGAGGCTGTGGGGATGAGCAATGCTTCCATCTGACCCAGAAAACTACAGGAGGTGACATGAGGAGGGGGAGATGACAGCATTTTATAACCAGCAGCAGCAATGAACTCTGCACACTTCCCATGTGCCATGAGAAGTGAATGGTCTGATCGAGGGAAGAGGAGAGGAGGGGACACGTGAGGCTGGCCGGCCGGCCGGCGGTGGGGGTGGGGACCATCAAAAGAGAAAGAAAGAAACGCTTGGGTGTTTTCCGGCTGTGATTCCCAAATGAAGCGTGAAGAACACAGACACACACTTGGTCACAATGAAGTTTTTCTTGTGGAAGGGAAAGGTAGTGAAGAATAAATGAGAAGAAAAAAAGAACACAAATCCTGCACGTAGAAAACACCTTCCCTTTCCTCACGAAGCACATGAGTCTGCCACGGTCTCAAATTCACTTGAAACCAATCAGGATTCTCACAGACAATGCTACGTTTGTGCATTTGTCCCCCCCTCCAGCCTGAAGTTTCATGTAACTAAGCAGCACCAGTTTCAAACATCACTATGCAGCGGTAATCTTCCACATTTAGCTTTCCTGGCACCACACCTCATGGGTCACCTTTGAAAATCGGTGCATGTTTGTGCATTAGGGACGATCATAATGACCTCAGCTGCCATACTTGCAGGTCCAGCCGATACAATGAAACTGGCAAACACCGAAGAGTGGATGGCAGAGAGCTGGCATCTGGCCATGTGGACAACTTCAAACATGTTGCATTCTCCAGAATACGTGCAGGTTAATACAGATGCAATACTCTGGGAAAACAAGAAGTCGAATAGAAGGTCTAAGGATAGGCACTGCCCTATGCTGTACATATTGTTCTTTGAGGCAAACTTGGGACATCAGGCTACATACATGAAATTAAGTGTGATTTTACAAAAGAAAACCTAAAGTTAAGGGCTGAAACGTTTCCCAACCTTATCCATCCTCAGCTTGGTTCAGGGACAAAATACCACAGGACTGTGCTTTACGTGTCAGTTACACATGAGAGACCCCAGGTCTTTAAATTAGTTGGACGTACGCTGCAAAAGTATCAAACACACTGTATACGTCTCTGCACCATGACGTGATCTACAAATATTACAGTACGAGAAAGCACAATGAGGTCAATGAAAGTTAAAGTTTCAGTTGAGCAAAGGCACAATGCAACAAAAAAATGCCACATCGAGGAGGCATCATTGTTCATCCAATGTGTTTTGGATGCAACACTAACGAGACCTGGTCCGATGTAAACGCCCGCATCTCAGAACCGGATCATTTAAAAGGCACATTTCTTTCAAAGTTCATGCAACAGTTTGTGAACAGGTTGATCATCTTCGCAAAGCTCCGAGGACTTTAACAAACCCTCAGCTCGGTAGCTGGACACTCAGCGGGCTGCAGACAAACTTTTCTTTTTACTTGTAGATCGGAATCTGATGTTTCGTAGTTTAGGTATGTTTCTATATCTGAAGCGACCGCAAAGAAGCTCATAGGCTGAACAAAGAGAGACCAAATTAAACTTACCTCGCTAAAATGCAGGCCTCCAATTGCTCCTTAGATTGTGCTCCAAAGTTACTTCAGCAGCAGATCCATCGAGACGTGTCGACGTCAAGCCAAACACAATATGCTTTTATTTCCGGTCAACCCTTTCAAAACTAAAGCCTCTACTGATGGAAACAATGTGTGCGACCTCGTTACATTTGATATATGAAGCGGAAAAATTCACCCACACAGATGATTTAGAAAGAGACTAATTGTATTTTTGTGCTAACATGCTAAAATATAATTGACTGAAAAATGCTGACTATTTTTTTCCCCTACATTTGTCATTTAGTATTAGATATTTTAGCTATACAATCAATCAATTCTAAGTTAATCAGTTAAGTATCTTTTGTTTCACTATATATTTCAGCCTTATCTAATGATTTCAGTATATAACTCTTGTGGTTTTTCAACAATGTTTATAATTTAATTCAGTTACTTTAATTTGAAGTTAAAATCACACAACTTCTGGTATTTATCTTTCTAGCTGTAGTTTTGACGCCTCTCTGCCGACTCTGACGTCACTTCTTAATTGTAGTCAGTCATTTTGGGGGAGATCAAATCGTGACAAAAAAGTTGTACAAAAAAGTGAAAGTCATAGTGAGATTGCAGATTAAAAAAGAAAGAAAATACAGTTTTGTGCAGCCTGTTTGTTTATTAGACCTACATTCAACAGCAGTGGCATCACTAAACTCACATTTCTATAAATCTATATATTCTCTACGTCAGAAACAGTTTAAGATCACCACAGTAGGCAGCATGGTTCATTTATCAAACAATAGCTGCAGTTACTGATATTGAAAATAATTGTGTCTGAAAATATAAGTAATTATTAATGGCAGTAACACTGAGGGCGATGCATAATGCATGAGGCCTGAACATGAAAGTGATGAAGTATTGACAGGTTATTTTTCCAGTTCACAGCTGATCCATCAGAAATCATCCCAGTTTGTGCTCAGTTCCACTGAGCCCTCAGTGTAATGACCACATGTACTGCTGTCAAAAGCATCCTTGACCTGAAAGACAGTGTAACAGGGTAAACATGTTTTAAATAGATCTACTCACTGCAACAAGTTATCACAAAACAGAAAATAATAAGCCAAACTGAACATGTCTTACTTTGGGAATAACTGGAGGGTTTAACGTGCCTTTACAGAGTTCGTCCCAGTTTAATCCTTCAAACCATCTGAATAAAAACGGAGCATCACAACCTATAAAACCATATTTCCAAAAGAATGGGCTCTGTGATTTTCTCAAGTCTAATACATCTGTCGTCTTACTTGTGCTTCTGAATGTCCTTGGCCCCATTTCTCTGACTGCCCAGTCTCTCTGAGGGATTGGTCCTTGGCAACAGAAAGCAAACAAGAACACACAAATAAATAAACTATAGATTAATACTTTCTGTCCTTCAAGAGGGGATGTTACACCACAGGTCGTGTCCACACGCCTGCGTTGTTTCTTAATTTTCTTCTATCTATTTGTGTGGGGGTGCTGGATGAGGGGAAATATAATAGGCCTATGTACAAGATGGTGGGATGGAGGGAGGTCTTAAACTTTCAATTTATAATTCATAGTGTCTAGTGGGGCATATGTACAACACCTGCACAGTTTCTTTATGAGACTGGAAGCCTTTTTGCTGATGGTTTTTGGAAAGTCAATCTGATCGATACCACGAATGGTTGCAGTGAGAATCTTTATCGGGTCAGTGTCGCTGAATGGGAGCCTGGAGAGGGAAACAAGAGCCTGTCACTACCACTTCAATCTACAGCTGGAGAAATGAGCTTCACAAATAGGGCTGCATAAACCTGTGAAACCTACCCTCCACTCAGAAGTTCAAACACAAAAATGCCCAGTGACCAGAAGTCTGCAGATACACCGTGACCTTTGTATAAGATGATTTCAGGTGCCATGTAGCCCGGTGTACCACAGAATGTCCAGGTTTTCTTACCCATGTCAGCCTTCTTTAGACATCTGGAACCAATCTATAATAAGAGGATATTAGTTCACTTACAGTAAAACCCAGAATATGATTTCATACTGAAAATCTGAATTTATGTTTATAGCCAATTGTAGTACCAGTTTGGCATAACCATGCTCATCCAGAACAACATTTTCAGGCTTGACATCTCTATACATGACACCTCTGCGGTGAAGAAAGGTCAAGGCCTCAACAACACATGCCGTGTAGAATATGGTGCTGCATTCGTCCAAACGTCCCCTGAAACAAAATGAGCAGTATGCAGAAGTGCTGGTTTAAGCACGCAGCAAACAAAACAAATGTGTGATGTAGACAGATGTAAGAATTCCAATCCTGTTCAGTCTTAAAATTGCATTGTGATGAAAGCTTGGCTAAAAACACAGCAGTAGGGCTATAAATATTTGATCATTATGATGACAAAAAGTGCCTGGCATCCTCTTTAGTCATAAATACTTACTTATCTTTGAGTAAACTATATAAATCCCCACCAAGACAAGCTTCTGTCAAAATGTACAGACACTCTGCATCTCTGAAGGTTTTATGCAGCCTGTGATCAATACAAAAATAGAAGCATGTTAAAGATCATTGTGTAATCAAAAGAATCATAAATAGATAATTGTTGAATAACAGACACCTGGCTATGAATGGACAATGAGCCTCCATTAGGATGTGCCCTTCTCTCAGGATGTGCTCTTGTTGACTGTTGCTGAGGATCAGCTTTTTCTTAAGGACCCTCATGGCATAAAGACACTTGGTGTTGCTCTTTAGTTGCACCTGACAGGTAGAAATCAATATATTACATTATAGAAACATGGAATCTGGAGGAGGCAGTTGCACGGCGGATCTGTGTCATTGTGTGTGAGCGGCTATACGATCAACCCTCACCAGGTCTACGTGACCAAACTCCCCAACTGCTAGAGTGCAGATAATCTGGAAATCACTTAAGGTTGATGAGAAGAGATCAGCATCCTTGTCAGACCTGTTCACAAGCAAAACACAGGTGAGCCTGTACCTTGTGTATTCTATTGGTGCAAATTACATGTAAATATTGTAGAAAATAGCATTGTAGCCTAATGCGCCTCACTCAGTTTTGGATTCAGGGCTTTGCTGCACCTCATGACTGCAGTCAAATACTGACCCACCAATGACGCCATTGAAGGTCCTGAAATACAGAAAGTACATGAACATTCTCAGTATCTCTGGCTAAGCACATCAATTCATGACCAACTTGGAGTATAGTGTAGTAACAGATTGAGATACTAGAGTTTGGCTATTGCTGCATACATTTTTCTTGACTTTCTTTAAATTGGAGAGATATCCTTTGAAATATTTTACAGGTTTTATCCAACCAATCATTGTTTTCTTAAACTTAAGCGAGGCATTGATGTACGTTGCACCTTTTGTGGAGAGCTCAGAGAACCGCTAGTACATTTATTTTGGTCTTGCCCAAAACTACTGTGGAGTAAATTGTCACGATTGATCACTGATCGTATCTACGCTCCCTTTATATTACTTTGGAAAAATGTATTGTTTGGATTCATCAAATATAACAGATCTCTGTCTGCAATACTATTTGATTAATTGGATTATTATTTTTCACAACATTTTATATTCACAAAAAAAAGCTGACAAGGCATGACAAGATATTTATTTAATTTGGTCCCTCCGGTTGTATAGACAAAATGTGTTGTACACTTGTTGTATAATTGGCTCAATAAAGTCGGTAAAAGATATAAATAAAATACAGTAAATTTTTACGAACACAAAATATTGACTTACTCCCTGTCTATGACCAAGCATGAAACTTCACCAGCAGCAATAACATTCACAGTTCGAACATCCTCTCTAAAGACAGAGTGAAGAAGAAAATCGTAATATTACAATGCAATGTAATGCAAAAAAAAAAAACATTGATATAATGGTGGCACAAATGTCAGTTTTCACCATCATGTGCTCCTGTACCCGATGCATAATGTCTTCTGAAAGTGCATTATTTTCTCCTTACCCCCACAGCGCTTTCTCTCCAAACCACTGTCTCTCAGAGAGCTTAGAAAGAACAACCTGCTCTTCTTGGTCTGGCTTCTTCTCTGTCACTTTCACCTTGCAAGCACAAAAGAGAGAGGTAATGAAACATAGGTAATGCTGGAGAGCATGGGCAGAACGCGGCAAAGTCAATTATCACCATTATAATGCAATTACGAAAGCTGCACTGACATTTTGTCCTCCACACTCTAAATCTTTTTCTGTCTAAAAGCCTCATCTCATCTGTGCGGCAGGCAGAGAGCATGAAACTTTACCTCGCCTTTGCTAATGATGTAAAAGGTGTCTCCTGTGGCCCCTTGTCGAATGATGTAATCACCTTCAGTGTAGTGTGTCTGTGGAACATAAATGACGGATAGAGAAGTAACGTGTAGAAAATATATTAAAAGCAGCAGGAAAAGACAGCAAGGAAAATAAACAACTATATATTACAGAAATACAGATGAGGGTAACAATGAAGGACTAATTATGATTATACTGCAGCACCTTCTTGTTAACTGATGCAAAACAAAGACATCTGAAAATAAATATAAAATGGGGGCCCGTCTGTAAAATATCATGTTTACACACGTTCTGTCTGTGTGCACGCAAAATCTATCAGCTGGATTCTGTTTGAACAACGAGTGATGGTTACACAAAGATTCAGACTTTAAGAACTTAATCTGTACCTCTTCCATGAGGTCAGACATTTTCATGATGACATCCTCTGGCAAAGACTGGAGGAAGGGAGCGCTGCATACACAATGACAGGGTTGAAAAAGGTTTAATTTCTTCCCCAGAAACATTTCATAGGAATGTTGATATTTCGGTTAGTGTTAAACTAAATGCAGCATTGTGCCGACTGACAAACAACATGACCCTTGTGATATCGTGCTGAAGATACTAAAATACAAAGCAGCTTTCCGGGCATGCTCTGTGTCAAATGAAGTGTATCGGTCCGATGTTCACCTGATAAGCAGCTCCGTTGAATGAGAAAGTCTGTTGAGAGCACTCTGCATTAGAGTAGTCTGGTAGCACTTGCGGTCAATAACCCACAGCTTGCTGTCCGTATGAGCTGCAGTTCAAAAGACAGAGGATCTGGTCAAGGTTGTGACGGTGACACTGGAGCTCAGGTGGAAACACAATCAAGAAGCAAGTCTTGAAACAGCTCTCAAAGACATGTGTAGTTTGTGATGGATGTGGATTGAATGCAGGATCAGCTACAGCCTAAATAGCAGACAGTAAGAAGGCCAGGACTTCATTAGAAATGCTCACCATGTAGAATACAAATAAAGGTAAGTGCTTATTGTCTTACTTAGAGGGACTTTTAATATAAATGTAATCTGATTTCCTTAACTTTTATCACTCTTTCTTGATAAAAGAGCTTTAAAGTGTTTTGAATTAATAATGACCCACATTGATTGATTCACTGAAGCGTCCTGCAAACGGAAGACATCCTCTAGAAAGTTTAATTACAGTAGATCCACCATCTGATAATATGGTGCAGCCCTGAAATCTCAATTCCCCCCATTTGGATATGCACTATCAGTTTTCACTTATGATGTGTAATGTGCAATATGTTTTGAAGAAGCAAAACATTGCTCTTAATAGAGGAATTTTCTGATGATGAAGCCCCATTTTCACCTGCACCTTTATCGCAATGAAAGAGAGCAAACCCCTTTTGATGGTCTCAGATGGCAACAATGGGGGGGGGAGAGATAAATACAGTGGGCCCTGAATGGATCGGAAGAAACAGCTGACAGAAATGGGCATGATTAAATGACAACAGACCACCGACATGAGCAGAGCATTGTTACTGGAGAGCAGATCTATAGTGAAAACAGTTCATTGGACAGGCTGACTGCTCACAGGATAAATAAACAGTACAACAAGGGAATGAGATGCTTAGGGACCAAACAAGGTAAATAAACACTTTCTTTTTCAATTTAAACTGATCCTGACCATGTCCATAGCCTATGTATTGGTGAAACCGAGTCATACATACATACATACATACATACATACATATATTAGTGCTGTCAAACGATTAAAATATTTAATCGAGATTATGCAGATGAGCTTCTTAGGCAGGATCGGACACCTGATGGCCGATTCAGGACTACAGGAATTCCTCGAGATTGCATATGCTAGCAACATTGTTAGCCACATGTTGACTGGCAAAGCGGTGTCAAGGACAGTCCGTGGTCACCTGCTGGTAGATGCTGCACTCAATACCATTCTTGTGGCCGATACATACAACGTTCCAGTACCAACTAACCAGGAAGCTGATGACTCCGAAGCTGTAGGTGTTCTACAAAATCCGGAACGGTCAGAAGATGATGATGAGACACATGATTTAGACACAGACACCATCACGACTGACTGCAGCTGCAGCTGCGGAACTGTATGACAGAGCAGTGTCGTGTACATTCTCTGTGGAAGAGGTGTGTTCATCAGAAGCGTTAGTGCGACTCAAAAGTACAGCGAATGTGAAGACGGAAACGATGACTGGGCGCATAGCAACCTTATGGTTACAGTATATGAAGATGGTGGATATCCTGCGAAGGTTTCTCAAAGCAGAACAAACGGGAAACTGGAGATTGCATCTTCAGTCAGTACGTGAAATGCTACCCTACTTTGCAGCAGCTGGACACAAATTATATGCGAAGTCTGCATATATATATATATATATATATATATATATATATATATATATATATATATCTACAAACAATGACCATGCTGCCCGAAGCACACCCCGATGTCCATCAGAAATTCGAGGAAGGGTATCATGTAGTGAGACGTAGTGACAGATACTGGGGAGGACTGTTCACAGACCTCATCATAGAGCAGGTGCTAATGAGGAGCGTAAAGACGCACGGAGGATTGACATGAGGAAAGGGCATGAAACTCAGCGCCTACTGTGGGTCATGTCCATGCCGGCATGTGCCAACATGAATGATGCCATGCAGAAGTGCACAGCTGTGTCATATGAGACCAGTGACCAACACAAGGATATGTAAAATGCTAGACAAGCTAGAGATGTCAATGACACCCTGTATCTTATCAGCTACCTCGCACAGAAGGATCCATTCGTTGAGAATCCATCACTGTTCAACATCGCCAATGGCATGACGGCCCAAAAAGGAGTCAACATTGACCGATCAAGAGAAATTGGGGAAGATATTCAAGACTCCATGGTCGGGGTATCTGTAGAAGATTATGTGTTCAGGAAAGCTGAACAGGCCACACTTGGATCAGGCCAACACTTGGATCAAGATCAACAGTGAAGGTCAAAGGAGAATCTGTAACGGTGGAACCACAGTTGATATTTCAGAGGTTGGTAACTATAGAACAGCGTTCAGATGATGTTTCATCCTTATTCAAGTATGAGCTCTGCACTCATCGACCTGCACTGTTCGAATCAGCTGCACTCCCCCTGCAGGCAAATAAGGCAACACTGGCCAATGTGAAGACTATGAAGGGAGAGCAACGAGAACCCAGTGCAAATGTCCAGTATGTGCTAGATGGTGGTGCTCTACTTCATTGCATACCATGGCCAAGAGGATCTACATTTGACAGTGTGTGTCAAATGTACGTTGCCACACAACTGAGATGAACAGCGGCTTGTGCTGGTGTGACAGTACACTTCGATGGTGAATGATGATTCAATCAAAGAAAGAAGATTTCCTGAACAACAAGGCAAACAAGCAGAGCTTCATCCATTATCTGAGCAACAAGCTGGAGAGAGCTGGCTGTAGCATAGACCAGGCAACGCACGACGCCGACGTGTTGATTTTTCAAACAGCAGTCGCCTCTGGCCAAACAAAAGACACTGTACTGATCGGGGGTGACACAGACTTGCTGATTCTCCTACTGCACCATGTTGAAATGGACGCACACGATCATGGCACCAGAGCCTAAACAATCCACCAAAAAGAAGAGAGTCTGGTGCATAAAACAATCCAGGGAGTTGCTCGGTCCTAAACTTTGTGATCATCTGTTCTTTGTCCACGCAATTTCAGGCTGTGATACTACCTCTCGCCTGTTTGGTTTAGGGAAGGGCGTGGCAGTCAAGAAAATCGAGAATGACCCTGTGTTCTACAATCAGGCCAAAGTGTTCAGTCAACCTGATCAAGCGAAGGAGGCGATCATTGCAGCAGGAGAGTGGTGTCAATGTGTGGTGGTGCCGAAGACGAAGGACTAGACAGCTTACGATACCGGCGGTTCTGTGACAAGGTTTCAAAAGGCACTGCCGCCGTGGAACCCCAAAGTCTACCACCAACATCTGGCTCCGCTAAGTATTACAGCCTTTGTGTATACTATCAGGTTATGGAATGGAAAGATGCCTGCATCAATATGAGACTAGAGGATTTTGGATGGAACGTTGTTGACGGGAGATATCCGACCGACCAACCAGCCGCTCCATCAGAACTACTGGATGTCATCTGTTGTAGCTGTAAAAAGGACTGTACCACCCAGAGGTGCAAATGTTTTTCCACTGGGCAAAAAAAAAAAGAATAAAATAAAGACGTCTTTTTTTGTGTGGTCAAAACCTCAGGGAGCCACAACAGACGGGCTAAAGAGCCGCGGGTTGCCGACCCCCGATCTAGACCCTCGTCCTCCACAACGTTAACAGGCCTACACGCAGTAGCCACCCATTTAGCTATGGCTGCAATAAGTTTGCTCTTCGTTGTGGTGTCCATGCGTTTCTGTCCGAAGTCATCCATTCTTGTCTGGCTATGACGAGGGGGCGAAGAGTTAGCATCAGCTGTGTGCTTGGCCATCAAGTGGTGTTTCAGACTGGATAGGCTACGATGATAGCTCAGTTCACAATGACAAATGGCACATACCACTTTGGTCTTGTCAAGGGAACCATCTGACAACTTTTTGAAAGTAAACTTTCCATTCATTAGCGTCTTATCATTCATTTTGCCGTATCGCGCTCACCATTCATTCATTCATTTCAAACCGTAACGTTAGCCTAGCTTCCAAGCCCAAACGGCGTGCCTATTGTTTTGCTTCCGGTTGAGCTACATCCGGCGTGGTGCTCGCGAGAAAAAAATTGAAAACTTAAAATGCGTTAACGCCGTTAATAAAATTGACGCCGTTAAAATTGGTTTGCGTTAACGCCGTTAATAACGCGCTAATATGACAGCACTAAATATATATATATATATATATATATATATATATATATATATATATATATATATATATATATATGGCAAGGAGCCTGCTGGGTTATGCAGTAACACAGAAAATGTTTTAAGTCCCTATCTTTGAGAGAAAAAACGTTTGAAGCTGTGGTGATTGTCTCAGATCTCAAAAGTCTTTGATTTTAGATTCAAAAGACGTCTGTCTTGGACCTCTGACAGAAAACCGCCTGCTAGTGATAATCTCTCAAATAATGATTATTTATATCCTGAACTGAGACTCCACCAGGGTTTTTTGTGTGACATGACTCCATCGATATATGAATACAAATATAAAACCAGGAACACAATGCTTTGATACCTGAGACAGAGTAGGTGTGGGTGCAGTTGTAGAAGAGGGCCAGCTCCCCAAATATGTCTTCTGGCTCAATTGTGAGAAGCATAAGTCCGTCTTTTGTCATATCTAGCCGCCCTTCTGTTAATAAATACATAGTCGGTGAAGAAACAAAGCATGTACATAATACCTGGAACTGTTATATGCATGTTTCAGGATGTCTGAGATATACTGTACAAAAAACAGATATTCAATCATCGCTAATTGGATCAAGGCCACAATCTTGCTGGTTAGGATGACAAGTAAAAAATATCTAGCGGCCACTCTCCATGAGATGTCACATCTCAAATGCAGTCAAGATTTCTGAAGACAATCCAGCCCTGATAAACTCTGCAACCACCGCAAAGCCAAACCCCTTTTCTCGTTGCCTTTTGTATCAAGTTTACATTTCAACACTAAGAAAACATCAACATAGATCACTAGTTATGCAAAGTTCCTCCTCTTTTCTTGTTCAAAAATGCAGTTATCACATTGCTGTGTTTGAGTGCAGTGTCAAATAACTAAATCACTAGATATCCAATAACATTGTGAGCTAGCAGTAAGAAAATTAGGAAAAAATAAATCCATTTATCGGACTGTTCTCAAGCACCTGTCGTCTCAAGGAAATATTAATAAATGCCCTAACAATTGTAAAAAGAATGATTTACCTTCTAAAATATAAGCCTGAGCACCGTTGGCCCCCTCCTGAATGACATAACAGCCTTGATTGATCGTGGTTGGATACATACAGGATATAATTGTTCGGATTTCTCCTTCGTCAAGGCTCTTCAACAAGTCATTCTTCAAAAAAGATGACTGGATCAACCTCTGAGACCTGAGGGAACAAAGGTAGGATAGACCACTGATGTAATATTTAAAAGGCAAGATATTAAACGCCTTCGATGAAGAATTGTTATGAAAAGGTTTGGAAATGTTTTATCGATTCTGAGTAATGCAGAAAGCAGTCGGTTAGCCTTGAACATTTGAGAGACATATTTTCAGTAAGGACAACTGAGAGAACACTGCTCTTACTCCTGGCTTTTGTCACAGCTTCTATGTGAAACCAAGGCGAGAGTCACCGGGTCCAGAGTGAAAGGCTCAGAAATTGCTGTTTTTCTATTGGCTCGCTGCAAGTCCTCACTTTGAGCTGAGCAAGCTACAGGAAAAAACACACACACTATAAGTCAGGTTTAAGGCTTGCGCTATCTGTTGAGGCTTAAAACTATATGCCATTTATGAGCACCATGTTCTGTACCTGCACTGGCTGCAGAGGATCCTGGGAGGGAGACAGTGGCTCTGTAGCGATCCAGTTCTTCCTGCAGTCTCCGAATGAGTTCATCCTTTGTATCCAACTCCAACTCTAACTCATCTATTAGTGTGTCCCTCTGGCGGAGCTCCTCAATCTTTAATTGCAAAGCAAATTGGAGGTCCCGAAGTGTCCCCATTACCTCCAAACATCTGGTGACAAAACACAGACAAATATAGCTCTATTAGCACAAACAAATACATTGAGTGGGTCCAAATACACACATTTCTGTCTGATCTTGTGTTGCAATGATTCCCCCTTTGTAGCTAATCTAAGTTAACACGAACCAAGACAGTCATCTGCATCTCTTCCTGTGATTAGATCGGTAGCAATATTATTTATATGAACAGGAAATCAATAAGGTATAAAGGCTTTTAGAAGGAGTTGGATATGCTTCTTAAACAAATACCCATAAGTGCTTTACATGATAGATAGATAGATAGATAGATAGATAGATAGATAGATAGATAGATAGATAGATAGATAGATAGATAGATAGATAGATACATTTTTGAAAGGCTGAATAGTAACAAAACATACTCAAGTATACGACAACGACACGTTTCCAGTGCAATTAAAAGAAGACTGTCTGTCTTTGCTCTATGAGCGTGCAGTGTTGCAGTGCAGTGCTTGACTCAAGGACACTTAACAAAAACACGAGACAACAAAGGACAAGAAAGTAGCCGTGCTAGTAGACTAAAAGAGATCAAACAACTATTAAAGGTCACTATAGACTCACTATTAAGTCACACACACTCTGTGTCCCAGCAAGAATAAAACATGGATATTTAATTTTTTTCGTTTTGTCTCGCAAACGCGCTCGGAGCCAAACGCCCTAATAAATAGCCGTTTAAGTGCATGCATGAGTTGGTCAAATGTGAAAACAACATTATATGTTTTCTAATAGACTAAATTATAATGCAGAATTGTATTTCACATTTCACACACACACACAAAGATAACTTACCACATGCAGCCTGTCTGACAACGTGGAAGTATTTCTCACCTGATTATGTCTATCCCTGTTTCGCATTCGACAGGTGCACAGCGTCTCTCTACCCGCCCAAGTAAAAGCTGCTCCTCTCCTGCACGGGGCTGGCCAGGGCTGGGTACAGACAGCAGGCAATCACATGACCCAGACAGTGGAGACCATTCGGGAGGCTGAAATGAGAAATGCATGGACTGGATCCCAATTGGGTCACAGGGTCTTTGGGGTATTTCAGAGCCCTGGGACGTCTCCGACAAACTGAGCGGTGAGCATCACTCATTTTATTCCCCAGGTATTTAGCTTGTTAAGGCTGGCTGTGTGCACTGATAAATGGTTTTACTCTTACTCCATTGTAGGCTACCATCAAAGTGGCCGATCCTGATATAAATATCGTACATGCTTAAATTGAGCCAGGACAACAATTGATGTGTTGGTCTGATGCAAATCCTTTATTTAAAAAAAATGTTATAATGATTAGCAAAAGTCACAATTGATGATTACATACGCCTAATTTGGAGGAAAATGAACCGGGTTACAACTTTCGTAATACCAAGTAATTATGAGTTTTTAAAGGACGCTCCTTCCCACTTTATATTCCTCACCCCAACTTCGTTTTCCTTCACCGTCATGTATTCCTTTAATATGTAATTATGGCCTAAGTATCTCGAGCAGAGGAAAGAACAATAACGTGTAATTTCCTTTCCTCTTTTGATTGAATTGTCCTCCACATGGAGCAGCCATACAACCCTCCAGCCAGTCGGTGGCAGTACGGTCACGTGAGAGAAGCAGCAGCAGGATCTGCCGGAGGAGAAGAAGAAGATGGGCCGTTGATAAGAGAAGAAACGCTGTGGCTATCTTGAGCTAGCAAAGTAACGTTAACTGAATATACTACGTGGCTTGATTGTTAAACGTCTTCTTGTGTTTGGTTCTGGGTATCATCGAAAATGATCCTCACCGTGAAACCACTTCAAGGGAAAGAATGCAGCGTTCAGGTAAGTTAGGCAGCACCGAGCTAACCGCTAGCTCCCTACCGCTAACAGCTAGCTTAAATCGCTACATCGGCTAACGTCAGCCTTTATAGGTGAGCGAGCTGAGTAGATGGTCCTGTATCATGCTCCCTTGAGTCAAGCAAGCACAATTGAGTATTCGGTTTCAACGTTAGGTTGTTAAACTCCTTGCAGCGTAACACTAGTTTTAATGGGTCTACTGTACATGTCGTCCAGCTATGAATCGATGGCTTGTTAGCCACATTCTTGACTACAGACACAGTAATGTTGACTGTCACGGACTTCCTCTTGATAGTCATCTCCTCTGTTCCATCGTTCTCACACACACAGAGTAGTTTAGTGGGAGCTCTGTACATCCTCACGTGGTGCTTTCTTGTAGGAAGGAAAGTAAGACATTGAAGTCACAAGGTAAATACTGTAATAGGCGTGAAGTTAACTTTAATTGTCTTCGCAGCCGTCTGTGATCTGGGTCTGGGCCTTAGGTCCTGGCCCCAGTGTCTTTCTCTCAAGTTTTGATTTGATGACGTTACTAGATGAGGCACTAAAACTGAACTTTATCTGCAGAGGCAATATGTGACATGGGGACTACTATGTGACCAGTATGATACTCTAATACAATAGAACAATATCAATACCTAGTAAAGGTGCTGTAAACCATTTGCTGATGTGTGTATCAAATGGGGAAGTATTTCTCATACTGGTCTAAATGTTGTCATCAGCTGTTTATTCTTTTAAACTGTGTCAGTGATCAAGACCACACACTGTTTTTCCTGATTTTGATCTGAAAGTTCAAAAGTACCTGGTCTGTGCTGTCTGCGGTGCTAATAGGATAAATACAACCACTATAGGCCAGTGACTGTTTGTTTATTTTCTTTGGAATGAGTGTGCTAAAGTGGCCATTTATCAAGGTAATGTGCATTTGGTACTTGGGAAGGAAGATGAATTCCCCATTCATTGTTAGCTATATATAGAGTTGATGACATTTGAGTACTCTTCAGCCTAACAGGAGGAAAGGGGAGACTGCTTGCCATTTGTATTTAAGTGTGACTACATCATTGTGTTGTTGGTCTTCTAGGTGACTGAAGATGAAAAGGTCTCCACAGTGAAGGACCTTGTGTCAGAACGTCTCAACATACCAGCAAACCAGCAGCGGTTGCTCTATAAAGGAAAAGCGCTTGCAGGTAGATTTGCCAACAGTCCAGTGTTTAATAATCTTTATGCGGTATTGTAATTGCTTGATTCACCAATCTCTTTTGTACATGAAGCAAAACAATTTTGGGATGATTGCATACTATCTTGTTTTCTTCAGATGAATACAGACTGAGTGATTATTCCATCGGGCCAGAGGCTAAATTGAATCTGGTTATCCGTCCAGTGGGGGAGAGAACTGGAGCGTCAGGGACGGCTTCCTGCAGCTGCAGCAGCAGCAGCAGCAGCAGCTCACAAGCAAGAGTGTGGCAGACTGTGTCCACTATCCTTGCTAGACACTTTAGTCCAGCAGATGCGGCAAAAGTGCATGAGCAGCTTATTAAGGTAATTATTAATGGTACTACAATGCATCGTAGTCTCAGTAAGTAGAGTGGGTCATCTTTTAACCACAAGGCTGGCGGTTCGATCCTCGGCTCCTACGGTCCCTTGTTCTAGAACAAGCCACTGAATCCCAAGTTTCTCCCTAAATATATACATTATCAATTAATCATCTAGCACAGGAATATATTTCTAAAACCTGATCAATGTAAAAGGCTCTGCAAGATCTCAGATGGTACTTGGAAATCTTGGACCTACCAAATTATTTAGAGCCTGCTGTTGATGCACCATTAGGTTGGTTTGGCTTCAGGTCTGCATTACTGAAAACTAAACAATACTTCCTATTTCATGCTTCATTAGAAATGGAACAATATTGCCCTACACACAACATGGTTAAAAGAGATTGTAGAATATTTTAAACATGCTCTTTCTCAATATGTTTATTTTGTTTTTCTTCAAGGACTATGAACGTTCACTTCGACAACTTAGTCTAGACGACATTGAGCGTTTGGCGGGAAGACTGCTTCACCCCGACGGCGAAGGCATGGACACCTCATACATGGACTAAGCCTAGCTGAAAGTTGCTTATTGTGATTTATCTTTTGAGAGGCGCTCAGTTCTTGGAGATACACAGTGTTTAGAGTGTGAGACATGGAAAATACAGTATCGGTTTTCTTGCATTGAGCTGTGTGCCTTATCGTTGGCTAAGTAAAGACAGATACCAGTGACTGATGATTATCTCAGCAATAGGGCTTTCTTAACCATGACCATGAAGGACTTAGATAAGAAAACTTGGCAACTTTGAATTGGTCACTGTCATTGATGTTGCAGAAATGACACAAGACCTGATTACATAATGTTTGAAAACAAAGGAATCCATCGATGCTGTTGGTTTCACATGATCTCTGGCTGCTACAACTCCCAGCTGACTAACGTCTACTGGAGGGTTTTTGTTAGTCATTTCTGTGTCGGATGGTGTGTTCTGTTAACCATCCTTGAAAAGGTAATACATGTTTTATTTCGTAACTAACTGATGTTCATTGAATGATTTGTAAATATAGTGTGTGTGTATATATACAGACATTAATAAACTACAGAGAGAAAAAAAAAAAAAAGTCTTACTGTTTTGTTGAATGCTGACATCTTATGTTAAAGATGGAAAAGTGTGTGTATATATGTATGTGTGTGTGTGTGTGTGTGTATATATATATATATATATATATATATATATATATATATATATATATATATATATATATATATATATATATATATATATATATATATATATATATATATATATATAAAATTTAAAAAAAAGATATTGAGTTTACAGTGACTTTTAAAGGCGTGACCAAACTGCGTGTCTTACACGTGTCGACCAATCAGGTAACAGTAATGCGTCTCGGTTATTGTTTTGACCAATCAGCTTGATGACGCGTATTGCGAGTACCGCCTACGTGGTAAACCTCCTGTTTCTTTTCCTGCTAAATTTGGATAACTATTCGGATGAAATGTTTTTGATTGTCGCCATTTCCCCCCACAAATTATGACGGACAGACTTGGATAAGGGCGGATACTGTTTCTTGGACAATCGGTAAGGTGATAATGCAGCGTCGGGTGTTTCCATTGATACGGTTGTTCCCTGAGATAAGCTAGCGTTAGCACAAAGCTAGCACAACCGTTTCACTTCCTGCCTTCAGCACGTAGCTTGAGCCTGCTAACATCAACTGATAACGCCGAGCCTTTCGGCCTGCGCTGCAGCAGTATTGGTTGCCGTGTAGATCGGTGCCGTTATTGATTAACTGCCAGTGTGATTTGGGATGCGTTGAAGCAGTGTTGGTCAAACTGCTGCTAGGGCGTTAACGTCACTCCCCCTCTCATCAGGACCACTCGTCCCTTTGGCAAAGCAAGACGTCCTCCAGGGAAATAACGTTAACTGGAGCTCGTTTTTTATTTTATTTGTTATCTGCGGTTGTAAATATTCAACATTGAGTGTTTGCCTCCTTTGCACATTGTAATGCAACCAACAGCATTCTCATTAGGCTTTTTTTGGAATAACGTTTACAAATGTGAGTTAAATTTGATTTTAGTTGCAGTATTATTTAATCTGAACTGAGCTACTTTTCTGTCCTCTCTTTGAGTCCATTCATGATCCGTTTGACCAATTTAATTTAGTAACGCCTGATCTATTGGAAGGATGGAGACTCTGATTCCCACCATCAACCGGCTACAGGAGGTGTTTCTCACAGTGGGTGCAGAGGTCATACAGCTGCCTCAAATCGTTGTGGTTGGATCTCAGGTCAGTCTTAAAAAAAAAAGAAAAAACGTAATTGTAAACAAGTCCTGTAACCCTTTCTGGGCTGAGTTTTTGGTGTGATGTTTTGATTTGATCAGAAATTGAATATGTATTGTGTTTTTAAAGTGAACACTGATATAGACTGACTGAATCAGTGCTGCTAGAAATGATGAATTGCTCTCATTCTGTGCTGTAACAGAGCAGTGGAAAGAGCTCTGTGTTGGAGAGCCTGGTTGGACGGGATTTCTTGCCTCGAGGATCAGGAATAGTCACAAGACGACCCCTCGTGTTGCAACTTGTTAATGTTGCCCCTCTACAGGAGAGAGCGAAAATCGAAAATGGTACCTTCAAATGTATCCATGTATTCACATTTTAAATAAGAAGGAAGTTGTTTTGATTGTTCTTGAAAACCCACAATCGAGCTTTAGTACAAGTTATGATACACTAAATCAGCATGTTTATCATATATCATGGTCTGTTCTATCTGTCTAGGCGTAGGGTCTGCTAGAAGTAGTGAGTAGTTGGCACTTTGTCAAGGCGCTTTCACTCACTGTTTGAACTGTAAGCTACTTCTTCCAGAGCCTCTCTTTGCTAACATGCAGTCTTTCTTCTTCTTCTTCTTCTTCTTCTTCACTACTCTTTCAGGAAGTGGGGTAAAACAAAATGCCCAAATCAGCTACCCAGGTCTCTGTATATTTTGTCTGCATGTACTTGTCTTTGATTCGCCATTTCATTTCTTTTTTGAACTTTCTCAAACATTTCGTTTGTTCTGATCTTCATCGGTCAAGCATGATATCAGTCAATTTGTAATCTTTTCAGTTTTCATTTTTCCTCCCCAAAGTGTAATTTTATTGGCAAGCATCTGTAAATGTACTTGCGCTCACTCTTATGTTTGTTCAGGTGTCAAAGCTGAAGAATGGGGTACATTCCTGCACTGCAAGAACCAGGTACATTTAACTGCCGATTTTAAATTACGTCCTTGCCGCCGGTGTCCTGTCTTATGTGCTGGGTTCAATGGATGTATCATTCTCACACCTTTTTGACAGATCTTCGCAGATTTTCAGGAAATTCGTCGGGAAATCGAAGCAGAGACTGAACGCAATTCAGGTGACAACAAGGTGAGAGAAAGTGTTGATGTTAGGTCAGTGATGCCTTCAATTTAGCTTTTTACTCTGGATTTATAAATGTCGCTCCTTTTTTCATATCCTCAAGGGTATCAGTCCTGAGCCCATCTATTTGAAGATTTTCTCCCCCAAAGTCCTTAATCTCACCCTGGTTGATTTACCTGGAATCACTAAGGTAAACTCAGCCACTTGACAAGGATGTTGATTTTGTTTCATGTGTGCAAACATAATGGTACTAGATGATAATTATCATCACATCTGCAATCATCACTGATTCACAACTATCGCTGGCTGCTCGTTGTTTTTGCCTCAGGTTCCGGTTGGGGACCAGCCAGAGGACATTGAGGCACAAGTACAAGAGATGATCTTGTCCTTCATCTCTAATCCAAACTGCCTCATCCTCGCAGTTTCCCCTGCCAACTCTGACTTGGCCACCTCGGATGCTCTGAAATTGGCTCGTGAGGTTGATACAGATGGTAGGACATTTTGTCGCCTCATCTCCTCAGATTTCAATTAGATTTTGCTTATTACATAATATGCCTCAAGTAGAAATGCATTTTGAATTATTCAATATGCAGGAAGAATGTATTATGCTTAAATCATTTTAGGCTATTGGACCTGTCAGTCTTTACTGTTGAAAGCGTTCTAACAGTTACAGTTGCTTAGAAAATGATTGTTGCTGTCATGCTGCACTCTGAATAATAGATTGTTGGACGACGTGAATCTGCTTGTAGTAATTGTCTTGTAGGTAGGCAATATGGGCTTTAAGTGCCGATTGTACATTGATAGTGTGCTAGTTAGGATATCTGTAGCTGAGCCCGTGTGTGTGTGTGTGTGTGTGTGTGTGTGTGTGTGTGTGTGTGTGTGTGTGTGTGTGTGTCAGGTCGTCGAACATTGCTGGTCGTCAGTAAGCTGGACCTGATGGATGCCGGGACTGATGCTCTTGAGGTCCTTTTGGGTCGAGTCATTCCAGTCAAACTTGGAATTATCGGGGTAGTTAACAGGTTTGCAGTGATACATTTTTATTTTATTTTAGCTATGTAATATTTTAATCTTCACAATACAGTCAGGAGGCAAGTTGTTCATGCCCTTATTACCCTGAACATCTGATTACTCTCCCGCTCTTTCCCCAATTGGTTATCCTCCCTAGGAGCCAGCATGACATCAATACCCAGAAGAGCCTTGGGGACTCAATGAGGGATGAGCAGGCGTTCCTGCAGCGCCACTACCCCTCGCTCGCCGCACGTTCCGGCTCACGCTATCTGGCCAAAACTCTCAGCAGGCTGCTCATGCATCACATCCGGGATTGCCTGCCAGAGCTCAAGACCCGTGTGACCGTGCTGAGTGCCCAGTACCAGGCACAGCTCAACGGCTATGGCCAGCCAGTAGAAGACCACAGCGCCACCCTGCTGCAGATTGTCACCAAGTTCGCCAGTGATTACTGTCACACCATTGAGGGAACGGCCAGATACATCCAGACCTCAGAGCTGTGAGTTTAATTGCTTTACGGTAGCAGTATCTTTATTTTACACACTTTATTTTCTGATCATAGCAGCCTTTGTTTCATGTGCCTGTGATTTATTTTTAGGTTATCATCTAATTTCATACTTTGTGTTGCATGCCGCATTTTACCTGCATTGGTTCATAATTTATATCATGAGGGTTATTTTCTTGTGGTAATTGTAAATTGAAGTGGTATCAGCATCTTCTGTTGGGACCCTCATCTCTACACCTCTCTTGCCACAAGGTGATTCATTTATGTAAATATGTAGAGGGCAAATATTTACCTTTTTTGGTTGACTGCATTTCATTTTTGCATGATTAACATTGCTGACACACAGCACTAAGAAACAGCATTGGTGTCACAGCTGAACTCATCTCTGCTACAGCTGTGGGGGTGCTCGGATCTGTTACATATTCCATGAGACCTTTGGGCGCACTTTGCAGTCCATTGACCCCCTGGGAGGATTGACTGAGCTTGATATCCTCACCGCCATTCGCAACGCTACGGTGAGCTTCTCCTGACTTCTCTTCTTGTAATTAGTTTAATCACAATTCTAGTCAAGTTCTCTTGTTTGGAGGAATAGCAGGTACATTATTGTGTGTGTGTGTGTGTGTGTGTGTGTGTGTGTGTGATTTGCCCTGCAGGGTCCGAGGCCAGCACTGTTTGTGCCCGAGGTGTCCTTTGAGTTGTTGGTGAAGCGGCAAATTAAGCGACTGGAGGAGCCCAGTATGCGCTGTGTAGAGCTGGTTCATGAAGAGCTGCAGAGGATTATCCAGCACTGCTCCTCCTATAGCACACAGGTTAACCAAAAGACATTGACGCATTTTGATTTGATTGACTTGCTGAAACAGAGACGCATGAATTATGACAGCACCATGTTGAGAAATTATGTCTTTGTCTTTGCAAGGAGCTTCTGCGATTCCCCAAACTGCACGATTCCATTGTGGAAGTGGTGACTGGATTACTGAGAAAGCGCTTGCCGATTACTAATGAAATGGTAATCCATGGCTTAGCTAAAATGATCTGTCATACTAATTGTAATAACTAACAGCCAAGTCCTATTTACCACTGGAGATTTATTCTGTTTTTTCCCATTAGGTGCACAATTTAGTATCAATAGAGCTCGCCTACATCAACACAAAACATCCAGACTTCACGGATGCAGCACAGGTCTCTGCATCTGTCAACAGTCAGCAGGTAGTTATTTGTCCCTTACAGCAGGGACTCTCATTTATCATTTATTCTGCTAGGGTAAACTGTAGTAGTCGAACTCTAAAAAAGCCCCTTTCAAAGTTTGCAGTGGAGTTCCAGACTCAGCCAAATGAGCCTTGACACCCTGACTTCCTCTGATTTTTTTTTTGCTGACAGGCGGAGGCCCTTGATGGAGGAAAGCGCTGGAAGAACGAGAAGGTTGCGGAAGAGAGAGTCCCGGCTTCAGGCTTTGGCAGTCCCAGCAAAGGCCAGTCCATTAACCTGCTTGACACAGTGAGTGGTGGGATTAGCAGAAGAACAAAACACTTAGTAGTGAATACATTGCACGCTGTCAACATTTTACTTTGCCTCTCTCTCTCTCTCTCTCTCTGCCAGGCGGTGCCTGTATCGCGCAAGCTGGGTGCAAAGGAGCAGAGGGACTGCGAGATTATCCAGCGCCTCATCAAGTGCTACTTCCTTATTGTCCGCAAAAGCATCCAGGACAGGTTCGACTGGAACAAGTCCAGGGGGGGCATTTCCCCTTTCTGCTATTGTTGATCTCAGTTGTGTTTAGTGATTTGCTAACTTTTGTGTGTCCACAGTGTGCCCAAGACAGTGATGCACTTCCTGGTAAACTTTGTCAAAGAGCATCTGCAGAGTGAGCTGGTGGGTCAGCTTTACAAACAGTCACTGCTGCAGGAGCTGCTCATTGAGTCACAGGACACGGCACAGCAGCGGACCGAGGTTGCTCAAATGCTTGAGGTAAAATTGCCTGATGGTTTTGTTCTCTGAATAGGTTCTGAGTATGAAAAACAGAAAGTCCTTTCTTTTTCTCTTTTATCTACCGTTTTAAAGCCAGTGATTTAACTGACCTCTTTGTTTTCTTTTTCTTTTTCAGGCGCTCCAAAAAGCCAATAACATCATCTCTGAGATCCGTGAGACGCATCTGTGGTAGCCAGAGGAAAAGAACAATTCCCTTGTCATGGGACAGCTTTGAGAGTATGAGAGTGTATTTGAGTTTACACAGAGAGAGAGAGATAGTGTGTGTATGTCTGTCTGTGTGTCTGTGTCTGTGTGTCTGTGTCTGTGTGTCTGTGTGTGGCAGCACCCACATTTTCTCATGGACCAATGACCGTAGCACATTTTGGTACTTTTGCTTTTCACTATGAACGTTGTGTCGCGAAGCAAACTCATTAAACACTCAGGCCGAACGTGTTACTGCAAAGTTGAAATGTTGTAGCTCAGGGGGATGAGTGGTCGTCCCGCAACCAAAAGGTAGCCGGTTCGATCCCCAGTTCCCCCATAGCTCACATGTCGAAGTGTCCCTGACACTGAACCCTCAACTGCTCCCCGGGCGCCTCACAGGGCTGCCCACTGCTCCCTATCCAGGGATGGGTCAAATGCAGAGAAGAATTTCCCCAAGGGGATTAATAAAGTGCATGTTTCTTTTTTTCTTTTCTTTTCTTTTTAAACACACGGTCAAAATCTTTTTGCATAAATTGTGACAAAATACTTGGTTGGCTTGTAAGATTGTTGCTGTAAATTTAAAATGAAGATTTTAAGTGAAGTTACCTAGGGTGTTTTTTTTTTTTTTTTGGGATCAAAATGTGTTTGCACTGTACAATTCCACACAATAAACTGGCCTTCCTCTGAGCCTCTTTAGCAGGTGCTAAAACTATGCTAAATTAGATGTTTTCACACTTTAATCCCCTTTATTATAGCTCTCACCGGAGATTAAGTGGAAATCCAACTCAATTAATGCTGACTGCAATGCAACACTGAAGACAGACCATGGTCATTTGCAGACATTACTGGATAATGCAGATTGTTTTTCCAGCTCTGTAGTGCTAATCAATATCAGGTTTATTATCAGCCCATTTATTCTGTTGCACTCATCAACGAGGAGACCATACATTTTCCTCTGTTTGTAGGAGACAAGTTGGGCAGCTATAATATGTAGAGTGTATATATTCTATAGTATCTAGGAAACGGAAATGAATAGACTATATATGAATAGTCAGAAGATTATGTAATACTCCATCATTTGATTTAAGATCCAGATGGTGGGGCGGTAATGTTCTCTAGCTTCTCTTTACTTCCTCAAGTCATTTGTTCACTGGGTTCCGCTGTTAATAATACAGAGAGATAAGATGGTTCCCTATTATTGTCCCTGTCCACTAGTAAGGACATTTCCCAAGTAAAAGAGACTCAGTGTGCAGATACCTCCTGCATACAGAGCCATTGGCTTCTGTGCCAATTATAATTTAATTGTGTAATATTGTTAGATGTGTAAAACTAGTCATCTTTTTCCATTTCTCCCCAGTTTAGGCTATTGTTCAAGCAGATTCCGCCACCAAGTGCTATCGCCATTAATGTGAATCTCTTTTCATATCCAAAACAAATAGTTATCCTAAAAATTAGGCTTTTTCAGGAAGACCTGCCTTAACAGGGACCATCAAACAGAAACTCTTCTGACTGTTTCTTCTGTGTGATCAGGGAGCGAACACAACATCTTTTCAGGCTGTCTTTCTGAAAGCCCTGTGTAGGTCTGCATGTGTGTGTTCAGTATGCATGTGTGGAAGTATGAATGGCTGATTAATGTATATTTTGTATTATTTAACTGTATTTTATTATGTGTCAACTGCCTATGAGTTCTTGCCTGCCAATATTTGTGATACATGTTTACTGAATGAAGTCTGTAGAGATTGGAGGGAGTCATTAAACCCTAAAAAAGGACACTGTATTAAGTCTGTTTGGGTGTTATTGACAACATGCAGTTAAAGAAATAGATCTGTTTTCATACAATCTGTTCATTTGGCTTCCACAGTGAGAAGTGATTAGAGTCACTCTGCTTCACTTGATTGATCTCAGGTGACTGAAAATGTCTCTTCAGTCAGATGGATCTGTTACAGCCACATCAATAGCATGAAGACAGTCTCCTGAAGGGTGACACACACACACACACACACACACACACACACTGTGACATGAGTAGCAGAATAAAATCAGTTTTCTTTGTGGTTGACTCACACACAGCACCACCTTCTATGGAAAGAGCTGCATGGGGTGACACTACAGATTGAACCGTTCCCATTTGAGATAATGGGAGTATTTTTATTGCCAATGTAATCCAAGTTAAACCTGAGCAGAGGTTGAGATGTGAGGTGATGGATGCGTTAAATGTGGCTGTAAGAGTGGAGAGCTGGTCATTAATGTTAGATGAGAGTGAGCGAAGACAGTCCAGGAGAAACCAGTGTTTGCACAAGGCACACACTTAGTCGGAGTTGATTTTACGAACCCCACAAAAAAAAAATGTGTGTACTTGTACACACAGAAGTCATCTACAACAGAGATGCATTTTAAACGGTTTAAATGTGTGAGAGCACCGTGCTTGCAAAGGAAAATGAACCACTAGCTTATAAACTCTTAGTTTATGTGCCTGCACTTTTTGTTGCAAGTTATTGTGATCTGCCTCTTATAACACACCCCACCTCCCCACCAACAGGACTAGACTAGGCCATACCAACTCTGACATGGGAGGGTGCTCGGCTGCAGTATCGTGACAACTGCTTTATTTTGGTCACCTAAATCTTGCTGAATTAAAGTGGAACGAGCCCAAGGCATGTTTTGATTCGTATATACAATTTATCCAGGCTCTCCTACCGCCCTCCAGTGATTTACAGGAGGTTTTCTGGCTGCGATCCCCTCCTCGCTGGTCCTCAACCGGTGAGCCAGTCAGCAGAGCAAGCTGAACAAAGCCATGGGAGAGAGAGAGAAAGAGAGGAGCTTCTGGGAAGAAATGTCTCTCACTGACTGTCGCCTGGACAACCGGGTAAGAGAGGAGGGGAGGGCGCACGAGAAGGAGAGAGAGAGAAAGGACAGAGGAGCATAAAAGGAGAGGAAAACAACCCATTATTAACTGCTGAGATTAGAAGATTCCTGTAGAGTGAGGGGGGCGGAGGGACTAGATGTGTGGCTGTCATTCTCTTGTGGGGGGTTCCCTGAGTGTCTCTCTCTTGATGAGTTATTAACTATGACAATAAAGCAGTGAATTTTTTTTCTCCACACAAGAACATGGAGGAGATGAAATTGCAGAGCACAAGTTTAGCACAATACAAGTGGACCCAGTAGGCCTGAACGCTCCACCTGTAATTCTCATCTCATCTACCTCAGGTAAGACTCTAAGTGTTGCAGGCGTCTGCTTTGATAAGGATGCTTTTGTTTTTGCCTGATTTATTGATACAGATAATCATTCCTGAAGGTAGTAAACTGTGCAATTATTTTGGAAATGTATTAGTAGTATGTGTTTTATTCAGTCAATCATTACATGCGATACAATAAGTAAAGCCACAAACTAATATACAAAAAAAAAAGACTGGAAATGTATAGGTAGAAGCATAATGCTTATATATTCCTATCCTAAATTATTATCAATTAAATCAGATTAAAGTCAGTTAACAAACCAATAAAAGGGTTTCTTACCTGCCTGGAGTAAAAGCATTGTTTATCAGAGTAACTCTGAGGCAGTTTTTCATTATGTATTTGAATGAATTGTTTTTATGCTGCTTGAAAAATAAACTACCCTCACTGTAGTGTGGGGTTATTTACAACATGTTATGGAGAAGAGTGGGATCAATTGCAAGGTAGCACCAGGATGCTTCACACACCATACACCTAGCTTTGCACTCCCTTCAGTGCGAGCATGAATTCATCAAGAATAACATGAGAAAATGAACACCGTTGTTAGGTGCAAATTAATCTAGAGAGTTTGACTTGAACCACTGTGACTCCAGATGCACAGTGCGTAAAGGATAGAAGGCACGTCTGCTGTAAGCATACTGCTCAGCGCTCATGCATAAGGAATGTATTCATACAGCACTCGTGGTGAAATCAATGCCTCTTTAAATGAGGTGGTATGCTTGCTGAGTTTACACCAGGCTGAATTTGTGTGGGGCAGTATGTGATGTCCATATTGAATGAGATGGAGAGGAGATAAAACTGAGGAGGGTGGGGTTATTTTTAGCTGCTGTCAATAATGAAGGTTACAAATCTCTCACCTTTGTGCACAAGATGGAGAAAAGGCAGAAAGATTGAAGAGGGAAAAGGGCACGAGAGTGAAGAATGGCGAGCAAAAGGAGGATAAGAGAGATGTTGAGACAGATGATTGTAGGTGAAGGGTTCAGGCTGGCAGCATGCTGGGATTGCTCAGAGCTCCCACCTCAAGTACCATATGTAATCTAGAGATGGAGTGAAGGGTAAAAACACTGACACTCAGCTTATTCACATTTTTGTGGGAGAAAATACTTGAGAAAAGCTGGTGTAGTGGAATTTCAACCTCCTTTTTGCTCTCAACTGGCTGAACTTGAGACAAAAACAGCTCTGTGCTGCACAACAACAGTCCTTCCAATACTGCTGTACAAGCAGGTACTGCATGACTAGCTGGGCAACACTTGATTAAAAATATTCAAGAACAGATGCTACACAGAGAGTTCAAAATTGAGTTTTATGCGAGGGAAGGCAAATGATTTTCAAACGATTAATACAAGATCTCATACCTCAAAAGCTGCAAATAGATTTTCACTTCAGCGCCCTCAGTGCATTTATCTCTCAGTTTTGAGTCTAAAACTACAATATAGACAGAGCCTCCTAATATAGACCGAAACATAAGGGAGACAGCATTTATTCCAATAAATACAGAAAGCTGGATGCCAAATTACACACTATTTTTAATCCACACCTGTGCAGGGTGCAAATCGACCGTGTGCTCTTAATCTTTGCAAACAAATAGTGTTTTTTAACATTTATGAGAGCTTGTAAACACATTAGTCATACCAAGCTCTGCACTGCTCGTAGTGCTCTACAGCTGCACACCACTAATCATTATTGTACATGAAGTGCAATGCTCTTGGAAGTGTCAGACTCATCAAGAGGAGAGAAAAGGATGTTTCCCTGTGGCCGTGCATCACTAGTTATCTTTCCTCCGCTGTACCTGTCTGCTGTCAACAGAGGGTTAGCATACAGCACAGAGCTCTGCCTTAATGTCCAGTAGGCAAGTCTCCATGTCAGTCACTAATGAGTTCTTCAAACTGTCAGACTGTGACATCGGCACCACTAATCAGCCTCTTTTGACGTTGAAACGGACACAGAAATGTAGCTGTGAAGATCTGTCTGTTGTACTCGCATTTGGATTTGTTGCTATGAATATTAATTGGCAGAAAAACTCAATTTCTTTTCACAGATTTTTGAGGTGCTGGTCGTTTGTTTGAAGGGTGACGGTGGTGTGTGTGTGTGTGTGTGTGTGTGTGTGTGTGTGTGTGTGTGTGTGTGTGTGTGTGTGTGTGTGTGTATGTGTGTGTGTCTTCAGTCATTCCCCAGGCTTTTCTTTCCCCATCTCCTCCATTCCACTTCTCTCATCATATTCTGTGCTCGTCTGAGTGTCTCCTCTCATCTTTTGTTGATGAGCGCAGCATCATCAAAACAAGCTGGAGAGGCAGAAATGATGAAATGTAACAGGATTACAATAATCTATTTACCAAA
Organism: Myoxocephalus aenaeus; assembly: GCA_038501785.1. Classification (NCBI taxonomy): domain Eukaryota; kingdom Metazoa; phylum Chordata; class Actinopteri; order Perciformes; family Cottidae; genus Myoxocephalus; species Myoxocephalus aenaeus. The sequence goes on from JBAMJR010000031.1 coordinate 5,236,318, forward strand.
ACTGTACATTTTATTTACTCTAAATGAGCAATTATATATTCCATATTTCTTAAGATTTTGTTACATAATTGGTCATATTAAGGACAGCAAAACATCTGAAGAGGAAACGTGGCTTTCATTTTGGCATTACAGAAAACAACATATTGGGCTCATTTTGAAATAACAGCCCATGGTGGGTGCTGATAACCACCAAATTAGTCTTTAAATGGGAACAATGTATTTTCCTTGTGTTTTTTATAAGGCCCTGAAATCCAAAAGTAATTGAAAATAATAATAATAAGATTTTGTTGAGATTTTGTTGAGATCTTTGTTTTCAAAATTTTAAATCCAATTTACCAAGACCTTTATTGAATTTGTCCTCTAAAACAGCAGGTTCACATTTACAGTGCGTGGGCAGATGCTGCTCTCCCAATAAAAGATGCACTGGTGTCCTTGTCTGTGCAGTTTCATGACTTGGTGATTAATAAAAGGAAATGTTGTGCGGATTTAATAAATACTCAAAATAAGCCTTTTTTAACAGTGTACTGGACAGGAGCTCGTGGTTTTCAACTTATTAACAGTCTTTCTTATCTCATTCATGAAAGGAAAAAAATCCATCATAAAAATGCACTTTAAACGCCGTAACTCTCAGAAAGTGAAGACGTGTAGAGCTCAGGCTGTTAATTATGTGGCTATGAAACACATCGAGCTGCTCCATTATCGGTGAACCGGAGACTTTGTGGACACAGTGCCTGCAAAGCACACAAGGAGATTTTATCCAGCAGACATGAACACTCTTTTTTCTTTAGCCCTTAACCAAAAAATAAAGTGTATTCTAGTGTAAGATCACAAACACAAATCCCATAAATCAATATACCTCCAGTTTATTTTCAGCTCCAGGGTTTGTCTCTCAAGAGTCTTTTTTCTCTGCTTGCGAAACTCGAGGAATCGTAATCACTTTTACAAATATTGATTACATGGTGTAATTTGTAAATTCATTCTTTTTATGATGGATTTTTCACTTAGGCTACAGAGCTGAGAGCAGCTATCTTTTACACATCATCAAGATTCACCGTCTTACCTGGCTGACCTTAAAGCACTGCTCTAAAGAGAATAGATAAATTGCTGCAGTTAGCGAGCTCACTGCCACTTGAATACAAACGGCAGTATCTTGTGTGTAGAATGAAGGAAAATGTGGCACCTATTGACACTATTATTCAAAGGCTGTCCATCACAGCAGATAAACCCCTTCTTATTCCCCAACTCTGTCTAATATCACACTCGCTCTTTTTGTCAGTAATTAGACAAATTAAATGATCTAATTTGCTGCAGAGCAGACACCGTTACTGGTAATTCGTAGACGGCCACCAGGATAAACCCTCTCTGGGTGATAATGGCTTGCACACGCTGACAGAGAGAAGAATTAAATCACAGCTTTTAACCTGTCTCCCCCATCCCCAAGCTCTTGTGATAAGCATCTTAAAGCAGGACTCAGCTAACCATTTTCTTTCGTAAGGAAAAAAGGTCTCCCCCAATTTTCTCCATGTGAGCTGCCAGTGGAAGCTGCTTGTCGACAGCTGCATGAAGACACACTTAATTCTCACTACCTTGCTTGCTGAGTGCAACTTTTGTTTTTCTTTTTCTTTTTTACCATGTCCTTCATTTTGTCTGATACTCATGTCAGCTACTGCCAGTTCAAACATGTTGTGCCCCTGCCCCAAGAGAGAAAGGGGTGTTACTTTATGAGCGACGATCAAGTGGTGTTATGTGTCCCTGACAGGTGCCAGCATGGATGTGGAGGATGAGCCACTGCTGTTTCAGACCAACTGGGGAGGGGAGGAAGAGGAAGAGGAGGAAGAGGAGGAGGATGAGGATGGAGTAACGCTCTCAACAGGACAGAGGTGTTTTTCTGGGGAGGCTGGGGTGTGTGGGCTTTGGAGGGCAGTAGGGTGGGTGTACACAAAGCCCTGGGCCAGTGGAGTGGTTTTAGGGGTAGTTGTCTCACTACCGTGCGCCCTGTTTGCCTACATGCTCCTCTACTGCCCTCCTCTGGACATAGACCTCTCCTACAGTGCCTTTGAGGTTCACAGTCACTTCTCTGCCGAGCGCTTCGACGCCCTCACCATTGCTGTAAAGACTCAGCTTGGGTCGTGGGACAGACGACGGCGAGACTTAGATAACGTCGAGTCTGAGGCCCTGAGGGAGCTTCTGCTGGAGAGGCTGAGCAGACAGGGAGCATTCAACAGGACAGAAAATGAGGGTGTGAGGTCTTCCACTCCTCACAACGACCCTTCTCATGCAGTAGATGATCAGAAGAGAGGAGCCTCAGAGAGCAGAGACAAAAGGACAATGCTTGATTTGAGTCTGGAGGAAATGGGGTTGCAAAAAACCTCAAATCATAGAGCAGCGGAGGAAGCTGAGAGATCATGGAACGAGACTCTGACTCTTCCTCCCATTAGAAGGCGCAGGTTTGCTCCCAATTACTACCTGCAGAGTCAGGCTCTGTGGAGGATTGAATTGGTGTTTGTGGCTCAAGGGGAAGGCAATCGCAACATCTTCACCCCTGAACGTCTGCAGACTATTCACCATGTGGAGAGCCTGCTCATGCAGCACCCACAGTTTCATCAGTTCTGCTGGAAGCCTCTGGAGATGCTGAGGGATCTGCCACTGGGACCGTCCTACTGCTCCCCACCCAGCTCAATCCTATCTTACCTGTACCCCAGTGAGAGGGGAGGGAAGATATACTATGATGGCATGGGCCCAGATTTAGCTGACATTGAAGGTGAGCCCACAGTGAAGAAAGTGGGAGGAAATAACAGCCTTCAAACATAAATAATACCTGTAAGAATCCTCCTAATGCCGTGTTCACACCGGACGCGGCGCGAATTATCGCGCCGCGTTCACCGCGGAAGTTTACTCGCGCGAGTGAAACGAGGGTGTTCACACCAAACTCGAAACATCGCGCCGCGAAAGGGGCGTGGCTTATCTCAGTCACTTGTCTCTGTGAAAGGAGCTTTCATTTCCGCTATCGACCATGGAATTAATAACCACTAGTTTTGCTTTATACTTGTTGTGGAAGTTCCAAACATGTCGGAACATAAAACGCCCCCGTGTCTGGGTTCATAACACCATCCGTAGCCGCACACAGCTCGGTGAATTTCTCCGACTCCTCAGGAACTGCGTCTGGCTTCTCCGTAAAACGGATACCGATTCTGCCACCCACCATGGAATTAACCACTAGTTCTGCTTTATACTTGTTGTGTAAACTCCACATGTGTCGGAACATCAAACTCCATGGTGTCTGGGTTCATAATATTATCCGTAGTCCCACAACAGTGTCTGAATGACGGCCGCTGCCAGCGCTGGTTCAGGCGAAGCAGCAGCAGTTTCATTCGGGACCGGCAAGACGGCGGTGATGACGGGCGGAGCTTCTCAACGCTGATTCTCAACGCTGATTGGCTGCCGCAACTTTGCGTCACGCGAATTCTCCGCTGGAGTTGGGAGAATTGAACTCACGCGAATTCGCGCCGCGTCCTTCGCTCTGTTCGCCCCTCGTCAAACGCTCTGTTCGCGCCGCCCCGCGAAAAAATCGCCGATTCGCGGGGCGGCGCGTCTGTGGATTGACTTTGCATGTAATCTGGTCGCGCCGCAAATTCGCGCCGCGTCCGGTGTGAACACGGCATAACAGTGCTGATGTATGTATTCCCAGGTTCTCTGAGTCTGGCCATCACCCACCCACAGTTCTACTGGTACGTGGATGAGAGTCTCTCCCCTGAGCATCTCTCCTCCTCCCTCTTGCGCAGTGAGATCCACTTCGGAGCTCCTCTTCCTTCCTACTACTCCATGCAGGACCGAGCTCACGAGCAAAGATCACGTTTCAAAAACTTTGTTGTTCAGTATGCAGACATCCTAGCAAAGCAATCCACCAGGTCAGGACCATTTATTACAGAACATAACCGTTCCATTCAGTGGTTTTGCCACATTATAGTCACAGTATTCCCATGTGCTACATTGTTGTAAACTGTTGAAATGTGATGTTATTATGTATGTGCTCTCCTTTACACAGCCAGGTGAAGGTCCTGTATGGCGGAACAGAGCTGTTTGACGATGAGGTGAGACACACCTTCCACAATGACATGATGCTGGCTGTCATCAGTGGAGCTTGCATTACTGTGCTCGTCTATGTCCTTACCTCCTTTTCTGGTACAGTATGGCCTGCTTTTAATTCCACTTGCATTGATGCATTACGTTTTTTAAATCCGGTGTTTGGTACCATATGAATGTTAACGAGCTCTTTGATGCTTTGTTGTCTCTCTGTAGTGTTTCTGACTTTCTTCGGACTTACTAGCATTGGACTGAGCTGCCTAATGGCTCTTTTTCTATACCATGTTGTCTTTGGCGTGAGGTACCTGGGCATTCTCAATGGAGTTGCAGCCTTTGTTATTATCGGTATTGGTAAGAGAAAATACATTAAAATGGATTAATTCAAGGAATAGTTTGATATTTCAGGAAATGCACTGAGAAGTAAATGAGCAGATGTCATGTTTGAGAGTGGTATCAATCATCTCATCTACACCGCGTTCCACATTATTAGGCAAATTGTATTTAAGGGTCATAAACATTCATTTTTGGGTTTTTCAATGAAACTCATGGATGGTATTGTGTCTCAGGGCTATTTGGATGATTGAAATCATCCAAATAGTAATAATAATAATTAGTTTGCCAGGTGAGCCCAATCAAAGGAAAACTACTTAAGAAGGATGTTCCACATTATTAAGCAAGCTACATGTTTCAGGCAAAATGGGGAAGAAAAAGGATCTCTCTGCTGCTGAAAAGCGGCAAATAGTGCAATACCTTGGTCAAGGTATCACAACATTGGATATTTCCAAAAGATTTGCGCGTGATCATCGGACGGTGAAGAAATTTGTCACCGATTCACAGCACAAGCGGGTTCGTTCAGACAAAGGCAAAATAAGGAAGATTTCTGCCAAACAAATGCGTAGGGTTAAGAGAGCAGCCACTAAAATGCCATTGAATAGCAGCAAACAGGTGTTTGAAGCCGCTGGTGCCTCTGGAGTCTCGCAAACTTCAAGATGTAGGATGCTCAAGAGGTTTGCAAGTGTCCTTAAACCTGTTATTCGGCCACCCCTAAACCAAGCTCACAAGCAAAAAAGGTTGCAGTGGGCTCAGGACTACATGAAGACTAACTTTCAAACTGTTTTGTTTACGGATGAGTCCCGTGCAACCCTTGATGGTCCTGATGGATGGAGTAGTGGATGGTTGGTGAATGGCCACCATGTCCCAACAAGGCTGAGTCATGTTTTGGGCCGGAATCATGGGGAGAGAGCTGGTAGGCCCCTTCATGGTCCCTGACGGTGTGAAAAGGACCTCGGCAAAGTATGTAGAGTTTCTGACTGACCACTTTCTTCTGTGGTACAAAAAGAAGAACCGTGCCTTCCGTAGCAAAATCATATTCATGCATTACAATGCACCATGTCATGCTGCAAAGAATACCTCTGGGGCATTGGCTGCTATGGGCATAAAAGGAGAGAAACCCGTGGTGTGGCCCCCATCTTCCCCTGACCTTAACCCTAGTGAGAACCTTTGGAGCATCATCAAGCAAAAGATCTATGTGGGTGGAAGGCAGTTCACATACAAGCAGGTGCTCTGGGAGGCTATTATGGCATCCTGCAAAGACATTAAAGCAGAAACTATCAAAGAACTCACAAGTTCAATGGATGCAAGAATTGTGAAGTTGATATCAAAGAAGGGGTCCTATGTTAACATGTAACTTAACCTGTTAAGATGTTTTTGATTCAAACTTTTCTTGATTTCAGTAAATATGACCTCCTAATGTTGCAAATTCAACAAATGACAATTTTTTGTTCTTTACAACCTATAAAATATCTTGAAACTCTGAAATTCTGAAATTCTGCATAATAATTTGGAACACTGCATTTTGAGTTTTTTATTTTTGAAAAAAATACTGTTATCATTAGGAGGTTTGTTCAATAGAATTTGACTTATACTCTAACAGTTGATGACTTGAAAATGATACTGACTGACTGTGCATTACTATTTAGGAAAATCTGAGCAAAGTGTAATTTGCATAATAATGTGGAACGCGGTGTAACTCTCAGGAAGAAAGTTAAGTGTATTTTTCCAAACTGTGAAACTAGTCCTTTAGTGGTTGAAAAAGATAATTATTTACAGTACGTTTGCCATAATATGTAATACGGCTGCTCTTTTGTTATCTCACTGTTGCTCAGGGGTGGATGATGTATTCGTGTTCATCAGCACCTTCAGACAGGCTTCTCATCTGCGTCAACCGCAGCAGCGAATGATCTACACAATTAAAACAGCTGGCCGAGCTACTTTTCTCACCTCCTTCACTACTGCAGCTGCCTATGCTGCTAACACCTTCTCTCAGGTAATCATAGAAGAGAAAATCAACTGTTAATCTGTACAAGGAGTATATATGACTCCTCTGCTATGGATGAATAGGAGTGCCTCTCTCAGCAGGACAGTTTTTTTGCATGCGATAAGCACAAATTAAATGTTTCAAGGTCCTTCACACTGTGCTTCGTTTAACTGACACTTAGATTCCAGCCGTGCATGACTTCGGCCTATTCATGGCCCTCATTGTCAGCTGCTGCTGGCTCTGTGTATCCGCCCTGATGCCCGCCGCTCTTTGTATCTGGACTGAGTGTGTGGAGCCTCAGGAACACGTCTGGTTGAATTGGTGAGGCATTGTTTCCTTACTTTTGTGTGAGATTTTATTTGTGCATACTGTGCAACACCACAGGCGCGTTGTATTACCTTCAGCTGTCTCTCTCCCTAAACTACCTCCTCCCGCTGAAGCTGGAAGCTGTTTTCGGGCATGTCAGCGAACCACGGCCCTTTGTCAGATGAGGATGATGATGTGGCACTTCTGTCAGTGGAGATGGAGCCAGGTGAGATTATTATCTCCCTTGCATTGAGTGAATCATGGGGCGGGGGGAATGGGAAAGGGAATGATTCTAGGTTGTAAAATGCTGCTGTCGAGGCACCACTAAGCCCCCTGTCTTCATCTTGGCTCAGGCTCCTGTGACACAGACGGCGACGCGGCCATTCTTTCCCTGTCAGTGGAGACACCTCGGCCCCCTCCGGGGCAGCAGCATGTGGGCGTGGTGAGCACGAATCTCCGGTGGGCGCTAAAGCACTTTGTGGCAGAACCAGCCGTGGTCCGACGAAAGGTCGTTCTAGGTGAGGTTTAATATAAATCTCTCAGAACTCTCTTGATATTGAAATGTGTACTCTGTAAAAGATCAGAGAGAAATTTCTATAGTTTGGTTTTCAAAGATATTGTCAGCCAAGATCTTGAGCTATGATTTAGTCGTGAGAGTAACCTTCAGCTCATCTCTGTCCGGCCTGAAGGGATTTAGTCTGTCCGAGGACGAGCAAGTGATATCAGGAAGTATTTATCCTCCCTCTTTTAAGGAGTGACTGTAATTGATTCTTGCTCCTGATCTGTCTCTCAGCTGCTCCATCTACTCCATCAGTACCTTGTCTCTGCCATCATTTATCATTGTCTTCCTGTTGGCCCAGGTGTCTTCCTCCTGGTGCTGCTCTTGTCTGCCGGGTTCTGCTGTCTCTTGAGGCCCGCCACTCACGCCCCTCTTCTTTTCCGCCGGGACACAAACCTCCAGACTTTGCTGGCTCTGAGGAGCAACCTCAGCGGCCAAGGCATCTCCTGCCCCATGTGCTCAGGTGAGACTGTGGCAGTGATAATACACACTTGCCAATTAACCTCACAGATCCAAATACCTGAATTGCATGTTGTGATTTGCAGGTGTGTTCATGGAAAAGCCCCATCCTTTGTACACCCACGCTTCCTCATCAGCATTTAAGTTCTCTACACATCAGCAGACTCAGAGCACAACAACCTTGTCTTCACCTCGGAGATCAGGGAAACCAAATTCAAGCACCAATCAAACAGGTGAAATCCTCTTCCTCTGTATCCAAAACCTCTCGCACTATTTTATAATTTTGGACTTTGTGGGTTTTTTTCAGGCTCTTTACTCACAGTTTTCATATCAAAATTGGACCTCGGAGCCTCTACAACCATTTACCGCTTCTCCCTCAACACCAGCACTCCCTCCCCATGGAAACGGTGCAGCACAGAGCATGAAGAGGTGTCATCATTTCAGGTTAGAGAGCAAACAAATAATAACCATAGTATAATTAGTTGTACCGTTACGTCTCCCAACTACAATATGTGCCACTAAAGCGGCTTATAACTAATCTTGCTTTATCTGAATAGGCTTATAATCAGCCCCGTGGCAATTACACCACCAGAATGACAGCGTGTGTTTCCCATGTGTACCACCCGTACCCCAGCTGGATGATCACATCCACCTCATGTGAACCCCGTCATGGCTGGACGCCAGAGTTTTCCTTTTATGTAGCGTCGTCTCTGCAGCAGCACAGCAGGTGAAAACTCAAGTGAAAGTGTGAGTTAGATGGACTGTCATGTTGTTTTAGTGGACAATCTGTCATCTCAGCTCTGGTTTCTGCTCCTAGGAGACTGTGCTTTGCCCAGCGCCGCCTGAGACCTCATCCAAGCCGCGTGTGTGTCAACCCGCCTGGCTGCGGCCTCGGTTCTGGGCCGGATGGACCCACACAGGGAACCTTTTACATTCCTCTTCCCAGTGGTGAGTGAGCATCATTAATATTGAGTCAGTTTGTTAGCCCATAGTGAAAACTATTTTCTCACAGCATGTGTCACACGATGGAATGTAATTTTCTTTCATTCTCATGTTGAGCTTTTCAATTAAAGAAACAGTGATATAACATTCTTTCAAATATTGCTTCTTAAAGTGGCATCTTCTGAATCCACAGTACTCTTATTAAACAGATATTTTTTACAACGTATAAATAAATGCCTATTGAGAGATTTTCCTCTGGTTCTATTTTTCAAAGATCCCTCTTCTGCTGCCAAAACGAAATCATCCAAAACGTTTGGCTTCAACCCATGCAGTGGCGGTGCATGTGGCCATCCAGCAGTCCGTCCTCTGGTCGACACCGGGGCAATGGTTTTTGTTGTGTTTGGCATCTTGGGAGTCAATCGAACCGAAAACAGGGACAACCACGTTATTGGCGATATGGTGAGGGTCACACATTGTGTAACAGTGTATCTTAATTATCAACAGAAATAAAGCACAGACAGGTTTTTAAATACTATTATCATGTGGTTGACATGGTGTTTAATTCTCTCCAAAGGGCAGCATTGTATTGGACCCAAAATTCGATATTTTCCAGGAAATGGGGCTTCTTTGCAAGATCTGTAAAGCTATTAGTGCAAACACACAACTTGTAAAGCCAGGAGGAGCGCAGTGTTTGCCTTCAGGTAACACCCACACACTATTCAGAGGGACATCTTTTATTTGACCATGCAATATCATAAAACAATTATTAAAACCTAAAAGAGCTGAAATGGTTTGTTGATTAATTGATTAGTGCATTTACTAACAAAAACAATAATCGATTGATTCAATTGTGTCGCCATTTTATTAGCAAAAGTGCCACAAATCCACTGGTGTCATCTTCTTAAATATGAATATGTTCTGGTGTTCTTACTGCACTTTATAAAGCAAATTTTATATTTTGGGTTTTTGGACTGTAGGACGAAACAAAACAATTTAATTGGGGTTTGGTAAATTGCGAAATTAATCAATCAATGGAGGAATGATAATAATAATAATAAGATGATTATGAAAATAATCAGTGATTGTAGCACTAAAAACCTATTTAGACACAAAACTGTATTATAAAGTGCTTAAAACTGGGTAAAAAAACACAAATCCTGAACAAAAACGAACTCAACCATGGCATAACATTCTAATAAAACGAATCATGTCTAGAGAGTGAGAAGTGTGTAACACGAAATGTCCCGTCTTCGGTTCTCTTCAGGTAATAAACTGTCGTCTGTTCTGCCCCTGCTCCATCCTGAATGTCACTCTCTCCCTGAGCCCAACCTGCTCCCTGGGCAGCTCTCTCATGGGGCGGTGGGAATGCATGGAGGCAAGGTCCGCTGGCTGTCCATGGCCTTTGAGTCTGTAAGTCCCTCCACCTTTCAGCTCGTCATGTTCTTGCAACACAAAGCGACACTTTTCCAGTTGGTGCCATGCGTAATATGTTCTACCTCTCTTCTCCCAAGACCACATACAAAGGAAAATCCTCCTTTCAGACCTATTCTGACTTCCTTCAGTGGGAGAACTTCCTCCAGGAGCAGCTCGCCTCACTCCCGCAGTCCTCCGCTCTGCAACGGGGTTTCCAGACCTGCGAGCACTGGAAGCAGATCTTCATGGAAATTATAGGCGAGTGAGCGGTGGCACTGCGTGTCAAATAGATGTGTTTATTTCTGCAAACTGACAATGGATTAATCGGGAGGAGGAAGTGATGCCAGCAGCATGTAAAAATATGATGTTTTACTGCTCTCTGGTCTGTTTGTAGGTGTGGAGAGTGCCCTCTGGAGTCTGCTGCTGTCTCTGGCCATCTGTGTGGCAGCTGTGTCCGTGTTTACTGCACATCTTCTGCTGCTGCTCCCAGTACTCATAACCATTCTAGGTAAGAGATGAACATTTGTATTTTTAGGTCTGAAAGTGACTCATGTTTAGACATTCAGAAAAGGATTTGAAAATTGAATATTCAGGCCTGGGTCGGGATCATGTGTGTCATTTTGAGTTTTTGGCCTTCAACAGGAGTGATCTGTCTGGTAGTGGCAATCATGTATTGGCTGGGCTGGGAGATGGGAGGAGTGGAGGCAATTTCTCTATCTATACTTGTGGGATCTTCAGTGGATTACTGTCTGCACCTGGTGGAAGGATACCTGCTGGCTGGGGAGGCCATTTCCTCTATGCCTGGTCATAACTCAGTATGGGAGTATACATTTTTTTTTAACAATTAGAAAAACTTCCACAGCATGTCTTCTCTTTACACACAGCTAATGACTAAGATTTTTGATTTAATAAGGCAAGAATCGCCCCAAAGGCTCATGAATAAAGAGGAGGCGCTCCTCCTATTAATCTGTGCTTTGTTTGCAGGAGCCGGGGCCCGAGAGGCAGAGACGGACCTTGGAGGCAGTGAACCATGTGGGCGTTGCCATAGTATCCAGTGCTGTCACCACAGTGATCTCCACAGTCCCGCTCTTCTTCTGTGTCATTGTGCCTTTCGCCAAGTTTGGTCAGATAGTGGCCATTAACACCGCCGTCTCCATTTTTTTCACCCTGACCGTGACTGTGGCCATGTTGGCGTGTATGGCCCCTGCCCGCTTCAGCAGACCCCCCGGCGCTGTGCTGAAGGCCAGCCTGGCCGTGATGGCCGCGGCAGCCTTGGGAGCAGCTCTGTGCTGGGTGGGAGGACAGCTGGGAGCGTTGGCCTGGCCCTCAATTAGCACGTAAACACAACTGTCCGCCTACTCACACTGATGTCAGGCAGGGGAGTTCCTCTGTATGCAGAACTATGAGAATTGTAAGCACTCTATTTTACTCCTCGTTTGGGAGAAATATCAGATCAGTAAATTATCTTGTTCTTTACAGCACAAAGATGTCAGAATGTATTCCATATTTAGAAGCTGTTTACAAAGTACATATTTTTCACTTGTATTGATCAGTTAATTTTAAGAACCTCTAATTACTATAGTGTATACGACTGTGTGAGTCACTGTTGTGGGTTGACCCTTCTGGATTGAAACGATGATTCAGCTAATTTGATCCGATATCGTCTTCAGCCTCTGTTGGAGATATTTGAGTAATCGTTGGGAAATACTGGCTGAGTCACAGTTTTCATGAGTGCAAGTCACTGACTGTCCTGTGACCTGCTGTTGCAAACACGAAGAGGGATGACACACGACGTCCGGGATGATTAGTGTTACTGGTTCACATGATTCATGGCCAGCTTGTGAAACATTGCGTTTGTTTGATTTTTGGGGTGTTTCTTCTTAGTTGTGCATTGAATGTGTTTTCAGCCACATTAGTAACAAAGGTCATGATGTCCCAATGTGGCAGGATTAAAAGTTGTACTAGTCAAGTTTATACCGTGCACAGTTTTTTTAAATGTAATGTGGGATGTTAATGTTTCTGTATGCTGCTCTCACACATTGTGAACTTGTGATGCTGCCAGCACACACTTGTTCTGAAGCGTTGTGTAAACCAAGACGTCCAACAAGATATCGTCCTCTTTTTTTTTTTTTTTTTTACCCTTTCACATGTTTATACCTTGGAACTCAAACTGCTTCAATGTATCTATTTTTGTCATCAGCACCAACTGAAAGAGACCTCTTGTCAGCTCCTCAGGTGTGCCCTCTACACGTCCTCCACTGCACTTGTAGGCACTCTGCTCCTCGTCTGCACTCACCCAATTTAGAGCACCACTCAAACACCCATCGACACCAGCTGCAGTCTGCCCCGCAGTGAAGGTGAGGGCCATTTGCAAACCACATAATGGCTCGGGAGAGCGAGGGACGGACTCGATTGCAGCAAGAGTAGTAGCTTTCTGTTTTGTGTCTGTGTTACTTCTGAATGTCAAATAAAACGGGTGCCGAAAGCCTCAGATGTGTTCTTTTGTGAAACCTCAGCATGGTTCTCATCTGCATTGTTATGTAAGTGAGCAGCAGAGCAGAATGAAGACCTGGCACTGTTTGCCTTCAGTCACATCGTTACTGAGAGAGCGGCAGTAGGCAGAGTCACATCTCCAATTGGCTGTCGTTAATTATTCATGTGAAATGGCTCAGAATTTACATTGAATTGCAGTGCATTAATGTTTCATGTCTGTCGTGAACAAATATTTTGAGTAAAAGCAGAGAAACATTAACAGACTTTGTTCCTGAGAACAAACCTGCGTTATTTTACTGAAGGAGCAGCATCACATTCATTATGTTGCAGTAGAGAAAGAAAACATTGTGTTGTCAATTTAGAGTACATTTCTACAGCCAGTGGAGGAACTTCTATAAGGTTTGAATACTGGTAGTCTATTTACATGTGTATTCTTGTTCAGAATCTACTTGATTTATTTGGACAGAAAAATGTTATTCGCTTTTCAAAGGGGATTTTTCACTGGAGCACTTCTTGTAAGGAGACCACATTTTCTTACAAATAATAAGTATGTGCAACCAGTGTACAAATAAATATTAAGGGTAAGATGATATGTTTCCTCATCCAGAAATATTGAAGTACAGTCTGCCCTTACAGTCCTTCGCAAAAGACCAAAATCTTTTGAACGTGCTATGGTACAAATGAAGGGAACAGAGTTGTATTGAGAGCTGTTCTTATTATTGTTGTGGACACATTTACAATGATCTACAGCACTGGGAGAGAGGTGGCAGTGACCCAAAGTGAGTGAGTGAGTGTGCGTGCGTGCGTGCGTGCGTGCGTGCGTGCGTGCGTGTCTCTCACTCACTCACTCACACACACTCACACACACAGAGAGAGAGAGAGAGAGAAGAATCATTAAGAAAAATGATCTTCAGGTTCCTACTCGTGCGAAAATTGACACATTGCTGCGCTTTGCAGCACTTCCACCTCCTTTGACTAATAAAAAAAGAAAAGAACGATGGCTCTTGGAAAGGAAGTGAGCCTTTAGATCTGGCTCACTTCAAAGGGCTGTAATTCCCATCACTGCTGGAGCAAACTACAATGACTTTTTATGACATACTATAATGTGTCTGTTAGGACTTATTAGGACATACTAGACTATTACATTTTTCAAAGTAATATACTGTGACTGTTTTTTCTTCCCAAAGGCAGTTAAAAACCAGTATGTCTCGTATGTTCAGAGACTATTAAAGCCAGCCCTTATTGTAATTGAAATGAGAGAAATTCATGCAGTTGAATTTGAAAACTGACAATAAATATTGTTGAGATATTATTCAATTGAACTTTATTTATTTGATTTGACAGTCAGTTGATAGAACTGTTGGCTATTTCAATAATTATGGGACTAAATCATTGAACATTAATTGAATAACCCTGCTATAAGAGCATGTATTTTACCCATATGCCAGTGTAAACGGGTATGTCTTTAGTTCAGTTTAAACGACGTCACAGAATCAGCAAACCGTAGGCAGAGCATTCCATAACTTTGGTGCTACTGCCTCAAAAGCTCGGTCACCACGTGTCTTAAGACTAAGTTTCTAAGGTCAACAATTTACTTAAAACTTTATCATAGTGACACTTAAGTTATTCTTAGAGCCTTGTCTAGAGGCTCTGGAGAGTTTGTCCTGTGTGATGCTATAGAGAAAGTTTCATCATATAAAGAATCCTCCACCAACTGTTGTTGCAGTCCAAACATCGTTGGGCCCTTCAAGCAACTTAACTCGATTTACTAGACTGCGGATTTAGCTCTGTTTTACTATTACCAGTTAATGTGTGGGAGCTGTGGTTGAGGAGGTAGAGTCTATTCATTATATTCTGTGCTTTGAGCACCAGTGTTACACCCCAACTGGTTTTCAGAACTACTGGTTTCTCTACGCGTGCGTGCACTGTGTTCACTTAATAGCTGCAGCCTGCCTCGGTCACCAAATTTGACACACATTCATAAACATATTGCTGGAGATCTTCAAGCCACATCTCATATCCATTGCGGCGATTACGATTGTGTGAGGACTACATCACAACCATGTATGAAGAAATACATTTAAGAAAATCTATATTTATGGAAAGATCGCAACAACCTGGATTTGATCTCTAAGCAAAATGATAATGTATTCAAAGAAGTTAACCCAACGCGTTACACCACCTGTCACTTGTTTACACGCAGTTCATTTAGTGACTCATCCATTAAGCCATCTCGTCTGTGGCCGGGGAACGTTTTGGTCTAGGTGATCTGAAACAACTGGTTATCTTGGGCGTATATTAGAACACTTCTAAATATATTGTGCAATGCTTTTTCGCGAGGCATACTCTAACAATGAATTGTATTTTTGTAAGTGTAAAGTCCATGTGTTGTGTTCTGTATAAAATAATTACTGGTTGTGCCACGACACACTGTCCTGATTGACTGTCAGCCAAAGGCTCCGTGGTACGATGGCCACCTACTACTACTTGTGAGGCCTTTGTGATGCTATACTGTTGTATTTTGGCGCTCATGTTTCATTGTTATAGTATGTTGTGGTTGCCGAGAGATAAACATGTATCACTTAAGTAAACCGGTCTGAATGGGAGCCACCGTAGTTCACTATAACATTACAAGACACATTCAAATATGGAGAATGACCCTGTAAATCACTACGTCCATTTCTTCATTGTTTTATGGGTATACCATTAGTAGTATTCCATTCTTCCTGTGGTTTAGGGTTTGCAATGTTTTTCGTGTATTTTCACAGTACGATCGTTACTGTATAATTGTCACAAAAGTACATTTGTTTTTGTCAAAATGCGTTGGTGGTGTATGTGTATATATTGCGTAGACTCGCGAAAAAGCATTGCTAAATATGTTTGGAAGTGTTCTAATATACGCACAAGGTAAACCAGTTGTTTCAGATCACCTGTACTATACTGCCTTTTCATGAGTTTTGTCAATATACTATACTATAACATTTCCATGATTTTTTTTGACATATACATTACATTTTTCGACTGAAATTGCATTAATTTAATTTTTTCGACTCACTGTTCTATGACCTCATATGACATTTTTTAGCTGTACTATGACTTTTTCCAACGGACAGTATTTATTACTTTTTCGCCATACTGTACTATGATTTTTTTACGACTTTTATTTGACTTAATATATTTTTTATTACTTTTTCAACATTTACACTATGTCTTTATAGCTTTTTTAACATACAATACTAGACAGTTTTTATGACTTTTTAGACAGGACTATAATATTACGTTTTAATTAATTTTTGAGATATACTATATAATACAATACATGTACTTTAAAAGGTAATGTACCTGAACCTTTAATATAATCAGGAATGTGAAATGTTTCTTAATCTTCTTGAAGTGTGTTTACCCAGACTGGTTACATCTGCATGCATTTTGCAGTATTTTTTTTAGAGTGAGGGCCAATTTAAGTCTCGACAGTCCTGCCATTTTCTGTGCATCTACACTGCTCTGCTTCTTGTGTATTTATTAAATAAAAACACATAACAGAATGGTAATGAACAAGAATAAGGGAGAGTAAAGACATGTAAGGAAAAGTATTGAGCAAGGTAGGTAATGAAATGCTTTCCTTCTGTAGTCTCAAATGACAAGCTCCATCTATAAATAGTAAATCGATGATAAGATAATTAGGGATATTTATATTTGGCTTTGCTGGGTGTCAGAAAAATATTTCAAAGACAGACCAACGTGCCATTTAAGTCCTCAGCTCTGTTATACTCCTACACGTGTCCTGGATTGCACTCAACCAGCAATTCAGTCAGTGTGACTCAGGACATGGTTTAACTGAAATGGCACAAAACAGATTTACAGTTATCAGTAAATATTGTGCACACGGGTCAGACATCAAACAGATGTGTCAGACTACTGGAATGTCGCATAACATTATTCTCATCGTGTTGCGTGAGAAATAAATGAAGAAAAGGAATGAGTGAGCAACATAGTATATTCAACATAGAGGAATGGCTATACATAAGAAGGCAATTATAGGGCTAATTTCAACAGTACCGTTCCACCTTTACATTGTATGTGTAATAACTATTACAATAAATACCCAGGCTCATTTGGTTCTTGTGAACTACTTCATTGTACCAAGAAAAAGCATTTTCTTTGGACAGAAATTATTTTACATCAGAACTGTAAATCAACACTGAAACATAATTCATATCTTTATTACCCCTTGTTACAGGACACACACACACAATGTTCAAGTATGCCCAAGGAACTAAATGGAGCAATTAAAAAAAATAAAAAATGAAGCATAAGAGAGATAAAATGCATTAAAAAAAATAAGTGAACTGGCATTGCATTTCACAAAAATTCATAAGCTCATGATTTTGGAACAATTCACTGTAAAGTGCTAACTGGTTTGAGCTGAGAAAAGCACATGTTCCCTTTGAAAGATCATACACATTACTTTATACATGGAGGTACAGTAATAGAAAGTCATCAGGCAAGCAATTATCAACCAGAAGACATGGACCACAATTAATTTATTAGTCCTTTAATAAGGTAACTGCTTCCTTAATTTCCTTGTTAATGGTAACAATGAGAATCTTGCTACTGGTTGCCAGGACAATGCAAATTACAAATGCTGGTGCTGTCACTGTACAGTTTTCCTTCTTTTCTTGTAATTACATGCAATTGACTGACATACATCATCAAAAATCTCAAGTCAAGTCCTTCTAATCCTTTTACAGATAGGAATCCTTGAACCAAAAGGATGAGTGTGAGGAGAGGAGAGCAAATATTGAGGCGTACAGGAGACCCTCCCATACTCCTCCTCCTCTTCCTCTCCCCCCTGAATGTGGTGGGCTGGCCAGACAAATGCAGGGATCTGTCCAGCTGATGCCTGCCTTCCTACAGGTCCTGAGAATCCACTATTTTCCTTTGTGCCTCTCATTGGGAGGCACGTTAAAAAAAGAAGAAGAAAACTAACAAAAAAAATATCTGGAGGGATCTGGGTCAATAAATGTACCCTACTGGTGGACGTTCATCCTCCCACCCCAATCCTAACCATAAAAAGGTAAAAACAAGGTGTGCTGCAGAATGGCTTTACTCCTCACAGTCTGTGGGGGGAGCTAGAGCCCCTAGAAGTTGAGGTGCGTTTGGTGGTCTTGCGGCTGTTCGGTCGTGTCTGAATTATCTTGGTGGCCGAAGGTTTCCGAGCATCAGGCTGGCGCCGCCCCTGGGAGCCCCTCCGTTTGCCCCTTTGCCCTGCACGGCCCCTTCCGGCCCCCGCTGGTCACTTGCGTGAGTGAAGTGTGTCCTGGAACTTGGTGCTGGTGTAGCGGACGTGGAATCCTTTTTTGTTGATTGTATCGTCGGAGCGGAACTTGATCACAATGGAGTCACCGGCTGAGTAGATCTCCTCTGGAGGCTGTAACAAAACAACAGATTAAGTTGTGCTGTCACTTTCTGGTTCATTGACTGCACTTCCTTTAAAAATAAAGACTTTTCACATGCTGAAACAGAAGTCAAATCAGTGACTACGACAAATGGCTTCTGACTGCAGATGACTGATAATCCTGTAACAGCCATGGATGTAAGGGTCCAGGTCAGGACTAGCCCTTTCCAAATGTATTCTGATTCAGCCTTTGGCTGTTATAACGGAGGATAAAATATACTCTGACGATTAGTTCCAGGTGCACCGCTCCATCGAGCTCATTTCTTCCCTGAACAAAACCATATACTGCATAGCATTTCATATGTTTTTACTGTCTTGAGTACAAAGTCGGCCAAACTATTTTCAATGTTATATTTTATGTGTGCACAGAAAATATGCAGCTTGACCTTTTGTCAAAATAGCGGAATGACATGAATATTAATTCGGAACATCGTACTGAAAAATAATTAGTTGGTTGAGGTGCTCAGGCAGCAGAACTGTGGCTACGACAAAGACAACGCTGTAATGTCAGAGCAGGCAAAGCTTGTGCAACCAACTGTAAAACACTGGGCTGTTGATTAAAGCGGTCATTCATGACATGAATAATATATCTACAGAACCGCCTAAGTCTTAGTTTATTGCAAAAGAGATTTAAAACACAAGAAGAAAGTGGCCAACAAATGTAATTGTGCACGCAGCATAATGTAGTCTACTGTTTAACTGAGAAAAGCTCTTGGGCTGAAAGTAAGCCCCCCCCCACACTATAATGAGTTTTCACCCTACTTTGGACTGAATTGTGTCAGTTTATTTCGACCTGTTTTATAAAAAGAAACTTGATTGAGGAACCACTCCCCGGGGGTTCTGGGGGTGTTATATCCCCTCCAGCAAATCGTTCACAGGAACAGGCGTGAGTAAAGGGCCAGACCTTATTATGGAAGTGTGTAAATGAAATCAAGCTGTTCTCTGACCTGAGGAAACGTGTATTTCTATTCCCTGCTGGCCTCATTGTTCCAGACTGAGGCTGCAGCCTCAGCATTGGCTGATTAATTCACTGTTACAACCCTATGTTTCTGAGACTCTGATAGGCTATCGGCAACCGAGCAGTGATGGCTTGTGTTGACCTACAACCGCCTCGACAGCAACAATCTCAAACCCAGAGGAACACGTCAACTTTAACACAGTGAGTAAAGTCTTTTGCAAACTGCTGGCAGAGGTTATTCAACAGCAACACAAACTTCTGAAACAATTGTCTGAATACTCCTGCAGTTATACTGTGACCCGAAAAAAGTGCTGTGACAAACCAAGGAAAGACATTTACAAAGTAGTGGTTGTTAGGAAAATGCTCTCACCCCTGAGCCACAATAACGTCCCAGCCGTGGAGACTTGGTGTCGGCTCCATCAAAGAGCTCCATGTAGTCATAGCCACAGTCCGCCTCCTCCTCAATCTCAAAGGTCTGGAAGATGAGCTCCACTCCGTAGCCTTTCTCCGCCGCGATCACCCACTGACAGTCAGAGGCTCCGGGGTAGTTATTGTCCCCGAACTGGGCGTGGGAGAACACGTCCTTGGTTTTGACCTCAGCCTTTAGGCGACCTCCACACTCTGTGACCAGAAAAATGTAGTTGGACATTTTGTAAGAAGAGGCCAACGTTGACAAGCTACAAGTTCAGCTGCTTGTACTAAGGTCTCTGGCTTATTTGTGGTTTTACAGTCACAGATACAAAGGATTCTCCAACATGCTCTGGAGTTGGATAAGAGTCATTATCATTCTCAGACTGGGTGGTGAATTGTTCCCAATACTAAATCCTGTAAGCATTAAATCCAAAAACCATTATGTTTGATATGCGAGTAATTTATCTTAAATTAACCCATGTCCCAAAAACATAAAGTAATTTTACTAGAATCCTTCTCAGCTACTATTGTATTTTTTTCCTCAAGCCGGAAGGGAACTAAAGTACTGTTATAACAGCAAATATTCTTACCTGCAGTATGGGAAGCCTCAAAGCCTTTCTTCTGCACAGAATTATCAGAGAAGAAGCGAATGAACAGCTTATTGGCACTAGAAGTGATGGGTGAGGGCTTCTTGGTGCCACAGAAGCGACCCAGAGTTGGAGCTTTCCCATCTCGACCGTCGTAAATCTCAATGTGGTCATAAGCACACTCCAGGTGGGCCTCCATGTCAAGCTCGTTGAAGGCCTGCGACAAACAAGATGATGAGCATGTTGAAATAATTAGAAATAGAAATTGATGCGATCAAACTAAGTTCTATTAATAGTGATAAATGTTATTTTTTTGAGAACTTGTCGACACTGGAAACATTTTTATTCTCTCAGCACACAGGTAAGCTATAGTAAATATTTGACAAGTTTAGTTTTATTGTAATTTAGAAACAGAGTCGTGCATGACATGCTTTGATATCATAAGTTTTGTGATTTTCTTTCAGCAAATGCTAAAAATAATACAAATATAAAAATATAATCTTTTTGTCTGAGACTGTAGATAAAAATGCATAGCCTGCAGAAGAGGAAGCCACACAATGTTGTTAGGAAATGGCATAACAGTTTCTGACAGCAGCACAGTAAACACAGATGTCCTCTATTGATTTAGCAATTCAATTACATAAAATAGCTACACACAAATAAATACATGACTGACAAGTACTATTATACAGAGAGCTGGAGGAAGTGACGCATACGATTTTGATTCGGTGGCCTGGAGTGGTGGTGAGTGCCCAGGTGCATGCCTTCTTGCTGGGGTATTTATCCGGCCAATTGGGGCTGGTGATGATACCGCTCACACTATTCACAGTGTGATCGCAGCCAGCTGTAAAAAGACATCACTGAATCAACGTAGACCTCTGTATCATTCTAATATGGAAGAGTCTCTAACTGTTAGTAAGCATGTGCCCATCAACTCTAATGCCTGCTATGATTGCAAAAAAACAAGTCAGGAGTGAGAATAAATGTGCAAGCATATCAAAGAAACACGAGTTTGAGGTGACATACCTTCTTTACAGTCGTGTTTGTTCTCATGCAGCACAAAGCCGCTCCTGCACTGACAGCTGTAGCTCCCAAAGGTGTTGACACACTCATGTTGACAGCCACCGTTCTCCTTAGAGCACTCGTCTTTGTCTGAGGAAGCACAGGGGACACAACCTTAGAGAATGTTTCCTTTCGAGACTGACTCCAAGTCACTGACTGAAAATACATCACTGTCAGGGAACTCACCTGAGAAGAACTGTGCTTTAAAGCCCTTTTTGGAAACTGTATTGTCCGATTTAAACTCAATGCGCATGTTGTTGTACTGGGAGGTAATCGCTTCTGGTTTCTCTGCCCCACAGAACTTCCCATGGAGCCTTGAATCTGCTGACAGCCCACTGCGCACCTCCACGTAGTCATACTTACAAACCTAAGCACGGAAATAGAGCATGTGAACATTTTATTTGGTTTTAATTATGTAACACAAGGATGACAGGAGGGCTTGTTGCAATGACGGAGAGAGCACATAGAACAAACCCACCCCGCGCCGATTCAAAATAACCCGAGTGCTCACGTCATTGCCCTCAGTCTCGAAGACGTCAAAGAGCAGAGTGATGCGGTACTGCGTGGGGGCAACCAGCTGCCAGATGCAGTTCTTGTTTGGGGGGTACTCTCTGGGCCAACCCGGGCTGGTGATTGACCCATTCAGCTTGGTGATGAAGCCTCCACATGCAGCTGGATAGAAAACACAACATTGGAAGAGACAAGGACAAACACATAGTAAATAAATTGTCACCAAATGTTATGCTGCAAACGTAGAGCTGAAATGAAAGTCGTCTGAAATATCCTTTTGCACGGAATAAACTTCATTAGTGCCTGACCTTCCCGAGAGGACTCAGGCAAGCTTTGTTACAGTTACGCAATACACACGTTACAACTGGTGTTGCTCCTCACCTGGCTACTTTTAGCAAAACTCAATGTGCAGCATTGATTCTTACCAACTGCAACAGATGTTATTTTGATACATGGATTGTAAAGTCATTAGATATGGACCGAGTGAAACGTTGGAATAATAAAAGTTACAGTACTTAGCTGTTTTTACCTGCTATACGGATGCAAGGCGCCAGTTTATTTGTTCTCTATATGTAAAGGCAGGTATCATAAATAAAATAAAAAAAATACTACCTTCTTTGATATCTTACCGTGCAATATTTGTACTTTCTTGACAGCATACTCTTGTATAAGAGTAGAGCTGATTGCAATGGTGGTGTGAGAAAGTTGCAACGATGCAAATGCTTACTGTCCTTCTGTTCGTGTGTGTAAGGGATTATTCATGTGAGAGCATCTATTCTACTACTATTATATTTTCTACTTCCTTTACAAATATGTTTTTTTCTTTTCTTGTTACTTCAAATCATATTAGCTTCTTTTTACAAAAGCTAAAAAACTGCATAAGCTGAATATCGACCCATATGGCAAAGCTGTAGCAGTAGCTGACTTTCTTGAGAGACTAAGAGGTCAACAAGATATTGCACAGCTTGTATACTAGAAGTTACAGTAAGTCTTGAACAGCAACATATAATTTGAAATAAAAATAATACTTGCATTGTTTGTATCTTAAATATTTAAAAAGGCAGTGCTCGGCCAGCACAAGCATCACTGTTGGCATCTTTTCTGGCTTTTAGAAATGACTGTACTTATTGCATCTGGGGAGCTAACTGTGTAAAGTGCTCTAACATGTAAATTACATGGTGAGTATGGCTGGTGACTTTTCTCCCTGTACTTACCCTCACAGCTGCGCTTGTCAGCAGCCAGCTCATAGCCTGGGTCACAAGCACACTTGTAGCTGCCTAATGTGTTGACACAGCGTTGCTCACAGCGACCGTTGTCCGGCTTGGAGCACTCATCCATCTCTGAAAACACAAAGATACGTTAGGACCCTTTTTGCCGGCTCCCTGGCTCGGTGGCGTACAAGAGAAACACCCAAAAACAACATCATAGCCAGACAAAGAGGGTTGTATAGAACCGGATGGTAAACAAAAACATCAGAAATAAACATATCCTGCTATAATGTTAAAAAGATAACAACCGACTGTGATTGCTCTCTTAAGAATTTACAACCCGTAACCTCTGACCTTTGAAGAAGTTGGCAGCAAAGCCGGCCTTGTTGACAGAGCCATCTGAAACAAATTTCATCCACAGCTGGTTGGAGCTGGTTTTGATGTCATCTGGCTTGTCGTAGCCACAGAAGCGGCCCAGTAGGGGACTGTTTTCAGAGTTTCCATCACGGACCTCAAGGTAGTCATAGGCACAACTGTCATGTCTCTCAATCTGAGGAAGGTTAGAGGGTTTGAGGTTAGACATCAACAAAATCTCCAAATCAGTCACAAAATTCCCCAAAAAGAATTTAAATTAATAATTACAAAAGGACTGGCGTCTTACCTCAAAAGACTGGAAGGTAAGGCCTACATGGTAGCCCTGAGCAACAGTAATCTTCCACACGCACACTTTGTTCGGCCTGTAGTCATCAGGGTAGTTGGGGGACTGGATCTGGCCGTTGTCTTTTTTCACCTCCCCACCACAGATGGCTGCATGTGACAGAAACAAAAAGAATTAAAAAAAGAAAGAATACTGAGCTCCCTCAATAGCAATATCATCAGCACATGTCTCTAAAAAAAATGTTTAAAGCGCTCACTGCTCTGATTTACACAACGTGGATTAACTGAAATGCCTCCACCACCAGCTCCCACACACACAAACACAAATCATCCCTCTGCACGGTCTGGAAACAATGGAGCAGAGTGTGAAGGCCGGCCAAAATCTGATTAATGCAGCAAAAGTGCCTGACACATCAGCAGTAGTGGAGCCAGAAATGGTGGATATTACTGCAGCCTCTAGGCACATTGCTGGATCTGAGACTGGCCATGCGTTCAGTCAGCTGAGCGGCATACTGGAATTGGGTGCAGCGAGGTCGAGGAATGGATGCTTACCCTCATAAACGGCGGAGAAACCTTTTCCCACCCAGTTACTGCTGCTGCGGAACTCAATCCACAGTCGACTGTCGGTGGAGATGATTGACTCTGGCAGTTTATCACCACAGAATCGACCTGGGGCACAGGTGAAGACACAAACACACATAAAGCAAGGTTTGATTATCCACGACACTTGAGTCTTTAGCTCTGAAATTCCTCTACACAGCAAAAAAACATAAACATAGACAAGAACTAAATAATTTGTTTTTTGGGGGGGATTTCACATTTGCTAAATTCATAAACTCTATGTCCCAGGTATGACGAGCTGAAACTAATAGTCACTTTGTACCTTTTTCACTCTTTTACCCTACAGTTTCTGTACATAATGTACATACTTTTATAAATTTGAACCTATGTGAAACTTATGTTAAGTCTAACTACTGCAATACCTTTTCTTTTATGATAGTAAGCGAATATTGTAGAATTTGGGACAACTGGTTGGACAATAAATATATTGCAGATGTCACCTTTTTGTGGTGAATTGGTAAAATTGGCATTAGATTCATCAATAATGAAGTGAAGTGTTAGTTAGAGCATTCTCCCGTTAAAACTGACCTTTGAGAGGTGCCTTCCTCCAGTATCCATCTCGGATTTCCACATGGTCATACCAACACAAGTGGCTCCTGTACAGATCCATGGAGGTGAAGTTCAGAATGATCTTAAAAACCAAGAGAGCATGATTACCGACACGTTCAGGTAAATAATATGTAAAAGAGACACCACATCTGTGTAAACAGTTAGTAAAGGTTGTTTTCAGGCATCTCAAAGTTGATCTGGTATTTTCATATGCTCATACCTTTTCCCCTGGCGTGACTGATATTCTCCAGATGCAGTGCATATAGGCTGAGTATCCGTTGGGGAAGCCAGGGGAGGAGAAGTTCCCGCTGCTGTCCTGCAGACTGTCCCCACATCCTGTTCACAAACACACACAGACCAACACGTAAGGCCTGAGCCGTAAGCATGATACACTGCCAATTTGTCTTTGCCTGAAAACACCGAAGCCACTAATTCAAACTATACACACACACATCAGCTCTGAAGTAAATCCCCTGAAAACTCGCCACAGAGACAGATGCTGGATGCTGGAAATATAAAACGAAATGTGAAGTAGAGGGCAGCTCTTTTATGTTCAAAAGAGCACATCTGCTTGTAATATTCACCCAAACCCCACCTCACCGCTTCCCTCCACCACCTACTCCAGATGATGATCACACAAAGGAATTGATACTGTGAGACACTCTCTGAGCATCCTCTGAAAATAAACCTGCTTACTATAAATAACCAAGCCCTCTGGAGGATGTGATGCATTATGTACGCCTTGCCAGTGAAAAACCAGCCTTTATTTGACTGGCAAAAACTAAAATGTGCAAAACACCACACACGGCCTCATGGAACAACTGAGGGAGACTCGTGATGCCAAGTGGGGGAAAGATGTGGTTAATTAAGACAGAGAGGAAATGATATAGAGTAGATTGTATCTTTAGTTGTCAATCTTGAGAGATGTATGCACTCATTATTATTACTATGTGTTATCTTTACCTCGGGTTGGGTTTTGAAGGAGTCAGGAAAACGTAACCCTGACTTTTCACATTCATTGCATCCCTTGAGGTTTGCGTGTAAGCAATAAAACGAGAATCCCTGAGCTAGGAGTTGTGTGTAATAATGCTTGGCAGAGGTTTGCCAGTACTAAACCATTAACAAGCGCCCAGGCACACAATGGGGGATCCGTGGCTCTTTAAGGATTTTTTTTCCAAGAACATGTGGAGACTCACCACCTCACCCCCCACAATGTGCGTCACATCAACCAGTCAGTTTCTTCCTCACGAGACAGAACTGGTCTTGAATGAAGAGACAGAATGCTTGCACATATGGTTGAAAACCACACTGAAAACCACACAGGTCCAGCTCTGGAGACCATCCCTATGTTTATTCATTGAGCTTTGATGTGAGGCCTGACCTACAATTAACTGTCTGTCATCAAATCTATTCAGCAGAATCCTGTCCTCAATGTACATCTGTTAATGCTATAAATTCTGTGTACTTCAACAGCGTTGAATCCTCTCTCATCCATGGAATCATTAACACAGTGAGTGGTTCGGAACAGGGTCAGGCTTATGTAACTCTCCTTAGTGTATACCCTCACAGTTTACATGAAGTGAAGTGCTGTGATGTGAATACATGAGTGTTGTTCCCAACAATCTTTTAGTCCTTTTCCTCTCGAGAACAGCTGTTCTTCTGCATCTATCTGGAAAAGAGTGATGACAAACTTCCTGTCTCTTGATAGTGTTTACACTCATCCCAGCTTGGGAATCTCGGACGCTGTAGCCAAGGAACCACACCACATCAATAGTAGATGCTTGGCTATTTCCACACAGTGTGAGCTGCATCTAGGGATGGCAAAAGGACCTGCAGACCTCTCTCTTTCTCTCAGGGCTATGTAACACGCACGCGCACGCACACACACACACACACACACACACACACACACACACACACACACACACACACACACACACACACACTAGACCGGAAAAACCCTTAGCAGGCAGCATCTGTCATTTTGGTCTTACTGGAGCATTTGTAGAGTTTGCGTGCCTGTGTGATATCCCCTTTGCTCAGTCTGGTTCTCTGGCCAATGGGTGGTCGCACTCCGTTCACATCGTAGCGTGGCAGGATGGTGTCCAGGAAGATGCCCCTGTAATTCAGCAAGAGAGACTGATGTTAATGTTCCATAAAACCCAGCCGGCATGCACACAATCCTGGTGACTATTCTAACATGCATGCACACCACAAAACATGTTTGCTCAAGGATTAAGTGACTTACCATCAATAAAGCAATTCAATAATTGTAAAAAATATTATGAATGTTTTCTAAAGGATTTGGACTGCCAGTGTTGGCTAAGCCAAACAGAATGTGGCTGTTTTACAGAAAAATACATAAGATCCAACAGGACAGACTAGAGGGGCATGGATAGCTCATTTTCATATTCACTTTGAAGCAGACATGTACATCTGGTGACTCAGATCACAAATACACATTTTCAACCATACAATGTCTAAATACATTGTACATTTTGAATGTAAAATGTAATTAAATATGTCAATATTTCTTCCATGTAAAACATAATGATAATGCTTGTAATGAGATTTGGCACCAGTTAAATTGGACAGCATGAGGCCTTCATGCACACCAACGTCTATATTGACACAAGAGTTATCATGATCCTGACACACCTGCATGTCCTTTTATAAACGTAAAATCATTAAGACCATACACAAAACATCTCATCGATGAATAAACATCAGAAGGAACCAATCAGGATGTCGCCGCTTTTCCACTTTCCCATCATCATTATCTAATGAGGTCAATTAGAACTTTTTTTTTAATATATATATATATATATATATATATATATATATATATATATATATATATATATATATATCTCAATATCCCATCGATGTATAAGTAGGTAAAGGTTGTTTTTTTCATTTTTATTTCAAAACACTGATTTTTTTTTACTTTGATTCTTTCAGATCTACTCGTCTCTTTCATAAATGACTGAAACGGTCCATCTGTTGAATTTTAGCCAGTCTTCCTTCCTTTGAGGTCAGGGTTAAACAGTCTGTTTCTGAGGTTATGGCTGACATAATTCTTCATACACGTCTGCCCTACACATGGGCCCAAACTCAGAGCTTAAGCCCTTCTCCAGAGGAATTGTGCAAGCTCAATAAATTGCATAAGCTATGAAGGTAGGGATGTGGACAAACTAAAAAACAATCAGGTAAAGCATCTAAATAACAAACAAAAAAAGAAAGATGGCAGAACAGTAACTAGAGAAAAACTAATTTCCCTTTGCTGTCTCACTTGACAATTTGCTAGTTTATCATCTCTATTTTTTTCAAAGTATTGGCGAGAAACGGCCTGGCTCCATTGTCGTTCCCATGGTGACATGCCTATCAACGCCAGGCATGTGCAAACAGAGCAGCCTGAGCTAACAGTTTAGACTCTGTAAGCTTCCAGGAGCCCGTATGCTGGCTGTCGGTAAAAAAACGCCACTCCAGCCGGTGTCAGAGCAGACAAAGGGCACATTGGCAGATCTCTATTTGAGTTGGCACTGCTCCATGTACCGGTCCTGAAATATATCTCTGGAGCCAAGGAGGGGGCAGGCAGAGTTGTGGGTTGGGTAACACACCCCAGACAAAAAGCATGAGGATCAGCCCTGCTTTTCCCCTGGAGACCCAGCAAAACATCAAGACCAGCCATGAAATCTTCTGAACAACACACACAGCAAAGGCCCTGGCTTCCCACGGTGATTTACTGTAAAACACCAGGCAAACACACTGGCTAATAATGGTGTAACAACGAAAGACACTGGCACAGGTAAATCAACCAATCACCACTCAAGAGAAAGTGCTCGGAATGACTTGTGAAAAGCTAACAGGAGCCTCTTGTTTGCTAATACAGCTCTGTGAAACATTCCCCAGCAGTGGCAGCCATTCCTCTCTCGTGTCGAAACGGTCTTATTGATCAACACAGTTCCACGAATTAAGATAGCCACAGAGTAGGAGTGAAAACAGAACAGGGCGGCTTACCCAACATAAACAAACTTTCGGAAAGGGCTGCTCCATTGTGCAGCAGACTGCAGTGCATTCCACACATTTAGAGAATTAATAGGTTAAGTCCAAATCCTGACCTAAGAATGACAGAAACTAAATGAATATCCTGTTTTTAAGTGTCGAGTGGCCTGAAATCCCAAATAAGCTCAAACGGTCCTCTATGAACACCTTTCCTTTTTTGGAAAACACTGTATCAGCTGCAGTGGACTTTGTTCAGGTCACAAAATGATCCTGTAAACCTGAAATCCCACGAGAGAGAAATAGCTGTTGTTGGTATGAACAAAAAGGATTAATTTGGTGTTAATTCATGACTCTCCATTCCCTCAACTTCCTGTTCAATACTAAACCCTAAACCTAACTAAATAAAATCCTGCAATAGGCCGTGCAATATTTCAGCTCCATTCTGTGTGAAGTGCATTCTCGACCTACAGTTTGGACGCACTGGGCATGACAGGCATTTCTGTACATTAGCCGACACCCAGCCGCAGCCTCCGTTTTTAGACAAAGATTCCCTCTCTGCTTCCCAGAATCTGTTTGCCGCAAGAGCATGGCAGTTGACTTGAAGAGAGGCCCATACACAGAGAGTAACACAGGGCATGGTTGAAAGTATATAAATGTAGCTGACAAAAAGGGCCAAGTAAAAAAAAAAAGGCAGCTAACAGCTGGTTCTCATATTGGAGTAAGGTAATGATCAGAGTCTGGGTTGCCTCGTCTGTGTGCCCATAGATCACATTACGTCCAATCTGGCTCACTGAAGGCTGTCAAATCTACTACTAGCTAGAACATTGCAAAGTTGAAGTGACCTGCAGCTGTAAGAGGTTCCCACTGTGTTTATCTATGCAAGACAGACAAGGCTCAAAATGCAGTTTTCATACACAAAACTAAAGTTATATCCTGTACATGTCAGCATGGGGTTCCCATAATATTTACACGACTAAAGTTCGGTTGTCAATGCTTGCGAAATAATCTAATGGGCATGGTTGTAAAAGAGCTACTTTGCCGTGAGCGTAGTGATGCTTTTGTAATTACAAAAGATGACTCAGAAGCCGAGTCAACTTCTCCCAAGAGGAATATATTGGTTTTGCAGTCACCCAGCTGGTGAACGAGACTTTTAAATACCGGCAGCCTAAGATGACTAGAGGAAGAGCCCAGACTGACCAGTGTTTTTCATGGGGCTTTTTCCAATAAGGTCTTTCCTCTGACGCCGAAACACCTGTGTGGGCTGAACGACAGCACAACATCTGGAAAAACTTCCTGTTGCGTTTGACAGGGAGCAAGGACTGAGGTCAGCTGGCGACAAAACTAAGTGTTGAGTAAGGGTGACACATTTACAGTTCTGCTTTTACAAACAGGATATTGCATGGAGATGCAACATGCTTCCAGTATCCAACTAATTCAATACCAAATTTGGTTTAATCTGAGTCTCCACAGTTTAGCCATTTATGCCTATTTAAAAGCCAACTGTCCAAAGTCTAAGTTTTTCAATTTTTAGAGTCATGGGAATTTATTTACTGAGCAAAGGGAGCAAGTCAAGATCTAAGCATGGACAGGGGACAGCAATGCCCCACCAAATTATCCGCCTGCTCCACCAAGACCAAGTATTCTCCCTTCACCCAAATACATAAAAAAAGTAAGTATTCAAAAGTCCACTGAACACACTGCATTTCTCATAGACATTTACATTGAGCTTTTTTAAAAACAGCAGAGAAATGTCAAAGATGCATTAAAAACCACAGCCAAAAACGTTATTGAGTTCAACGTAACAGTCTACCGTATGTTATCTGAAGATTGTTTTCATTTCAGTTTAAAAACGTAAAAGAAGGCTTTGGTATTGACCAATTATTACTACATTTCAGATACCCCAAAATCTTCCATTTACCCATGTTTTTTTTAATATTCTTATATACTTTGTTTTATCCATGGTTCACATTTGGGGTTATTCTGTAATCAAGCAAAGTTTTTGTTTATGTTCATTATAAATCATATCTGCTTCCAGCCAATTGGTGTGTAGTGTATCAGTAGAGAAGAAAAAGGGAGTGAAGGTGTCAATACATTTACTTTCTATAAAAAAAAAAGCTCTAATGATTCTTAAAAACAAGGAATAGGCATGGTTTTCAAAAATGAATGGCTATTTACAGACTGTGTGGGCTAAACGCACACAAGACGCTCAATTGTCCTTTACAATAATTAACTACAAATGTATAAATCGGGTTGCAAACTCATTAAAGATATTCAATAATTAAGTTTAGTGTATATGAAGGAACATAGGCTATAGAATGTGCCACAGGCCATAACATTTGGGTTTTTATGGCCTAACACATGGGAAACATTAATTGTGACAATTACATTTCTACTCCTCCATTCCTTACCACTAGTGCAGAGCCCATTTAAAACCTCCCTGTTCAGAACGGGCCCATGCTTGGTCGCTCATACAAACGACTTCACACAAAAGGCTCCCAAGTTTATAATTTTACTTCAGAAAATAAATCACTACAACTACCAATACCAACATACCCAACTAGAGAAAGTGTGAAAAGTAAAGCAAGAAAGCGTTGGACTGGAGCCCCTAAATCACAAAAAATGCCCCTGAAAAAAAAAATACAAATGATATTGTATTTTTAACTTTTGTTGTTTTTTTCCAATTCACTTATTTATGAATTATATCTTTACTGTTTGTACTGTTTTTTTTCCTCCTACTGATGTCTCTTGTCCACTTTGCTGCTGCCAAACAGGCGTAGTTGCCACTTGTTTTGACACAACTACTACATTTATAAAGTAGAGCACGGACTGGTTAAGTACACTCTGGTTCAATTCTCCTTTCAGTTGGCTGACCACTCGTGTTGACTCCAGGAAAGTAAGGAAGATTTTAGTTGTAGAGGGAACTGCAGTCAATGAGCCGCAGTCTGCCTTCTGCAGACGACATGCTGGATTTAAGTGTGCAGAGTCCTGAACCCCACCCCTCTGCTGCACAGAGCGCTGTGTACTTGTTTATTCAAAGTTTATTAATATTGAACATGAAATTGCACCATATTTGACAAAGCACTCCAATGGGTCCACAGCAATGCAGCCGCCAAGTGAGAAGTAGATCAGATGAGCGGTTCTCGAGATATACAAAAGACACAGACAGACCAACATAGATTCCTTGCACTATTGTTAGATGTGGGTAATTATTAGCAGTTAAAATAAAGCTATGAGTCCCTGCAGTAGCCCGGGGTGAACATCATGCTACTAATCACCAAAGCCTCTTCAAAGAGCCTTTAGGAGCATAATGAGGCGGTTCATGGTGTGAAAGCACAACTTTTACAAGGAGCTTCACGTAGCCTTGAAAGTAGCACATGGCATTTTTAGTCATTATGAAGCAGGGCTGCTGTTGCTGTGCTCGCTCAGACCCAGGAATGATGCTGCTTTACTGGGGCTTCTGATTCTGCAAAAGCAGCAGGAATCGAAGAGGAGTCCTAATTTGAACAGGCTGTGGGAAGGAGCTGGCACATCCCTCACATCCCTCACAAACACTTTCACTATGGCTACAAAGACTTGGCTTTCACTCTAAAGATTTTTTATTTATTTATTTGAATCATTTTTGGTTTTTCAGAGGCGTTGGATTTTAACAATTTAAAAACACAGCTCAGACCTACTACTGCTGCCACACTGGGAGTGAAAAGATGCACAAACAGGTACAAACCTATGAAGCAAGATCTACTCCGATCCATGCGGTGCCCCAAAGGAAAAAGCTAAATGGAACCAGACACGTCTGATTTCTTGCTACAACTTACTTCATGCAAGTGTATTATGTTTTCCATTATAGCGAAGGACAGTTTCATCTTATCCAAATATTTCATAAATCACATTAGTGCTCCTCCAGTCTCCCTAAAGCCCCATGCAATGTGAGCATCAATTGTTGAAGAAAAAAAGGTTTGCCAAAAGAAACATAGACAATAGTCCTTAGTTCAAAACACAGGCTTTTCTGTGGGACCTACTTTATATATAAATATATAAACTAAAGACCCACCGTCTCCCAAGAAAACAGTTTATATCTCTTTGCTCTTGAAATCAACAGCGAGGAAACAATTCTGATCCAAGATAGACATTCAAAGAAAAGTGAGCTTTTTTTAAAGTTGATGTCCTCAGGCTACACTACACGTTAGTCTTCTAGTGATTTATTATTGGGGAGAATTTAGTGTTTCATTCTTCTCTTTCGGAATCCTGCCACATTACTCAGCAGCAGCCCGTAGACACAGACCTGGTGCATTACAGATCTATATACTCATAAAACTCTAAGAGCAGAAATGGAAAATAAAAGATAATGGGTTAAAAGGTTGCAGCAGAGTGGGAAACAGCTTGGCCTGACTCAATCTAAGACTAGTTTTCATGTCTGGGGCGTATCGAGTGGAACTTGGCTCCTACCTGGAGAATGTATTCCTGGCATAGTGCATGATACTGTCAAAGTCATAGACCTCTCCCAAAGAGTCCACCTCCCCGGGCTCCATCTTCAAAAAGTTATACTCTTGTCCTGTGAAAGGAAAAAGGGAAAAGCACAGTTGAAATATGAAGCAGAGTCATACTGTGCCACCTTATGTATGTATGTCTGTCAAAGGTCAATACAGTTTGACTCTCTCCGAAAAAAATTGATCATAGGATGGGGCTACAGATACAAGGCACAGCTAATGTTTCACAGTAAGATTTTATGCATTTTAGGATGACAAATAATTCGGCATTTTATATTTCACAGACAAAAATTTGAAAAAGCTGGCCTGGATACTGACTGTCACGATCAGCTGTTTATATGCCGTTGACCAGTTCTATAAACACTTGAAGGCTGAGGATGAGTGTACACCCCACTGGTGTTTTTTTCTGTTTTTACCATCCTAGCCCAGACTTTCTGTGTGTACAAATGTGTTACTTTTATTATTTTGACTCTTACTGCATCTATCCAACATTATTGCTGAGGGATCGATGAGACCTAGGCTCCTACCTGGTTGTATGTTGTCCCTGATAATGCTGACGTGTTCGTCTCGGTCAGGCCGCGTGTGTTCGTGCCAGAATCCAATCACATGACCCAACTCGTGCACCACAATGCCAAACTTGTCACAGTTCTTCCCGATGGATATGGCCTGAGGGCCCCCCCCGCGGCGACCCACATAGGAGCAGCACCTGTGAAACAAACAAACACACACACACACACACACACACACACACACACACACACACACACACACACACACACACACACACACACACACGGTAAATGAAGAAAAAAAACACTAACAAGCAAATGGAAACCCCCCAAAAAAAGTGATGTTTCCCTGTGGAGAAGAAGGAATGTGTCCCTGACTGTAATGTTTACTAGCTCCTTTATTTGTACATGCTCTGTACATACAACATGGAGCTTGTAATGAGAGCAACATTATCTCAACAACCTCTGGTCTGTTTTACAGGCGAGCTGTACGAGGTGACCCATACAGCATCCACACATACAGCAGTGACATTCATTCATCTGTCTGCCAATGCAACTGCTGACTGCGCCGGTGGAAGCTGGCTGGCTGCAGCGCTCCATCTCAGCGTGACATGAAAGGTTCAGTGTGGGAGTTGGGAGGACGGGCACACACATCACGGCCCTGTGGGCCAGACAGCCGCTCTTTAATTACTGCGAGCCAGGCCAGGCTCTCCTGAGACACGCCTTGAACTTTGCACAGGACAGATGGGGTCCTGCTGAATATGCAGCAGAGTCAAGCTTTCCCACTGCTAACCGCTGCCGCCTGCGTGGATAATGTCATCCCTGTTTCTCCAGAGGCCAGTTACCAAGAAAAAAATGGCGATCAACAGTTGGCTGGAAAAAGCTCAGTTTTATGAGCTGCATCCGCTTTCTGTTAAGCAGTTTGAGTTGAATGATACATATCAGTGGGAGAGGTACATTGGGTATAATGACATAATGGTTCCAGCTTGTGGTTTAAATCTGTGTGAGGTTAAAACATGGGAACTGGAAACGTTTTAGGTTTGTGTATCCCCTGGGAACCTCTCTAATACGTATCCTAACAGCTCTGCCATATTCTTCCTAAAAATGATTTTCTCAAACTAAAAAGGTTGAACTGGTTTGTGTTCACAGCAGCTAGTGCTTACATTTCGGAATATTTCATCGCTAAATTGAAGAGCCCTGCACACCCAAACATGTTGTCAATAGTCGCTTACAACAGCACTTTCCCTGAGTGTCTGTTTAAGAAGAGATGCTGAGTGGACACTGAGCCTAACTTTAGTGGCGTGTTATTGAGGAAGTCTCTCCCTTGGATGCCACTCTGTTCACCATGTTTGACACAAGTGCTCAGTGACTGATGCAGAGTGATGATGAGGCACTGGAAACATTCCTGGCCATTGAATGGCCATCTTTCTCAGAACTGGCATGGGGCTGAAATAACCACTCACACAGAGACGGCAAACAGAGAGGATGAACAATGGTGAAAGGCTGCTGAGCAGGGAGCAAGTAGAGTTACTTAGAGCTAAATAATTAGCTGCAGATAATAAAAGGCTCAACAGAGGCTGACCATTGTTCAGTTCCTTCATGTGGGAGCTAAAAACCCCGCTGACTCACCCACACGGTCGGTAGGTGAAGACAATATAGCTTTCTTCCTGTGTCCTCTCAATAAAGGTCACACAGGTGTGCTTCTCCCAGTGCCGCATGGCTTGGCGGAATATTGCCCGCTGGCTGCCTGAAAAGAACGACAGAGACGGTGAGATCAGGGGAGCTGACGAAAACACACTTACACACATTTTATAGAAAAGGGGAGCTGAATAGAAACGGCAACAGCTGGAAACCACTTCAAGACGTAGAGTTGACTAGAGAGCTACTGGAAATGAAGTCATGTGACATCATAATGCCAACTTACACTTTAACTAATATTTCCTAACGTTTCGGAATTGCATATCTATCACATAAACATTGCATTACCTTTTTTGCCTTTGAACAATTACCCTGACAAGATGACACATTACATCAGTGCATTTGTTTATTTCCTCATTCATATGCAGGAACTCTCAGTTCCAGATGACGCCTCAATACACTTTTATGTACGTGAAATCGCTGTTACTTACCACTAAAGTTTCCACTGATGACATAGGGAATAACACCTTCAGGCCAAACTCGTTCAGGTCTGGAGGTGGCAGCCCTTTTCCTGCGGAGTGAACTTTGCCTGGTGTGGCTACTCTGGTTGGTTGAGCCTTAAGATTTCAAATTAAAAAGACAAGAAAAACACAAATTACATTTCTGTCTGAAGACATTTATTTTTATGAAGAGCACATATACTTTATCATTGAATAGTTCCTCAGATGACAAAAGAGACTTTTATCCTAAAACTACAGTACACTGCTTCCAGCTTTAATGCCATTCAGAAATTAATTATTATTTATCATTTCTGAAATTACATTTACCCCCTTAAAGAGATGTTTGTTCAAATAACATCGTCTTCCTATTTTGCACAAATGGATTTTCTTGAAGCTGAATTATTTCTTCTTCCAAATTAATTTCACCACTTCAATGTCACTCAAACACACATAAATGCAGAGTAACCATGGAGACTAAGCTCCCACCTAAACCTGGGGATAATAATAAGAAACAGCCATATGTGAACCACACATAGCACAATCTGTACTTCACTATGCTGCAGAACAGGCAGTTATAATAAAGCAAATGTAACCGCTATCATCTGGTACAAACCCATTATACAGAAAACGTTTGAACAGTAAATGAAAGAAGAAAAAAAAAAAAAGAGTGCATTCAAATTAGAAAATAAATGAAAGGAAAATGCATATTTCTTTTGCTTGGTTTTCAATTGACTTACTTAATTATGCAGTTTTCTCCAGAATCAGTGTAATAGTTTGACATTAATTGGCATTATCTGTTTGGCATTGGGCCATGAGGGCAATAACTAATCTAAAAAGACAAACGTGTTACACTGATGTGTCAAAAAAGCATTTTGAAATTAATTCAAGAACATTTATGAAGGATTGCATTCCACCAGGAAGTAAAGTGGTGCCTCTGAGTGTAATTTCCTGCCATAACTTAAGAATTAGGAAAGATGGTGACATAAAGACGGGGTTGTTTTCTTGTGAGAAACAGGTTTTACAGTTTTAAGATTATTGTTTTTCCTTTAAAGTAAATACAATTTTACTTTTGATTATGCATTATTACATAATTGAACACAAATATATTATTTATATATTTTCTTTTAAGGAGGAACCGTACATGTGTGTAGGAGAAGAAATGTCAGAAGTTTGCACGTATACGAAGACAATATGCTCTTGTACCTTCATATTGTTCCATTTTTTTCATTTGACCAAGATGTTAATAGAGAGATAATGTTGATGTGCTTAAGAGGGTTGGGACGCGGTAGCTTTTGGTCCACATGAAGACTCCATTGTACATTGATGCCTATCCCAGGTTCCAATGTTAATAAATTATTAATTTAACCTTTATTAAAATAATTATTAAGATATTGACCTCTATACAAGGAGACATTTTATGTGGTTGCAGCAGAAACAGTTATGTCTTGCACAACTTCCCCTGCTTGAATGGCATATAAGGGAAAAAGTCTGAAGAGGACAAAACTTCAGCAACACTTAACAATATAAAGAACCAGTTTATTGTGAGACGTAATCTAGATAACCCTAACGAAGGCCACAGGCCAAAAGATTCGATCACTGTAGAAACAAAGACAAGTACATGTACATCTGGTTCGAGTACATCCTGCCAATGGACTGTTATTCCATAACAATACTTTAAGCCGTACAACTATGCGCCCTCATAAAGTAAATTTGATTAACATGCGAGCCACAGTTTGCACAGCTTTTTGCGAGAACAATGTGTTCTGTCGTATTTCAGTCTGCAAGAGTAAATCTTAGCAGCCTGCTGAGATCAATTAGCACGAACATTTGTGCATGTGTTGAGGAAAAGTCTGATAGCAGCCAAATGGGCTCGGTTAACTGATAAGAAAGAGTGCTGGGGAGACAAAACTTGAGGAAGATGTGTTAATTACAATAATATGATTAAATCTACCACCTTCATTTATAGTTAAGCAGGGAGGACTTTAGGTCAACGGTTTTATTGGTTGTTATTCTGATCATTTTATTTATGCTCTTAGATTATAAAGACAAGACAACAAGGGCTGCAAAATAAGGATTAGAGTTGGGATCCTGCAAAGATATACGACGACACCTGTATAAAAGAAGAAGTTAAGCTGCTGGATTCAGGTTTATGATAAGTTCATTGTCTCATGAGGTGAAGTGACAGACTGAGCAGCATTGAGGAAGGTTTTGAACCGAAAAATGTAATTCATTGACACTGTATGGAAAAAACAAAACAAAATAATGATTTGTCTCGTTTCCTGAAGTTCGTTTAATAATCAACAATTCAAATTGTGTGCATACACTAACAATTAACCATGAAAGAATGAGAGTAGAATGTTAAAAACCATATAATTTTAATGCAAACTTTTGAACCAATTTGTACAAAAAAAAGTTGACTACTCTTAAAAATACTTAAGTAGTTCATTCCTAATTATATAATGACTGAAACGTTCTACTCTTGGAGATATTATTGACTTGTGTGCTTTAAGAGGACCTCTGTGGCAGCCTGATGTGGTAGATACAACAATGTATGAACTACCAATTAGGACACATCTGTAAAATGATCTGGTATATGGGCCATTCTACCGAATCCGTTCAAAGTGCTGTCCCCCAACAAGGAAAACTATTTAACAAAACAATTAAGTATTCGGACATAGATATTTACTAATAATGTGTTATGGTCTATTTAAACCCAAGGCATTACATTAGAAAGTGATAAGCTAAATATATACAAAATCATCATTTATAGGGTACTTTCTATTGGGAAGTAGCTGTCCCCAACCCTGACATC
The DNA here is from genome assembly GCA_038501785.1 of Myoxocephalus aenaeus. Taxonomy (NCBI): domain Eukaryota; kingdom Metazoa; phylum Chordata; class Actinopteri; order Perciformes; family Cottidae; genus Myoxocephalus; species Myoxocephalus aenaeus. The sequence goes on from JBAMJR010000031.1 coordinate 5,274,859, forward strand.
TAAATTTCAATCTCTGTAAATAAAACTTAAAACAATTTTAGATTTTGTTCAATGGTGTAATTTCAAAGATCTTTATGATTAAGTTTAAACAGAAGTTGTAAGATTTAGATTTATTGTGGGTTTAATTTTTAAATTGAAAAACTATACCCAAAAAATCATGTCCCCAGTTTTCATGTCACTACCGAAACACAAGAGTTTTAGTCCATTGGCTCAGTCTGGTTTTTAGCCACACCCCTGCATTTTTGACCAGGCAGTGACACTGCATCCCTATCCCTCATGCCTGAATGGTTAGTAGCTAAATCCCATACTTTTGATATAAATGTGTTCCAAAGTCTGAAAATCGGCATGTAACCTTAAGAATTGTCACTACCGAACACATATTCTCTTCCAATTGAGAAAACTTTTTGGGGTTTTATGCAAAGTATTATGTTTGTACACCTCTTCAAATATGTGTATGCTAGCCATCCACTTGCTAGCATTCTTTAGTTATGCTCAAAATTAGCTATAATTGTCACTACCGAAACATATGGTAAAGTTTCGGTAGTGACATGATCATTTCGGTAGTGACAAAATTGAATGGTGAGTAGTTCAATCCCATCATTTTGAAATACATGTGTTGTGTGGACTAAATGGTAAACATGTAGATAATGCTGATTTCTATCTGAAATTGTTCAGGGGAGAAAGAACCATAACACACCAAAATGCCAAAAGGAAATAGAAAAAGTGGAGCAGAGAGACTGAGAGAATACAGACAAAGAGTGAGGGATGACCCAGTGAAACACCAAGATTATTTAAGGAAGGAAAGAAAAAGAAATAAGAAACGAAAGGAAGAAGGAAAGTTGAAATGTATCAGCGATTTATCCAACAGGGAGCAGGAATGTCAGAATATCATGGAGGAAAAGACAGCAAAAGCACAGGGTGTTGGTGAAAAGACAGTTTTTACAACATGCTGTTTTGTAAAAAATAAAGTATATTGAGTTATCAACTAAATTGTTATGATACTGATTTGTTTAATATATGTTCAATTTAATCAATCATCAACTCTGGAATCAATATGATCAGTATTATGCATTTTACAAAGAAATATTGTATTTCGATTTTGATGAATTGTATAAATTGAACTTAGAAATTTGGTAAAAATGTCATTTTTATTGATTTAATTGTGAGAACCTACAAGAAATATTTTTAAAAATACTCTTGAGAGAAGGGAAGGAAACACAACCTTAACAGGTTAATAATAATACTTTGTTTCTATAGTTTATTACCATGTTTCGGTAGTGACAATTTTTGGCAGAGGAAAAACATTCCAACACATTCTGAAAATACAATATAAAAATTGACGGTTCTTTTACTAGATACGTGTACTTTAGATATGGTACAATATATATACGGACAAAGTTTTGGGGAAAAAAACATAATTTTTAAAACATTTCCAACCTGACTTTGAACCAATTCGGTAGAATGGCCCATATATACTAAAGTGACAAAATGTCTGTGCAGCCTGAGGATGGTAAGAAGAGTCTTATGTGACTGCACTGATAGTGTTATTCATTTTTAACACGAGAGCATCCGTTCCACTACACAACTACTAGATGTGCAGTGACTAACCTGCTCAAGTGGACACATTGATATTTAGAGACGAGTGTAGACACGGTCTGTCTCTGTTGCAGTCCAAAGCCATGAGTCTCCACTTAACTCTTTGCCTCAGGGGTCACCACTTAGTCAATAAATCAATATTGCCCATTGGATATTTTGACAGCAGTTGAAATGTATTGTTAATCCTGCAAAATGTTTCCTTTCCTCAGCATGCTCATTACTCTAGTGAGAAACAGCAAACTATCTCTATTCAAGCGCAAACAGCAACATGCACATACCTGTTGGTTCATGCTCACCTGTAGCTTATAGGATTGTGAAGCTTGTTGGTCCCTGCTGACTCACGACTGTTGCTTATATACTGCTTTTTATTTAATGAGCAACATTTAAGCTGACAAAGTCTTTCAATTACTCCCAAACATGGTTATACAAGTAGAGCAATGTGTAGTGATAACAGGACAATTGTAGGCATGAACATTTAAAGACAGCGCATGAAAAAACACAAAACTGCTATGTGACAGGTGCTGCTGCGGACTCAAGTGAATCATGTTCATTTCAGGTGTTTTGTTACAATTTTATTTGATCTAGAGTGCCGATCTAAAACACTTTAAACACTCTAACAAAAAGGGACTTTCACCTCAAGTTGTAATTTTTGAATGAGTGTTTTTTGTCATCGTTACCTGTGTTTGTATTATTAACAATCTGGACGGTCCTCTGCGCCAAATTGATTATTCGGTCCACTTTAAACATTCGCATGTCCTCCTCGTCAAGAGCAATGTCTCCCAGAAAGGCAACTGAAACAGACAGAGATGGCACATGTCAGGCAACTGCACAATATGGAGCTGAAGTCTGAGCCGCCAAGTTGCCTCAAGCTTTTCCTGCTGCTCAGACAGAGTAGGCTGCATGGAGGCCCAGACAAAGCACTCGTGGAAGGCCTAGAGGGAGTAACACAAACATAAAAACATCATTCCTTTCTCCTTGTCCCTAATCTGTTTACCCTTTCTCCTTGCAGTGAAATAGGCCGCCTTGTCTGGACTCCAAATTATAGGATAGAAATGTAAGCAGCATATTGCAGATGGCTGGTGAAGGCTCATGCAATAACGAGAGAGTATGAACTCAGAAAGCTGACCATTGACATTATTAATTGAGCCAAACGACACAATTCACACTGTGTGCTTTAGCGTCCGTGGATAGTTGATGAGAACTAGCAGATATGGTACAGTGAGACACTGACACTACCTTAATGGAGTAATATGGGGCACCTTGAACAAGTAATAGCTGTTTAATGAGGCCAAGGAGAGAGAGAGAAAGCAAACAGTCCCACTTTATGAGGAATGTGCTTTCTGGGATTCCTACTAAATGCCCCATTTCTTTGGAGGATAAGATAGGAGCCCTCTCCACAGAGACAGGGTGCTCCGTTTTACAGGCCTTTAACACCAGCACGCCTCTAGAATTTATGGCCCGGCTTGTATGCAGGAGTTTTGGGGGGTGGGGGTGGAGGGAGGCAATGGGGATGGAGGGAGAAGCCGAGGGGGGAGAGAAGGGCAAAGGGGTGTCACTGTAATCCCAATCTGAACAGAAGATGACAACGACAGGGGAAAGGAAGGGAAGAGAGGGAGAAGGCATATCCTCTCTGCCCACACCGCAGCTCTGAATAGGAGGGCAGATGTGGAGCAGAAAGAAAATGACAGCCCTCTGCATGTGTGTTTGGAGGTTAGTGCGGTGGAGGGGAGACCAACCCAGAGGGCCAAGACGCTGGGAGAGCCACTGTGGGAATGATTAACAGCAGTTGTTTGTCAAAAGTTTGAATCTTCAATGTGACCTCCTGATAAAAGCTACCCTCACTGATAAACAAAATCCATTATTTGTACATAAACTTTTCTGTATGCAACAAAAACCATCTACAGGAAAGATTGTGTATCTCTTGCACTCCTATAAAAGTTTGACAGAGGTATGAGACAAGAGAGAAAGGGATGAAAAGAAAAAAAGAAAAGAAAAAAACTTGGCTCACATCCCTATTTACTAGTAGAGTATTATTGAAACAATGTGGAGCTGGCTTTGGTGGATACCGGCCAGTCTTCCACCCTTCAGGCTGTAGAGGATGCACAGCAGAATGGCTAGGTTTGGGATTAGAGGCTAATGACAGCAATAAAAAAAGTGCAGATCACAGCCGGCAAGACAGGACACGTACAGAGGACATGTCTAAATTCCAGAGGTCAAAGGGATCCTCTAATTTGTGCTTGCAAGTCACTCACACCAAATCCCTGAGACATAAACACTACTCACAATCAGCACTCATACTGACATCCATTCCAAAAAAAACCCAGATCTACCAGATCAGAATCAGAATCGGGTTATTGCCAAGTATATTACAAGGAATTTGTCTTGATGATTGTTGCTCAACAATAATCATAGTGCAGTAGCAAAAGAGGTAATTCAAAAATAGAAAATATGAACTCAAACAAAGAGAGTACGTTATGACAAGTATGTCAGATGTTGCGCAGTATAGGATGGATAGGCTGACTACAAAGGGACATTTTTATCTTTTATCTTGACATTTTTATTTGATTCCCAGAACTGACTGAGCGGTGAAAACAACAAACCATATTTAATTTAGTTGCCATTGTTTAAGGCCTTACGCACTGAGAAAAAGTATCCAAAAATAATTATATGAAACTCTTTGTCACCTCTAGTTTGACTGAGGAAAATTAAAAACAACCATTTAAGGTTGTTTCCTTTCACATACAGTGTCAACTGGCACCATATTAGCAGTGTTATGTGCAGGCTGTGACCAAATAACGAGGAGCAGGCGTTCTCCCACCCCCATGAGGTTCACAGAGGGCTGCGCTCTCTGCCCAATCATCCACCTCCGTGCCGGAGACAGGCCGGTTAATCCGCAGTGTCATTGTTCTCAGACAACAGTGGAGATTGAAGTGAGCAAATGCACGGCCCGGCGGCATTAGGACTCATTTCCCCCGGGCACAGCAGTCGTCCTGGAGACGCTGTTGCAGGTTTATGGAAAGACTCTCAGGGATTGTGAATTAATCCCCTTGTCTCCTGGCTTTAATTATCCACAGAGGCACAGTTTTAGGGAATCTTTTGTCACAACTCTAGGCTGGGATTGAGGACAGGCTATGGAGAAAGGTGATAAACTCATCTAGATACAGAGCGTAGTAATGGTATGAGGTACACTCGAGTGGTGTACTGTAGATTAAAAACCCACAGAATGTGGCAGATGGCAATGGATCACTGTAGAGTACAGTGCTGCATCTCTTTCCAAACATTATCCATTACCTAAATCACAACAGCTGCAGCTGTAATACTAACATCTATGCAGAATAGTTAGGTAATAGTTGTACATTTTTTTAGCTGCTGTTCTAGATTAGATGTTCCTTTTAGTCAGACAGAAAAGTAGGCATTTAAATGTAAATGCAAATATCGTATCTATTTCTCAAACTAAAAGAGACTACAGACAGAGACCTTTGATGAAATGTTAATTGAACATACTTGGTGTGTGATAAAGACCAAAGCCATTGAATTTTTTTTGTTAATCTTAACCATCAAAATCCTTCTCATTGTGTCTGCTGCCCCCCCCCCCCAATCAGTGCATCCAGTCAGATTATACATGAAATCTCAATCAAATTAATCCCATTGATTCGTGTAATGCCCTCCCGTAGATGTCTGCGGTGTCGAATACACCAGGACTATTCCCATAAATCTCATTCCGTGAACACCAGGCCACGACATCTGCCACTGAAACCTGCACAAACATCAATACTAAGCCTACACAGACACTAACACCAGCCTATATTTAGAAGGACAACTCATTTTACTCCTTGCTGTGTTTATAGAGATGTTTAGACAGTCTTACCCGATACAAGACCTACTGATGAGGGATGAGAAAGCCCGGCCAATATGTAAGGCTGGAATGCATCACAATGCCCTGGCACCGCCTTTCACAGCCTGTGTTTGGTAACAAACGCTGCATTTGAATTCAAATAGAGGCCAATGGTGTAAGGCGATTCCCATCGGATGACAGTGAGTATCACTTTTCAGGTTTCCGTCTGTTTAGAGGAGAGATTGAGGCAAATGTCTCAAGCTACAGCCTGAGAGTAATTATTTTCCGTTAAAAGTCTGAAGTTTCATCAAAGCCACAACTGAGATCAAGACCGAGTTACTATCACCACACTGCAGCTTCAATCTCATCAGCAAAATTAGTGTGGCTTCAGCTGCAAAGGGCACACAGCAAGATACTACCTCCCCTTTACATTTCACACTCCGTCAATCCCATTAGCAGATTGGATTCCCCAGCGCAACCAGCCACTGATTACCGATATACCCTACTGTCAATCGAACCCCCTCTAATTACTCATCAGCTATTGGTCTTTTTTTAATGTCAACGATACACAGCATTTAAACTTTGATGAATAATTCATTGCCACACTGCAGGGATTTTCACCTTTGACACACAAAAAACTAATTTCGACCATCCAGACTTCATACTTGTGGTTTAGGCAGCAGACTAACACATCCTCATGCAGTCTGCTGTGAGGAAAGAGCAGGTTTTTTCAGAACAGATGTAGAAAGCAAAGGTTAAAACGGGTCTGTGGATTAACTAAATCCGGAAGAGTCTTCAACTATAATCACTACAGGTGGAGGGAACATAAAAACAATTCTTCCAGATGAACAGCAACGTAGCGCTGCTGAATTATTTAGAAGAAGAAAAAAAACTGTGAATAATGAAGAAGTGACTGTTAAACTGCTCATTACAGTAGGCTAATTGGGCATCATTCCAGCCATTTAAATGAGCTCTCCCAAGCATTTGCTGTTACTTAAGCTCGGAACCCAGACTTGGTATTAATGTAATGCAAGATTAGTTATTACTTAGCTCTGACGACAAACATATTGTTCCAATTAATGCACCGAGATCGTGCCAATAGATCGGCTCCCTAATCACCTGAACCCTGCAGAGAGAAAAGTGGCAGGGGTCCTGTAATGTAAAAAAAAACACCCAGTGTGAGCTTGTCTATGCAGCCTGCATTACATGATAAAAGAAAAGCATCTGCTTAAGTGTTGCTTAAAGGCCCAATCATGAAGTTCAACAGACAGCACTAACTCATTGCGAGAGCAGGTTTAAGGGAGGCAGCTGTGTAATGAGGGTCATTTGTTTTGAGCAGCTGCCATTTTCAGAGACTGCCATGAATACAACCAAATAAATAAAATAATACTTTACAATTTTGTGAAAGGAGGAAATCCACCAACAAATAAATAAAAACAACCGACTCTGGGTCATGTTGATGTGTTTTTTTTAGCAGAAGTTTTTTTTACATTTTACCATCATATCATAAATACATCATGCTACACAAGTGTAGTCTTAGGAGTCCTTATAATGCAGTGATCAAAGAGGCGTTTAACTGAGAGAAACATCAGTAAATAATAAAACAGACCTATAGGTAAAAGCTCTGAAACATTATTATCAAAAATAATACAGCTGTCGTTTTTTAAAATGGCAAAATCACATATCAAGTGGAGAGAGGAAAAACTCAGGTCACCTCGACAGAAACTAAATATTCAGAGGCAGAAAGCCCCCGAGCTTGTGAATGGCCTGCACTCGCCTCACCTGAGCTGGCAGCATGCGGCTGTTCTGCCCTCCACCCTCCAGCCGTGCTTTCTCTTTGGCACGAGCTAAATGACCTACAGTCTGTGTTAAGTGTTTGAGCCGGTCACACGAGAGTGCTGGTGCCCAGATAGACCAGGAAACCACCGGATAAGAAAGGACAAGAGAAGACAGGAGCGTTCAGGTTGGCCTGTCTGCAGCAGCACATGTCTTCAAAACTTCAACATAGGACGGGACAGACACACAACGCAATCACAGGAGCCTTATAGATGAAGACGTTTGCTTCATAATTTAATGCATACGTACACATCAAACCAGTCACTGTTTTCAGGATTATCATTTCAGCAGAGCAGACAATGAGCGTGACTGCTTCTCATCTATTTTTCATTTTGAAAATGAGTGGCTCTAATCTCAGAGGCTTGTTAGAGTCTTAAATGACTTCCTGGGATGCTGCCAAATTTGGAGTTCTGCAAACTAAGGAATTTTCCACTGGTTAACTTCCTAAATAGATGGTATTACTTCAGTGTTATTGCACTGCTCGCTTCCATCTATGCACATTTATATTATGTCTGGTATAGTGGCGAGTTATTTAAATCCTTCATAAATGTGAAAACATTTTAGGGATTATTTTAGCGTGGGTTAGGAGGAGTGGCACACACATGTTGTGACAAGAAATGAAGAATTTACTCAATGCATTTGATATAATCTGGATGAATAGATGAATGATATGGCCTCCACTTGGTAAATTATCCAACTGAACAGCCATCACAAATTCACTGAGTGTCACAACAATGTGTCATTTTATATGTCCTGACTGCATTCACTTTCAAGAGGACAACAGGAAAACAATTTAGTAAAAATCCTGACCTCCAAGAAGAGTGTTAACCAAGGACAGCCATATAGAGGACAAGAAAGAAAAATGCACTCCTCACAGAACATTGCTGCATTAGACGTTGTAAGCATTTTCCTGGGCGGAAGCAGCCACATGACATAAAAATGCTGACCCTGAGGCCACAGAGAGCGATCAAATGGACTCAGTGCAGGGATGTGCTTGAAAACAGGGGGAAAAAAGAGAGTAAATCAATAATCCAAGAATTATGATCTACTAGTATCGAGTTGACGTGAGGTGGAAAATGTTGTCTCTGGTATCAACTGAGTGAGGAGTAAAAAGGAGAGCTGAGACATCTTGGACATTTTGCCGCTTTGTAGGAAGGAGAAAAGCAGGTGGGTGTTTGAAGAGCTGGAGACTGGGACGGTTTAAAGAGTGGGAGTTTGTACTCAAGACCGTCTCCAAACCACCTGTCTGCAGACGTGTCCAGAGTGAACCATAAACAAAACTGCACTCCATCCCAATGACTCTTAAACCTGGTTACTAATAATGATAACATCCTCATAAAGAAGACACACATCAATCCTGAAGTGGAAATGTCCCTGATGGGGGACAAACAAAGATAAGGCAATCACTTGAATTACAAACACAGCATCATTGACCCTCGGTTAGTTTACCCTTCAGTCTGAAGGAGTCATCGGAACGCCACGTCAATGTCCTTTTATCCAGATTTTTAAAAAAATCTGGTATGACCACTTGAATGATTCAAATTAACCAGTTAAGGCAAAAGGAAGCAACATCTTCACTGACATGAACATGGGACATGGTTCATCTGCAGCCTGACCTTTGTCATGTTTATGTAAAGCCACATAACTCCTGAAGCACAATCTCCCAAGCCACTTACTTTTATTCTTCTCCTCAGGAGAAAGATGAAGAAAACAGATAGGTAGGTCGCTGGGAGTTGGGGGATTGAATTATGTTTGAATTAACAAATGACAGCCACATCAGAAATCGTCAATTGCCAAATCGGTAAGCACTTCCAGGACTATAGAGGTCATTTTGAGTGAAGCCAACTCTGTATTTGTAACTTGAATACTTTCACCAGATGGAAAACACAATCTGTTCAAACTCCCCCAAAGGGATTTGGCAAGACAGTGAGTTCACAGTATACACACACACACGCACACACGCATGCTTTTGCCAGAGAATTGTTGAAAAAAATGCAGGCCTCACCACAGCACAAAAGATGCAGACATATTTATACATTGAGCCATAAGACAGCAGACAACATAATTACGTGTGCATCCTTTCTAAGCTCCACTGTACTCTCCTTTCTCCCCTCCTCCACTTTGTGTTTAGTGGTCGTGTGAACAGCCGCTGGAAGAAAAACACTATTTGTGTAGTGACAAAACCCAAACAGAAAGGGAGCAGAATAAGTCTAAAAATCAAAGTGGTGAAATCCTTCGTTTGCTCAACAATCTAGCAGCACGCCGCCTGCAGGAGCGACATTATCACAGAAAACATTTGTAAAAGTGCATTTGCGACAAACAGCAGGCTGTAAACTTTTCAACAAGCAAGTAAACCAAAACTTTTCAAGCCTCGAGAAATGTATTCAGACACTAATCATTTTTATTTTCATTTGTTAAACCTCTGCCGCCGCTCTCCGAGCTGGGTTATCCAAGACGACTCAGCAGTGTGTGCTTCAAATGTTTCAAACTGCAGAAACTATGTCACTCTGTACAAAACAAATGCACACAATGTTCTCTCGAGCCTTTTAAAAACTACATCCACTACTGTCATCTCTCCGAAAGCGTTTTTCTAGCCGATCCCTGTAAGCTCCGCAAAACAGATTCGTGGCATGTTTCTACTTCCACATCAAAGGTGAATCACATCGTAGCTTCTACAAAAAAAAGGGGAAAATAAATAAATAATTCTCACCAGCTTTACAGGGATCCTTATAGTCGATCGGCTCTGATGGGGCACCGGACTCCACATAGTAGCCTGGATCAATCGCCTCCAAATCGATCGCCAATACCACGCCGAGACAGGAGAGAACACACAAACATCTCGCCGTGAGATCCATTATTGTGGTGGGGGAGACGGCGAAAGGCGAGGGATAAAGGTGAAGGCAGGATAGGGGGACAGAGGGAGAGAGAGAGAGACAGAAGAGTGAGTGAGAGAAAGAGAGAAAATGGGAGGTTTTTGGGGGAAACGAGATCCCTCCAGAGGGCGGGTTTTAAATCCAGCCTCTCTCCGGTGTGTTCCTGGCTCTGGGGGCAGTGATTTCTCTCCTTCAGCCAGAGCTTCGGGCGAGAGCAGAGGACTGCCTGAGAAACTTTGATGATCTGGCAGCTCCACGGGGGAGGTGAAAATGCCCCATTACGCGGAGATGCCCCTGTGCATTTGTATTGCTCCCCAGTCGATCCATCAGGGGTCTCTGAAGAGCATACGTGGGACGGGTGTCTCATTATTATCTCTTTGTGAAGAAGGATTGTTGGTGATAGTTCCCCATCCGCTGTCTCCACAGTCGTGTTTATACTAACCTTAATTCAATATTGAATTGACTTTATTGATTGTAAAGATAGCATCATACTGTACTCCCTGGAGAGAGCTTGATGAAAATTGCGTTCAATTTCGAATCTCATCTTGTCTATAAAAGTTCAAAAGAATCTATACTTACATGACACATTTGACGTTTTTTTATTTTAATTTGTATACAGTTTAATCAAAGTTGTATGCACCTAAACTCCCTCCTTCACTTTCGTTGTTTTTCCTTTAACACAAACGAGCGACCTATTACGCACTCGACATCAGCCACCCACTCGTGCTATCACACGCGCACACACACACACACACACACACACAAACAAACAAACAGACTGAGCTTGACCTTTCCAGAATAGGCTTTACTCGCATATACGTAGATATAAGCCCAGCAATTTGAAGTGATAAGAGCGCCACCTGTTGGCGATTGATGGTACATTGTAAATCAAATGAAAATAAAAGTATAGGCCAACAAGACAGCTGCATGTCATCATGTTAGTCTAAGTTTGGGAAATTCTTAGTTTTATTAATGTATCAATTGGAACTTAAAGACTTAAATCCCTGCATAACTTTGAATAAATCATGTATTTTCTATTGCACTTTTTATACGCTCCATATCAACATCTGTGTGGCAACAGATGCACAGTGTAAAGTACATGAACTATATACTACTATTGTACTTTTTGTTCCTGTTAGTATAGGCACAGTTCTGCACAAGGACAATCCTGCGTAACGTTCTCCTCCGACTTGCAACAGGATATTACTGGCTTTGCACAGTGCATGTTGAATATGTAATCTATTTAATACAAATAAAAAAGTAAGAGATGTCCCTATGCTTCTTCTTAATTGATCATACTACAGGCAATTTCTAGCCAGTCATTTGTGAAGATTACTTCACAAATACAGCAGTACATTTCCAGTCTCACTGGATTTCGCAAACATCAAACTCATTCATATCGAAAATAACAGAACTGTGGTGGAGCCTGGATGTAGAGACCTCAGATGAATTGCTTGAATATCAACTGCTGCTGCTGCTGCTGATGATGATGATAATGATGGGTGGCTATATGCCAGCAGCGCTGTTGATCTGTCTGACTGGCATCAGTTATACTGTCTCTGCCTATTACACACAAAGCCTGGCTTATATAAGAGGGAGGAGACACACTCTTCTCTTTATCTTATCTGACTGCTGCCTATGTGTGGAATTTAAGACAGGATGTCAGCTGAGATGAGTGGGCTGTATTTATGCTGTTGCTGTAAACACAGCAGTATAACTATCATGCACCTTTATTATATTTTGAATAAGAGGAGTTTCTTAGCGTGCTCAAAACAAGTGTTGAACACACAGGACCAAATATTTAGATTCGCAAACAGGGAACACAGTTGAGTCTCTTCAGGGAAATCCCTTTTTTTCACTGTTGCTGTTTTAACCAAAAAGTCCATATACAGGGAAGTGTTGACACACTGCAGACGGGACATATTGCCTTATACAATAGTTTAGTGGAAACAAATGTGTATCGTTAATACAGTTTATCGTCAATACCGATAGACATTCATTTTTGAGTGCATATTATTCAAAGTAAGCATTGCACAGATGCTCAGTCAACTCAAGGCATTTTTGACAATTCACCACAACCTCTGCAATCACATAATCATGACCAAGTTTAGTTCTCACTCTAACATATTTCAGGCATATGGTGAAGTTGTTTGTCACAGGGAAAGAAATCCGCAACAAAAAAAGCAATTATGATGATGAAACACTGTAATGGTGCAAATATAATTACTTTGATAAATAATATGGAAGACACAGCTATCATTCAAATTTAGTTAGCTTACAAATATGGATATATTCCTAAATATCAATTTGTGACATCAAAATGCTACACACATAACTGACTTGTCTAGACCAATGATAAATAAGATGCAAATCAATTCATGACAAAAGGATTTAGACTTAATATACACTAAGAAAAATAAATAAATTGAAATCATTCTTTTTAGTTATATAATTAACATCCTGACTGTCCTTTTGTAGGCTGTACAGCATTATCATCACAGTCCAGGTAGGTTGCAGTTTAACCTCATATGATACAAATAATTTCCTCCTTCGAGGATAACATGTGTTTATGTTTTTTCCCCGGCCATCAGGATGTTAAAGGTGTAAGAAGAAAGCACAGATCGTAGCATGAAGACCACCATTGCAGTGTTAGTAAAGCGTTACCTATCTGGGCATAGCGGTTAAGCCACGCAGCGGCTCAGCCACAGCCGGCAGTGACTGCCTGGCCTTTTCCAACCATCTCCACTGGGGAGCTCTCTGGAGGATGTGAGCCGTGCTGCATGTTGTTGGGTGGTGTGTATCATTGCAGGGAGGGGGCAGTTCCATCACAGGCTGTGGCTCCCAGAGGCCTCTGGCACAGCATCAGCTTACATCAGGTGTCTCACCACATGGACACCTCTCACTGCTGTGAAAGGGCACAGTGGAATTAAGAAACTCATACTCCGGAAAATATAAAAAATAAGCCTGTTTGTAATAAAATGTGAATGACAAAGACATGTTTGATTTGTATTTCTTTGTCTACAACTGACTGGCAACTTTAGTGTGCACACAGTATCTTCAGTAATGATGTGAATAATTTCAGAAGTGCAGCTCACTTTACATACACAGCCTCATATTGAGATGGATTAAGATAATACTTAGCTGAGGCAGTCATTTTTACTCTGCTGTTACGGCAGAGTAAAGAGTTTTTATGTGAAATATGGAGAACAAAAAAGTCAAAATATAAAATAAACACTTTTCTATAAAACTTGGTCTTTGAATTAAGTAAAAGCTGTTGTCCGTACTTGACCCTTCTAGGTAGCGTCATTTCAAACATTAAGGAACCATATCAGTGTGCCTTTAATGTAAAGTCCTCTGAATGTGCATTAACTGATAGTGTGTGTGTGTAACTTAAAACTAAGCTACAAAGTACCACAATAAATTGGGTAACGGATTACTATCTAGGGCAGGTCTTTCATTTTTCAATACTATATCTCAGCACCAAAAATAATAATTGAGGCTGACGAAATTATTTCATGGCATTGTGGTTGCCATGGCAGTTAAGATATTCATAAGCTAGCCAACAAGATAAATTGCCTTGGCTTGTAGATAACGTGGGCAGTGTGAAAGCAAAAAAAAAGTCAGATATTGCATAAATTAACACGTTAGAAATAATTGGTAATCAAATAAAGAGCTTTAAGTGAAACAAGGCCAAGTCAGGGGCCATTAGGGCTCAAATGAGACGCACCTTGGGCTCAAGGTTGTGAGCCATCGTTAAAACCTCACCAGCTGGGCAGAGAGGTCCCACTCTACTCGACTGTGCTCCTCGCAGGGTCACCGTTATCGAAGTGGGGGCTTTCTGCCCTACTGACACACAAACACAACTGCTCAGCACTAACAGCTACCCATGCTAAACCGGGAAATACACTAGGAGTGAAAATGGACCGTTGACTTTGTCACCAAAAGTTGTCAAACATGTTGTGATGGAAGTCATCAGAACCACCTTTTTGCTTTGGGGTCAGCAAACTTAAAACAATAGCAGGTTGTTGGACAATGAACACAATGAGAGGTAAAAAGGTAAAAACAATTTGGGGCGATTTAGTTAGGCGAGAGGGGTGCAGTACAGTGAAGAACAACTGATTCACACTAAAAGAAGACAAACAGAAGCAATGAAAACATGAGTTTGATTCCAGTCTTTATTGTAACAACAGGAAAAAGCTTGGGTAATGCCGTGTGCTCATGTTATTGCTTTTCACCACATCTCTGTAAGAGGTTAGCATTCAAACGTTTGGATATTATAAGCAGGTGATTTGATGGAAGGGTTTACAAAATGTTACGACATGAGGCAAATAAACATGAAGTGAGAAACTAAATCTGACATACAAAGCAGAGATTGAACTTTTAGGCATCATTTTGGTCAACCATACACACACTGGTTTTAACTTAATTCACAATTATTCTGTATCAAATGGTTTCATACATTTATATTTATTTTACATTTGCATCCACTTCTACTTAAACATTATGTGTCAAACATAAGTTGGGAGCTCAAACTTTAGACCCTACATTTTCCGTATGGCTCTTTCTGAACATGAACACAAAACATGGCGTACGGCACAGATCTGCTCTCCGATGCTGTATATCTGCCCACCTGACTCTGCACACCTGATAACCGTCAGGTTCTTCCAGGCAAACCATCTACACACACACACACACACACACACACACACCGACAAAGCGGTCCTCTACTGTGGCAATCCTCCCCGGGCCTACAGACGTCCTGAACTAGTGTTTCCAAAACAAAGGATGAATGAACTCTGATCATTCAACGTGGCCGTCGCGTTTTGGCAGTTCGCGACATACCAGCGGTCTGATTGGTGATGTGCGCCAAGCCGGGCAAGCTGCTGGCAAGCTTGGCCAGCCCGCCATTAGTGAGCAACTGGTGGATGGCGGTGGTTTTAGCCACTCCTCCTGTGGTGACCACAGGCAACGCCCGGAGCAGAGTACTGCTGCTGGTACAGACGGCGCTCAGGACCTGACCCTGGGGCTTGCCACAGACCGTCTGAAGGTGGAGGAGAAGAAGACAAACACATAGTTTAAGGTCTGGTCTTATCCAACAGACTTTGGATAAACTTCATCTTTTGTTCCCATTAGTAAACTCTTGTAAGAGTCTGCATATGTTCCCGTTGTGTACAATTTACATTCAGTTGCCATTTTATTAGGTACACTAAGATAAAACCAAGCTGTGTTTCTTCCATTTAGTTAACCAATATTGACATAAATGTAGAGGATACAATATTTGAAAAGTAATAACCCTACCTATAATAAATCATGAATGAACTGTGATTAATCACATTTCTTTGGAAAGATTAGGTAAATTTCACTAGCCACACCCAGGCCTGATTACTGCCAGACCTTTTGAATCAAGAAATCACTTAAATAGAAAAAAGTGAAGTAGGCTAAAAGATCTCAAAAAGCAACACATCATGCACAGATGAGAAACCAAGTAATTGACATGTATCAGTGTGGAAAGGGTTACAAAGTAATTTCTAATGCTGCGTTCACACCAAAAACGTCGCGAATTTTTCGCTCGAGTAGAAGGCATACAAAGTCAATGTACAGACGGCAATGATTGCGAACAATGCAAAATTCCCCGGGCGGCGCGAATGAGGCGAATTTTAAATTGTCCAACTCTGGCAAAAAGATTCACGCGATGCTGAGTTGCGAAAGCCAATCAGCGTTGAGATGCTCCGCCCGTCATCACTGCCGTCCTGCTGTTGCTGAATCAAACTGTTGCTGGTCTGCCTGAAGTAGCGCTGGAAGCGGCCGTCATTCACATGCAGTTCCTGGAGCTGTGTGTGCGCCTACGGATAATATTATGAACCCAGACACGATGGCGTTTGATGTTCCGACGTTTGAGGAATTTCCACAACAAGTATAAAGCAGAACTAGTGGTTATTTCAATGGTGGATGGCGGAAATAGAACGTTTTTTTCTTTCAGGACCTAGACGACTTGCCATAATTGATGGAACCATGAATTCTGCTCTCTACCAGAAAATTCTGAAGGAGAATATCCGGCCATCAGTTCATGACCTCAAGCTCAAGCACACTTGGGTTATGCAGCACGACGAGTCCGTCCTGGCAGCAGGTTGTATAGCTACAGTAGCTAGCTAGCCATCAACCTTTTAACAGAGAAAAGCCCGAAAGGTAAACTCTGAAGTCAAGTGTTTTGCATTTATTATAGTATACTTTAAATGGTTAATATATTGTTCAATTTGAAGAAGAAAAAATTGCCGGTTCAGGCACCGGTATAGTTTTAAAAGTATCGTTTTAGCACAAGTATCGGGAAAAGCCCAAACGATACCCATCCCTACCTGTGACTGGTTTTGGAGTGGCCAAGGTCAAAGTCCAGACTTAAATCCGTTTGAGATGCTGTGGCATGACCTTAAACAAGACGTTTATGCTCAAACCATTCAATGTGGCTGAATTATTCTGCAAAGAAGAACAGGCCAAGATTCCTCCACAGCGACTCCTTGCCAGTTATCGCAAACGCTTGATTGCAGTTGTTGCTGCCAAGGGTGGCACAACCAGTTATTAGGTTTAGGGGGCAATTACCGTTTCACATAGGGCCAAGTAGGTTTGGATAGATTTTTCCCTTAAATTAAATCATTAAAAAAAACTGCATTTTGTATTTATTCTGGTTATCTTTGTCAAATGTTAAAATGTGTTTGATGGGAAGACAAATATGCAAAAAAATAAGAAACCAGGAAGGGAGAGCATGAAAGGTGAATTAGAAATACACAGGCTATATCAATTTGAAAGGCCTCCTGCAGCAACTAGGTCCACTCAGTGTGGCATGACTGATATTGAAGTTGAGATTAAATCAAAAATGCCCTTTTTACCCGTTTAGATCCCATCCCCGGTCATATTGTGCACTTGTTTAACAATATACTTAAACAAATAATTCTGCGTACCTTTATTTTAAACCCCAATCCTATTTTCTTCATATAAAAACATAATTATCGAAAGTGTGCTTACGTAACCTAGTACCAACAATATAAAGATATCTGTCCAATTAATCTGCAACATGACGTGTGTGTGTGTGGAGCCAGTGTCATATAGCTCTGTATCACATGACATTCTTTAATTTAAAACCCTTTTGTAACCGTACACAATTTAAATATACCGCTTCACTGTGAAATACTCACAGTACAGAAGCTAAAGATGCTCTAACGTCCGTTTCACTGGGACTTTCACAGCTCTTGTACGAGGTAAAGTCTCATTGATCATTTGTTAATGGCAGGAGAAGAAAATCATTCCCGCCTAATGCCTCGACTGGCTTGGCTAGGTTATCAATTACTTGAGAGAAAAAAAAGGCTCTTTCTGCGTACCTTAAATTAAACAAAGTTGTGCAAATTGTGGTTTGGCTGTCAGTACAGTTTACATAATTCCTTGCAACTGGACTTATTACAAGCTAAACTTCCATTGTGGTCATTCAAACATGTACCAAGAGGTACCTGGGTGCTGCCTGTATTGGCTGATGTGGCGGGCAAGCTAGGAGCTTTGGTGATGATCTCCTGAAGACTGAAACTTAGGCCTCGTAGTAGACTGCTGGCGGAAGGCCCTACACACAAACAGAAAGACAATGAATCAAGGGAGCTGAAATTTGATTGAAATATGAATAACTCCTTGTACAAACTGCTTCCACCCAATTCCCTAGATGGCCACCCACACGCACAACAGTCATGTCCAAAGAGTAAGGTTCGGGACAGCGATGGTGCAAGAGGTAATCAATGATGATGTTTGCTGAAATATGTTGTCCTCACACACTGTTCTCTTCCAGTGTTCAAAACTGCAATCTCACTCTACAAAGTGGTTAGAACCGCACTGTGTGTTGAGGTTACTGTGCTGAGATTAGCTGCACTGTTCAGAGTGCAAACAGGCGTGCAGGGCAGGACAGGACAGAGATACCTTGGGCAGTAGGCGGAGCTTGCGCCTGGACTGATGTGGAGGACCCTGACACCATACAAGGCTGCACGCTGTTGAATGAGCTGGAGCCTGGGGACAGGGCACCAGGTACCCCTGAGAGACTACCAGACCTGCAGTGACACACATAACCACCAATCTACTCAGGAGCTACCCCAGCAAGTAAAGATTGGCCATCACTCAGCTCTCAGACTATACCACTCATCAATCCCTCTGCACCAGAAAAACTTTTGTCCCAAAGGGTGGGAGTGTGTTGTGGGTGTAGGCATGATAACGGGTTTAAGCGCTCTATACTGAATGTGCCTGTACCAGGGCAAGCTATCTTACCGCTGGCCGGTGAGAAGTCCAGTAAGCTCCTTGGCTCCAGCCACAGTCTGTCCCACTGTCACTCTTAAGGGCTTCCCAGAGACACCCACTGCATGGAAAAGGGATCACATCATGATGGTCCGTTAAAGATATTTAAGAGGGCCGCTTTAGGAAAAGGCTGAAACTATTACCAAACACATCTGGCTCGTCACAAATTACAGGTACCATACTTTTTCAGGAATAAATGGTTTTCAAAAGTCCTACGTTTACTTAAGCATATTTTACATCAAACAAAAACATTGTCCTCACGCCATCTCGCACTCAGTATGAAGGTGAGCTGCTAAAATCTTTCTCCAATACTGTCTGTCTACTACTGACTTTATCAATCCACTAAACAACAAACTAAATCTGTTCACTCAGATCATACCGACTCAAGTTTTCAATGTTTAAAGAAAACAGAGTAAATCATGGACAGTTTATATCAAACTAATGCTTTTAGAGTCCCATATATAATATAAACACTAGGTTTTGTACCTTCATGTGCAGCAGGGCTGATGGTGGCCCCTGCTGACTCGCTTTGAGAAACAATGGTGACCTTGATCTTGGCTCTCTTAGCAGCTTTGCTTGGCGTGGGACTAGGTGCCTGCCTCCTCCTGCCATGAGACCTCATTTCATCTCTGTCCAGGCCCTCCATCTGATCACTGGTCACTGGTACTGCACCACACAAACAGACAAACAAACACAGATATTGACCAGACTGCTGAGGGGACTTTAACCTGGGCTGTTTTATCCTTCGTTAACCCCACCATTAATATTACATCTTGCCTGTCTGTAATATAAACCTGCTTTGATTTTTTCCCCCAGCAATATAAAATGTACTATTCTGAGTTGAAGAAATGTAAAACTTCAAAGCATGACATTGGGTGTTTAGTGAGGAGCAAGTGCAATATTTCAGTGTGACATTCATATACTATTAGGGCAATGGAAACCAGGAAAGGAGTGAAAAGAAAATGGAAAGAGAGAGGAAAATGGATAGACACTTACCAAAAATACAAGGAGGGGTGCCAGGAGGAAGATTTTTCCTCACAAGCATGTTTTGTTTCATAAAAGCAGCAAACTGAGCTGGAACGAAGGAAGGAAAAAAAGTCGGAAAAGAAAGATGAAGGAAGAGAAGAGACAGCGGATGAGGAGAGTATTTCAGTCACTTTCTATCTTGCCCTATCAAATGTTGCAACTTGACAACCTGTTGCAGCCATAATCTAGTTCTGTTGCTTTCTTTTATCTTTGAGGGAAACACATTGAACACAGGGTGGCACATTAACATGAGAGGGCATATAGGTAAGTGCCTGGTAATGAGAACAAGGTGTGTGGACGCGAAGCAAACAGTTTTTGACCGTGGTCGTGTCAACATGGTCGTGTCTTATCCTGTCTAGTGGTATCCTGTGTAGAGCTGTTACCAAGCATGTAAAATTGGATATTTGTTAAAGTCACTACACAATCCTTTAACGTTTTACTTTTATTCGCAATAATTTTCACATGTCCCAATGAACCCGGTCTACTCTGCTCGCAGAAAATTCAGCAGAAGTTGAGGTGAATGACTCATCGTAACAAGTTCACAGAAACAAGTGGAGTGAGATTGAGAGCCGTGTACAAACAGGTACCAATGATTGCTGTGCATCTGTACGTGAACATGACTGTTTCAAGGCATCCAAAATGTCTTGTGGTGGTGAACTAACCTTGAGCCTGCTTAGGAGTGAGTACTGAGCCAGAGCGTTGCATGTGTGTCTTGAGGAGCTGCGTGGCTGTGATCAGACTGGACTTCTGTGCTGGAGAGAGTCCAGATGTCTTAGGTTTTGGACTTGAAGTGGGACTGCTACAGACGCTAGACAGATCCTGAGGACAGAGAAGAGGAGGGACACCTGATGAGTCATGATTCATTATTGTCAGTCATTGAACATGTAAACCTATTGCTTATAATATTCATTACAAACTTACCTTAATTAAAATGCAGCCAGCTCAAACGACGTACGTATGTTAGAGTTTCTCCCAAATGCAGTTTACAAGATGTTACATGCATAATTTTAAACGAAAAATAAAGAATATAGTACATATTCCTTAAATTCTCGAACTCAAGTCAGTGGAGGAAGTGAAATGCACCCAATCAGCACTTGGCTGTCATTTTGTTCCACACAAAAAAGAATGTGAGAAGACATCACTTCCTTTTGATTTTCCATGAAGTATAAATATTAACAATACTATCTAAAGTATTCTTATAGTAAATCAATAATCAGATGCAGCTCTCGTGGTTTATATAAAAGCTAAAGTGACACTTCTAAACATTTGAAAAATGTTGGTAATTGCAGCGCCTATTAACTGACCTCTGAACCTGAAGGTGAGATGGGAACTCTAAGTGCAGGCGAGGAAGGACGTCCTCTCTCCATGTCAAAGGGAAGCTCCCGCCGAGGCCTTTTCTTCTTCTCTGTGTCCAGGTCCCTCATCTCCCCTGAGCCATGGCTGTGGTTCTCCGCCCGTGTGAGGACACCTGACAAGAAGTCAGCTATCTCATCCTGCAGATCAGTCATGAATGAAGAGAAGAAAAAAAGCTATTGTTGTCAACATCATAGGTGTTTATTTATTTTTTCAGAGGATCAAAAACTCTCCAGACTAACAGTATAAATGTAACATTTCCAGTTATAAAGACCAACCTGAACGCAGCGGTCCACCATGGTCTGCGTTAGTCCCTCGGATTTAATCTTCGCCGCATTGATTCTGTGGAGGAAGAACATTTTGTGATACTACCAATACTAAAATCCTTATCCTCAGCTAGAAAGAATATTATATAGCTTCTTATTTCCTCCTAGTTAAACCGCCAGTCCAAGTTTGTGACTGACCTGAGGTTGTCGTCTGATCCTCCCACCACCACCAAGCTGTTATCTGCCCTCAGCTTCTCTCTGAACTCCTCCATGCCCTCTATGCTACATTGCAGAGCATTCTGACCGACCACAAACAACACTGGGGTCTTCATGTCCAGCAGCGGGTCATCTACGTCCTGAAAACAAGTATCACATTAACATTCAGTACAACTACTGACTTGAAGCAAAAGGTCAGATTTTCTTAGTGAAAACTAATGAATAAAAATGGAAGCTACTGTCTACGGTCTTACCCCTCTTGGTCCATTGACTGTTAGCAGGGGGAAGCCAAGACACACTACAGCGGTCAGATACTCCATAAGAGATACCTGTAATGAATCACGATATAATTAGAAAAAGAATAAAAAAAGGATTTGCATTTTTTAGGGATTAAAATGACTTAGCTTCACATTATATAACAATGATACATTATAAGAAGTCGTACGTGACAGGCGATGAGAGCACCAGCGTTCCAGCCAACCAGGATGATGGGTTTGTGGGGAAAGTGACTGTGAACCTGTTGGTTAAATGTATGGCATTATACAGGTGCAGACACATCCCATACAAAAATCAAACATAACATAATTTGTATTCTACATGGAGATGTTTTTTTTCCTTTTCATTTTGCCTTCACAGACATGAAGTGTTAAGAGAAACAGCTGAGACAATATAATAACAACACAATTTGTTTAGTAGGTCCGATTTTGTTTAATGTGCACACACTGAACATTGCCAGTAAATCATGCAAAAACAATAATACCAGTACTGTGTAGGTGATACGAAACTTAAAAAAGACTGATAATTGTTGTCTTTCATGCAATGAATGCCATAGTGAGTATGCACATTAAAAACAAATCAACAACACAAACATCCCCATCACACTGCAACTACAGCCATACAAGTAGAAAATAAAAAACAGAACACCATACCTCCATGACCTTCGCTCTGACGGTGCCCAACATGTGCTCTAAGCACTGTGTGATGCCAATATTGGCTCCGCTGTTCACGTGACTGTGCACTGGAATGACCTGATATGGAAACAGCTATTATAGACACTTTTCTGAGATTATTAAAACCCAAATTCCAAATAATATAGATTTAACTGAATGAGACTTAATACCTTTCCCAAACAAGAGAGTTGTGACTGCCAGAATCTCATTCGCCTTGATGTAGAGAGGGCGGGATTGGTTGGGCTTGATGGTGCGATTAGGATGAGTGGCGATCCAGGAAGTTTGCTCTGAAACATATATGAAAACAGACGGGGATTTAGTCTTTTATTGTTACAGATCACGAAGAACAAATCAAATCACAAAACTGAATAACATTGCTTTCTATTCAAATAGTTATGTGTTACCGGTTTGTTTTGAGACAGGACTCCCACAGCCGGGTCCCAGGGCCGTTTCAATAGCAGTGACAGGGCCTCTGCACTTGGAGTGCCAGTCTTTGCTGTTGTCAGCAACATTCTGTCAATCAGCAACGGCAACTTCCAAGACACAAAGAGGAATAATAAGAAATCGAGAATCACAAATCTTGCAAATACGGGTGCCGACATCTGACAGTAACTATGGAGCAATTCTTACTCTTCATCAAATTACACACATCACACCTTGCTTTTGAGAGTCTGCAGCACATCCAGGTAAGCAGCAAGCATAGCGAGGCTTAAGGATTCAATCATGGTAGTGTGTAACCACTGCGTCAGTTTGGTATCCCAGTTCACACTGGCTAATGCATGTCGCACCTTCCTGGCACACTTGTCCACAGCTATTCTCCGCAAGATTGGCTCATTGGAAGCCTAAGAGAAATTAAGATCACACGGTAGACCAACAAAAGCAATTTACAAATAGCTTTAGTCACACGCATCACTTCACGGATGACGATTTACCTTGACTTTAAAAATGTGAAACTCAAAATAACTGTGCTGGTTCTTATAAAATGATGATATAAGCTGGAGTCCATATGCAAAAAAAAAAAAAAACACAGTAAAAAAGAACTATAGACATCATAAACACAGACGTTTTTTTCATAATATTTAAAAAAATATTATTGATCTACTCTCTTACTTGAGGGTCTGTTACAAGAACAAACCCTTTGTCTAGACACTAAAAGCACCAGCACTGGTTTGTATGTTTTTTTTCTCTCTGGAAAAATTATGTTACCAAACAGTCATTGATGCACAGTATATTTTGTTTAAAAGTGCCTTTGGTATCAAACAAGTGGGAAAGCAAACACACTGTTGCAAATATAACATTGCATGTACGCACAATAACTGTAGATTTCAGAGATCAATAACTGTTTCAATCCAGTGATCACAAATGTTGCTGAAAAACTATAATTTAAAGCTCTAGAGAAGATTTTCAGAACTTACATTTTCATTGGCCAGGCGGGCCAGTCTTTCAGCTTGTAGAGCTTTAAGGACTTTGTTGAACAGTTTGTTCTGGGCCACTGACCATCCAGTCCTGAAACCAAATAATGATGAAGTCAAAAATATGCACTGTAACTTATATACTTTCAAAATTGTCTGGATGGACACAAGTGTCAAGTAGAGGATAAATTAACTGGCTCCAGATGATTACTTGTTTACATGTTCCTCCCAGTCATCGGGTGGTGGAGGGCTCTCAGCAACCGTGCGAGCAAACAGAACGTGACGCTCACACTCCTTCATCACACTAAGAGCTTTCTGATTATCATAAAGAGGAACCGGTGCCGTTTTCACGGTCTCCACATCTAACACAGAATCTGAGTCTCTGCAGACAAAGAAAAGAAAATGTGAAGTTACTACAAGGCAGAAAATAGCTAAGTGATCAAACTGATCACTGGGGGATTAATTCCAGATACATATTATGGAAAGGAGCATTTTGACTTACGACAAGGCTTCAGGTTGGCGACGAGGGGTAACAAACAGTGTCCTTGTGGGCCGGGCACTGCTGGCATCTGGATGGGCATTCCATGGTTTGGCATAACTGTGGTCCAGAAACACCAAATCCAACTCTCTTTCATGAGCTGACAGCTGGAAAAGCAAGGATGTGCCCATCTTTCGAGCTGATATCTGAAAGTCCTTATCCCCTCCACGATGCATCGTCTTCCTGGGCCCCAAAGGGCCCCGGGAAGAGCTTAACAACTTCAGATTGTTTCAGAACAAACTGGAAAAGAGGAGCCAACATTTATTATTTGGAATAAGATGAGAAAACACTTAATTGTACAGCCTTTCCACAAGGAATTTACGGGGCAGTTATACAACGCTGCAATAGTGATGTTGGCATAATCTATTGCTGAAGAGTTATGGGGCAGCAATTTATAGATGATTGGTTATTTACACAACTTGTTTAAATAACATCCCCCAAAACTCTGTTCAATATTAGTAACTTGAACAAGCTACTAATATTGTATTTTCATATATTTTGGTTGTGACATGAAACAAGACAATTGTTGTTGCCTTGGAGTCTGGAAACGCCATTTTCATGATGACTGCTCGAGGAAATAACCGTAAGATTAACTATCTTAAAACACGAGAATAATGTGACGTTCAAACATGCACTGCTTTGTCCTCGGTGAGCGCCGCCCATCACTACAATAACAAGTATATATTATAACTATATGCCCCGTTTCGGGTTGAAAATACCGTATAAACCCTTCCCGTGTCTTGTTAATATACAGCTTTACGTGGCGGTTGATCAATATTTATCATAAAGGGACTGGCGACTATGGGCTGGCCTGGCACGCTAACGTTAGCACAGCAAGCTAAACGCTACCGTAATGGCGCTGTGGCTGTGTCTTCTGCTCACCTTCTCGCATTATTAGTCCATATTTGTCGAGATGGTTTGAATTCTTCTTTTGAGCTAAACAAGACCAAAGAAATGCGTATTTATTTGCTTATCTAGAGGTTATTATAAACCCTAAATATTCAGTGCGCAAAAGCCTCACTTCCTTTTGTTGTGAGAATTGTTGCCATGTTGCGCTGCATAACCCCCATTTTCAGGGCTATAAAAGAAACGGGACTGTCAGGGCCACATTTCAAGAAAACTGGCAACCCCGTTTGTGGCGCGTCAGTGAGTGACGCAAAACATGGAGTGGATCATTTACTCCCTTTACAAAAATACTCGATACAATATGAACCTAATGCCGGTGAATTACTGCGTTGCTGTTGTATTGCATGATTGAAATGCTCTTTTCTACTTGACTGAAGTAGAAAAGGGCATTTACCAGCAGAAATAATTGTATAATCCAACGGTGGATACAATCGAATGACAATGACAATAAAAGCAGTATTAGTAATAATAACGAAATTAATAACAATAATAATATCAAAATAACATAGTTTACATGACGACACTCTAAACTATGTTTATGTGTGTCAAATCTTACATTTTTTTTTTACATTTAATGTTGGTCCGTACACGAAGTATAATTACTTTGCCATCGTTCCTATTTTGATTTGTTGTGTTGAACTGTAGTGACCTCTTTGAGTAAACAGCCCTGTTTTCCTCTCCCCCTTATTTAATTCCAAAGGTCCCTGCAGAACCACTGTTTAAAAGGAAGAGCCCTTCATCAAAAGTGCAGTTGCCCTAATCTCTTAACACAATTCAAGCAGGAACATTTTGACTGTTAATATGGTGAGTTTCAAATCATTGAGTTGTGAAATTGTCTGTTGGTATAGCTAGTTTTGAGTTTGAAGGGATAAAGTAAATCATGGAGGGGAAGAGAGTTGTTTTGCTAGTGAATAAAGTGTCTTAGAATGAGCTTTTTTTATGGCATGGAACTCAAGTCATGTTTGTCAAAATGGCAACACTTTACAACATCATTCATTTGTGTTTTAGAGATTTGATGATGGATGTACAAAGATACATGGTTTCACCAGCATTGGTCAGTTTTAGCCACATATTAGCAACCAGTTAAAAACATGTGAAAGCTTCAACATTTACGAGAAGGATATTTACTGACGTATTTTTATATCGTAGAACAAAACATTAAAATATGTTAAGCTTGTGCACCACATACCTTATTTTAGGCATGAAACAAAACACCTAATGACTTCTAGACGAGATAACCTGATCTGCAGGTTTGAGCTCATTCCTGCACCACTCTATACATATCTGACTGGAATCAAATGTTAAAACTGTGATGTTTGTTTCCATTTTTTCCATGAAGAAATATTTGGCTCTGGCCTTGCTGCTGTGCGCTCTGGCGTCAATGTCAAATGCTCAATGCTCCCATAACGCCCCCATGGCACCAGGTAAAAGGAAAGAAAAACTCCCACATACAATATAATATATTTGTGGTACATACACATACGTTTAGAAAGATATGTACCACTCTTTCTTTGCACCCAAAGGCACGACCCACTGTCAGGACAATGTGGATAATACATTGCATCTAATCGGATCTTCTTGGAGAAACAGTAAATGTATGGACTGTACCTGCGATGGGTGTTGCGCTGGGTGTGTACACAGATCACAACATTTAAGTTTTTAAATTTGTAAAAAAAATCAAGACTTAGATATTCTACTACTGTGTGTTTGCTGTGTATTTGCAGGTATTCAACACCCACCCGATTCCCTGACGACTGTGTGTCAGTTTTTGACTCGCAGGCTTGTGAATACGTAGTGCACAAGAAAAACAACCCGACCGTCCTTTGTCAAATTTTTGGAGCAGTAGGAAAGTGATGGAGTGGTCTGAAGGTCTGAAGTACGGCATGCAGATGAGATCCCTCACTGGCTTCTCACCAGGGAACTTGTTTTGTGTGTTGAAACACATGACCAAGCAGGAAGCACAGCTGCCAGAAATGGAAAATAAAATACTGCTACAAATACAATTTCCAGTTTTTACAATGAATCACGTCGGGAATATGAACCTGTGTATTACATTTCATTGCAATGCAGTTGTGTATATTTTCCAAATATATTCTAAATAATAAGAC
This sequence comes from Myoxocephalus aenaeus, assembly GCA_038501785.1. Classification (NCBI taxonomy): domain Eukaryota; kingdom Metazoa; phylum Chordata; class Actinopteri; order Perciformes; family Cottidae; genus Myoxocephalus; species Myoxocephalus aenaeus. The sequence goes on from JBAMJR010000031.1 coordinate 5,302,093, forward strand.
AATTACTAGAAATGTCTCATATGTTACAAACCTAAAATGAAAAGATCTGGCTTTGTTTTGTCTTTTGAGATTAAAGTGCTCTAATGTGACAAATAAAACAAGTAAATAGATTTTCAGTCCTTAGATGTCGTATACATTTGCTAATCTGTAACCAAACACAAATATAATGTCACCATAATGTACTGGAAGTAACATGCAGATACAACAGAACAGCCCTCCCTCTTGTTTAAATCAAAATGTTTCTGTGCACTCAGTCAGACTCTATTGTATGCTCTCACTTGAGCATCAATATAGTCTGGCATCATGGGGAGTTTCTAAATGTTGATCTTAAATATTTTCGGGCTATAGTTGTTGAGAGCTGTTTTTAAGGACCTACATTTTTCTTTTTCATGCACAATATATACTTTTTAATTTGACCAATTGACAGAAGTAAAGTTCCTGTGAAAGGCTAACAAAACCAATTAGAAGTAATATCCAATTTCAGACTGTTAAAACCTCAACAAATTGTGAGAGCGAACAGTTGGCTCTGGCCAAAGGTAACAAGATCTGCCTGTTCATGGTGGGAAGCAGTTTCACTGCACCTGACTAAGAAACAGCCCATAAGTATGTGTGTCAGTTTGACCCAGAGATATGTTAATACATAGTGCACAAGAAGAACGAATCATCTGTACTTGTTCCAATGTATGGTGCAGAAAGGAAATAATGAACTTTGCCATTGAGAAAGAGGTATGCATGTGTGATCTCTCACTGTTGAAACACTGTTTGTTGGAACACACAACCCAAAAATATGTCTAAATTGTCTTCCTTTTCCAATTTGTATTATTTCTTTCTTGTTTTTGCATATTGTAAGAATGCAGGAACACATACAATGAGACTTATGTTCATGAATCTATTAGTTGAGAGCATGTTGAGAGGTTTCCCATTTCCCTACTTACCTCATGCATTGATCATTAAGTGATCAGCACTAATCAAAGCATATTAATTATGATCATGGTCTCTTCTCAATTTGCCTTCATTTCAAAATAAGAGTACTCTGAGAGTAAAAGGGATTATTTTAGACTGATGAAAGCATTCTAGTTTGAATTAGTATGTTATGTATGTACGTTAAATATATTTCATACACGATATATAGAAAGAGGAGATTTTGATCTGAATTTTAAGTGTTTCTATTCAAAATTCTATATTTTTCTTTGTTTAGGTTACAGTTTGTTTACATATGTGCTTGTTGACAGCAGTGGAAGTCCAGAGCTGATAAGAATGCAGTATAAGTTTCAAAATTTAAACCAAAAACTGAATTCACTTTATTTAAAAAAAGAATGGGAATAGAAAGTCAGACGGAGTATGAATTATCTCTTCAGGTCTTGTGATGCTTAAATCTGTTGTTTCTGTTCAGTCCGTCAGAATGTTGAGTGGTACTAAAATATTTTATTTTCGCTCCAAAAAAGTAAAAGCAGGTATGACATAGAGGAACTAACTTTTCTCAAATCTTAAAATAAATCTGACCTATTTTAAAAATGGGTTTGTCTTTATTGTTCACAGTATGTTCTATACTTTATATGTTGTTGTATTTAGCAAAAACAAACAATAAAGTGACCTCTTCCAGTAAAGTGGCCCCTCTGCCCCATATTTAATTCCAAAGGTCCCTGCAGACCCACTGTTTAAAAGACAGAGCCCTTCACTAAAAGTGCAGTTGCCTACATCTTAATCTCTTAACACAATTCAAGCAGGAACATTTTGACTGTTAATATGGTGAGTTTCAAATCATTGAGTTGTGAAATTGTCTGTTGGTATAGCTAGTTTTGAGTTTGAAGGGATAAAGTAAATCATGGAGGGGAAGAGAGTTGTTTTGCTAGTGAATAAAGTGTCTTAGAATGAGCTTTGACTTTTTTTATGGCATGGAACTCAAGTCATGTTTGTCAAAATGGCAACACTTTACAACATCATTCATTTGTGTTTTAGAGATTTGATGATGGATGTACAAAGATACATGGTTTCACCAGCGTTGCTCAGTTTTTCTAAGTCCATGAGCAAACACAAGTTTACAATACATTTTGTTCACTAAGATATTCTTCACAAATGAACACCACTTTTATGATTTTTGAAGCGTGAATGCAATTGCCGGAAGTAAAAAAGCTATAGGCTTTTCAACAAACTACACCACGATCAAATGAGCAAGAGTATAAACACAACGAGGCTGTGAAGATGGACAAGTCGTTTGATGATATTTGGAGTCTCATTTAGCCACATATTAGCAACCTTTTTTTTTAAACATGTGAAAGCTTCAAAATTCACAAGATGGCTATTTACTGACGTATGTTTAACCACAGAATTATTTCAGGCATGAAACAAAACATCTAATGACTTCTCGACGAGAGAATATGAATTGCAGGTTTTAGGGCTCAGTCCTGCACCACTCTACATATCTAACTTAATCAAATGTTAAAACTGTGATGTTTGTTTCCATTTTTTCCATGAAGAAATATTTGGCTCTGGCCTTGCTGCTATGCGCTCTGGCGTCAATGTCAAATGCTCAATGCTTCAGGAAAGCTATGACACCAGGTAAAAGGAAATAAAAACTCCCACATACAATATCTTTGTGGTACATACATATACGTTTTGAAATATATTTACCACTCTTTCTTTGCACCCAAAGGCATGACCCACTGTCAGGACGATGTGGATAAGACATGGCATCCAATGGGATCTTCTTGGAGAAACAGTGAATGTATGGACTGTACCTGCAATAGGTGTTGCGCTGGGTGTGTACACAGATCACAACATTTAAGTTTTTTAATTTGTAAAAAAAAATCAAGACTTAGATATTCTACTGTTTACTGTGTGTTTGCTGTGTATTTGCAGGTTTGGAACACCCCAGCGATTTCCTGACGACTGTGTGTCAGTTTTTGACTCGCGGGCTTGTGAATACATAGTACACAAGAAAAACAACCCGACCGTCCTATGTCCAATTTATTCAGCAGTAGGAAAGTGATAGAGTGGTCTGAAGGTCTGAAGTACGGCATGCAGATGAGATCCCTCACTGGCTTCTCACCAGGGAACTTGTTTTGTGTGTTGAAACACATGACCAAGCAAGAAGCACATCTGCCAGAAAAGGAAAATAAAATACTGCTACAAATACAATTTCAATCGAATAAATAAATCCCCAAAAAATGTCTTCTGTATTTCTTTTTGTATGAGAAAGAACATCATTTCCAAAACGGAAAACACAACCCATGTTTAAAGGGGCACTCCACAGATTTTTGAAAAGCAGCCACTAGGTGGTAGGACAAGCCAACAGGTTTTGGTGTATTCAGTGTATTTTCTTCATCACTCTCTGACTCTACACAGAGAGAGAGAGAGAGAGAGAGAGAGAGAGAGAGAGAGAGAGAGAGAGAGAGAGAGAGAGAGAGAGAGAGAGAGAGAGAGACTTGAAAATGCAAAGAGAGTTTTGCAGAGACTCTCAGAGTTAGGACATACAGGGTCTTGTCATTAACAAAAAGCAGCGAGAGTTGTAGCTTGTGGAGCTCTTCTCATCTTTTTGTGTGCCGTGTCGGAAACAGTGATGAGAGGGTCCCAACAACAGTGAGACCCACAAGACTCATGCTTTTCCTCTCCCCTCCACTTCAACCTCAGAGCTACAGTCACTGCTCTCTTTAGGATTATATATATATATATATATATATATATATATATATATATATATATATTTTTTTTTTTTTTATTTTTTTTTTTTATGGTAACAATCATGTGGAGGATTGAAATAAGAATCTGCTCGGAGGATTAACTTTGCAACTTTTTCTTGAATAATGCCGTCGTGCTGGAGCAGAAGCTCCTGGTTGCCAGTGGTGTTTGGTGCTGCGCTGGTTGCTCTTACTGCTGCTAATACTGGACCAAAACAACACAGGAGGCAGGCTGGATCGTCATCATGCTTTGGAGGCTTCGATCTCTACTTTGTTTTGGACAAGTGAGTTATCTGACACACATCACACACACACATCACTAAAGAGGGGATGCATGAATAGGATGGTTTCTGTTAACAAGTGAAAGCCATTCATGCTAAAGTCTATGAGGAGCATTAGTTAATATAGTGGGCTGAATAAGAGCAATTCATTATTATATATATATATATATATATATATATATATATATATATATATATATATATATATATATATATATATATATATCATCATCATCATCATTAGCCTCATGAAAGCAAAAAGTACATGTGCATTCTTTTATTTTCCCCCTAATGCTTCTCCATCTGGTCTGCCAAAATGTTTGTATGATGTCATCCTGATTGCTGTTACGCCCTCTGCTCTCCTGTCACGCAGAAAAATTGATGGATTGATTGATGATGCATTGCTCTGACAGGCCTCGATCTACAGTTTAGCTTGGCATGTGTTTACAGATGGTAAACCACGATGGCAGTTTTTATCCAGATTGGCTTGCCAGTAAGTGCATCGTTATATCTCCTCATCTTCTTGGAGTTCTAACATAGTCGGTGTATCTCAAGTAGGTTACAGGATGTTTGGCCTCCCTGCAAAGTTGGTCTTGATTTAGAAATAGTTTCCATGTTTATCTAAACTATTTTTGGTGATCTCTGGGTTTCCTTTCAGCCATACATCCTTACCTGATCAAAACTACCACACTGATAATTTTAAAATGTCAGGCTCTCCACATTTAGCTAAACAACTAGTGAGCAATCTCATCAACCAAAGCATGTCAAGTGAAAACAGTAAATGTTTTCAAAAGGGGTCAATGTTGTAAATGAGCACTGTTTAACTGAGTTTTCCTGACTGGGACTCAATGAGAGAGACGTATATAACAGCATTCATTGCCGGGCATCAATCTTTTCTCTATTCAGAACCTTAGCTTTCTCCGCTATACCTTTTAGCACTGATGCCCTCCACCTGCCCTCACTGTCCTCTTGCTATATCTGCCCGATCCCTCTTCTCTCCTCTTCGTCTCTGCACTGCTCTTGCTCCATTACATCCAGATGTTCCAATATTCGGGCCTGTTGGCTGGGCTGTTTGTGTGGGGACTTGTGTCATGGTAACAATGGAAAAATAGATGTTTTGAGAAATGTTGCATGTGGGTGTGAGGTTATAAAAATACAGTTTAAATGAAAGACATAATGATAAGCATCAACACTGTTACATGAAAACTGTTTTTTGTTTAAACTGTATATTGACATCTGCAGATAATTCAATTAGATGATATCAATACTGAGAAGCTTCTCTCCAACTCATTCGGTAATCTCTTTATCTTTCTTTCCCAACAGAGGACTTTATAGCTGTTAGTATACGTTCCAATAAAAACATTGTCGAAAAATGTGAATAGCGAATAGGGAAAAGTTCATTAGCCAATAGGGAAAAGAGTGCAAGACGATTAACATCCACACCATCGTGGTTGTTATCACAGAGCTGGTTGCATGAAGGCTTAATGACGGTACTTTCATCTGACTCCAATAAAACTGGTATAATTGCAGGTGCATTATAAAGATGTTAACAGTAATCTGAGGAGCACGACATCATTGCTACTCCTCAGAGTAAACCAGCTGGGTTTGCCCAAGGCATTTAGTCATCCAGGCTTTCTTTTCTTCTTATCCCTTTAGATATCTATACCACAGATGGATTACCTATCTACCGGGCACAGCCCCAGTGGCCCAAGGGGTCAGGGGGTGATGACTGCAAAGAGATGCAAAATCACGACTTGAGAAACAAAACTACTATAAGAGACTCAAACCTTCGACATGGGGACACAAAATAACTACAAAGAGACACAAAACTACAACAAAAATACACTGATAACCACAAGGAGATACAAAATGACTACAAACTGCCATAAAGAAATGCAAACGTACTACAAAGAGGTGTACTGATACTGAGATACACAGATATACTGTCTACGCTACATAGAGACACACAATGTCTACAAAGAGACCCACATTGTCTGCAAAGAGATGCAAAACAACTATAAAGAGACACAAGAAATCTTCAGAGGGATGAATCCTTTCAGTTACTTGGGGAGTCTTTTAGTCTGTGGGTCTTGCTCATATGTAAGAGGCATGACCGACTTTTTAAATAACTGTGCATCAGCCCATTGTCTCATAATCCGTCCATGATCTCCAGTTCATTTGACATCACTCAAACAGTAGAACAGAGAAGAGGTCATGCAGCTTAAACATTTTTGCTTTTATCTTCACAGATCTGGGAGTGTGCAGAATCACTGGACAGAAATCTACAACTTTGTTGAACATCTAGCTCATAAATTCATAAGGTAAAACAATCTGAATTTTGTCAATTGCGGGAAAAACATAGAAATGATCATTGATCGAGCAGAGTATATTTTTCTTTCTTCCAGTCCACAGTTGCGGATGTCCTTCATTGTGTTCTCTACTGAGGGAAGGATCCTAATGAGCCTGACAGAAGACAGGTGGGTACAGATCCCCTTAAAACAGCTTTTAATTATTTGCTGTTTTTATTATGCCGCTCAAAACTTTATGACCAAGAAGATTCCAGACAGATAATTTCCTTCACTGTGATCCGCCTATAGTGTCGTAGGTTTGGACAACTATTTCATCATGTGGTTTTTTGACACATTGTGCGCAGTATATGTGTCTCATCTTTTCACAGTGTCACACAATATTGTCATTGTTTCACTGCTCCCCTCTTGTCTTATTTTATTCTTCACAGTGCTAATTTCCGGTCTATCCGCATGTCTATCTTGAGCCAATACAAACAAATACTGTTTTCAATGCATTAATTGGTTTCACATTGCTGGTATTTTCTGCAAATGCTGCCCCGATGGAAACTATTATTCTGTTACCACGCCTGTTTTTATTTAAAAGTATATGTACAGAAATAAATCTGACAACAATTATATTAGATTATCAACAATGCTGATGTCCTCGTCTTGTGTTTTATCTGCTCAGGGAACACATTCGTAAAGGTCTGGAGGAGCTCTACAGGGTTCTTCCAGGGGGAGACACCTTCATGCATGAGGGCATCCTGAGGGTGAGAGGCCTCTAAATGTCCAATACCAAGCTGGCATCTGCTTTATCTCTGCACTGGCTCCAGAACAAACATCACACAGTCCAGAACGCTCCGTTATGGTAGATCATGGAGGAGTGTATTTCTGCATGCTACCAGATTTCAAACTACTTTGTTTGTCTTTTTTTTTTTTTACAGGCCAGTGAACAGATATACTATGGAAACACTGAAGGTGTGTATTACGTTTATTGAATAAGACATGCTAAATTGTTTTAAGTAACTATGGATAAGCCAGCACTTTTTAATAGTTTGATACATACATTAGGAATCAATTGTCTATTTCAGTGGATATTTACTTCATAATATAATTTCATTATTTATTTATTTATACTAAGTCGGCTGTTCGCAACCAGGGAAGTTGTCAGATGACTATAAAAACAAAGAACTTTTTCTGCTGCATTAAGTGAAATGTTTTTTCCTTTCCATTTTTACAAAAACAGATGTCAGGCTTACAAATTAATCAAATTGAACAACCTGCTCACAGCTCAAAGTTATTAACCTAATAAAAGGTTTTGAGTTGACTTTATATCATTTCAAAGTTTTACAAAACAGGTGTAGATCCACTGCATTAATTGACAGTTTGGATTTGCTTCTTCACTTGGAATTACTTTTGTGAAGGAGTGCGTTCATTTCGCAATAAGAGGGACACAACTCATAATTGATTTGGATGCTATCAGAAAAGCGATTAGATTTTGCATTAATCTTAATAATGCTGCATGGTTATTTGCAATGGAGGATAAGATAAGGATGTTAAATTGCATCGGGGTGACCACATTCTTTCTGTCTGCAGGTTATCGCACAGCCAGTGTTATCATAGCTCTGACAGATGGAGAGCTGCATGAGGATCTTTTTTACTACGCTGAGAGAGAGGTGAGAGAGATAACGAGAAATGATGTGGGTCACACAAATTATAACCAGGTGAAACACTGAGCATGGAATGGATCCAACACTGACACCCTATACATCACCACTTTGATCTCCCTATAGTCTGGAAACATGAGGTCAGAGCATGTCTGTCAGATTTATACATCTGAGCGCAGTCGTTCTCCTCACAGCTGTCTATCTAATTATGTAGCGGCTCCTCATAACATTCATACACTTCAGGTAAAGGTGTGTGAAGGCCGGAGGATAAAATCAGCTTTGAGTGCCCTCAGACATGTTGACAACAGGGATGAGTGAGGTTTGCAGTCCACGGACGTGGGAGGTCTTACACCGTCATTCAGAGTCAGCCCCAAAAGCCACAGGCATCAACTGTGATAATAAACTAAGAATGTGTCTTATTCTGTTTGGTATTCAGGCATCTGTGTGACATTTCTATTCTTATATGACGTCTGAATAATATTCACAGAGAACACGGTGTTGCTCAACTTCTCGTAAAATCTCGACAAACACAAGCCTTTTTTGACTTTGTTTTGGATGATGTTATGCAATGCAGAAGTATAATTAAACCCAGGTGCTTCTTCCTGTTTTTGCTGTGAATCTGCGCACACTTGACAGGCCAACCGCTCCCGGAGTCTGGGTGCCTCTGTTTACTGTGTGGGGGTCAAGGACTTCAATGAGACACAGGTTGTTATTTTGTTTGTTTTAGTCCATATCTTTATGTTTCATGATGTCTCAGCTTCAGCGAGTGAAATGGAAAGCAAGAGTTCAAATTTGAAGCTTTATAAATCAAACTTTTAATTATTAAATATTGAAACCAGTGTTTTTGAGTACTTTGCATTATTTTATTAGTCAAAACTGTTTAACATAATTATGAGCCCTCAGGCTGCCAGCGTTCCCCAGAGAACTACAGTAAATGTTTCAACAAGGACATGGGATCATATTATTTACATATTTTGTGTGAGTTACAGTGTGAGTTACAGTGTGAGTCAAGAAGACCTTTTTTCCCTCCATTATGTAGAGTGACAGTTGTTTAATTTGTCTTCCAAACAAGGAAATGAGGTGATGTTGTTGATTGTGTTCATATGACCCACTCCTCTAATCAATTATGCTGTATACTTAACTCATTATATGCCTTGAACGACTAAGTGTGCACTTTTGATTGTCAGAACTTGTTTCCTCTCCAGCTGGCAAAGATAGCTGATAGTAAGGACCATGTCTTCCCAGTAAATGATGGATTTGAGGCCTTGCAAGGGGTCATTGACTCGGTGAGTACTTTAGTTCGGCCCACAAATTTGTTCTAACAGCACTTGCATTGAATATATATCATCATTAGCACCATTGAGGCCCGATAGACAGTTGAAAAGTCAAGTGCGAGGTCGAAAGGAAATCCTCTTTAATGTTCTTCAAAATGTCTCCAATCACTTTGTCTTTAATCTATTAACACGCTGCTCAAAGTGCACACAGGAAACAAGACAAAAACAGATTTAAAGCAGGCTAAATGATCCCATCGATGGAGCCCAGCCAGAGACACACTTCCAGGAAGACCTGCTGCGCCTGTGACATGCCTGCTTTTGTTCGTCATGACTGACGTCTGGTCAAACATGATCAACGCGTGTGCTGTATCTCTTAAGACCCATCTCAGTGGTGTTAACTTAAATTTTTGTATTTGCTAGCTCGAAAAAAAACGAAAACCAGTTTGGCGTGTAGGGCTGCTGTCACTGGGAAACAAGGTTTATTGAGCAGAGTTAAAGGTCAGGAAACTGTCATCTGGAGCAGATTAACAACCGACTCAAAGCGGTTGCTTCTCATTCATGTGAGCGGAGCAGTGGGTCATGAATCAGTCTTCTTTGTCTCCAGGATTATAGTCGGTATATTCCTGGAAAGCAGCGAGTACAGATACATTTTGCACAACACAAATGAGAGTAGATGGAAACGTCATGGCCAGAAACCACAGTGGCATAAACTTAATTAATAGGTACATAAAAGGCATTGCTGTGGCTCAGTCGAGAGTCCAAAAGAGATTGTTGGTGCGTTTAAAGGAGCAATATACAATATTCAGAGCATTGTTATGGCAGCAAAGAACTACTATGTAAACATGAATGCTCCATTATCTGAGATTTGCTGGCTGGCTGCTGAAAAGTGTTTCTCCTCATTTCCTCAGATCCTGAAGAAGTCCTGTATCGAGATCCTGGCGGCAGAGCCTTCTAGTATCTGTGCAGGAGGTAAGACGAGGAAGATGGACGTCCTGTTCATCCTAGGCCTCTTAATGAATTAATTCAGACAGCAGCACATCTTAGTTAACCCATATTGGCACTAGAAGATTAAAAAACGAATGCCAACGCCATTCCTAGATAGAGAGCAGATGAAAATCCAGGGCTAGCACTGTCACCGCACAGCAAGAGGGACCCGCGTTCGACTCCCGATCCCGGGTGGTCCTTCTGTGCGGCGTTTGCACGTTCTCCCCGTGGCAGTGTAGGTTCCCTCTGGGTTCTCCGGCTTCCTCCCACAGTCCAAAGACACGCAGCTTAGGTTAATTGGAGGCTCTAAATTGCCTGTAGGTGTGAACGTGAGCGTGAATGGTTGTCTGTCTCTATGGGCCCTGCGATTAACTGGCGACATGTCCAGGGTGAACCCTGCCTTCGCCCAATGTCAGCTGGGATCGGCTCCAGCGCCCCGCAACCCTGAATAGGATAAGTGGTTTGGATGATGGAATGGAACATCCATACAACCATATGTTGGCTGTGTCATGACTGTGCCAACATTGGCTACAGCTACAGTATTTTAACAAAAGGGGACTGTTAAATGTTGAATTCCGGCCAACAATGTTTGTTTTATTTCCACCGAGAATTGGAGTGCAGTTCTTTAAAAAGTTTAAATTGTGTCTGAAGACTTGATTGAAGTACAATTATATCTATAGCCATTGAGTTAAGAGACACTGAAAGTGGGCAGCATTGGTACAGAGTGTCTTTTGTTAATAGTATGATAGTGTGCACCCTAGTGGGAATTTAGTGTTGTTCTTTTGTTTGTTTTGGGGGTGGTTGTTCTTTTTTGTTCTTTTTGTTTGGCAGTGTAAGGTTTAGATACAATTGTTCTTGTATTTCTGTAACCTGGCCGCACTTGTGACCTTCCTCACAGAGACAACAGATGAAAAAGGAGCTTTTAGCTATATGTGGTACAATACATGCGTTGTACATTGTCCCTGCTAAATTAACAAGAATACAAAAATGACTTATCAATAATGCTAGTCTTTAGATTGTTTAATACACACTACAATTTTTGTTATTGTAAGGAAGTTGTATTTTGACGTTTTGAGCATATCACCCACATGTCAATACTACTCTCAACCTAATCTCTCTGTATCTGTCTCTGTGCACTTCAAGTCAGTAACACTGTGACAAAGCAATAGTGGTTGTCTGACCCATAATTCCAATTGATGGTAAATGTATTTTCAATTCTTGGGGTGTCATTTGTGTTTCTCCTCTCCTCACTCAGAGTCCTTCCAAGTGGTGGTGAGAGGAAATGGATTCCTCCACGCCCGCAACGTTGATAAGGTCCTGTGCAGCTTCCGCATCAACGACACCCTCACTAAGAGTGAGTTGAACTTTGCTGAACCGTGTTTACTGCATTTACTGTAGTACACATTGACTCAAAGCTGATCACTTACAATAAAAACAGCTGGAATAAGCACGTGTTTGCAGGTAAAATGAATCTAAATTACACTTAACTGAGCTTCCCAAAAGTCAAACACAAAGTCAATCGCACAGCTTGAATCCCCTGAGATCAAACAAACAGCCATGCTGCTGTTTTTTTGTTGTTGTTATATAAACCCAATTTTACAGCTTGGGAAGAAGCCAGAAACAAGAGATACAGGAGAACCACACACGAGATAGAAGGGGGGAAAGGCCTGAAGGATACAACCAGTTCCCCCATGGTCTTTTACTGGGGGTTTACTGTAATGGTAGTTAAAACCACTTCCTATCAGGCACGCCACAGTAGTTGCAGAAGGTGCTGGTCTAATTGAAAAGCAAGATATTGACCAGCATTGAAGGGCATACAACAAGTCTGCTCCTCTTCGGGAGAAGTGGTGAACATCAGTATTTAACCTGATGGCATGTCAGTGCATCTCAATGTCTTTATCAGTCAACTGGAGTTCATTGAGTCCATATACTCAAATATTTTCTGCCTTCTAATGTTGGTTATATTTTGCTACCTAGAGGGACTATTTTCTCCTCTTTAATAATTATTTTGCTAATGCCATCAACATTCAGCACAGGTGCCTTACACTTTAAATCAATTTTTTTGGGAACAGAGTAAAGTTGTGTCGTATGAAAACATCAACGATTCCTCAGAATCATAATAATTTCTGCACGATACAACATCCAACTTCCTTCAGACAAACAGCGGACATGGAAACAATTTGAGGGAAATTATCTCCTTATGTTAATCCCATTGTGCTTGTGCAATCCTCCTCCAGATTCATTCACTTCTCTAGGTTGTTGACACAATCCTCTGGAATTTATTAACTTCACATCAGGGGTAAATGTAAATGTAAATAATTAAGCCTGGGTTAGCTCATCTGGAGGTAAATATGTGTTGTGTACTATAAGGAAAACCATTTATATTATCTCTCTTACATCTTAACATGTCCCAACTGACTCCCCCAAGCAGCATATGTAACTGCATGTGTTGAGCAGATGAATCCATGTTTGAGCTTGTGTCTCCAGGAAAAAGTAGCAGCAAATACATTCAGGCGGGGGAGGATTTGGCAAGTCCTGAGCTGTCCAGTGCTTTGGTGACAGACGTTTCTATGGACAATATTGAACAGTGTGAATCAGGGCTGTCACAATATCAGATGTTTCCTACACAATTATTGTTGCATAATAATTCACAATTGGGGTATGGAAGCCCATTTCCGCCAGTAAAAGATATATTTAAGAAGAAGAAAAAAAACAGCACCACCGAAGTGCATGCACACTTACTATCTCATAATTTTGACTTTCCATTTCATAATTAGGATGTTTTATCTAAATTTTTGTTTTCTTTTACTGACGGAGTGGGTGGGCTTCCATACCTTTGCAATAGCTATAGAAAATAAAAAAGGTCAAATTCATCCTTTTTTATCATGAAATTGGTCTCTTTTTTGGCCAGTTGATTCACACTCACAATATGTTATTGTTTACAATTTCATAATTTGTGTTATTAATAACAGATCAATAATATATATTTTGTAATGTAGCGGTTATCGTCAATAGAGGAGAGGTATATACCAGTAAGTAAACAGTAATTAAACAGTAATTCCTATTAACCTAATGGTTAAAGTTGATCCCTGGGTACTTGGCTTGTCTGCACCTCACAGTAAGATATGACCTCTCTCTTGCCTTGGGGAGTAAACAGTCCAATAAAAAATCATGACATGGACTCTGGGATGTTTGCCAGCCTTTTTTATCCTCAAGGGATTTATACGGTGGAAATCTGCAGAATCAGGCCCCGTCAGATTTTTACTTGACTTTGTTGTAATTTGTTGTTTAAAAGGCTCTCGGGCATTTTCGTCATAGTGTATGGTGGGTACAAGGTGGGTGCAGAGATGAACTCTGAGTGGGATCATTTCTGGCCTAGTTTGTGAGCCGTGTTTAGCAGCGGTGCTCGCCTTCCCCCTCCGTCCTGCATGGTGTTTCTAGAGAAGAGCAGTCCCCCCCACGCTTGTGTTGATTTTCTCAGTTCTGGGGTATGCTCTCCTCCTGCCAGGATAAACCGACAGGCTCGGGTGATGATGTTTGTTGGAGCAGCTTTCCTAAAAGCCAGCTGAACAAGGAGAGGATCTAGATTTGCCTGAAAAACAAAAGCTGTTGTGGTAATGGTGTTTCTGAGAGTCACGCAGATGTCTTGAGACAGTAGACAACAAAGTTACAGTGAGAGACGTGACATCATTCAACTTCTGTTAACATGAGCATACTCATTACATTACAATGAAGTCATGTGTGTAAATGCAGTAAACACGGTTCAGGCATTATCCAGTCAATACACTAATAGTGTGAGCAGGCTAAACAATTACATAATCTGAAAGGTGATTCAGGTCATTATTTATGGATATGAGCTTTATATGTGAATGAAAACTACTGACTGTTATGAAACTGGAATGTTTGGCTGATTCTTCATTTTCATGACCCCTTTCCATCTTCTTCTCTAGTGGTAAAGCCTTTGATTGTCGAAGATACATATCTTCTCTGCCCTGCACCAGTCCTTCAAGAGGAGGGGATGTAAGTCTTGTAATGTATTAAAATAAATGTGGGGTTTCATATGACACCATCTACTCTGTTTTTCTAAGGCACCGCATAAATGACAGTCGAGACGTTTTTCTTTTTTCTTTCCTTTTCCAGGGCAGCAAACCTTTATGTCAGTATGAATGAAGGCCTCAGTTTCATCTCCAGTTCAGTTACCATTTCCACTGTGGGCTGTGTAAGTACAATATAATGTAGCAGCATTTGGCTTTGAAACCTAATTCATTTGGGTAGTGGTGCACTAGGACAGCCCAAGCCCGTGACTGCTAACAGTAGACAACAAACTAGTAAACCTAATCCAAACCCCTGTAATACAAATTCAGGATGATGAATAAATTAAAGTATTTCAGCATCATCAGATTACATTAAGGAGCATATTTCCAAAGAAAACCAAAAGCCTAGAGAAGTGGTTTACATATTTTCAGTGCTCTACGTGTTCAGAGAGTCTGTGTTGACGTTACTGTCTCTGTCACAGTCTGATGGGACCATCCTGGCCATAGCCCTGCTCCTCTTGATGCTGTTCCTGGTATTGGCTCTCCTCTGGTGGTTCTGGCCTCTCTGCTGCACTGTGGTGAGTTTTCTTAAACACTAGTGCAATAATAACATGCATAAAGGCTGCTTTACAGATAGCTTCTGATGGCTTCAAACACTTTGAGAATTAAGAGAAAAATATAATGGAGATAAATGTCTTTTCCAGCTCTGTTTTGGCTGGCTACGTTCCCTAAAGGCATCTTATTAACCTAACAAACATTCCCATGGTGAGAAGGCTAGAGTCTATGAGTCAACAAGGGCCTATGTCCCTTTGAACTGTAGCTGAATTTAGGCAACAGCCAGAAAAGGTTAAGGTCACAGGGTGAACGCGTGTTTAAGTAATTATGCTGCTGTTTAGATCATTTGTGTTTCCATAGATCACAGCAGGTGACCTCCGAGTCTTACCTCCTAATCGTTTTCAGTATATTCACTGGCAGACCTAAACTAGTAACACATTCACAAGTAATGAGGCTGACTAATTTCAATTTCCAGCTAGTGGTGTGGCAGGAAAGACTCAACTATGCTGTTTTGGTTTGATATTTTTGTTACTATGAGATTTGGAGAATCAAGATAACTTCCCATAAATAAAGAGTGTCATGAGAAGTATTTGTATGTGAGTCATCTGTTCTGGATACAGTAAAAAGACAATCTCAATATTTCAGTAAACTCTATGTTAACCAGCCACTTGCTGTCAAAATGCGTATTTCTCCTTTCAAATGAAGAGTGTATAGTGTCTCTTCAGAATCCAGTCCATTGTTTCCACCGCTGGAAACAGGAAAGTTGAGAACTGCCAGAGAGAGATGTCAGCTTTTACAACATGGCTGTCCCTCCCTTTACTTTTTTTCTGTTCTTGTCCATTAAATTACAAATTCAAGTCTTTGCAGCAAGTCTGTTTCGGAAAGCAATGAGAGGTTACCATGGGAAATCGTTTTGTCTTCCAGGATTTGAAGAAGCATTGAGGAAAATCACAAATAAGAATCAGAACAGTTTAATTTGCCAAGTGCATTTAATGTCTTAAGAACTTTTGCACTGGTGCAAAAAACACAGACGGATCATATTGCGACGGGAAAAATCTAAACTAAGAGCAAATAATACAGAATTACAGAAGTTATGAGAGCCTTTTACTCTTCCCTTTTCCCAATCAACAACCTCAGGACCAGATTTGTAGGTCAGTGCTTTGCACTTGTTAATAAGTAGTAGAGACTTGGATGAAAAACTATTCCTCGGAAGTGTGTTGTGTAACCATTCTGTTGCACACACAGGACATATTGCAGTGACATACAGACAATATTAAAATCAATTTTGATACATGGGTTTGTGACATTCGTGGTCTTCCGATGAATAAAGAAAACCTCCCCTCCTTCACCGCTCATGCAATTTCTTCCCTCCACAGATCATTCATGAACCCCCATCACCAGGTCTGGAGGAGAGTTCGGTATGAGTTGCACCGTCTCCACTCAATCTGTTTCTTATGACGCCAAAGAAAATATATTATTTTTAGATTAAGACAGCCACCAGTGTTAGGTTGTGTATCTTACATCTCAATGACCATGCGGTGTCATTCACTTGCGCGAGTCTTGGTATGAATCTCATTTAGTAATTATTTCAATGTGAGTTAACGCCCTCTTCAAACACTGAAATCCTGACTTTTCCAAATCCCCTCCTCTGGAGCTCTTTGGACCATCATGGAACATTTAGTGAAATTAAACTGACAAATAACACCATTTCAAATGGATTTGATCCACAAATTAACGTTAATAAAATACATTTTAACTGCCCAAACTTACAATGCAATAACAGCATGCCACAATGCGACTGTGGGACACGTCAGGCTGCATTTATTTGCACCAATTAAGCAGAAAATTAGGTTTAACATGGTAAAGCTATTCCAAAAGCAGACTCCATGACAGCCATGGCTTCACATATGACGTCCAGCCTTCATTAGGGCTGTGGGCTTTGTAATTCCTTTGATCTGACAACTAGCACAGAGGGGACAAAAATGAGGACTGGTTTTGGAGGGAATTTGTACCAGGTAGCTCCTATGTGTTCATTTGGTGTGTATACTGTACATTATTGTAAAAACAGCGAACTATTAGCTTGTTAAATTATTTATTAATATATCACAATAAAACATACTTCCTGTCACTCCCCCATAGGATGACGAAGACTTTGAAGGCCCTAAGAAGAAATGGCCGACTGTAGACGCCTCCTACTACGGAGGAAGAGGAGTTGGGGGAATCAAAAGGATGGAGGTTAGATCAAATAAACCATCTGTTGTGCTAAGGATAAGGATACTGGACTTAAAAGAAACCTGATAAGATGTTTACACATTGGGGTTGTTAAAAAGGATTTTTTATTGTTTTAAGACCACCCCACTTTCAGAAAGTTCAAATAGGACTTTCAATCAAACTCACTTTATTTGCATGTACACTGAAATTAAGCATCTCATCTATGTATCGTGACCGTCTTTAAAGGCAGTGTGTGGAACCGTCAAACATCTCTGACTCTCCATACTCTCTGTCATCAGGTCCGTTGGGGTGAGAGAGGCTCCACCGAAGAAGGAGCAAAGCTGGAAAAGGCCAAAAATGCCAAAGTGAAGATGCCTGAACAGGAGGATGTGGAGGCCCCCACACGCATTCTCAACAACGGCATGCGCAAACCCTTGGGGCCACACAAGTGGTACTCACCCATCAAGGTAAGGTACCAGCCAGGAGGAAACTGTCTGGGGAATGTGTTTGGTCTGGAGATGCTCTTTCACTAAAACTGGCAAACATATTGGAATAATGAGTTTTAATAAAATCATTAAATTGTGAAGGATTTACAATATATTTGTTTTACGAAGTCTGTTAAAGGAGCCCGGTCCCTTACCTGGGCTACTGAGGTGCTTTTTCCTCCGGATAGATCTGGCTGACGCGCTGTTTCTGTGCCTCGAACCCTTTGCGTTCCTTTGATTTGATTTAGTAATCCACAGACACGTTGTGATGAATCAGTCGTGTTTATTCTTTTATGCCGTGGTTAACGTTCATTTGGCCCCTGGATGCCGACTAATAACGCTCTATGTACTCTACGCTCTAATAAGTCTATGAATATAGCTGAGCTTTCATTAATTTATTAAAGCATTCATGGTTTTGGCCTCTGCTGGGATAAATGTGTTGTATGCATGTGTACTGCATGAAAGACATCATCTGTTAAAAATGACTCCATGTTAATCTGGCTGAGGATATGTAAATAATGGCATTATTAAAATGCCGTAGTGAAAGTAGCATGAGATGTGTTGTGTAATAATGCTTCAATGACTACTGGCACACAGTCCCTTCCTCCAAGGCCAGCATGGGGTTAAAGGAGTGACTCCGAAGCATGCAGTCAGATTGCTAATAGAAACCAGACTTCTGTTGGACTGACCTCCAGGGAGAAGAGCTGCACAGCCAGCAGTTTTGTGAGGAAAAACAGCTGCAATTGCTGCCCTTATCCTCAAAGTATTTGCTGTGTTTAAAAGCTATGAAGAGTCAGTTCACGATGAACTGAAACCATTTCAGTTTGTCACTAGGAGTCGGTTAATTATGGTAATTTCACTGCAGCTCGAGTTCAGCGCACAGTGTGGAAATGTGTTGTTGAGTGAGAAAAGACAAAAGGCTTGATAACAGAAACTTCATTTTAAGAATAAAAAGGAATGGTTTAAAAGTTTGTTTTCCTCTCTGTTTCAATAGAGCAAACTGGATGCATTGTGGGTACTTTTAAGAAAAGGCTACGACCGTGTGTCTGTAATGAGACCTCATCCGGGTGACAAGGTAAGAATAACTAAAAAGCTACACAGGCATGAAAGCATTAATCAGCCTAAATTGTACTGATTGATGGAATGTTAACAGTGTAGTCTAAAACTGTGGGATTTACAAGTGTTGAAAAAAAGAGTCTGAGAGAAGTCTGTATTAAACCTTATTCGCAAGAGTTTATGTAATGATTCATTTTTCATTGAGTAAGAAATGTTGATCTAAGAGCAATCATTACCCTCAAAGTCGATTAATTAATTAGTTAATGCACTTAACGCAGCAAGCAGAGCCAGACTTGGGGGGCTGCACGGTATTGGAAAAAAACTGACATGTTTTCTTTATCTGCTATATTGCAATATAAAAAATACAGAAATATTCACACTAAATGTTTTAGGCTATATTTACAAGTTAAATGCATGCATCTGTTTGAGAGCAGAATTAAGAAGCTAGATAAACATTTGTGTGCTCTCGTTTACAATGTAAAGGGTCTTCAAACTCTAACTTGAATAACAGAAGAACATTTACTCAATTAAATTAGATTTGTGTAGGGAAGAGCATGGTGGTAGTAGTAGAAGCATAAAGCAACCCCCTACGACAATGTTAGGAAATATTTCCCCGGTAATAGAAGTTTTGCTCCATTAATTTTCCGGTTCAGTCAGAGAGGCTGAGAGGAAATTACACAAAGTTGAAGGTATTTCAAAAACTTAAAAGATTTGAGGCTTTTGACAAGGCTGGAGCTCCAGATTTTTATTATTTGAAACCTGAAACGAGTGAAGGTACCGACTACAGCATGTCACACTGATAGTGTAGAATAGTATAAAATGATGCAATAAATGTTGTTAAATATCTCTATCTAATATGTTTGTGGAGCTATTAAAATAGGAATATTTCACTCAATGCAAGCATCATATACTGACAACATCCATCCTTTAGCACCCCCCCCCCCCCCCAAAAAATACAGTAAGTACATCTGACACGCCGTCCTGTAATTAGAAGTGTATGAGTGAGTCCTCCACACTATAAAGCTCTTCATTAGTGCACTGGAAAAACAGCTCAGCTCTACTTTCCTTGATGATTTGCAGTAAACAAGCTTGTTCTGGTAGCAATTAGGAGTCTCTTGTCAAAGCCTTGTTTTTTATAACTTCCCCTAAATGAATGCAGCGGTGGGATGGAGGAGGCCTGTTGGAGAGAAACCCAAGGCAGGTTGCCGTAACGTGTAATTTATTTCTGAGCCTCTAAAAACTGGGGAATCTTGTAATTAGTAAAGGAAATCAAACAGGGCACAAGACATCAGGCTAAAAACTCAATATCACTCTTTAAATGTGTTGTCACATATTCTTCTATTGACTGAATCGTAGGTTAGCTGCAACTATGATTCAGTGCAGGAGTGCAAGAGACGTCACAGGAATGCTTCCCCGTTAAAATGGCCATTTCTGTATCAATTACTTACTGCGTGTTGCCTTGAATTCTTGTAAAAATCGTGCATGCCTCCACAGTGAACGAAGTATTCAGAAATGGTCGAAAACAGAGTAAATCCTGGATGCATTTAATTAAAATCAGGTAGGTCCAATGGTTCTTATACAACGTCTAACGTCAAAACGGTATCACAATATCGGTTTACAAACTCTTACAGAATAATCCAAATCCCGTTTATCCTGTCATGTACTCAGTATTTCCCAAACACTTGAATTCTCGCCTAAATGTTCCTATTTAATACACTTGCACCACGACTGTTTCATGGTATCGAGTACGATGCCAGGGGACGCCAACCTATGAGTCCAACGTGTTAGTTAAGATTTTGCCGAAAATGCATCTTTGGAAAATACTAAACACAATTCAATACTTGGTTTATACTGCGGAAATTGAGAGAAAGTTTGTAAACCTATGTTTTTATATACCCGTTGTTAAATCTGGCCTCCATTTACTTTGATTCAAGGATTCACTCCGTTTTCAGAATCCCTGTTCACCATCGAGGCGTGCAAGAAAACCGTTTTCTGCAAGAATTCAAGGTCATTTTAAGGGCATTTAAGAGTATTATTTTAAAGTCCATAATATACACTGTCCCCCACCCACTGAGGAATACAACATGTCTGTTTGTCACAGAGGTTACTTCGCCCCGCATGTGAAAAGAACAGCGCTGTCATCCCCATCAGTCCACTTCCTGACTCCCTGATCCCAGCTGCTCTCGGGGTGTAGCTTGTTTCTGAAATATGATAGTCGCTCTTGCGTGACCTCACTTTGGTTTGGACAGGGTGGTGGCAGGTTATTTTGTCAGGCTGTCAGTAGAGCATACAAATAATTCCCTTGTGACTGAGAAAAGGTTTGTTGATTTTAAAAGTCACGTAGGTGTGTGTAGACAATAGGAATGGCAAGGTTGTTTATCATCACTATATGCTCTAAAATCAGGTCTGATTTCAAATTCCAGGGCAGATGCATGAACTTCACCCGCATAAAGTCTCCCTCTCCTCGTCACCCACACCATCACCCATCTCCCATCTACAACCCACCCAGCAGGACTCCACCTCCACTGCAGGGCACCCTCTCCCCGAGCCCCAGCAGCCCTCCATCATCTCCAACATTCTCCTTCTCCACCCTTCCACTACTGCCTCCGACACCTCCTTCCACCTCCACCACTCCCTCCCCTCCCATTTCACCTCCCCCTTACACACCCCCTCCCACCCGGGCTCTTCCTCCGACCACCACGCAGATACCTGACGCTCCGGCGCTTCCTCCCACGCCTCCACCCTCTGCCTCCCCGACTGGTTCCCTGCCTCGTCTTCCACAGGCACCTCCTCCGGGACGAGCCCCTCCACCTGCCCGCCCACCACCTCGCCCTGGCCTGTAGAGCCCCGGGAGCAGACGGGAGAGAGTTTAACAGAATATAAAAGGCAACTCAAGAGTCCCATCAACAATCAGCACATGACCATCCTTGATTGTACCTGCGAGGACCTGCGAGTGCCTTGTGTCACACTCAGTGGGTTGTGGCCTTTCTGTCTTGTGAAGTGGACCAGCGAGGACTTGTTTTCAGCTATTTGTCTACAGTGACTTTTGTACACATTTAGCCCAACAGTGCAATTGCTCAGATGCTTGAATTACACCAACATTCCCTACAAATGAGGTCATGCAGGCCGGCTCTAAATTATTTTCCTCCATGGTCCTCAGAGCTGCTTCAGGCCCAGAGTCCCTTCCATGTGTACGTAAGATTAGGCAAATCCTGACTGGCTTGAACTAATGCCTTTTCTCGAGGAGCACAGTCACGTTCAAAATGATCAAGACACTAGAATATGTGCCTGTGTTACATTTCCTGATAAGAGAGACAAGACTCATGCCGCAAATATTTCACATACAACAGATTTAGGATGCTTTAGAAGAATCTTAAAGTCCCAGTTTTTGTATTCTTGAATGTTGAGCAATTGCATGCAAATATTTGAGTTGATCTTTTTGTCACATTTCTACCTTGTTTTATACAACATAAATGCATTTCTTATTTGTACTTTTGTTGAGAAAACCACATTTTCCATTTGAGGTTAGAAAAACCGTAATTGCTGATAAACCCAGCAAATACATTGCGTATTGAAACAGCAACGCAATATATCTAAACTTATTCTTGCAACTTTTGACTTGCGTGCCATATTTAATGGCTTTATGGGAGTCACTGAAATCACTGCATATGCAAAAATATGTCAGTCAGGGAAAAGCTTTGCACATCGTCTTGCTCATCCACCTACAGCCTCTAGCACAGGGTTTTATGTAAATACTAATTTTGATATAACCATGTGTGTGATATCTGTGAATGTGTGTCTGTGTCAAAAAGAACGAGACTATTTGTCACAGCCTGTTTAATCAACTTAAACAAAGTGATCTAGCTTTTCTTTGCACAAGATGCTTCCAGTTCCTCAAAGCATGGGACATAATAGAAGCCTGCTGTTTCAATGGGTCATACAAAGTTTAGTAAATGGAATTAATGGTTAATATGAAGCTGTTCCTTGATGGTGATCAGAGGAGTCTCATCAGAATGCAGTGCGGATTGTAAACTCATTTTACACTCTAAGAGTCTTAGATGTCGTGGAAAAACTGAAAAGATCATATGTAACTTTCCAACAATACAGTACAGTGTGTAGACACCTTTGTTGGTTTAATTTAAAATGAAAGTCCATCCATCCATCCATCCATTTTCATCCGCTTAATCTGGGTTCAGGTCGCGGTGGTAGCAGGTCCAGCAGGCTGACCCAGGCTTCCCTCTCACCCGCAACACTTATCAACTCATTCTGGGGGATCCCAAGACGATATAAGAGAGAGAGATATATAATCCCTCCAGCGTGTCCTGGGTTTTCCCTGGGATCTCCTACCAGTTGGACAACTGGATTTTTTTTTTATATTTGACTTAATGTATTGTTCTTGGAAATGCAATTACTGACCAGTAAACCTGCGTGATTTACTTCTTGACAATGTGATAACAGCCACTTTGCTCGGTTTCATCAAAGGCCTGTAAAGATTTTAATGGGTGCTGCTTTTCAAAACTCTACAGAATGTCTCCCACATTCCATTTGTTAAGATAAAACAATATTCTGTAACACTTATTGAACTTTTGATTCTATTTTTTTGTATTTCACAGTAAATTAGACGATTGAAATTGCCACTGGGATCACCAGGTTCACACAGTGGACATTGGCTATTTGCAAAAAGCACAGAGCACCTCACTCACTCTCCCTGTGATGGAAAAAAAGAGAAAAGAATATGCAGAGCCTGGCTAACTAATCCCAGATGTTCATGTGTTGCATTATGTCACATGCACGAATGGAGTGAGCTATCTTGGAAAATATTAGACACCATTTAATCCTTAGGAAATGTGGACAGGCTGCAGGAAAGGTGTCCTGGTGCTAATCGTCTGGGCATAATTTGGGGACAGACAATTGACAGGACAGAGTGGAGCAAGGCACTGCAGCTTCTAAATGTCTCAAAGAAAGTGACTTAACATGTAAGGTTGACAGCATGCAGGGACCCTTTTTTTAATCAGGTAGTGAATTTTTCTTGTTGCACAAACTCAATGCAAGATGTCATCGAGTCTATGGCCAGCTTTTGTTTGCCCTCTATCTTAAGAATTACATCACTGTATCGCTGTATACAATATACTATATCAACATTACATCACAGATCATAACTATTGCAGAGACTTCTCCCATATGATAAAAACCCAATAACAATAGTCACTAGTGTTATGTTGGGCGTAGTCTCTTTTGGTAAATTCTTTAAGAAGAAGTCATTCATCAGTATAAAACATTAAACCCGAGATCTTAAATTGTGTCTGACTGTTTGTTGAACAGATTTTTCTCCAGAATTGAGGTCAGCTTTGTGTTAAACCAACATTCACTAGTGTCTGGCCTACAGTCGGCTTGCATGCTAGAATAGATTATCAAAAATATGCTCATACGTGTTTAGATAGTCAGTATTCAAACTGAAATCCATGTGCTTATCTATTTCTAAATATTATGCATCAAATGCTACTGATCATCAGGGACTTTTACTCATCAAACACGCCTTAAAAAACACTGGGTTTCACTTCTAAATGCCATCACACTCACAAACATATAAGATAAAAGGATAATAAAAGGACCCAAAAAAAAGAGAGGCATTATTGCAGTTTCAAGCTGTGTGTGTGTGTGTGTGTGTGTGTGTGTGTGTGTGTGTGTGTGTGTGTGTGTGTGTGTGTGTGTTTGTCAGTCTCGTGGTTCTGGACTTCAGACTCCTGTAGTGTCTGTCTGATGGCAGGAGCGGGAAGAGTGCCTCCCTGTCCTGGGCAGTGCAGTTTCCATACCATACTGTGATTGAGCTGGTAAGGACGCTCTTGACCGTACATCTGTAGAAGTTGCTGAGAATTTTGGGTGGCATGCCAAATTTCCTCAGCCTTCTTAGGAAATACAGTCGCTGCTGTGCCTTTTTGATGTTCTGCAGTGCGTTGTGAGACTAGGTGAGGTCCTCGCTGATGTGCGTTCCGAGGAATTTAAAGGTTTCACCCTTTCCACCTCTGTCCCACCTATGTAAAGTGGTGTGTAGAGTAGTGCTGCACCCTCTTCCTCCTTGGGTCAATAATCATCTCCTTGGTCTTGTCTGCGTTCAAGGAGAGATTATTATCCCGACACCAGGCCACAAGTTCCTCCACCTCTCTTCTGTCTCAGCCCCACCAGTGATCATTCCAATGACCGTAGTATCATCCGAAAACTTGATGATGCTGGTGTTTTCCTGGGAGGACACACAGTCGTAGTGAAGAGGGTGTACAGCAAGGGACTCAGTACACAGCCCTGGGGGGTCCCTGTGCTCACAGTTCTTGTGTCAGATGTGCGGTTGCCAACGCAGAGAAGGTTCAGCACCCAGTTGCAGAGAGCATGTGTCAGACCAAGAGTGAGGAGTTTTACAGAGAGTTTGTGTGGAATGACTATTAAATGCTGATGTGAAGTCTATGAAGAGCAGTCTTGCATAGGTGTCCTTGCCCTCTAAGTGCGTGAGGGTTGTCTGGATGACGTTGTTGACTGCATCTATGAATATAACTAAAGATTCTATAAAAGTGTGTTATTGTGCTGCATGTTCAGACAGCTGCTTTTATTTCTTACACAGCGGTAGATATGTGGCCTCGATGGATGATGACATGCTGGAAGGAGAGGAAATTACACAGAACTGAAACATCATCTTCTCTGTGCTGACTCTGAGGTCGGGTTACTAGCCACGTTGTGGTTAACGTTGAATAATTGAAAACATAAAACATATTTTGAGTTCAGTAGCCTCTTTAGCTTCTTCATTAACTTCTTGACAATACATTAATTTGTAGTACGTGGTGTTATAGATATGGATATTCAGTCACCATTCAGTGTGATTTACACAGAATATCATTGTCTCTGATGTCCAGAAGCTCATAATACCTGAAGCTGACATTGCAGCCCATTTAAGGATCGGATTTGTCTTTTTTGTTTGTTTCTCAGAGAAAAGACACCAGACGTTGGCGGAGGAGCCGCAGACTGTGACAAGGACGGCATGGTGTACCTGGAAAAACACTTCCTCCCCATCACAGCTGGAGACTGCAGCAGTCAAATGTCATGATTGCTTTTAAATATCTGCATGATTGTGGGTCTGTGATGTGTTTTGTGTGTGTTTCCTTTCTCCAGAGGACGCTTGAGGAGCAGCTGGAGAACCACAGGGAGACTCATCTGAAGCAGCTCAGCCGCCTCCGAGACGAGATCAATGCTGGACAAAGTCACAGAGTAAGGGAAGACCAGGAGAGCATAATAATCTAACACGGTTTAGAATGTCTAACACGGCGCTTGGATTAGTGCACACTCCACACAAAGAGAGTTCGTAGTTCTCTTCTCGTCGACGCCACTCTTCTTCTGCAGACTACATGCCATGGTTGCGGTACCTTCCACAGGCCTACCAGATTATTTAACTCGTAGTTCAGAGACCAGTGATAACATAACGGGGGCGATACGATGTTGCTTACCCGATTTTCGAACCCGGGGCTCTCGTGTGACAGGCGCGTGCCTTATTATTAGTTGAGGGAGCCAGATGAAGAGCGGTGAGGCCGGGCGGCACACTCAGACTTTTTTTTTACATAAAAAGATAGAGAATCTGATGGAATTTGTGAAGCCATGGTTGTAGTTAGTCAGTGCAATGAGATACTTCTGAGAATTGCACTTGCTTGCAACAAAAGTATAGCTTTTTACCTTTCAACCATGCTGAGGCTGAACGCATTCCTCTGGCTAACGCTGGCAGGTGTGCTCTTCTCACGAGAGGGACTGGACCAATGCAGACTCAAACCGCTCCACTTGTGCGTCATCAAAGACCTTCAGAAACAACAGCTCCTCTCCTTTGTGCTTTGGAGGAGGAAGAACTGTGAGGTGGCTGACGTCAGCGCTGCATGCCATGCCTGCACTCTGCCAATGTTCACGGTCTGTTAGCGTGACCATCTTGGCCCTGTCAACTTGGTGCAGTAACTTCAGATCCACTGTCTCCACCCTGATGACTTTGTGCCGATGCATCAGACCATTGCGGTCTACCTTCCACACTGTGATTGGTTTCTCTACACAAGTACTCAGAATCGTTTGGGATCTGTCATCACTCATAAGCAAACCCTGAATGTTTTGTGATAGAATGTACATCAAACTAACCAGGAATTACACTTTTAATATTGTTCCTGTCTACTACCTGTTTTTATTCCAATAAAATAAATATGACATTTGCTGACCAGCATAATCAAGCACAATGTTTGGCCAATTGTCAATATTTCAGGATGTGCATGCACACCCTGAACTGTACCCTTCTCATCAAATGAGCTCAGACAATTAAAAGGGAAGTTACTTGACACTTTATTGCACCACTCCAACAGTAACCTAACAGAGGTTGCTAGGGTTCAGTTTATGCCTCGAGTCAAGAAATCTAAATCTCCTTAAAGCATGTATATGTGAGTTACAAAAGTACCTGTAACATTGTCCAGTTTCCAAACCCTTTCACTGGCTCAGGAGAAGCTCGGGGGTGGGGGTGTAACGTGGGATGGATTTACAAAAGTAAAGAGAAGAAAACAAAGACATTTGGATCACACACACACACACACACACACACAGCTGGCATCTGACTTTCTATCTAAATAAACATCTTCAGAATAGTAAAGTAATAATTGACATACTGCCATAAAACTGTGTATATGCCCCCTTTAGACCTTCATACCACACAAGCTACCAGCATCAGTACATGTTTGGCTACAATATAGGATGAACATATCAAATATATATGTTTTGGTTTATAACTGCCAAAGCCATTGCAGATATTTTTGGTTTGACAGTATATTTCCAATGACAGTAACATTCACACTTCAAATCAAAGAGTAACTTCAACATAAAACTCCTTTTTCTTTTGAAAAAAAATTAAGAAAAGAAAGAAAAAAATAGCTACAAATGGTCCCAATATTGCAGTAGTTGTGCTGGCAAGGTGTGGGTTGGGAATTGGGTGCAACTTCTACTTCAGGTTAGTAACTTCATCTCACTTAAATTATTTCAGTTTATATCTTAAACTAGAGACCCGTGATCAGCAATGAGGTCAGCATAAGAATCCTTAAATTGTGAACAGATAGCTTTTAAGTACCAGTATAATGTACAGAGAATGGCCAAAGCAGAAACAGTGTACGGTAACAAAACAATCTCACACTCTGGTGTATGTGGCTTAGTAACAAGGCCTATTTTAAATACAAAACACTACGTTTATAGAGAAGAACAAGCTTCTATAATCTACCCAGTATTTTAAAGAGCAGCGTATATTAACACGCTTTTCTGTGAGGAAGCTGTGTGTCCTCAGAAGAAGAGAGAAACTGAGTTAACACAGGCAAACTGCGCTACAATTACAAAGAAGTGATGACCTGTGGCTTGGAATGATTTAAGACAGTCACTTACTTCAACTGTGGAGTAAAGACAAATGATTAGCTGCCAAAGAAAAAAATATCCAAACTAAACTACAAATCATTGCACTAAAGGAAAAAAAAGAGCCAGTAAGGTCTTCAAAACACAACTTCTGTCAGTTAACGGCTCAAACAGCAGTTCCAAGATGCTCCCAGTGAGACTAACCAGCACAAATAAACATGGAGGGCACAGAATAAACCCAAATTGTCGTCAGTTGTTAGCGTCACAAACCCAGATGATGATGATGGTGAAGATATGTCAGTGCCAGCCCAGACCTCGCCACCACAGACAGAACTGCTTCTCTAACAATAATACGACAATGATGCCAAAAGGTTCTTGGAAAATAGAAGTGAGATACAGATAATATGCAACAGTGAGATACACAACTGTTGAGTAAAAGACGGCATTAAAAAGACCCATGACACATGATACATAAACAGGACATTGTTTTCTCTTAGTTTCTGCATACAGACGCTCCCTCGCCATCTGTACACGTTGAATGTGCGTCCGCCAGGCTTTTGTTGTTATGTGATGATTGGTGCGGTTCACTCTACGGTCACAGACTTGGCCAAGTTTCTTGGACAGTCCACCTGTATTTAAAAACAGAGGGAGGTCAATTACTACATAACAAACAACAGCCATATGAGTGGACAACAAGTAATAAGCGGTTTCTACTATTGACTAAATGCTACGGTCAAACTATCAAGTACGATTTAGCCAAATCTTAACAACAATCAGTGATATGGTAGCTTGACAGACTGATAATTCCCAAATATTTGCTCCTCATCACTGACTTCAGATACTAGGACAAACTTATAAATAAATAACTAAGGTGGGTGTTCAACAGAGCTATTTGCATGTAAATGTTTGCGTCTCTGTAAGGACAGCAGCGCAATTAAGCGTAATAATGAATAGTTATTGACATAAAAACAAGAGCTAACTGGGCGGCACAGTCAGGACCTCTCTCTGAAGTCAAGTGCTCTAAAAGAAGCACCAACACGGACTATATTTGCATTACTTAAGGTTAAGCTGTTTACTTTGATGCCCTGCACTAAAGCAAAGCCAGTGAAAAGAAGAATAAAAAAAGCTGTCCAATCATGTTAAAAATGAGATAAAATAATCTAGAAATGGAGAAAGAAAGAATAATACAGATAACTCTAATAATAGCCATAGTTGGTGTTCAACCGTTAAAAATGTCTAAATCTGTGCACACATTGAGACGTTTACCGTCACAAGTGATGTCGCAAGAGTAAGAAGGTTCTTGATGAACAAAGCGTGTAAAGAAGTTTACACGCTTTGACCCAGGATTAGGTCATTTTTCATTATGGGAATTGCCTCTGTCAGTGACAGAAAGGCCGAACTGTGCCACGCTGCCTCATATTATCACAGTCGAGAGACCCCTCACAAATCCTTCTCGCTTTCGTCCTGTGAATAAACTATAGCTCCCTTATCGTTCAGATTATGCCTGTGTGGCATAATAGTGTAAATGATATCTGTTGTACATTTAGGGCTACTACGGATGAGGGATTTTTAGCTTGGGTCTTGGGTCGCGGCATTGCACCTGCGTGCCCACACCGTTCCCTCAGCCGCAGAGTGAAAATATCACCAGGGTGCATTGTGGCGCTTCGCCCGTGGGGAGACTCGACAACTCTGGCGTAAGGTGTCCCGCTGGGAGCAGTGTCATCAAGGATACCTTTGACAACGGATGAGTCCCGATCAGAGTGCCTCAGACTTACATAAACATTGTGGAGCTCTGGGCAGTTTTTTTCTGCACTAAAGGATTGCCAGATTTCTCCAAGGTTGTTACATCTTAGAGAAGACAAACAACCCCACTGTGGTAGCGTATATCCACCAAGAACAGAACAAGCTTAAAGATTGTGTATCGATATGTAATGGTTACAGACGCTCCAAGGCCAAAATGACGGATTACAAGCCCACTTTATGAAGAAAAGTACGAAAAATAATTAAGATAAGAATACGAAAATGCTCTTACAGGAGTAATATTATTGTGACTATTTTTCACAGTGACCAGTGTATGTAAACACTGACAAACTGACAATACTGAAAGCTTTTAGTTACAATGATGACTGCAGATGCAAATAGTGGAGATGTGAGAGTTCAGAAAAGAATATTTTACAGCATTTTTTTGTTTTAAGTGACAGGTGAGGTAATAAATCTCATCTGGTAAAAAGGTCATGATTATCAGTTACCACTGGGCCTGAAGGGACAGTACTTACGTCGTAACCTCGGAGGACAGCCAGGTGGAAGGAAAGCAGCTGCAGTGGGATGACGCTTAGGACGCCCTGCAGGCAGTCCACACAGTGAGGCACTTTGATGGTGCGGCTGGAGTTCTTAGCCGTCTCGTAATCGTCTTTGTCACAGATCACGATGGGGCGACCCTGTAATATCAAACAAAGCAAAACATCCGTCAATCTGATCCCAAACCTGGATCTCTCTCAGTTGATTTTCACACCCCTTAAATCCACATCTGCCACAGATTACTAACAGCAATGATGTCACACTGGAAAGAGCCCCCCCTTATATTTAATGAGGTGAAGGATCAGAAGAGGTGTGGCACAGACAAGACTGTGAAAAAGTGTTCACAGAGTTTAAAATTCAAATATGGAATTCAAGAATTATTCAGATGTTCTGAATCACAATGATTTCACACAAAAAAAAACTTGCTTGAAAAATCAGAGTTCAAAAGAATTTACCAAGTCAGTTTCCACAACATAATATCTCCTGAGCATTTTAGAGACCGAGCTATACATCTGCAGGGTCAATCACTTGGGTTCACCACTGCAACAGGATATTCAGGACTGTCGCTTTAATGTTTCCTAAATATCACAACATTCATATTTTTTCGGGAGGCCGTATATAGGTCTTACCTGGCGGGCAACAATCTGCTGCAGGGCGTTCTGACATTTGACATAGGTGTGGTCTCTCATGATGATCATGATGACTGGCATGAGTTTATCCACCAAGGCCAGGGGACCATGTTTCAGCTCTCCAGCCAGGATGCCTTCTGAATGCATGTATGTGATTTCCTTGATTTTCTACACAGGATGAAAAACACCCATGAGTTAAAACAACTACTACTCTTTTAATACTTTTATTGAATGCCATTATTCAATAAGGAGGAGTGAGATATACAGCCAGAGACAATTATTTATAAAATAGAAACAAATATATTTTTGCAATCTGGTATTACTTGTATAAAGCCCTCCAGAGACACCTGACATTATAAAGAAATTGAAAGAAGAAACAAATCAGATGAAGCTGGTGGAAAATAAGGTTGTATTTGCTCACCAGTGCTCCTTCCAGGCAGGTAGCATAATGGTAGCCTCTGCCCATGATCAGGACACTCTTCTGTTGGTACAGCTCTGTTGCCAAATCCTGGATCTCATCATCCAAACCGAGGACCTCTTTAATCAGATCTAACAGACATAACAGAAAAACAGATGGGATTAAAGATTTTTTGAAAAGTGGCAAAGAAGAAGCACCATCATGCAAAATCATGAATAAAATACTGTCATATGCAGGAATGTGGTCTCAGACTCATAATGTTGAGAATGGGAGTGGCAGAGTGGCCAGACATTCTTAATTAGTTTACCATTAAGGACATTCCATCATATGATTTAGATCCAGAGAAGGACGCAAGAGCCTACAGCCTAAAGCTCTCTCTTCTTCTGATCCCACCCTCATCATTTAGCTTCCTTTTCCAAGAGGATTAACACAAATAAAAAACAGGCTTTAAGTGTACTTGATCATTGCCCCAAGAGCCCCCTTTACATTGTAATCTCACATGTGATCAGAATTTCTTTTTCTGAACCAGAATACTTGTGGCTTGATTTACCTGGAAGCACTCTCAGGCCCTGGATTATCTCTCGGCGTCTGGGCTGCATGGAAATCCTGTCATCGCACATCAAGAGTGCAAACATGATCAGGGCCACAAACTGGCTGGTGTAGGCCTGCAGAGCAAAGAAAAGCAGATTGCATGCGTTATTAAAGTAAGCATTATCACAAGTCACATTTTTATACAACAGCTGTCCGATGATCCATGCATGAACGTAGAATGGCCACAACTACCACTGGACATTGCAGCCTTACTTGTTGTGACCAGATTACTAAAGATATAGTATTTTTCCTATTTTGCAGCTTTATTGAAAATAATAGCAGCAACCAGATCCTAACTAAAGCCTCTCTTTTAGTAGAGTTCTTGGAGTCTGTGCTATCTCCCTATTAGGATAGTAAACTCTGTCTCCAGCTAATGATCTGCACCAGATGAGAAATGAAGGGGAGGTGGGTTTTAGTTCCTTGCCAAGCAGCATGTGGCAACATACTGTATGTAATGTACATAGTAAACTGTGGTTTTTTTTGGGTGTTCTTGTCACCAACTTTTTATGGGTTTCATGCACAACATGCCAACTGTAACCCTGCGAAGATGACCACCCTTGTATACAGCTGAAACATGAAACACTTTTATGACATAGTTCTGGACTAAAAAACACATTTTGTAACCAGGTACATTCTTTAAAGATACTGCTATATAATTCAGAAAACCACACCTTTATTTAGTCAGTTGACCTGCAAGAAGGATTTGCCTTTTGGTAGCAAAGTATTTTCTCTCCACGTATTACATAAATCTCGAATAGGATCATAGGAAATGGAAAAAGCCATTTCCCTTTTCTTTTCCAGTTAAAAAAATTAATCTAATTAGCATGAAACAAAGAAAGTAGCTGCCAAATGGATGAATTTGAAATAACATAGCAATACGGGTTCTCTATAGATTTGATGAGTAAGGTTGCCGTATTTGGTTGAGTTGGGTGTGGGTCTTTGGCCCAGCAAGCCAAAATGATGCCGTCTCTGAGGCGTGCTTTGGGGCTTTAGAGCAGCACAAGAATCCCTGAGCCATGCCCAAGGGCTGGGCCAGAGAGGGACCTACTACACTCTCTTCACTAGCTGGGGCTCCAGTACTCTGAGTCCAAACTGGCAAAACCTTTTGGTTTTGAGAAGGGAGTGGGGTGGCGAGGCGGAAAACAAAAAATCCTAGCTTTACACGAGTTGAGATGAGAATATCAGGCTGTCAACTCCCAAAGGGTTCAGAGTGGAGGAATGTGTCAGCTTCCAGGAGGCAGGACCAGACTCACAATGGAGTTTTCCTCTTGGTTTCATTCAGTGGCCGTTGAGTTCATTTATGAGATGATGCAACAAATTGCTGTACAGTTTCTTCAAACTCAGTATATAAAAAAAAGGTCAGTTCACCAAACCACAAGTATGTTTCCTCTTACCCAGGTGCCCTCTATCAATGCAAATATTTATGGTGGGATTTGACGTGAGGTACACCTCCTAACTGAGAAGAAAATGTGTCAATTCTCATGGACA
Organism: Myoxocephalus aenaeus; assembly: GCA_038501785.1. Taxonomy (NCBI): domain Eukaryota; kingdom Metazoa; phylum Chordata; class Actinopteri; order Perciformes; family Cottidae; genus Myoxocephalus; species Myoxocephalus aenaeus. The sequence goes on from JBAMJR010000031.1 coordinate 5,335,425, forward strand.
GGTGCTTGTGACCAGAGAAAATGGACACATTGAACTCAGTTGAGAAAAACAGAGGGGCTTGATGAGTTAGCAGAATATGGTAATGTACATATAAATGTGTATAAAAGCTGTTTACATTCCACTGAATTGTCACCAAGTGGCCTGTCCAAAAGTATTGGCAACCATCCCCCAGGGACAAGTTAGACGATTGGCAGGTGTGAATCAATCAAAACAAGGGCTGAACTAACGATTATTTTCCTATTCCCTTAGTCAATAAAATATTGTAAACAAAATTAATTAAAAGCCTGAGGCCAAGACCAAAAGTTAAAGTTATTCAATGTCCGATCACAGAATAGAAAGAAAACAAGCACATTAACATTGAAGCTGGAACCAATACATCTTCTAAGTCTGGGAAAGAGGAAAACAAAAATGTTATGCTTTCTTCAGATAAAGGGTTAGGTCGCACACAATGCAATGTTTGTAGATACTGTAGACATTTCCCAGATATGGCAGCTTGCTGGTACATAAAAACAGACTAACCTTGGTGCTGGCTACTCCAATCTCAGGCCCGGCATTGATGTGGACTCCGCAGTCGGTCTCCCTGGAGATGGAGCTTCCCACTGTGTTGGTGATGCCCACAGTCAGAGCTCCTCTCTCCTTACAGTAGCGCAGGGCCATGAGGCTGTCAGCAGTCTCCCCTGGATAATTGTCAGTAATAGAAAAACATAGCAGTTCATGAAATATAACAGTTCTGACAGTAAAATATTGTTTTTTTAGGAAATGGTTTTGCACAATACAGGACTGATTTGAAACAACTTCACAAAAGAAACACACTAAATATATCACAAAAAAAACCTCCACACATTTAGAAGGCTACAGCAGAACAGATGCAGAAAACTCAATTGTACTGCACAAGTTTGACTTTGCAAAGAACAGACTCAAGATGAACCCACAAAAAGAGAAACATCAACGGGAACCAGATTGGCCCCCAGGGATGTAAAGTGGAAAAATGGGACCGGCCACCCCACCTGATTGGCTGATGAAGAAGCAGACGTCGTCTCGGAAGACGGGAGTGTTCCTGTCCAAGAAGTCACTGGCCAGCTCCACCATGACAGGCAGCTCGGTTAGCTCCTCCAACACCTGGCGGGTCTGGGAAAGCAACAGAGCACTACTCAGCATCATTCTGTTCAAACAAGCCAGTGGAGCTCACAGCAGAGAGTGTGTTAGCATACAAACCTCACACCTGTGTCTACAATACAGACATATACTGGTCTGATGGATTCAATGTGGATGGCAAGACAGACATGTTTCCATTATGTCCATTTCCATTAAAGAAAAAGAAAAAAGCATTTGGTAAGGTGGCTACTCACCGCTACCCCTGCATGGTAGCTGGTTCCGCATGCAATAAGGATAAGTCGCCGACACCTCTGGATCTCTTTGATGTGGTCCTTCAGTCCACCCAGTATCACTGAAAAGAAAAATTAACAGCTAACACATCATTCTGCTCCATTATTTTCCACCTCATTCAAAAAGTGCCAAAAAGCAGACATGACATGAGAATGTTTTATGAAAATGATCGTTGACAAGTTACTAGGAATTTAGCTATTTTACATGTGTGTAGCTCAGTAAAATCTAGTCAAGCACAGTGAAACATTTAACCACTTTTATGTTGGATACAAACTCCTCTTGTTTTAAAAGTTTGATTATTATGACATGTAGTGATATGCAGGCAACCAAAATGATCAATGTGTTCATGCATGCATACAAGAAAATAGTGCATTTATATATATGTTTTATTACATCAATGGCCACTGAGAAAACTAACCTGTGTTGTTGTCGAAGTTCATTCTCCCCCTCATTGTATTGAACACAGACTCTGGCTGCTCAAAAATCTCCTTCTGCATGAAGGAGCTGAAGTTGCCTGTGGAGGGAGGATGTCAGGGGAATATTTCCAACACTAATACAAAAAATAAAATGTAAATTCCTCTTGAGAACATGGTAATGGACTTTTTATAAAGTGTACCGTCTGAGAAGGGTCTTGTTCACACATTAAGGGCATGCAAACACAAACCACAAGCTCCTGGAGAAGCAAGAAGATCTTTACAACGTTTTGTGAATAAATCAGGCGGGAGGGAGTTACTGTCTTTTTGTTGCTATATTAACCTATTCAGAGCCACAAGGTAAGTCGTTCCTTAAATGAAGGAAAACAAACATGAGACATCAGGGAGATAAGTGTTTTACCATTAATAATAAACTGACACCAAAACATGCAAGTGTTTTTCAGCCTGCCGCTTACAGCAATTTAGGTCATGCGATTTAGTTTATTCAGCAGAAAGACTCCAGAAACTGAAACGGAGGAGAGAGGCTGAGTAATGACAGGACCACAAAGGAATGTCGAGAGCAGCCAATATCAGTTTACATCTGCCCTCTGCTGGATGACTGAGGAAGAGTCAGTGGACAAGACAGAAATAAAAAACCTTCTCATTTTGAATTGTGTCCTTCAGTTCACATCCATATTGGATGAAAAGTGCAAGGTATGCCTCTCTTTTTAATCAAAGTTCCCCAATTTAATGACATACCAGCAGGCTAATACTAACTCATTTATTTTGGTCCTCTTTAGAGCTGCAATAATTAGCTATTTAGGGAACTCTGTTTAAAAAGTGCTCCAATCCAGACACCGTTCATCTGATCTGATTTAAATATTCTCAAATTAAAGCAGAAATGTATACTTAAAGTTTATTATCCTTGGTTTAATTTTAAATTCTATGTGCGAGAGTACAAAGCAAAAATGACTACATAATGACTGCACTATAAATCAACTCAGGCTCAGAGAGGGAAGGTGAGGGTGATAAACTCCTGCAACTCAGGGCTCATTTTAGTGACAGTGGCTTCCCTGGGGGTGCGACTGATCCAGAAGGGTTGTAACTAGCTGGATAATAACAAAGATGGCCTTAGGGCTGGATGTCAACAGCTCAGACAGTCTCCCATTAGGACGTACACAATAATAACAGGGTTCATGACAAAATTACAAGGCAGTTCAACAATGATTTATTCAAAGATTTGTGCAGGGGGAAAGTATGATAGGGAGAACATTATTAGATCAAAGGCTGGCCTTCCACTCACCCTTCATGATCTGCTGTAGCTCCATCTGCAGGGTTTGGATGGCACGAGCTGCATAGTCTCCTGCCGTGCGCTTTATCCTGTGGATGGACAGCCGGCCTTCCACCACGGCAGCCACATCATCATCCTCCAGGAAGATCACCCGATTTGTGTGCTCAATCACTGCGCTGTAGAGACGAGAGAGACAGATCAACAAAGACACCATCAAACATTTGGTTTATTAGGGCTGTACCCAAAACAGAATTGGATTTGGCTGATCAATACGAAGATTCAAATATTGGCTCCTTATTTTGGGGGGGGGGGGGGGATCTGACAATCCCAAAATCCATGTGACCCATCAGTTTCATAACTAACTGAAAATATTTTTTCGATTCTCCACACGTGGCGAAGTCTGCCATGGGATTCAACATGCCGGGTCAGGGACATTCGTTCAGAGTGGGAGGATCCACTCATGAAATCTCTTCCCAGGATGCTGGCATCCGCCAGGTGCATTTCCTCTGTGGCCGTGTACTGCGATCGGCTCTAGGTTGGCTTGGAAAGGCCCGGGGTGAAGGAGGCTCCCAGCTTTAGCCGTGCGCTTTAAAGCACCCTTCGCTTGGACCCCGCTGCTTCCCTAGGGCTGTGGACTTAGCGACTGTCAACTGGGGTGGACTGTCCTCAGTGGGTGTCTGAGGTGAAGTCTGCAACCCACCAGACCCGTGTCATGTTAACCATGCTTTGTGGCTGTGACTTTTCTTTCCAAGTAATCACCCCTTATATCTATACAACAAATGTGTGTATGTTTAAATTGTTTACAATATAATTTCTTCATAGATCTAGCCTCTAAAATAAAATGACATCCTGACAAGTCAACTGAGGGAGCACCAATTAATTATTTGAGTTATCGACTTGCGGGGGGCAGCTTTTACTCTGCATAGATGAAGGTAAGACACATGTAATTGGGGAGGATGGAAAATCTTTGAATGCTAGACAAAGTGAGCTTACCTTGCATCAGAGGCAAAGTAATACTCCACAGATTTCTCATCCACAGGGAACAAGCAGGTGTCCTGGTCCACCCTGGGTATGGTACTGCAGCCCTTCTTCTCTTTCGCGCCTGAGTGGAAAAAAGAAAAACTGTCCCCAGTCACACTTTGGCAATCAAACAACAAACAAAATCAGACTAAAAACAAAAGTTTTAACATACAGGAGCGGTAGAGGACAGGAATATGATCCGTGGACAGCTTGTGATCACTCCTCACTCCCATCAGCAGGGGACTTCCCCTCCTGCACAGCAAAATCTCTATGAACCAACAATACTTTAATCTGTAATAACTAACAATAGTTTGACAGCATCAGTGAGAGTGTACCTTGTGCCAACCGCCTCTCCAGGGTAGTGAACACTTTTGAAGACCAGGGCAAAAGCTCCCTCCTGGCAGTTAGAAGAACAAACTCAGACAGGCTCTTTTATCTGCTAATCACTTCAGGAACAGTAGTGTGCATGAGTAGGTCCTTACCAGCTGCTGAGTCACCCGTTCCACCAGCGTAGCGAAACTGATGTCATCATTCTCCCGGTTGTCAAACATGTACTTCACCAGCTTGGCGATGGTCTCTGTGTCAGTCTCTGACTCAAACTCGTAGCCTTTGCTTTCCTGTGGCGATGGAAAGAGAGTTAATCATGTCTCTTGGCAGAGTGATGAAAACGTGTCTAAAGTTTATGATAAATATTTGCTCACCAAAAATTTCCTCAGGTCTTTGTAGTTGGTGATAATGCCATTGTGAATGACAATGAACTCTGCAGACCAGAAAGATTGTCAAAACACTTTAAGATAAGCTGTTGGCTGTGTATAGTGAGCATTTTAAAACAAAACTGACCATTGGTCTTGTCAGACCGATGTGGATGGCTGTTAACTGGACTTGGTACACCGTGGGTAGCCCAGCGGGTGTGAGCAATGCCGAGATGAACATCAAACTCCACATCCAGGTCAATCTCCTGCTCTGAAGGCCAACACATACAATATTCAGTATCCCACAGTATACAGAATGACAAATCGACAAGGCATCATTTGTTAATGGTTGATTCATGGCACTCGGTTTACTGTTGATCTCCTCATCAAGAGCCTTCACTTTTCCACGTTGCTTGATCAGTCGAATGGACTTTGCATTCGACTCCCAGTCCTTGCCATTGCCAGCATCTATTCCCACACCTAACAAAATGCAATGAAAAAATTATAAATTGCATGTGAAATACAGTGATCACAGGTCCTTAATTATAAATAATAAAACATATTAGTGGTAGCTATTACCACTTTGCAAGTGATGTCTGTTTTTTGTGGCCTAATGTCAGAACTGAATTTCAAGATAACAACACTCTACCAACACGTGGGAAAAAACTTTAAGACATGCATAAAATGCAAATTAACTTCAGATAATGAATTAGCTCCATTACTGGTGCAGTAAGTCTAGCCCAGCAACATGGTAATGGGGGTTTGATTATTCACAAAGAACATCAGTCTTTTTGTGTTCCTAACACATTCTGAACAAAAAAAATAAACAACACATCAAGTGTGACTGATAAGACGATTCTAATGCTGCATTAATTGTCGCATTATAATGGACACGCTGTAAATACCATCAGCAAATTGGTGGCATTAATCGGAATAACTGTTCTGCAGGCAGACAATGAGGAGACAGTCAAGGAAATAGGCCTGATAATAAAGTGTGTGTTGTTGATAAGAGCCTTTTCCATCTCTCTCACCAGCTGAGTCGTAGCCTCTGTACTCCAGACGGTGCAGACCTTTGAGGAGAATCTCAAGGATCTCACGACGACTCCTTGGCACTTGGTAGTTGAGATAGGCAAAGATTCCTGGGAAGAGGAAGGAACAACATTTCAAGATTCAGAGCTGTGTTTGTATGTAAAGAATATCTGCCCTCTTAATTATACCTTTTTTTGTTAATTAGCCAAAGGAATGCAGGAAATACAGCCCTGTTAAACAGCGAAGCACTAACAGACAAACAAATATAGAGCCAGTGGTCTGGCTGGTTTAACAGAGCATTCATTCAGATCAGCAGATGTAAAGGGAAAGTGTAGTGTAGGCAAACATTTGACCAACCACTGCTTCTCTTTATATTAATAGAGACGCATTTGTTTGTATATCCTAAGAATACCAACTAGTATAAGCTAGTCTATCTGTTCTGATAGGCGTAATCATATAGTGACAGTTATGGGAGACAGAGACGCCTCAGTTATCAGACCATGACCAGCAGGCCAGACAACGTGGGACAAGGACAGATACCATGCAGCGTAGCATCTCCACTACTGATAACGGCAAAGGGATTCATTTCTGAGGTGCACTTAATACAAGTCCAACGTTAGTGCACGAGTGTTACATCAAAGCCTATATGGCCACTTCTTGTCACGCATTAAATTTTAAAAACACAAAAAGTATTAACGACTTCAATCAATGGAAATATTAACAAATAGCAAAAACAATTTACCGCTAAATCAACAAATCGGAGTGACAGAGGTTTAGTGGGACGTACAAAGTTACCCCATGGACGTCACAAGATGCGTGAGCAGGAAGCATCACTTTACCATCACTCCCAGAAATCGACTTGCGAACAGTGCCTAAACATTGTTAACTTAAAATACACATAAGGCGTATCACGTCAACGTTACGGTACGGAAACAGTGGCTGCTGAATTGGCTCGCTGACAGCATCAGCAGCACCAGCTCACGGTGGCTAAGTCAGGTTAGCCTCCCCTAGCTAGTTTCAGCTGACTAACGGTAGCTCCTCTAACCTAACGACCAGAGCGGTATTTCAGACTGCTGCTCTGGTAAATATGGAATATAGTACTGGTACTTCCAACCAAACGACATACATGTAAAATGTCTTCAGTACTCACCACACATGTCTACAGTTCGGCCGCCAGTTACAGCTGCTTGGATTGCCTGTCATATATTGACCTCGCCTCCTCTGTTTTCATTGACGCAGAGCCAACCACCTTCTTCGATGGCGCATTCTGATTGGTCGAGCGGCCTGTCAGTCACGTTACACCTCTCCGTTACGTATTGGCTTCACTCGGCCGAACCGGAGGTGGCCGCCTGCTCTCGACTCAGGCCCTCCTGACGTGGCATCAGGATGCAGATACGTGGACTGGATAGCCGGCCAAACCTGCTGCTGCTATTCAACCCAAATAAAGTCAACATTACTAAACAATGGCCCGGCCTGTTCTCCCTGTCAACTGCAAATTAATGTTGTAAAACAATGCAACACTATAACTAATTGTCGATTAACGTTTAGATTAAATGACTAGGGTTATACAAATACTACTATATCTCTTGTCTTAAGTCCTCTAGCCACACACCTTTTTGAATCACCAACATTCTGTTTATGTTTTCAAACCCTGAGGGTGCAAAATCGTAGTTACAGCCCTGTCAGTAATCTCTAAAATGACATAACATATTACATTTGTAATGACCGGCAACAGATGCTGCTCTTTGCATTTGTCAAAAGTATTTCTACATGGAAAATGACACAGATACATACATGTACAGTGTATGTCATATTCACATATATATATATATATATATATATATATATATATATATATATATATATATATATATATATATATATATATATACACACACACACACATATACATGTATGTGTTGGTATATATGCTATTTAATAATGCTAATACATATAAGTATAGTATGATTATGACATGTTACAAAGTTACATGTTATGCAATATTGTGATAATGTGATTAGATTAAGAGTCTGTCATAACATATTTCAACAATCTTTATTTATATACATACAGTATATGTTTGAACTAGTGACTGATTCAAAAGGTGTAACAATGTGAAATAAATACAATTTATTGCAGCTCTACAGTCATCACTTCGTATTTCTGGGCTCTTTTTGCAGAAAATTGTCACCAAATCAAAGATATGATCTGGATGAATGATGATGACAGCTATGCTATACACAAGCTCATTTTATTGCAACTATGGCTTGCAGTAAAGAAGGTGGCCGGGGGAAGGAGGAATGTGTAAATAGTTTCAGTGCAGTTCAAACTTGAGCAGCCTCCTCCTCGTCCTCGTCCTTTACCTGTGGGAAAACATAAAAAAGGTCAGTTAACACTTTCAAGTAGCACTGACTTTTCCCACCACATAATGCTGATCATAATGCTTAGATGTGTGTTAAGTAGCACACATCTAATATTTCCAAGACTGCCTTTTATCATCTTAGAAATATATCTGAAGTTAGATGGTTCCTGTCACAGTAAGATTCTGAAAAGCTGTTTAATGCATTCATTTCCAGGAGACTAGATTACTCTAATGCACTTTCTTCGTTTAATAAACTCAGTGAGTATTAATGAAAACCAAAAGGTATTTTAACTTCTCTTCACTGGCTCCAAGTAAATAAATAAAATAAATAATTGATTTAAAAATACTTACTTAATTATAAGAGTATACTTAATCTATAAATGGCGTAATTACCAACTACATTGTTGAAGACAGCTACAATTATGAGTAATGACAAGGCATGTTCCATTATAAACAGTTATTCAATCATAAAAAGTAATACAGTTCTTATACAAGTGACAAAATTACAACAGAAAACATCAAACATTGTTTTTAAAGTCTTGGCTACTCTGAAATGTATCTAGCATGTTAAATACATATCCTCTGACAGGAAAACAAACCTCCTCCACTGATTCAACTTCGGGGACGTAAAACTGCAGCATGTTTTGGATTCCACTCTTCAAAGTAACCATGGAACTGGGACAACTGGTGCAAGAGCCCTGCAGCTTGAGTTTTACAATGCCGTCCTCAAACCCCCGATACACAATATCACCTCCATCCTCCTGCACTGTTGGCCTGGGGAAGAAAAACATTGATACGTGTGGAGAAAGGACAGAAAGCTGTGTTAACATGAAACAGATGCAGATATAATATTAGATTGCATCTTCACACCTTATTCGAGTATCCAGCAGTTCTTTTATCATAGCAACTACTTCATCGTCATCATCTGATGGTGCTGAAAAGACAAGTGAAGTTGTTTTGGCAATCAGGAACAGTTTGCCCTTACCATTCTGTCTTTTTCAGTGTTTTCCCCACACAGCTGGTAGAAATCCTTACCTGTATCTGCACTAGGTGTGCTTTCCTCATTGACCACAGGAAGTCCAGAAGTGAAAAAGTCCATAATGGCAGCAAATACATCGGGCTTGATAACTTTCCATTCCATGTTTTCATCAGACTAAACAGAGACAGAACGGCAACAAGATATCAATCTAAGCAATGACAATATAATGTGCTTCACTTTGAGGTTCATGTAAAATTGACCTGGTTTACCCTTGATATGGTGATAAAGTCGGGGCCCAGGAAGACACTCTTGACTCCCTCAATCCTAAATAGCTGTCTGAAGACAACACAGAACGTTACTGATTTCTATTTACATTTGGAATGAAATACAAGGTTATTTGACACTTAAAACCTAAAATAACATTAAAATATAAAAAAACAAGGCTATACGACCCAAACCAATAGTAAATACTATGCTTAAAAACTAAAAGAAAATGTCCAAAACATACACATTATCAAAGATTAAACAGTATGAAACAATTTAATAAATATTAAAGCATTGAAACTTATCAATACTGAATATTTGAAACTGCTTCAATACTTGATTGCTGCAGAATCAAACCAGCTGCGTTGACACACATACTGCTATTTACCTTTTAATCAAAATATAATATTTTATGTCCTCAATGTTGTGACAAATATTCCCCTGTGGTCATTGTATCTAACTAACAATTTCAGTATCATGACAACATTACAATGCTACAAAAGAAAAACATCAACTTAACAGGTGATTCCAAAATGATTATATATATAATAATAATAATAATAATATATAAATCATTTTAAACAGCAGAGTATATCACACTTCTAATCTAATATATTATTTATTACAGCACATACGGTATGTCTGTGTAGAGCTGTTACCAATGAATGCTTTGAAGCTCAATTAGTTGCAAAAGCTCAAACAAGCAATGCAGTAGCAGAATCTAATCATGCATTGTTTCACACATGGACAACCTGAGCAGCACACAGAAGTCTTTGCTATTTCTTATTTTGTGAGTGCAGATGTTGCTTTGGTACTAATGCAACTGGTATGGCAGGTGAAGAAATCTTACCAAACACAAATGCAACTATTAATTACGAAGGCTGCATTCAATTTCGGAGTGAGATACCGGGAACACAGCAAACATCAATATTAGAATTTAAACCTGTGCTTTTCCTGCTAATGTGTATCAATGCCTGCAGTGAAATCAATGTATTACTCTCCATTCAGTAACCTGATATTTAAGAAGTCATATACCTGGCTAAGGGTGAGCAGTGAGCGTCCCGAGGGCCTGCAAAATTCATAGTCCCTGATTCAAGAACTGTGCGGCCAGGCAGAAATTTAAGGCTGTTTGGATTTGGTGTGTCCTGGGTCTGCACAAACATTGTCCTTCCTGGAAGGAGACAACACATAAAGACAAGAATGAAGTCATATATAGTGTTTTTCAAGTTAGACAGCTATAAGGATGCTGCATGCATACAAACCAGGAACAACCCAATGAGGGTTTTGTGGCCATCTGTTTGGGACTGCTGTGTTATGTGAAGGCAAGTGTAATCCGACGCTCTGATAGCCAATGACTGTGAGACTGACACACCACAAAAGAGAGATTCAAAGGGTTACTACAGCAAAAATTACACTTTAGTAACAACTTTATGCTGCTAAAAACTGAATAATAACTGCTCATGCAAGCCTGTTTCATCCCTACCATGTGGGGGGGAGTTACAGATTCAAAGAGGAATCAGTAGTGTAAAAATAATTCACTCGAAGCCTTTTGTGAACAGTGATAATACAACACGTAATTCTTTTGTAGCAAGAGTAAGGGCAATATGTAAACTAACCCTGCAAGGATTCATGCAGCACATGAGCATGTTATTTAATCATCATTTGTCTTTGTCCTTGACAAGGAGGAGTCGCAATACATGTCTGTGTTTGACTAAATTATATGAATAGGATTTTATTATAAAGCACCTTTAAATTCAGAAGTTGTGATTACTGGCATTACAATACATCCAGATATACACCATGGGATATAAATGATCATATTTATGTGGCACAGTGGTGCTGGCGCCTCAAAGAAACTTCAGGTGTCACACCTACCGGTAGGCTGGGACATTTCTCCTCTAAAAACATGCAGGTTAGGTTAACTGGTGACTCTGAATTGCCCGAATGAGAGTAAGAATGGTTGTCCGTTTTTATGTGTCAACCCTGAACTAGATATCTAGATGGTATTATACATTTGGTATACATATAAACCACAAACTACTTCAAAACTATATTCACCACATTTACTATGACAATCCTACAAAATGATTGGTCCAGCCAGAAGTCACATGACATTTGAATGGTGATCACTTCTGGAAGTTACTCAATTACCCTTCATTAAAAAAAATTACAAGAATGACACAGCTTCACATCAGATAGGGGGACACTGTGGACAAAAAAGTTATCCAATGATTTTTTTTTTTTTACATGCATTAAGGTTTATTTTCTAACTCCAAGTATGAAATCAAAGCTACACTGAAGATTCAGCAGGAGACAATAGTATTTGTGGCAGCTTGCTATTTCCTCACAGAGCCCATGAAACCAGACTGAATTTAAGCACTATAGTAAACTATAGTTTGACTTGAAGGGGGCGTGTTTATTTATATACTTAGCGTTCATGTTGTTGGACTGAGAGCAGTGTTTATAGTACGGCATTAATTGAACAAACACACTTTGAGAACTGTCTGACTCATATTTTAGGAGTTAAAACAGTAAAAGACACGTACATTAGTTACATCACGCTGCTATAATAAGTAATACTCCTTGTGCGTCACACTGCAATTTAGCTAGCTAACTGTTAGCTAGCTGCTAATAGTTAACGTTTCTGGTAAGTGAGAGGTCGATACATTCGTGCAAGCATTAAACAAATAAAATGAGAAGACATCGCACTCTTACAACTGACGGACAGTTAAACTTACGGACGTGAAATCCTTGCTGAAATACCCAACAACCTGCCGACCTGCCTGTAAGACGCCATGTTTGTTTTGGTGACCTACAAACCGGAAGTAGTCGCTTCTGTCTGCGGAAGTGACGTATATTATTGTGCGTTTGCTGTAGTTCACCCCTTAACGTTCAACCATCTGCTACCGTTTAGCTACATTTTTTCGAAAGCTCTGATATAACGTTAAGCTGCATTAAATATGCCGTGTGGAAAAAACTTCAGGCGGAGAAGGGACTCGTCAGATGTTGAGGAGGATGAGACAACTAAAGAAGTCAGGTAAAATACTTACATACTTGCGGACGTTGGATTAACGTTATGCTAGCTAAATTAGCCAACTGCGCTGTCCCTTTTTAAAAACAGTAACTTCATATGTATTAACGGACTTTATTGTTTTGTTTCATGCCATTTAATACGTGTATGTATTCTTTGTTTTTAAGATCAAAAGTAGAAGAGGCAAAAGAGCTACAGAGTTTGCGGAAACGACAGACCGGAGTCAGGTAACGTGAATGTTAACCTTGTAACGCTGTTTAAACCAGTGGTTCTCAACTGGTCTGGCTCCGGGACCCACTATCACCCCTGAATGACAAGCCGCGACCCAAATCGAGGAACATTCTCAACTTCTTAAATGTATTGAATGAAAAGATGGTGCAGTTTGAACCTGAGATAGTACAGAATATGTATGCTAACACAAAAACAAGTTTAATAACCAAAACGAGCAGCTGGTGGCGATGATAGAGAGGGAACTATTCCCTTTTACACTCAATTAGCTGCATTTTAATTAAAAAACTAAAACTGCATCTTCAGGACACGAGGTATTACAACATATATAACAATTCAGAATCTTCAGCTATTTTTAAACAGACTCAACAGCTTTCATGCACAAACAGTCCAACAACTAAAAAGTAGTTTCAAAAAGACTGAAATGACCTAACTTTAACTGAGAACACACACTCACCGAATCTATGACCAACACTTTACTGTGGAACACGTCACTGTGTTGAGGAGCAGCTTTTCCACTAACTCAAAATAAATTAAACAAAAGTGGAATTCAAAAGTATTCATATATACAACATTAACTTCTCTTGTGATTACCTCATCAGTAGGTAAATACTGAAAAACATTGTGCTTTACAGAAAATTAAGCAGCACTCAATTCTCCTCCCAACCCCTGAGTTTTTTCCTGTCATGCAGGCAGCGCCATCAGTTGTCAATGTTATATTCAGTAGGCTGTTTAATTTAATTATCCTAAAAACCCAGAGTCTCCCCCATATCAGGATGGTTTGACCCAACCTGGCCCACACTGCTGAAAACATGGAGGAACAAGTGCAAAACCAGTTGAAACCAGAGCCGGCAAAATAACGACACGCTGCATAAAAAGTCCTTTCAAAATAAAACCACAGGATGAAAAAAAAAAGGCCTTTGCCTGAAGGCAAAGGCCTGCAACCCAGTGAAAACGGGTCCGCGACCCACTCCACCAGTTGAGAATCACTGGTTTAAACTATGAACATGTTTTCAATTGACTTATGAAACATGTGGTATATTAATGTTTCCTTTTTGTTTAGTGTGACCGCCTTGTTGGTCGGGGAGAAACTGCCACCAGATGCTGAAATTGATGTGAGTGACCATTTTAGAATATGTATTTGTTAGGATTAACCGTAATATATGTGTTTATTTGGCTATTTGTCTCGTTCATCATTCTTAAAATAAAACACCTCTTATAGAATGACCCTTTCAAACTGAAGACTGGTGGAGTTGTCGACATGAAGAAAGCCAAAGACAGGAATAGGGACATGTAAGTTAATCAGATACTGTTTCAATAATTTGTGTGATTAACATATTGCATTTGCTCTAGTATGTTATTTTAATGTGTGTCATCACATATAACACTGATTTGACCTCTGTTTCACATGCAGGACAGAAGAGGAGACTGACTTGAATCTGGGAACTTCCTTTTCGGCTGAAACTAACAGAAGAGATGAAGATGCAGACATGTATGTCTATTTTTCATTTGTGAGATACACACATACATTCACTTTATTTTGCACTCAGTTAGGTGAAAGGTTCGTCCCAATCACCACCTCAATCAGAGCACCTGTTTCTTAATTTGTTCTCCATTTTAGACCGCAAGATCAACACATGCTTTATCTAAATGTGGAGGGTAATTTCAGTTTGAAAGATTAAGGAATTTCCTGCAATTGTTGGAGCACATCTACAATTACAAAAGATACAAGATTGACATCCATAACATTTAGGACACCGTTATGGATACCTTACATTACATTTAATTTAGCTGACGCTTTTATCCAAAGCGACTTACAATAAGTGCAATTCCACCATGAGTACAAACTCAGAACAACAAGAATCAAGAAAGTGAAAGAGACTTTCTGCTGTCCTGATGTCAATGGGGAGCTCATTCCACCATTGAGGAGCCAGGACAGCAAACAGTCGTGACTTTGTTGAGTGTTTAGCTCGCAGTGACGGAGCTACAAGCCAATTGGCAGAAGCCGAGCGAACGAGCTGGGGTGTGCGGTTTTACCATGTCGGACTGAGTGATGTATGGATACTCACTCAGTTATTTACTAAATAAAAGCAGTTAACATCTTTTCCTTTCATAAATCTACACTCGCAGGATGAAATATATTGAGACAGAACTGAAAAAGAAAAAGGGGTTGGTGGAAGCAGAGGAACTGAAAGTTAAGGTGAAAAATGCAGAGGACCACCTGTATGAGCTGCCTGAGAGCATCAATGTCAATTCTGCCAAGAAGACGGAAGAGATGTTGTCCAATCAGATGCTGAGTGGGATCCCTGAAGTTGATCTCGGCATTGAGTACGTATAGGAGATTCTCAAAATGATCCTATGAGGTATTATTGGTCACATGGCAGTGACTAGCTTACAGACGGGATACGGCTGTTACTGACAGCCTGCTTCTGTGATTTATTTCCCAGTGCAAAGATAAAGAACATTATCCAGACAGAGGATGCAAAAGCCAAGCTTCTAGCGGAACAAAGGAACAAGAAAAAAGACCAAGGCACATCTTTTGTACCCACCAACATCGCCGTCAACTATGTCCAACACAACCGCTGTGAGTTCGGTCAATCTGTCAACATTGGGTTTCAAATAGTGAGAGCACACCAGAAGGTAATGAGGTGAAATGTTGGTTAAATATATACATTTCTTTTCTCAGTCTATCATGAGGATGTGAATGCACCACAGAGGCATCACAGACACCGAGAAGAGCCCAAAGCAAGGCCGCTGCGTGTGGGAGACACTGAGAAACCGGGACCAGAGGGTAAGAGACCGTTCCTTCTTGTACCATCTCAGTAACAATAGGCTGTGGAATACTGCTATGACATGACAGCACACTTAAACAGGAGCATATAGAATTTTACTTGTTTTTATTTACTCTCGGGCATTAGTGACCCGATTTAGGCTCATTGTTTATACAAATAGTATAACATTTTCCCACTGCTCTTCTGAAACATCTAATCTGATGTATACCTTCTTCTGTGCCTCCAGTTTCAACACCAGCCAACTTCCGCAAACGTCCAAACAGCGAAAAGGCCACAGATGACTACCATTATGAGAAGTTCAAGAAGATGAATCGCCGATATTGAGGAGCTGGGTGTTTTTTTTCTTCTTTTTCTCAAGAATAATTTACTCAATTTGAAATTCATCTTTATAAAGATTGAAGCCTCCAGATGAGCCATGAAGATCATTTGCAGACTGATTTTCTCAAACAACTGTTA
Organism: Myoxocephalus aenaeus; assembly: GCA_038501785.1. Taxonomy (NCBI): domain Eukaryota; kingdom Metazoa; phylum Chordata; class Actinopteri; order Perciformes; family Cottidae; genus Myoxocephalus; species Myoxocephalus aenaeus. Next base: position 5,351,368 of record JBAMJR010000031.1, read on the forward strand.
AAAGGAGGACTCCCAAGCCAGTGTAGTACTTTGTAAATAGTGTAAAGAACTTACTGTGGTTAACTGTAAACAGTAAATTTGCTTTGTGATTTCCACATTCCCACATGGCTTAAATGGCTCAGGATTGTCTGATAAGGAAAACAAAATGTTAAATTGAGTGATATTCCTGCTCTGAATTGTGAACAATTTGCTTTTTATTCTGTTAAGTTTACTTTAAGTTGTATAATTGTTTTAAGGGCTTTCAAAAGAATAAAAAAGTAAAACAAGATTTTTAAATTGTCTTTTAATGTGACCAGTGCTTAGAAGTAAAAAAACAAACAAAACAGACAAGAACATACCATACACTCAAAGTCAGACTTAAAAATGGAAAGACAAAAATTTATACTGGTAATTAACTGCTGCAAAGGTACTCAAACAAAGTTGTCTGCATGTTTTGCTTTACTTCAATATACAGTATATAAATCAACGTATGCAGGTTTATAAATCAATTTGAAAGTCATTTAAAATGAGGGAATGTTACATCCGATGTGTTACACAGGCCACTAGTCTGATTCTACTGACTTTCCAGATATTTGTTTATTACAGTTTCTGTATTTCACTCTTTTCTATAATACCATCTTTTGCAAAAAAATAAATCTTCTATGCCAAAAGTCTACTTTTTAGTCTGACATTACGGTGGCAGACCTAATCAAACAGAACAGAAACTAAAATAGCCAAAGTACAAACTCAGAGTCCTCTTCATCACGGTTTCTCTATAGAGGATGTCCCGTGTCCGTTGAGGTGGTTTGTCTCCTGAGAAGGAGGTCCCTCCACGTCCTCTCGGTCGCCCTGGGTAGAGCTGCAGCTGCTGCCTGGTGAGGCCCAACTGTCTCGGTGGTAGGCTTCATACAGTGGCAGATCAGTGCTGTCCCACTGACTGTAGCTTTGCAGAGCGGAAACCAGTAGGAGGCAAAGAATCAGCGCAGCACAGAAAGAGAGGAGCAGACGAGAGCGGCAGGTCAGAATAAGCACATTCATCCACTTAGAGGAGCACATGAAAAGGCACACATACGACAGAAGCATGGAAGTTATGCAGAAGCACTGGAAACTGGATCATCACCTAAAACAGCTGTATATTAATTAGATACTGTGGTTAGTGGTGCCACTTATCACTTGATTGATTTTAAATTCAGCAACAAAGTGTGATTAGTTGCTGATGGAGGAGAAAGCAGAGCGAGTGCAGTGAGGAAGGAAGGCCCACACCCAGCATGCTCCAAACAGGACTGAAAGACACTTAATACTTTCTCACAGAAAACAAGACACACTATGACAGTGTTTTGTCTACTTTATTTCGTAATCATTTCGGGTTCTAATGGAACAGCTGGGACACACTGGTATACAAAACCACACGTGTGATCGATATCGCCTGCACGATTACAGCTTGAGTCACTTGTGGTCTTAAGGACGGAATCATTTAAACATGATTACCCAACTGCTTTTACCAACAAAAAGATATACTCGAGACACTTTCAGATTTCACCTCAAATAAATAACTGCAAGAGTTGTGTCTAATTTTACAGTCTAAACCAAGCATTCATCCAGTCCATCCCCAAAACCTACCTTTACATTTATGATTCGAATATTACATATAAATAATATTGAATAAAATGAATGATACATTTATACATTTATATACTAATATTCTGATAAAGTTTTAGTTCTTTCAATGTGTAATTCGTCGAAAAGGAGATTCCCTACAAAGCTTTGTTTGCAACACATCGTTGTTGTTTTTACAGCTATCTAACTATTAATCCATGAAGAAAATACCATGTGCTTTAATTTGTTGGATTTTGATTAACTTTGGTTGTAACTTCTATTAAAATTATTTTAGTAGTGAATTAACTATGAAAACGGGCCTCGTTTCTTACTCACTTCTCACTAAACCATGTGTTTCTACCATGTGCCCGACAAACACTTTTAGAAAGCATTTAGAAATAAACCCAGCAGTAGATCAACACCCAAACTTTCTCAATTATGAAATGTATCCTATCACCATTCAAGCCCTCTGAGAATTCAATGCAGTTTGAAAGCCAAAAGGTACATGTTGAACTGTGGTTGTTCAAGAGCTGGATACATTTACACAGCTAATATTCAGTTGAATTTCCCTTTAAATGCAGAAATCCTCAACCTCAAGGCACTAATCAATAAAGTCACTTAGCGAGATGCTCTCCATCCCAATGACCCTCAGCAGTGATCTGTGTTGATGAATGGGAATGTCTGGATATGACAAGGAGTAACATTTAAGCCCAAAAGTGTCAGATTTAGATGTGGGAAGAACTAAACCCTTCCTTGGGTTTCCGCAGTGAATGGTGAATGTGAGACAGTACATGGAGCGGGGCATGGGACAAGAGAGGGGCGGTGGGATGGGGACAAGTATGAGCCTACTTGTACCTGGAGGAGTAATATTCTTCCTCTAGCTCATACAGGTCGATGGCGATCTCGTCACGGAGCGAGGTGAGTTTCTTGTCACACTCCTCCTGCAGCGAGCGGAGCTGCTGGTTCTGGAGGCTGATAGCGTCGTTCACGGAGGGAAAGTCGTTCAGAATCAGGAACTGCTTCAGATCGGACACCAGCTTCATCAGGGACTCGCCAGCTCGTACCTGATCCAACAGCACAGAAGTGGGAAAATCAGGGTCAGAAATTAATCATGCATTTCCCTTTATCTTTTATTTAATTATGATTTTTTCAGTTAACAAAAACGCGACAAAACATCGTAAATGACAAAAAGAGGACAAAATAAATAAATTTCCCTTTATCTTATCTTTAACGTCTTAAACCCTGCAGTCCTACCAGTTGGTCAGTAAGTACAAATGAATGCTGTGGAGCCATACTTTACTCAAACCATGTTTTGAATTCCCCCCCCCCCCAAAAAAAAAGAGGCTGAATTTTGTTTAACTGAACAATGTTTCTATTTACAGGAATGGCACGACCATAAAACATCATTTGTATGAAGATTTGGAACGAGTCAATACAGAATTTACATGCAATACTGCCAGTGTTGAATACAATTCCTCCTCTTCAACCTGCTCCAAGTGAATCATTGTTGAATACATTCATTCAGAAACCAGCAAACCCCCAATGAGGTATTCGTCAAATGGTGGTTGTGAGAGATCTTGTGTGCTTGCTTCTTAATGTATTTACTTTAGAAGGTAGGCAAAACACCAACTTCAGAGTACGCCTACACTTAGAAGTATTTTCATTCAGTCATCACACACAATACAATAAGCATAAACAGTATATACAATATGAATGAAAAGGCTCAGCCAGAAGCACCGTGCTTATATATGCCAAATGTACATTTTAATTAATACAATAATGATACAACTTAATGTGATTTATTGGAAGTTACATTCAGACTAAAAGTTAAAACAGAACGAACTGACTTTTCCTGAGCAGTCTCTCATCTTTCCTCTCCCATATAAAAACCACTGAGTAGTTACATATTCTGGACAACTGTGAATTGTGCAATACTTACAATGTTGGCTGCTCTCACGTGCATCTCATAATGGTCCTGCTCTGCTTGGGTTGCTCTGGACACCTGCGTCTCATCCTCTATCTGGAGAGAGCAGACCGGGTGAGAACCTCTCTCTCACACACACACACACACACACACACACACACACACACACACACACACGTGTGTCTGGAGGACGAAGGGGAACCACGTTACGAGGGGAAAGGACAGGGAGCGGAGTGATGCTGCAGGGATATTACGAGTCGTATAGCTTTCCACCCGAAGTTAAACACATAAAACACGTGAAAATGAGCAGAGAAAGTAGCAACGTTAGCGAGAGAAACAATGCATTTAAGTACCTTTGCTGTTTTGATAATTTCTGTTAAGTTGTCCAGGATGGACCTGATGTCGTCTTTCAGCCTCTTGTTGTAGTTCTGCAGCAGAGACTCTTTGCTCTGAGGGAGCACCCTCTGAGCCGCCATCGTGCTCAGGACAAGGGCGACACGGCGCAGGTTACCTGTTCACGTCACGCAAACGTCACGCACGGATCCGTTCAGCTCGTGAGGTTTGTCATTAAAACAAGTGAGAAGCTAGCTGGCTAGCATTATAAGGCGCGTGCTTTCATAACAGAAACGAGATAAATGTGTCGCTGACGTAGTTTTGATACCTGCACCGCTGCATAAATATCTATATTACACGCCCCGTAGTGGAGAGATCTTATTCTTACCGCATACTTTGAACACAATGTCGTTATTGTGAAAATGAGACCCGCGTTCGCTCTTCTTCTCAATATTTACTGACGCGAACATCCGGTGAGTCTGTGTGTGAGCGCCCTCTAGTGGAATATAGCTGCTAAACACGAACGGATATAAGAAGCAATACTCTCGTCTTACTTTTCACGCCCATTATGTCATGAATCGACACATATTTAAGATCTCCAGAGGATGGTAAATGAAATAAAAAGTACAATGAGAAACACGGACATGTAGTGGAATAGAGGTATACATTAGAATGGAATATACTCAAGCACAGTACTTGAGTATATATATATATACTTTATTCATCCCCAAGGGGAAATGTGTTTGTCGTAGTAGCAGCTTACAGACACAAAAATAACAGGGATGAAAGATGCTCAATATATACAGCAAAACTCCAAATGTACAACAAAACAGCAGAGTATTAATTTAGGAAATTAAATTTAAACAATAGAGAAAGTGCAAAAATGCAAAGTATGTGTAGTGTATGTGCTTAGTTTGTCCTTCATACACATTTGTTTTGAAGATGATAAATAACTCCAAACACCTCAAATATTTGATTTACATTCATTTAATTTTTTTTTTTTTTTTTTTTTAAATGACTTACAACATAGTTTTCAAAGGCAGGTGCAGCATAACAAGTATTTTGAGTGCTTTTTTTGTCCAACAGCATCATCAGTTGTTGAATCGTCCAAAGATTTCCTACACAATACTGGTTGAAATACATTATACAGCTGTTACAATCAAAACCCATTCTTAGGGAAGCCTGACTGTGTCAGTGACTATGTGCAACCTTCATGTATACAAGTTGGGTGAGAAAAGTGAGCATTTTTTTTTGTTTAAAGTGTGTACATTTTGAAAAGAAAGAAGAGGATTTTAAATTGCAACAGAAGAATACATTAATTAAACTTTGGGCTGAAACAGGTTGGATCCCCTTTCTTAAAAGTGCCATGGTGGGAACCAAAGAGTGGTCCATGATTTTGCAGCGCACAAAGACAATACAATATTCCCAAATGGCGATGGAATTAAATTCAAAAGGAATGTCAGTCAGTCAGTCACCATTCAAGATACTACTGTTACAATCCCTGACTGGAACTGCGATGCATAAGTGCTGTAGATATTTGTGCGACTGCAGGAAAGCACCGGTTTTAAGTTGCAAGTAAATGTTTTCACTTAAGTTGTTGATAAGAGTGAGTCACAGTTAGTACACACTTGGAGTTTACAGAGACCTACTATAGAGTTAGAGTTGCATGAAAGTCTTGGTGCATGAGTATACTGCAGACAGCAAAAAGAAGTTGTACGTGATTGTACACAAGTATTTGGTACTGAATGTGTGTGCAATAAAATGAAGAAAATGCAGCAGTTTTAATTGGAGGGCACCAAAGGCAAAAGTGAATTATTCTGATGTGGTCGGAGGGACGAACTGTAAAAGTGTAAGGCTTCAGAGATATCATCTTGTAAAGTAAGTAGAAACAAAGAAAAGCAGGTGTTCTACATTTATCTAACATAAGAACTACTATAATGTATTTTGTATGCCTAACATTTAAACAGTTTGTATGTTACATGGAACAAACACTGATTTCTATCAGACAGGACAGTGACCACAAATATGACAAAATGCAAACATGTCATCAACAAATGTTATCCTTAGAAATGCCTATGCATCAATATTCAGCATCTGCCTCATAACAAACTGCCAAGCTTTAAGACCAAGGGCCCAAAACTATACGGACTTTGAAGGGCATGATTGTAAGGTTGTTTGTAATTACATCACGCCATATATGTTTTAGATAAATTCCTCTGAAACATCTTTACATTTCCCTCTTGCAAGCTTCTCTGACGTTATGACCTTGTGATTGATGCTGAATCACACATTTCTGCAAACTGTGGAGGAATGAGGCTTCATCGGATCATAGTTTGACCATAAAGCTCAAATATACAGGAAATCAAACAAACTAACTGCGTGGTATTTTAGAGCGGACACGAAAAGTAACTGAGGTAGGCAATAAAATAATCAAATGCTTGACCACCATATTGTCTTTGTGTAGATGAACGTACCAAAAGTATTAAGGACAATGTAAAAGGATGTGACAGGAAAAACAAAAAAGCAACTAGGAGTCAGGGAATGATGTCAGTTTTTTTTTTTACTTTTTGCATTCAAGTGTAAAGATGACCTTGCGCTATCACTAGTTGGAGCCTAGAATGAGATCCATGCAGGCCTGCAGTCCAGCTGCAGCGCTGGTGACAGCATGCAGTATGCCGGTTGTAGTTTGCATAATTCAGTGATGAGTGCTGATACCCACTGCCCCCACCCTCGGAGTGTGCGTTCAGGGCTTTTCTTGTGGGGCCTTGAGGTGAAAGGGTGCAGAGACAAAGGGGTCTACAGCGCTCACCTCTGAGGTCCATGAGTGAAGAGGTCCTACAGGGACCGAGGCCACAGCCGCTTGCCTGCTCACGTTAGACACTACTCGGTGAGCTGCTACGGGCTGCTGGGGCACTGGTCCCTCAAAGTGTCGGGAATATTTAGCCAGAGCTTGTGGGCGGAAAGGTTGTTGGGCAACTTCTCCCAACGCGCCTTGATCAGGGCTTACAGCATGGACTCCAGCGGCATGAGGATATGAGTGCTGAACCTCCTTTCTTTTTCCGAAGGGAGCCTGAGAGAAAACATCAAACTGCTGCGGCGCTGCAAGCGGGGCGCGTGGAAACGGAGCGTTGGAGAACACATCGGCTGCTTCTTCTTGCACACCCCGAAAGGGCGCTTTTGAGAAAACATCTGCAGCAACATCTGCCCCTTTGACTGGCTCGTGTAGATGTTGGGAGTGATTCTGAGCAACGGTGCTTAGAGGAGGTTGGTGGAAGGTAGAAGATGGTTGTGTTGGTGCTGCGCTGGAGTGCGGTGATGAATGGAGGGCTAAATCTGGCTCTTCTTCATCCTCAGAGTCCAGCAGCAGAGGTCTGGAGCCGCTGCAGTCATGTCCTGCTGCATGACTCTCAATGGCTCCCTCATCCTGCTGCTCTTCTCTATGGGCTGCTGCTTCTTCTTCTTCCTCCTCCTCCTCCTCTTCTTCCTCCTCATCTTCGTCGCTGGAGTGCACACATTCCTCGTTTGCTTGAGAATCTCCCACTGGAGGTTCAGTTTCCTGTCCATCTCCAAGCACAGAGTAGCCATTACTCTGCCCTTGAACATCTGAATTAGAGAGCAGAGATAGAGAAAAACATATCCGAGGTGAACACACACTTTAGAAAGTATAAATATTGTCAGTAGCAAGAAACTTTACCACCTGAGGTTGAGCTGCTCATTAATCTACCACACTATAAAACCTCAGTCACAAACAACATACTATACGACCGATGGATCACCTGTAACCACTGAAGAATCAATAATAACGACCCAACAGTGAGAAACCAGCACATGACTACAACAATACAGACTCATTCTACTCTGAACAAGTCACATCCGACAGACGAGACTGGCCAGCTCTACATTACAACATCAAATAACCTTGTTTCCACAAATTAGTTTCAGCACAGCTGTAGTAGCCTCAACCTTCAAAAACAGGGCCTCGTGTTAGGGGAAGCAGCGGTTATGCTTTTAGTTAGAATTGATTGTGTTGAGGTAGAGGTAGCTCAGAGGGAGTCAATAGGTCTGTGGAAACAAGGACAGAGAGCTTTCACAGCAACAGGAGAGGTAATTAGGGACAGACAGGTTTGCACAGATGAGCAGAGACAGTCTTACCTCAGCAGTGTCGACAGCAGCTGTTAACTGGCGGCTCTTGGGCAGATGTTAGTTGCAGCCATTAAAAAGGGAGTTTTGTTTTAGGTCTTGGGTAACTTCCTTCATCACTCGTCTGTTTTGTAAACTGTCTACAGCCCATTTCACATATTGTACACTTGTCTTCATGATTTGAACCAGAGTAAATCTAACTGAAGCATTATCTACAGATCACTGGTCAGAGCTGACGCCTCAAACAATGAACAGTGAGACTGCTCATGTAAGCGTTGAATAACAGCAATCAATTTCTCAAATACAGTTCAAAGGCCCTGCAGTCTATCTATGGTCAAATCTAACAAAGAGGAACACGTACCAGGATCCCAAAGCTCTTTATCAAAGTTTCTGGCCTGGATTCACAACAGCAGTGAACGGTGATGGGGTTTTAAAATAAATGTCTACCAAAACTAGGAGGTATAGAACAACTAAGATACAAGGGGGTGCCAAGAAAGAGGAATAGGAAAGAAAGCCTAGAAAACACGAGAATAGTCCTTTACATCACAGAGCAAAGGTGAAGAAAGATAACTGAGCAAATTGTCAGACGGACAAGTGTGTCTGATGCTTCTATTGGGAGGTGCAAACAATGGTTGAATCCTGAAATCTGAGCAGAGACGGCCTTAGTGGGTACCATCAAGTCAGATTAGAGTATCTGCAATCTAATTTGGTTCCCAGAAGGAAAAAGAATCTGTCTGCTAATTAAAACCATAAAAATGGAAGAATCAATCTTCTGACCAGCCAGCTTGCTACTATGCTATTCCGAGTAAAAATCCAATAATGTGACACTTAATTTACATTCACAATAATACGTTTTATTAATTGTTTCTCATTCTGAACCTTAATTCATAAAAATAGAAGTCCACACTCCACAATGGTCCTGCTTTGACATATGGACGCCTGCCAAATCATGTCAAACATTTTGATATAATCAAAGTAATTTCTATACCTGGCACCATATCAACCCAACCAGCACAACACGTACATTGGTTTCACACAGCAACACAAGTCAAACTCTACGGCGAAGGCGAGAACTCTACAGGATACAGCACTGTGGTGTCTGATAAGAACATGAAGCATTATTGTAGGATTGCATAGATCAGCCACAAAAATGCAAATGACTTAACTGAAAAACATTCGATGGAATGAAAAAAAATATCTTAGTTGTATTTACCTATGCCAATTCTAACAGTATTGTTGATGTCAATGACTAACCTTTACACTATGTAATACTGGGGCAGGAGGAGGAGGAGGATACAACTATTTATGACCCAAACCTCAAGCATAGATACCAGCGATGGTATGTAGGGAGAAATGTTTTCTGTTTGTATGTACATATCTACGGTAATATTGGCCCTAAAAAAGAGACTTATGCCTCTACAATGGACCTTGCTTGGCTAGAGAAAAGCCAAATTGAAAGATATTACTTGCAAAGTGAGTTGTAGATCAGCTCAAATGTGATCAGATGCAAAACAACCTGTACAGCTGTTTTTTTCCAAGTCACACACACCAAATAATAGAGAACGATTATCAGAGGCTATCTAGAGATATCAGGAAGTTAATTCCGTCATTAGCTCCGTTTTGCTGTCCGTTAGATAAAATCTCTCCCAGTAATGTACAGTAACTTACGAATGCTAGTATTATGTACAGAACTGCTGTGGAGAGATAAAAAGATTACATGAGCACATTTGTATCGATGACTTCTAAAACAAAAGGACAAGCTGAATGCTTGACATGAATGGAGAGTAAACACAGAGGGACTTTGGACAGAGGAGAGGGTCAACATCTTTGCACTCTTAAATACAGCTTCATACACAAATATTGTTTTTATCTATATATCCTTGTAAATTGTACATATTTCATGATGGTACTCAGTTTATACATTCATTCTAAAAAGGTCCATAAATAATAGTAACGTTTATTCATAGCATGATAGATAAATATTACACACTAAAAAAGAAATTCTACTTTTACCAGTGCTTACAAGAGCAAAACAATAACAGTGAATTTATGTACATATAAAGGATTTCTTTTTTTGTATTTCTCTTCTGGCTGAAATGAATGACACATTGGCCAAATGACCTCAACGTATATGTGGGAGGAATAGATTGGATAGACAAGATAGGGAGGACGTTGATTGGAGGGGAATATCTATATGAAGCTTATTTGATAGCACAGTACCTACACAAATCTACATTGCATCTCCCCGTCTATGCTGCTAAAATCTACTCATCCTCACTGACCCCGAGAGCAGACTGACGCAACAGCATTTATTATTTTTTAATAATAAAATATTTCCTTTAGCTTTGGCATGGCTGCAGGTCAAATAATTTGATTCCCTTTTGTTTCTGTGTGCTTATCTTCACAATGGGTCAAAGATATGCTGGCCAGTTCATGACCCTACTCATAAAAATATGTAATTATTAAATGCACACAAACTGGTTTTAAGAAGTGTTGCCAAAAAAAAGAAGCATTCTGCGATGGCAATTGAGCCCGATTAATCAGCCATATTAACACTATTGACTATTTATAGGTGTAGTGTTGAGAGAAATTATACCCTGATTAACATCCAGAAAGAGATGGCAATATACAGGTATGATGAAGCTGCAGTTGTGAATTCATGTACTAAGGTAACTTAGATAAATAGTCGTTGATTGCTGATCTATATTGGAATTCTAGCACATAATTGCTAAGATGGTGCAGACAGTTTGAAAGAAGTCTCCGTCAACAGTAAATCACAACAGAGAAATCTGTAAAGACGGCCCAAAGCTGATACGTTTCTCTTCACTGGTTTACAAACTGGTTCAATCAATGCAAACAGCTCTCAGTAGTTCACTCTGGGTGCGTCTTTGATCGGTCAATGATTAGTTCAATGCATCACATTATCCTGGAGGTCTACAGTATTTATGACTCCTGACTCTTCAGTCAGACCCCTGACACAAAAGAGCATGCCTGAAGGTGGCTGGTTTAAATAAAGCGTCAACCCTGAACAAGTACACAAAGTGAACACAATGCGGCTGTGATCAAGCAGTTTAGCGTGTGCACATGATGAAAGTCGATCGCCATGGCACAGTGCACTCAATGAGGGAAATGAATGCGAGTATGAGGAAAGCATGAAGAAGACCATGGTGTAGTCGGGGCAGAAGCAGTCGATATGCTCAGGCATAATGAAAAGGTTTTTTTTTACCAGTGTGGGAATGTCAACGGCCAGCAGCGATATATGAAGCCAGCTTATCAGGCAACAAGAGATGGAGTTGAGGCCAAGGAGGCACATAACAAGAGAGGTTCTACTGAACCAATCTATGCTGACTCCTCTGTTTTAATTCATAAGGTGCTACATTAAGTGCCTCGGCTTCCCCAACTCTATCCCCCACCCTCCCCCATCCCCTTGTTGTACACGGCCCCTTCGACCTCTCCCACCCCCTCTAGAGGTCGATGAGCTGATCCACCAGCAGAAGGGATCGGGCCAAGTTGGGGATGCTGGACTCTGAACTGCCACTGTTGCTGCGCGAGTGACCACCTGAAACGTGCCAGAAAGAGAGAGAGAGACAGAGACAGAGATGGACATGGAAGGAGAGCCGAAGGAGATTGTGAAAAACAAGCAAAAGAATAAGTAATATTAACAGAGATTGTATGGAGAAATTAAGAGCAAGGAGTTGATGAAGGGGAAATTATGGCAGAGCAGAGAGATGCATGAACGGGGGGCAGAAAGAGAAACAGGCAGAGAGTGAGCTGGGGTAACCTTCATACAGCTGCATCATTACAGGGGGAGAGTAGGGGAATGCCATTCTAACATGAGGAGGCTTTCAAGATAACCTACAAAGAGCCAAACACCTGCAAGGCAGAGAATCACTGGCAGTATAACATTAGAAACAAAAGAGAGGAAGACGACTAATGTGAGAGCTTGATGGGATTAACAAGCCGTAATGTGACAAGCACACCATACAAGACTTCACATCAGCAGTCACAGGAAAGAGCTATGGAACTGAATTAGGGGCTAAGGCATTCATCTTTTTGGCTCATAGCCTGGGCTTTTGCAGTTGGGAGTGCTCATCTCGGGATTCTGTTAACCTTACCTTGATTTGAGTTTTTGGAGATGAGCACGGGAATAGGGTCAAACTCGTCTTCATTGCCCTTCTCCCCACACGACATGAAGAAAGCAGAGTCTGCGGTGAAGGTAGAGGAAGTGAAGGAATGATGGAGGGGGAAAAGAAGTTAACTCAGCCAAAGGAAAGAGCAAAAAGAAAGTAGGATGCATGTAGATTAAAAATAGATGGAGCCAGGGCAGTCACAGTATTTAAAAGCCGTGCATTTCAGGTGGCTTTTGGCTCTTCTACAAATGAGTCAAGGGTCTGTGAAGCTGTCGTTTAACGTGCCTGATTCAATTTCCATATCACATTTGAACAGGTCCTCCTGTTGTTGGAAGTATCTGTAGTCTGTGATGGTTTCATGGGCCATAGAGCCCAGCAGTCATAAGGCTAGCTGAGCGGTGCTGCAAAGAGGTCTTACCAGAAGCTGTCTGACCAGGCAGCAGCTCCTCCAGACAGGATCCAGAGCCAGGATGAGCAGATGAGCAGGAGGAGGAGGAAGGGAGAGCAGAAACAGACTGGTTTCCATGAGGACAAGTATGAGATAGAAGATCGCAACCCAGCAGAGAGTCCTCCCCACTGAGAGAGTCTGAGACAGGATGAAGCAAAGCCAAAAGGGACAAAGGGTCACAGTAAAAATAAGATTGTTAGCTGAAGGTGCAGAGGAAATAGCATTTTGTTAGAAAGGCATGGTCTAATCTCTGAAAGTATATAATCATACAATGAAAGTCTGCGTGGAAGGCCCATAAAAAAAATACACTGCAAAGTCTGGGGCAGGAGCAGCACTTTAACACTCAGCAGTAGCTACAGACCCAAAACCTGCATACACAGATAATATCAATCAATGCAGAAGACTGTTTTAGGCAAGATTTGCATCGATACTGAAAAACATGTGAAATGTTTTAATTGAATAGATTGCTTAAAACCTTAGAAACCCTCAGTGAAGCAACTGTTCCAGTGACTGAAGAGCTGCTATTTTAAAAGAGCAACATGCCAAACAGATTTGCTGTTGCAGTGTTTTTTCCAGGACAATGTGATCTGGCACAACTGTGCTTGTCAATGATAAATTAGTTTCTGCTTTCTATGCCTAAAAATAAAGTGATTGCAGTTGTAACAAAATCCCTCAGGAAAAATGCTGGGGTTTAGCTCTAGATGATATCAACAAGTAACAAGGGGTTCGTGACCACGACTGGAAACAATGAATAATCGGTTTATATACTGCAAAGATGTATGTTAAGATTTGCTATTCTGTGGTCCAGGACGCTAACCTGGCATGCTGGGAGGGATGAGCTCTGGCTGGCCTGAGAGTCGTGGGGCCTGGGGGGCTTCCAAACCAGGAATCAGTGAATCCACACACATCTCTGCCTTCACTACACGGAGACAGCAAGTAGAAAAGACAGTAGTTCTATAGACAGTAATGTAAAAGAAAATAAGATTGACTGGTGGGTCTTTCTGAGTTCGTGGTCATGTGAGTGAAAGAGGAGAAGGAAGGCAAGGAAGAGGACCAAAACGGAGCTAGTACCATTGGTGGAGCTCTCTGCAGCACTACTGAAGGGGTTGGCCAGGGTTAAGAGGTCAGGGAGCAGCAGAGAAGGTTCAGGGGACTTCAGTCCCTCAATCAGCTTCTCTGTGAGCAAGCCAGAGGGAAAAGACAAAGAAAGGTATTGGACAGGTGGCAAGAGAGAGAAAATGGCAATGAGGGAGGACTTTGTATACTAAGAAAAAAGGAGCAAATAAGCATAAGAGATATGAAAGTCTAACAATGTGGGAGAATATTATATTGACGTGCATCAAGGAATTACAGTTTATAAATAATATTGTAGGCTTCATGATGTACATTGTTAGAGACAAAATATGTTAAGAAGGCAAGAAACAGACAGTATATAGGGATAGGGATGATGCACGATGATGCTGAATGAAATGTAATGTAATGAAGACCATCATCTTTACATTTTAAGGTAATTTACATTTACATGACTTGCAAACAGGTTGCTTGCAAACCACAGACCAATGAGCAAATTATGATTTGTTAGTATATTTAGATCACACAGATATTAAGTAAAACACCAGCAAGTTGAGTGAAATCCCATGCAAAGGAGAGAAACGTTTCCTAAACCAGTTAGAATTATGGTGCCAAAAAAAGCCATAATGCACTGTCACTGTCCACATGCCAACCCTCCCAACTCATTTACTTATATATGTATTTATCTTATTAATATAAACAATTACTGACTCAATTAAGCTGATATACAGTCCATGCATGAAATGACAAATTACTGACTTTTCACTGCAGCTCGTACTTACAGGAAACTGCTTATGGGGCGAAATGGGGCGGGGGTGGGGGTGGGGGTCAAGGAATGTGTTGGCTCAGAAAATGGCACAGCAGATGTGACCTTTTGCCCCCTTCACTATTGGAAAGAGGCCAACACTGAAGACATTGCTTTTTTACAGATCCTAACATATTCCAGTTCAAGTCAGTAAAGTCAATAGAAAGCATATGTAATGTAAGAAATGCTGTACTATATCTTAAATGTGTTTAATTTAATTCCAAAGAGGAAGTTTTTATTCTCAATGCTTCTCAGATACAACTTGCTGTTCCATCAGCAAAAGTCAGACTGCGTTTGCTTGTATGCATCCAGTTTAGGCTTGTTAGAGAAGATTAACCACACCCTGATTATGTAATAGCCTCAACAGTTCTGGCCTTAAACAGCAAATACACAACGGAGGTTACACAGCTAAGAAGTAGGCACCACTTCCAAAACAGTTGAAGGCTAAACTGAGGGGGAACATAACGGCTGGGTCATCATTTTAACAAGACAGCAAGCTTAACTTTCTCTAGTTCTTAGTGGCAGTAGTAAGCAGGCTCCTCCAGCAGTACGGCAATCCAATTAACAAAGGAGAATTTGTCCTTCGCGTTACCAGGCAACGCCGAAAGCACAGATCTACAAATGAGATGCGATCTAGCTGTAGCTAAGGTCTCTATTCATGGCAGCTGACAAGGAGCCACTGTGAGGCTGCCTGCTCGGTCAACATGATGGGACCGTGTACAAATGGAAACTACACAACTAGCGCTCATAAGCTAACCTCTGGGAAGTGCGATATCCAGGAAACTACTTCGGTAAATAAAATGGTGACTCATAAACTCTTGAGAATATATTTGTTCAAGAGTCTAAAAGCCTGAAGGAATCAAAAGGCACGGCTCGTTCTGGGTCATGTTGTGACAAGAAAATTACCTGTGGTGTCAGAGAGGGAGAGGGTTTTAAGAGGGTCCGGGACAGTCAACAACGCTGAACCTGCACTGATGATGTCTGCAGAGCTTTCAGCTTACATTATAGAGTGAATAAAGATGGAGAAGAACAAACAAGGGAATTTGAGAGCATGTACAACAGAGAAGAGCTGGGTGTGACTTGGCAAATGTCTAGAGTTGTCTATTCCCTAGACAGCAACACATGAAGAGGTCATAATCCAAGAAAAAGATTAAATTCCAATATCAAATTGTTGCATGAGGATATTGAGAGAAAGGTCCACTTGAAGCCTGATAAATGACTCAATGAAAAGCCTCCTGGGGGAAGAAGTATGCAAAGCCATGGGACAGCATAGTGAAAAGAATTAGGCAAAGACTTACCTGGAAAGGCAATGAGCCCTGGAATGAGATTTTCACTGGATCCTGTGACCTTCTCTCCTGGTGCAGCATCTGTGCACACGCAAACAGCAAAGTTGCAATTAATTTGAGATCACACAACTATCTAGCAATGCTGCAGGTGTTAAGTATACAGCAATGAAGTTGCACTTACTCTCAGCTAGCTTTGCAAAGTCTTTGTTAAGGAGCTCCTCTGCTGTTAGTTTGGAGAAGTTATCATCCCCAAAGGGGTTCCAGCTTGGCTGAGTGTTGGGTGCAGCAAGAGCTGATGGGGCATCACTTTCACCTGGATGATACACACTCTGCTGGGACGAGCAGGGGGAGCCAGATGGAGTAGTGCTGGCTGATCTGCAGTGCAAAGAGGTGTAAACATAAACACGGTTTAGAGTGCACAGTGAAATTTGATCATGGACGTTAGGTCCGTGGACACTGGCCAACTGATGTATGCAAATAAGGCCGAGTGACTAGAGTTATTTAAAGACTGAATTGGGTGATTCTTCTTCAACTGGATTCTCCGGGATGTAAAAGGGTCGTTTATCCTCCTTCGGGGTTCTGTCATATGAATGGACTGTCTATTGCCCTTCTCAGCTAACTCAGTGCCATAAGAGGACAGTTCATCCACAGATCGCTGAAGGGAGTTCATTCTGCTCACTTGGACTTGTTGAGGCTAGCCTCAGCTGCGGCTGCCTGGAGAAGCTGGGTGGACTTGCTGACTGGGACCCCAAACACGGCACTGTGAGTGACATCGCTCAGTATGCGCCTGTGACCGCTTTTAGGGGCCATCTTTGGCGACGAGGGGGGTGTCAATGAGCCGACTCTGTGAATCACTCGACCGGCCGTCTACGAGGAGAAGAAAAAGATACAGAGGCAGAAATATGAGATGAAAATGTACTTGATGCCAACAGAGAGAAGTTCTGTTTAGTGCATGAAGAAAAGCAAGCAAACCAGATCCCCAAACATTCAAAAAAAAAAAAAATCAAGCAAGCAAGATCCACTAGATATGAAAATCTGAAAAAAATATGGATTATAAATTCCTCGAAAACCACAACAAAAAGAGAAAATCTGTTATGGGAAAAGGGAAAGTATTCCAAGTGATTGTACAGAAACAGATGCACCTGATGAATATAGTTTACAGTAGGACATAGAGTAGGGTAATAACATGAAAAAGACAATTATGACAGTTGAAAGAAGCAGTTCAGAAAGCAACACTAAATTATTTGGTTATCATGTGACCTATACTGTATTTAACTGCAGCAATGACGTTCTAAGATGGCATTAAAGGGAGCATTTCTATCTACATGGCATTCACACGGTCACATTTAATATATTCTTTAAAGACCATTCTTGCCTTCCATCTGCCCCGGAGGAGGAAAAGTACAAATTTGGATTTGATTGGTTAGAAACAAGCTGGAAATCAACTCCCAAACCCAAAAGAGCGGCAGACGGAAGTAGGATGTTACCACAACCTCTTGGTCAGCTGCAGGGCTGACTGCAGACTCAGGGATGGAGGTGAGATGAGAAGCTGCCGTTTCGTGGACAGGTGCTACATGCTGCTGGTGTTGCAGTTGCAGGGCAATAACTGGAGGAACAGGTTTATGTTTGGACTGCAGCACGGTACACGTCTGAGACGCTTTTTGTAGTTGTTGCTGCTGCTGGAAGAGACTCTGTACCAGTTGATGCTACATAGGAATACCAAACAGCCAAGAAATGAGGAAGGCCCAGTTTGTCACGATTTACAGCAGCAGCCTTTTAAAAACATACTATTCAGGATTTGTTACCTACTTTTCTGACAGTACACAATGAAGATGCAACATAAATCAAGATGCAACATAAGACAGAGGTAGGGAGATAGACAAAACAAGATAGAAATAAAGAGAAGTGATTCATTCACAACATTTAAGTTTCTAACTTTAGTTGATTTCATAATATTTGTATCCCTAAAAGCACAGATTCTGTCTGCAAAATACACCAGGGATGAATAGTATTGTATGCATGTAATATTTTAACGATAGGAAAAAACTTGTAATAGAAGACATAAGTAGCAGGTCGGCTCAGGCAAAAAGCAGCAAGGTGTCACAAGCTGTCGTTCATTCACTTAAATGAAAAGATTAAAAAGAAATGATAGCAGCTGAATTTTACAGTCTGAACCACAACATGGACAGATAAACATGCAGGCCCTCAGCACTGTGTTTGTATGTTTAAGATAATGGTCACTACTATTTAAAAACAGCAATTTTTGCCTGGTATCGCATTGTGTGTTATTGCATTGAGAGTGATTTGAAGCAGGAGTAGCGGAACAAATTATTTTCCAAACTGTGTCTCTGTTGTGGTCAATCACAGACACAGCAAATGGTCCCATACACATGTCAACATACAGGTCTTTTAAACTGGGACAACTTGTTTAGGAACAGGAAGGACTCACGTACTCTACCTGTAAATAATGTGCAAAAACTATTCTTTGAGTTTGAAAATTAGAATATCTTTGTCATTGTCACACACTTTCCCTCAGTATCCCCAAGTGAAGTTCAAACACAATCAATGTGGAAGAAGTATTTCCATTCTTGTTCTGCCAGGATGCCTACCTGCTGGTTGCTCTGTGGGCTTAAGAAGGCCAAGGCTTGCTGCTGCTTTATGAGGAGCTGCTGATGCTGTGCTGTGGCCTGCGGCAGCATGTTGGCTGTCGGAGCTGGTTGTGGTGCAGCAGGAGCCTGTTGAGCAGCTTGGACAGCAGCTGCAGCTGGGACATTGATGCAAACACCTGGAAAGGAGAAACATAAGAAGAATGAGGTGAACATAGACCTATCATTTATCATATCAGGAGTCACATTTCTGGTGACCTGTAGAATTTGTGCCAATATCAATTGCAAAGATTACCGTTTTGATCCAAATAAAGCCCTAGATGGGCCGGCCTCTCCTTTATCGCAGAGTTCTTAACCCGTTATTATTCTTCCAGGTCCCTCAGGTCAGCTGGCATTTGACTTTTCCTGATGTGGCTGATTTTTTTGTACTTGTGCTTATGTCTATTTGTGCCTATGACCTGATGTCTGTGTTTCATTTTATTTGTGATTTTAGCAACCTGCTCTGGTCTGTGCAGCATTTTGGTCAACATAGGTGGTTTATAAATATGTTTTATAAATCAATTGAGTGATTAACTGGTCAATGGCACAAACCGTTGTAAACATGAAAGGTCATTTAGGTGTTTGTGCATTTGTATGCAAGTATTGCGTTTGTAGGCCTGTCTCAATGTGAAAAGGACCCTACAATTAGAAAAAATGGAAGTCTTTCAATAGGATTTAATACTATTTAGTTAAACTGATGATTTAAGCCTAACCTCCACTTTCATCTTAAGACAACAATAAGGGAGTACTCTACTATAGTCTAGGGTATCAAGTAATGCATTTATTTAGCATAAAGCATTTTGCATAGCTAAATAAATACAGAAATTTGTATTTTTTCTCGTGTTATTCTGGAACACATACTATATTTGAAACCAGAAAACACAACCTCCTTTTAGACCCATCCGGTGAGTGAGTTAGAACTGCATGTTAAAAACCATGACGGTGTGCCAGTGTAATTAATGTGACATCACTCCACCATCTATTCTGCGGGTGGGCCGCAGATGGATCGCCTTATCAAAATGTGAATGTCAAAAGCCTCATAAAAAGACAATTAAAAGCCTTTTAATATACTCGAACCAATGGGAATACAAGCCCTTGATAGGCATTCAAGTCAAATTATTGAGCAGTTAATTATGCTGAGTTCAAAACAAGTATAGGATAACTCTCCATACAGATATCTCCACCGAGATAGAATTGTCTTAACCTTGACGCACAGAGGCATCACAGAGCTCCTCGTACCTATTGCCTGTGGTGCTCCAACAGCCACATTGGGTCTCTTGCGTGGAGTGAGAGCCGGCTGGATTGGAAGAATGCATGATATCGGCTGGGGCTGAGCCTGGCCAGCCTTGGGTCGTTGGCGAGGTGCAATTGAGGTCTCCATGGTAGGAACGGGGTCTGAGAGCCTGATGGAAGGAAAGGAGAAAATTGACTAGTAATGTCGGAGTTTCTGACAACAATGAAAAGTAAAATGCTTTGCATTTTCACTCACCTGGCTTTGGTTTGACTCTTTTTGGCCACTGCTTCACTGGCTCTAATAGGCTCGGGAAGTTTTGCGGGAATAGGTGAATTCTACAACAGCAAGAGGATTTGAATTTTTGATTTGATCAAAGATAACCAAACCAAAGAGCTTACTTTTCCTCACATCAGTAAAGTATTAATCACAGCCACTCTAGTATGGATTTACAGCTTCCATGAATGCCCCATTAAATGGAATTTGGCTGAATCAGAAGACCAATTGCTGAGCTACTTTGTAAATTCATTATAAAACGGCAGGATGAATAGAGGGCAGCCAACTGGCCAAAGCTAGCTTCCCTCCAATATCATTATCTCCTAGATTACTTTCCTTAGAAAACACCAAAAAATTGTTTTGAAAAAAGAGCTGACCTAGTAGTGTGTGTGTATATATATATATATATATACACACACATATACATATATACACACACACACACACACCTAACCCTACAGCATAGTCTCATCTGCCATTCCTCTTGTCATGGTGACTTACATGCTCATTTGGGACTGGACACTCTCGTCGCGCCAGTTTAAAGGCAAAGTGGGATATTTGGTAGATGTCTGGTCTCTTCTCTGGGTCAGGTTCCAGCATGTACCCTGAGAAATCAACGAACAAAGGATGTTTATTTTCAGTCAAACATAAGAAAATACACTTTCAAACTCGCAGTAATTGCACATATATGTAAAGCGCACGCTGTAAGTAGGACATTGTGTATATTCTGAGGAACAATGTTACTCACTGATGAGACAGTGCATGTCCTGGGAGTAGCGGGAGTTGTCTGGGATAGTGAAACTTCCATCACAGATAGCCACTTGGCTCTCCCCAAAAGGAAGCGTGAAGTAGCACAGCTTATAGAGTAGACAACCCATGGCCTGTTAAGACAAGAGAATCAACACTTTTAAATGGTAGCTCTTACTGATGCACATGTCACAATCATGGTGAATAATGTGATCATAATGTGGCATAAAGCTGGTGAACACAGTCCTTCTCACCCAAATGTCTGCCTTTGTTGTGATAATCATTCCACCATAGAAGTTGACCATCTCTGGAGCGCGGTATGATAGAGTAGTATACCTGGTTTTAAGAATACACCAATGAGCCCATGAATTTCAATACGAGAAAGGATCGAAGATGTAAAGGGCCCAGAAAACTCACTTTTTGATTTCCTCTTCCACAACTGCAACCCCCTCTGTCTGAGGGTTTTGGAAGTGGTTCGTGGCACTTCCAAAGTCACAGAGCACGTAGTGTCCCCGGTCGTGGAGAAGAATATTTTCCACCTACATGAGAAGATAAAATAAGACTCATAGCATATGAGATAAACAACATGTCACAATAAATCACTTATAAGTAATTACAGTGCCTCTCAATTAGCTAGCCTTATGCAGAGAGTAGTATATTGGTAAATAATTAGACTTGCCTTGAGATCTCGGTGGACGATTGGAGACTTGCACTGGTGGAGACGAGCGACTGCCTCGCATGTGTCACAAAAGATCTGTAACACCTCGGCTTCAGTGAAGCCTGTCTGCAACCGCTGGTTCATTAGGTTAACCACCTGCCCACCTGCATGAAACAAATAAGTCAACTAACACTCTATACATTTCAGCTGATTGTTACAGGAAAGCTGTGAAACAGCCAGGGGACAACATTGTACAACTGTAACATCTGCTTTGATTTCAACAGTGCAACAAACTTGATAATTTAAAAATAAGAAAAGAAACATGTACACACACTGCATTCCATTGGTGCTTGTATAAAAACTATTATTTGAATCGTATCCATTTTCTGCTACAAGCATACTACAAGCATTAGATGGCTTTAACAACTACACAGTGATGTTAATATTTGAACTTTCTATAAATAGCACTGCCACTCTGCTATGCATTGACTGAAACAGAAGTTATATTGACCACGCCAACTGTCAGTGGAATATTTGCCATTGACCAGAACAATGGTAAACACGGGTAATGGAGCTTTGAATTCAACAAAGACAGACATGGGAGGTGGGCCTATTTACCTCGACAGAAGTCCATTAAGATTAGGACTTCCCACACATCACCAGCTCCAACTGCAGTTATGCTTGAGTCCAGGAAACCAACTATGTTTTTGTTGCCCACTAGGTCCCTCTGTGTAAACAAACAGAGAGAAAGCAATAATGATAAACAATGGAGATACATTTTTCATAGATTTAACAGTCCTAAAACATGTGGGTTAATTAGCAAATGACAGAATACAGCCATAACTATTCAGTCTATTTGTAACAGTAGAGATGCTGATTCTCTCCCAAAGGTCTGGATGTAATGATGATAACTATCCAGCAATAGCCATGCCACCCAGGGTGTGGCTGCAGGAACTTGTTAGTTTCACTTACAGTAAGGCCTCCATTCAGGAAGTGGACAGACAAGGGAGCTTAGATTGCATTAATTACAATCCAACCCTCTGTGACTGTCACTATTCCTGGGTCAAAGGGTTTTCAGATGCATTTAGTGTTTGTCCTTGAAGGGTATAGAACTTGAAGTATTCAGGATTACTCACATTCAGACCAAGAGGGTCAGAACATCTAAACAAGTATTTAAATGTCAACTCTGTTAATTCCACGGCAGCTTAATGGTAACAACCAATAACACAATCAGCTCTTACATGACCATCTCCAATAAGTATCAAAAAGAAAATGTAGTGTGTAATGTGTTTGCTACACTCTGCAGTCAGTTACTGGACTGTTTAACTTACCATTATCTGTATCTCAAGTTGGCAGACTTGTAAATCATGTTCATCGTTGACATACATCCTTTTTAGTGCACAACGTACACCTTGATGAGTCCGTACCAAAAAAACTATGGCAAAACCTCCTGCAAATGATTGGAGAGACAGGGAAGGAGAAATGGAATGAACAGACACACACACATTTCATAAATACAATACCATCGGAATAAACAGTAATCTAAAATTAGTCAAATATATACTGTTCTATTGCTTTTTAGTGGGTTTTCAAAATGTAGGAGCAGCAATGCCTTACATGTTGTTGTTTTGTTACATAAAAGTATAAATATATTGAGCGATTCACAACAGTCACTGTCAGCTTTTCCACCAGTGTAACCAAGAGACAATTTTACAGTGACGCTGACAGCAAGTATCTTTTCTGAGAATACAGGAAGTGAGAGAATTTGTCATCCCACCTTTGTTGCAGTGATACTGACATATGGGGAAAACCACGAGATCATCCATCTACAGCAACTTAAACCAACAGCAACCACACAGATTAATAAAACATTTATTTCAACAGATATGAATAAATATACCGGAGTCAAGTCAAAGTATGATATCAGTTACACATGAAGCTTGCATCTCATGTTTTTATATAAATAGACCTGCACTGCACTGAAATGTGTGACTGTGGGATAATCTATTGTCTTCACTGACTTCTAGACATGAACTGCCTCAGCTTGCATTTCGTCTCTCTCTTAATTCTGTGTTGACCGCATGTTTACGGCAGCTCTTCTGATCACATCTTGTGATAATGCCATGCACTGGGCTGACTCCTCCAGGTCGCATCACTAAGCTAAGGGCAACTCTGTGTGACTGGTCTGGGCGACGTTTGAGTGGGACTGCTTGAGACAACGTTAATGTGAGCCGTATCATTAAAGAAATGAACTGAGTACAAACAGTATAATAAACACAATAACCCTCCCTACTATGATATTATGTGTGTTTCAGTGTTCGGTCCTGTAGGGGACGGAGCGGCGCTGGATCACAATAAATGATAATAATAACACATCAGACTTTTACTTATGTCATCAGCTATAAATTCAATACTGGAAATTTCACAATGAAATGCAAAACTGCGACACAGTGCTGCACCAAGATAAACTATAGTGTCAGCGCACTAGGCTGAGTAATTAGTTTTAGTAGAACACAGAGTAGCAATGTGCTTGAGAAATGTTATGGTGAGAACAATATCAAACTAATTGAGAACCTATCCTGAATCGTAATAAAGAGAAGGAAGCGTACTTCATGAGAACATGAAACACAGGCTTTAAGTGTGCGTGTGTCAGAGTTGAGATTGTTGAACACTCGCTGTTTTGTGCAGTCTAATCTGAGATGATTGACTGTAAGAAATTAAAAGGATTAGCAGCCTTCTTAAGCAACATGTTTAGCAGTGGTCTACAATCTAAGTAGGCAGTGTGAGCGAATAATTGTAAGTACAGCTACAAATAGGCTACCCACTGTCTCTTGACGTAACTGACTCTCAGGATTATACTACTCTAGATAGTGCATACAATAAAAAATACACCTTTAGGCACTGCAATGAAAAATGCAGCAAAATAATTTTCAGCAGTTTGTAGAGGAATGTACATACCATCAAGACTTAAGACTAGTACACTTGACCTCGCGACTTCTACAGTTTACAAACTTGCAAATAAAACACATCTTGTTGATAGTAAAGACAGAAAGCTGTGTCTCTGAACATCCTCAGATGACTAGTTGAGAATAAATCAGACTTCTGCTCGATGCCCAAATGTCTAAAATACAAACTGCAATAATGCCATGGTTCCAAACAGACATTTCAGCCTGAAGCTACAATAGCCGTCTGATTTTTGTCTGTAAATAGTGAAGTGTCTTTATTTCAGCTATAAGCAACAAAGTTCCACAATGACAACAAAGGGAGTAGACACAGAAAAAACACAATTTCAAAATGGAGCAGCCATCTAATAGCCCAGACTACAGCCAAAACCATCTGAATAAATAGGCCTAGTGACACTGGGGGGGGGGGGGGAGTCACATTGCAAGCAGTAGGTCCACTGCTAGAGCAAGAAACAATATGATCATGCAGAAAAACATTCCAACTAGCATTTTATGAAAGAGTCATAATTCTGGGGAAAATATTAACTTTCACGGACTATGCAATATACTGTTTATGAGTCTAACAATCACCAGTCTGAATGGTGCCTCCCTCAAATGAATATCTGCAAAGATGTTTACAGAACTGCTAAGAAAACTAAGGGAACTCAGGGAATAAACAAATTCCAAGGAAGGTTTCCACTGACAGCTCAGTGCAGGGTAGACTGTGTCTGTCTAACTCCTTCATAAAGCCACGATGTGGCCAAACAGATGGGGCCAATCTATAGTAGTGATGAATTAATCAGTCTTCTTTGATCTATTATTTAGTAGCAGGCACTCGTAGCTAACAGACCATGGCTGCAGACTCTCATTGCAAAGACAAATGACCACAGGAAACCCATTAGCCCCATCAAGAAGCCTGTTTAACTGTGTTCAGGTTAAGACCAGTTTCCAACAAAACATGTCTCACCCTTTAACTCAATGATTTAGATTCACCTACAGCTAAGCAACCTGCAAGATTGTGTTGACATAGATAAATGCAGGCCCAAGTGAAAACGTTATAAAAGTCCCACATTGTCCAAAGTCATGTTTTATGTGGCTGCACATCCTGATAACCTTCCCCTCCTTCTAAAACAACAAGACATTGTTCATTAAATCTTTTTAAATCTACATTTGTGATTTGTCACTCGCTCTGTAAATATCGAGACAGATGACTCAGCATGGCATCGGTCCTTTACAACACAGTAGAACATCCAGTTATGAAATGTTCCTCCCAGCCTCCAGGTAAAGAGTGCAGTCGTGCAAAGACAACACACCCTCTCACACGTTTAAATGTGGTGCTTTCTCCCCACTCTAGTGGCTATTACACAGAAGAAAACAAGCTCAGGCCACAGAAGAAAAGTGATTGGATCAAAGCTACCTGTCAAGTAAATAAACACCAACAGCTTCCTCGGGTGGTGACAATAAATACAGTAACTGTGAAAGCCTTGTGCCATAAGCATGTCCACTGCCGTCCCCATAAGGGACATATAATGAATACGTTGGCCCTCTAGCGAGGCCATAGCCCAAGAAAGCCAGGGTCACTTATGTATTTAACTAATGACACCACTGTCCGTCCTCACAACAACGTGCAGGTCAGGCGGCGGATCTCAAACATTCGTGTTACGTGTGTAATCCACACAACAGAAAGCCACATAGTTCACCTTCGGCGACTATTTCCTCGACGGTCACTTGATATCGTCCAATGGTGAAGACCCGTCCGATGAAGCTGTCGCCGCCGCCGGAACCAGCGCCTCCTCCCCCGGCTCCGGGTCCGGGCCCAGAGCTCACCAACTCCCGACGAGAATCAAAGAATTTCTTCATTTCCCCTGCTCGGTGGTTATCCAAAGTACGGCCAAGTCCAAAATGTACACGTATCGTAACAATAATTGTGATCCGACCAGTCACCGTCCGCTCGTCGAGGCGCTGGTTTGAAGGCTTTAGCCGTTTTTAGATAATTGAATGAATGCGGTTAGCTAGCGTCAAGCTAAATGCTATAGCCAACGAGCTAGTCCTCAAAATGCCCCACACAGTCCGACGCTGCTTGGCTAACTCATTGTGTGAACAATGAGTCAAATATTGTTGAGACAAGAACAAGACGGAAGTGGCCGCTGTCCAAGTTGAACCGAGAGCAGCACTAACTGAGCAATGAGCACGAAGAAACACTTGCTAGCCGTGAGCTCACCTAGCGAGCTAGCTCAGCAGCTAGGTGCAGTGACAGCTGTCAGGTGATAGGCTGGCAGCCAGGTAGGTCCTCAGTATCCAATGCAGCTTATTACACATCTCCACCGATGTCATTCACCCGACATGTTACTTTGTTCGCCTGCTGCTTTGCTCGTCTGTGTCGGAGTGAAAGTGACAGATCTCCACTGCTTTTGTTGCGTCCAGCAGGCTGGTCCTAATGACAGAGCTAACGGAGCTACAAACAGACGAGATGCTAATCGAGAGAGCAGTGTTGCCAACTCCTCAGCAAGGAAAGTCGCAATTGGCTGTCGCTAGAAGTTGCAAAATGACGTCATTGCCTAATTTGCATACTTGTAATGGAAGTTGTAGGAGACAGGAATATAATGATATAGCACATTGTTTTACTCATTAATGGCAGCTTGCTTTGGGTGGAACTGTTATAAGGCTTTGCCTTTTGAGTATGTTGTTTAGTTGTCATGTGTTTTATTATATCACAAAGTTTGACATAGAAATATGCCTCACAATACAGGCCGTATGTCCATGTATCATCTCCAATAAACGGTTTCAGCCAGCCTTTGAATTCCGGGTTTGATTCCTACTCCTTCTGTATTTTTGAGCGTACAGTTTACTTTAGACTGAGACATGATGACTAGATGTTTGGCTTATGTTACAGGAGAGACCGTGAACATACTTTACGCTCTTTTGGCTGTCTGACCATGTCAGCACTGGGACTTTGTTGTTTCCTGTTTGTCCCTGCCTGTCAATAAATCCTGGTTTGAGAAATAACTCTGCTGTCCTGTAGCTGCATTTGGGTCTGTGAACACGCCACATCGTAACACTTAAACGTGTACTAAAATACAGTACTCGAGTAATTTGGTTACATTCCACTGCTGGTGATCAAGTGATCAAACATTTTCGCCACGCCGGCTTTTTCTGTCTTATCTCCGAGTCAGAATGGCGGCTTGGTCACGTGACACAAGGACGACTATGAGTTTTGACGTCACTTGTTGCCATATCATTGTTTTTTTTTTACAATTATCTTACAATTTACAGTCTACCCAGTCTGTCTTTTTAGTTTATTCCGTCTTTTAGTACTCAAGCAACTAATGACAACATGTTTGAGTTTGTCACCTCTGCTGTCAGTGTTCCACGTGTGTGTGGACTATATTATCCCCATGTTATGAGGGAACTGGGGGGAAGTGCCAGTACCCCAGCGTATATACTATGCATATACGTTAATACAAGGTATAGAGATGGTACAGGTTTAAAAGGTGGTTCAGTAGCATGGTGGCTGACGCGATTAGCGCTAGCCTGTCACACCAATTGGCTAGGTTCACACCCATTGGTGGGTGCGGCCTCTCTGTCACAGAGTTCCTGTGTGTGGGGACTTTCCCCATGTTATGAGGGAACTGGGGTCAGCGCCAGTTCCCCGTATGTGTATATACACTAGGTATATACTGTATGTATATACATGTATAATACACAATTATATGTATATTTATTTGTATTGGTTTTAACCAGGTTGTTTTTTGCAGTCATTCAAAGCTAGCTGGCTATCAAACAGTTAACTTTAATGTTAAAGATCAATTATGATGGTGTCAACATTAAATAGTTGCTCTCTTTGAATATATCTGATCTCACAAAATACAATATGAATGTGTAGAAATGTGGTCTGTCACACCTTTCACCAAAATGATAAAAATGGGACTGAGAAATGACTTCATACTGCAGATCAAGCTTCATGGAGTGTGTGCAAATTGTCACAGTTCAGCTCCACACCTTCCTCTTCTTACTAGTTGTTTTCATCCTGTCTGCCTGTTTACTAACTCTCATGTAATTTCAGATCCTGCTAGTCACTCCCTCCTCGTCAGCCCTCATTCCCTTCACCTGGTCCTCCTGCCCGTCTCACCTGCAGCCCATTCCCTCATTAGTCCCTCTCTACTTAGGTCCCCTCACTTGCTCCTGTCCTCTGCCAGATTGTCTTGTGTGTTTCTGACCAAGCGCTCCAGCGTTGTATAGTGTGTGTACCTGTTTCTGCCTCAGGTGTGTAGGTCCTTTGTGATTTCCTGAGTGTTCATTGGTTAGTAGTGATGGCGAGATGAAGCCTCATGAGGCATCGAACCACTTCAGCCAATTGGTTCGAGAAAGGGTTCATTACTCGAAGCTTCATGTGCACACGACACCACCTAGTGGCCAGAAGTATAATCACAGGCAGCTGTATCTGAACCACAATGTGATGCATTGAGTTGTTGTGTCTGTTATGGCTGTTGGGAATGACTGAATTACAAAAATGTATGCCCAAATAATTTCTGTAAATAAATGATCACATATGTGCATAATAAAATATGTTTTGACTGTATCCTGTGTGTGAACATTTTCCCACACAGATTTAGCTTACCTTATTAGGAGTTATCAAATCAAAGTGTTCCCACACAGGGGAAATCCTCCTCTTCCTAGCTGGCTCCATCTTATCACCTATCCTTCTCACCTCACTCTCCTAACTCTCCAAACTATCTCTCTCTCCAAACTCTCCGAACTGTCTCTCTCTCTCCAAACTCTCAACCAACAACACACATTTTGAATGGAGCCTGAGGGGTTTATATTGCTGTCAAACCTCCCGGCAAAATCTGAACCGCTTGCCGAAGCAGTCACGTGGTACAGTCGGGTAGCGAGGCTTCGGACGTCATCATTTTTGGCTCCTCCCCTACATGAAGCAAGCCTCGATACGCGCTTCGAGGAAACGCCCCCTCCATTACTCGACACACGCTTCGAAGCGTCGGCACATCTCGTAACAACACTATTGGTTAGTATTTTCACAAATTGTCGACAGACACACAAATCACAGTGTAGGATTTCGTGTGACGAGTACTTTACGCACCGCGTCACAACACATCCATGTTTATATCTCTCGGTGTGAATCACATACGATCTCACGGGAGGAAGGCAGCGGAAAGCCTACTGATTCCTCTAGAATTTGAAACTTATTTATCTGCTGTATTATCGCGGAGATATGAATATTTACAAAACGTAAACATCGTTCAACGCAGACCTGCGTCGCAAGTCCCGGAAGGGTTAAGAGGTAAGTACAGTTTCTTTCAGAAGAAGTGTCTGCAGGCTGGTGAATCTCAAGATCCTCGGCACTCATCCTGCAAATATGACAGACATTTTGGTTGTGATTTTACTGGACTGTGCAGAAGCAACAAAAGGCACAGAAACATGCCTTTTACATGAGGAGTGTGAGTACGGCACTATGCTGCATTAAAAATAAAAGACCCGTGACTCACTCAAAACGGGTCTGACACAAGTGCTCTACAAGGTGCGCCACGATTTTAAAAACTAGTGGCAACTGCTCCGGCACGGCAGCTCGCGGCTCCCGGCAGGTCCCGAAATGCCGCGGCATGTCCAGAGAGCCACAGCAGGTGCGGCTCGCGGCTCCCGGCAGGTCCCGAAATGCCGCGGCATGTCCAGAGATGCCACAGCAGGCGCGGCATGTGCCGGTACCGGCGCGGCATGTCCAGAGATGCTCCAGCAGGTAAGCGGCAGGTGCCAGTGCCGCGATTTGAGCTTGCCCTCTCTCTCAATTTAAGTTTTCGATTTGGTGTGCGCTTGGAACAATTTCATTGTCAACTTCAGCAGAGGTTCTGTGTAGTGGGAGCTGTCTCTCAATTTGTCGCTCAACCACAAAGAACATGATCCACTTAAAGAAACGTATAGGCAAGGCAAGTTTATTTGTATAGCACATTTCAACAAGGCGATTCAAAGTGCTTCACATAAAACCATTAAGAGCATCAAAACATAATGCAGAGAAAACAGGATTTAAAACAGTTAAGAAAACATTAAAACAGTCAAAAAGCTAAATAAAAATTGAATACAAGTTGCAGTGCAGTTTAAGAAATAAAATGCAGTAGTGAGATGCAGCAATTGAATCTGGATCAATTAAAGGCAACAGTAAACACAAGTCTTCAATCTGGATTTAAAGGAGCTGAGGGTCTCAGCAGACCTGCAGCTTTCAGGGACCTTGTTCCAGATATGTGGAGCAGAAAAGCTGAACGCTGCTTCTCCATGTTTAGTTCTGACTCTTGGAACAGAAAGTAGACCCGTCCCAGACGACCTGAGGGGTCGGGATGGTTCATAAGGTAGCAGCAGATCACAAACATACTTAGGCCCTAAACCATTCCGTGCTTTATAAACCAGCAGCAGGATTTAAAAGTCAATTCTTTGTTTGACAGGAAGCCAGTGCAAAGACCTCAGAACTGGTGTGATGTGATCCACTTTCCTGGTCTTAGTGAGGACTCGAGCTGCAGCGTTCTGAATCAGCTGCAGCTTTCTGATTGACTTTTTACAGAGGCCTGTGAACACACCGTTACAGTAGTCCAGTCTACTGAAGATGAATGCATGGACAAGTTTCTCCAAATCCTGTTGAGACATAAGTCCTCTAACCCTTGATATATTCTTCAGGTGGTAATAGGCTGATTTTGTAATTGTCTTGATATGGCTGAGGTCTGAATCCATAACTACACCTAGATTTCTGGCTTGGTTTGAGGTTTTTAACGTCAGTGATTGAAGCTGAGCGCTGACTTTCAATCGTTCGTCCTTGGGACCAAAAACAATTACTTCTGTTTCTGGCACATCCAGTTATTGATTTCTTCAATGCATTTAGCCAGCCCTTGTATGGGACTATAGTCCCCTGGTGATATAGTTATGTAGATTTGTGTGTCATCTGCATAATTATGATAACACACTTTGTTGTTTTTCATAATCTGAGCCAGTGGAAGCATGTAGATGTTGAACAGAAGAGGCCCCAGTATTGAGCCTTGGGGAACACCACATGTCATCCTAGTCAGCTCTGATGTGTAATTAGCTACCGACACAAAGTATTGTCGGTCCTTCAAGTAGGATTCAAACCAGTTAAGTGCTGTGCCAGAGAGTCCTACCCAGACTTTCAGTCTGTCTAGTAGTATGTCATGATCAACCGTGTCAAATCCATAAATAAAAGAATACTAGATATCTGAATGAATCTATGTGGTAATTTAATTTCTGGCATGAAAACAATAGTAAGTTTGTTAAGACAAACATATCATGTCATTAAAGCCCGACTGCATGTACTGGAGACCCATTTTCCAAACATGTTTTTCTTTTCAGTTTATGTGGTATACAACACATTTAGGGGCAGTAATGTAATTCTCAAAATCATTTCCTGTTTTATTTCAGCAAATATCATTCTGACATTGCAATGTGTATCTTTTTCATCATATTTAGCACAATCATAGTATGAATGTCTAATCCGAATATTGTAACAAAACCCTCAAACTTCAAATTGTAGTTTTGCTGTGTTTCGTTTCAATTTCACCCAAATCCTTTAAAAACAATTAAAAATTTGTAATCTATTTCAATCTTAGGGTCAAGGTTTGAGTTTTTTTACATAAGTATTTTTCTTATTAAACATGAGTTACTACTAAAGAGTACTGATTCATAAACTAGTACTCGAAAACACGCACAGCTGTGTGTGCTGCTGTCTGCAGCAATTCAATGTAATAACTGCAATGACACCATATTAAAAGGTGAAGATGTAATGACTGTAGCTTCACTAGTATGAACCAGAGATTAAAGGATCTATCAGGCAAAATCAGTTACTCAATGACAGTAGTATCTACTTTACAATGTACATCCTCTGACATTCTGAACAGTATAAACTATGGATAGGACATTACTTTGGTTTATCTGTTGATCATTGAAGGATTTACAAGTATGAAGTGCTAGCACCACCATCTGGTGACAAAGATTACAACAGTGTCAGTATTCAGTACGGGTAATGCAGATATTACAAGTCTGCGTAGAAGCCCAAAACAGGAGAGCAGCCTCATGTTTAAGATATTACTCAAACTGTATTTCATGTTTATAATTTTTCAAAAATGCTGTGAACTTTGATGTTTCTTGTGACAATCGTCCTGTTCTGTTGAGGTAAAGTAGCAGCTGGTTTTATCCATTACTGTACACAAATCAACATACAACTAAAATAATTCAGACCCCTTTGTCTCAGGAATTTGCTTTTGTTTGATTGACAGAAGGGAATGATAAACAGACACAAAAAGATTGGAATTCACTGCTATATTAAAAAAAAACTAAAATATGTAGCTTTAGTATCAAAGACATGCCAATATAGCAATGGGTATCTGTTTATAATGTTGTAAAATAATAATTATATCAACTATTTAATAAACCATAGGAATTCAAATCACTGCACACGTAAATGCCTGCCAACAAGGACTTTTGATTACTTTGACAGCCCCCAATAATCTCTTACCTTGTGTGCTCCAGAGAAGAAGATTTGTGGTGCTTTCCAAACTGTGCTGACCATTTCTGAGTTTCTGGTCCTTTGGGATTACGAGGCATTTGTCAACATCCACTTGTGGATAGATGACCTCCAGCCCACCACTTTAGAATTAGTTCATTATTTTATCTCTCTTCAATAAACACTTCTGTTATCTGTATTGAGGGCAAAGTGAACAGGCTCCCACCCTGTGATAAACATATCCATCTTATTTAAAAAGGTTAAAGAACTGCCATTAGCAAAAGTGCATATGTGCAACATTAAGCTTCAGTTCAGATGCTTCTGTCTTTGCCGTGTTCATTTTATGTATGGTTTACCCATCATTACAATTGTACTATGATCACAGCTATCTGATGCATTATGGGCTACTTACTGACAGAAAGAAGTATCCAGAAAGCTCATGGTGTCTGGTGTTGCCTCCACATGGCAAAACCCCAAAACACAGGCACATAACATCAGAAACGGTCCCGGCACAGCCTGTAGAACAGCAGCGTTCAGTTAGTCAAGAAGTCATTATTATCAACAGACAAATGAGTTTTGCTTATTTATGTTTCAATCTGTTAGATTTATATTGTATATAATATATTCTGACTGACACAGATAATCAAAGGAGGCCTGTCCACACTGACAGCTTGGGAAGAGTGTCACAGTATATTACCTTGTCGTTTCTAGTTCAGTAGAAGTTTAACTTCCATCTGTCCAGCAGTAGTTCGAGAATGATACATAAAAATTGTGATTGCAAGTGGTGGAGAGTAGCTGAAACCGAGGTACTTCCTAATTACTGCTTTAATGTAGGCCCGCAACTAACATGAAATACCTTGCTGATTATTTAGTTATTGTTTGGTTTGCAAGATGTCAAAATTGTTTAAAGTTCCCAATGCTAACGATGCCATTCTTTAAAATGTTACTTTAAATATATATACTTTAAATATTGCTAATTAAAGACACTCCAAACAAAGAAGTCAGGTAGAGATTTCTGTGTATATTGAATCCCAATCAAAACCCCTGGATCCCAGTTCCTGATAAAATAAACTAAAATGTACAGGATTACTGCAGCAAGGGGGGTAAAGTGTAAGAGACACAGTAAAAACACTAATAAAAGCAGTAAGAATCCACAATAACTGAATATTATATACAAACACATCTGGATCTCATCCCCTTTGACAAAGTCAATCATCATACCTGGTCAAGCTCTCCTATAACTTTCTTGAGATAATACAATGGAGAAGTTTAAGCCTTACTTATTGCACACATTTATCAGGAGTGTAAATATTTGCAAGTATGGACCAAACTCTTCACGTTTTATAGAGATTCATGACTGGAAGTTTAGCAGGCAGATTTTGAAATAAATTTGGCTCCCTAAATAATACTGCATCGAGAGTGCAAAGTACATTTTTGAGGAATGAGATGATCCCTTCCTTTTAGACCATAGTCTGGTGCAGGTCATGGTTAATACCAAGGATATTGATACCTGGGCTTTGGGTATCGGCCGATACTAAGCACTGATTCAATACTGTTTAATTAATAAGCCTTTGGCTCACCGTGTGAAAGTGACAGGGATCATTCTTTTATCGGTAAGAAAACATCCTGCTGTACAATTAATTGAAAAAAATATAAATGTGCTGAATTGTTATTCATTAAAATAATTGTCACCTGATCCAGCTAAAAGTCAATATCTGACCGATATCAGCATCTGGCCATAGGAAAGCTATGAATCTGCCCCTCACCGGTGTGAGTGTGAATACTTAATATAATTTCCCCATCTTATTCTGTTGCTTGTTTTTCCACCCATGTTGCACCAAATTAATTTTAGAAAAGTAAACACGGAGTAGAAAATTTTGAGCAGATTTCATATTTTATAGCGTTTTAAGTTTGGCTGTGATGCAACCTTCCTGTCATGCCTTATCACCAGCAAACACAAGTCATTTCCTTTTTCATTCCTTCTGAGTGCTTATTCAATAGAACATGTATTTCAAAACCCTGTAGGGTAGAAGCATCACTTCACTACAAATATAGAAAGCAGTTCTGTGCCAAAACACAGTCCAGTTCAGTTGCAGACACACTGTTAATACACAGTTAGTGCCAGTGAAGCATTCATTGGTTTTATTCTTATTTCTGTTCTCAATCGTATGTGGCTGTCATCCAAATCTGTAGTATTTTCTAAAATCCTATATAGCTATGGCCCTGTTTGACATAAAAGGGGTCGGCAAAACAGTGCTAAAATCGACACGATAATTTACTCATCAATCCACCTGACACACATGCAGGGAGAAAGCCATGCAGACATCATGTTGTGAGGCAGTACATACAGCTGAGCCACCCTACTAACGGCTGGGCTCTTCTTAATTAAGCAGCAAACAACTATTTTAAATGTAAAGATATAGTGTAGTAATGTTTCCCAGAGCAGAGAATGAGTTGCTCTCCCTCCTGACAGCTGAAAGACACCTGCTCTGAAGAAAAGTATTATATGCACGTATAGAGTGTTTGCACTGGGCCGTTCTCCTCACAGGTCTGTGGTGAATGGCAGCCACAGACAAAGCAGGAGCAGCTTTTGGATTAGTCATCTGGTCGCAGTGGCAGCAGGTGTGCCGACCAGGAGTGGATGGTGTTGATGGCCAGCAGTGACAAACAGCCAACCTGACTGGAACAATCACACTATCTGATGGAACTTGTGGCAGCTGCTACAACAGTATATTTTGTGGATGAAAAAAAAAGGTGTAACTGTCAAAAAAAAACTTCTAGTCTTAACACTGATTATATAAAATGTGTTTTTAGCATTTCTTTTATAACTTATCTGTGTTTGAACAAGTTTCACACGACAAAGTATAAGGGTCTCCTCTCCTCTTTAGCATGTCTTATCAGCCCACCCAGCCATCAGTTATCAGGGAAGATCAGTCCAGGCAGGAAGAGTGAGGGATGAAGGGAAGAGGCGACGAGTAAACTTCCTGTGGAATGTGCCTCTTTTCTCCAGTAAAGGGTGGAGTGCGTCTTACAGACAGAAGAGGGGAGCATTTGACCCTATTTCTTTTTTTAAATCATTTGTGGTCACGGTGCACTAAACGAGGATACTTCCCTGTGTTAGTAAACAGAGACGGTTGTTTCGGGAAATACGACTTTTTTTGTTTTTTCAGGAATGAGGAAATTAACAAGTAATGGCAAAGTCTTAAGTGAAGCAGAGTCCATTTAAATTGTTGTGAAAGAGTCCCAAGTTGACTGCAATATCACGTGAATTTAGTTTCAGTCAAAAGGAGGATTATCTTCTTAAATTGATCATAGCAAAATAGAATAAGATCATGCTGCGTAATATGATCTAAAGCAATACACTTTATATCAGTTGTATTTCTTTGCTGCAATTCAAACCACAGATTAATTAAAAAAGTTTAATAGTGAGCAAAATCTCAGAGAAACCAGTCTACATCAGGTCTGCATCTGTGACTATTTTTTTTAAACTATTTCAATACTTAAAATGCAATTTCATCAAGGAAGTGATTCCGGAGTTGAATGGTCTAATGTTTGTTTTGGTTTCCGAGGTCTGATCAGAGGGGATTACTGAGCAAACACAACGAGAAATGGCTGTTCGCCTCTGTGATAACAGATTCTCTCAGAGTTTATCGAGATGACCCTGAGATCACCATCCCGATGGAGAAACTCTCAAAGCAAAAGCCATTTCAATCTCCACCAGATTTCTCGTATATTAATACATGTATCAATCTCTGCACAAATAAAGAATTCAACACAACAATTCAACCGAATAATACTTCAGATATATGCATGTGTGCTGTCACAGCTACAGTGTAACACATGCCTGTCAGCACACATACATATATCTGTAACTGTTACAGATATATGCATGTGCTGTTTGAACCTGGAGATTCAACCAACATTCTTTGGTTTTAATATTCCTGATTGAATTTCCTTTCATTTATCAAACAATGATGTGGGTACTAACCACCATTTCACATTATCTCCAGCAATTCCTTACAGATGATGTAATTATTTTTAATATACACACACACACACACACACACACACACACACACACACACACACACACACACACTGGATAATCAGCTGTGCTGATTATAAAAGCTCAGATGTGGTCAATCTTAAGTGAAAAGTTCACACTGTATTTAGACACCACCACTGAAAATAAAGCAGATTGTTTCCCACATCGACGGGAACA
This sequence comes from Myoxocephalus aenaeus, assembly GCA_038501785.1. NCBI lineage: Eukaryota > Metazoa > Chordata > Actinopteri > Perciformes > Cottidae > Myoxocephalus > Myoxocephalus aenaeus. The sequence goes on from JBAMJR010000031.1 coordinate 5,388,313, forward strand.
GAGATCCCTTTCATCCTAGAGTACCTCCTGGCTCAACAGACTGCATCCCCCTGGTGGGCTGTAATACCATGCTAATGAGTAGTCAGTGGAGTCCTTAGGCCTGACCTTGAGCTCCCTGGAGGCCACTCCAAGAGCAAAATTGATATGGTACATGTACAATGTGGTACACGGCTGGTTTGGAAAATCCACTCAACGTCATAGTCTTCTTCCTGCCTAATGATGGTTCAGGTGGTTGAAAACAAGAAGATATTGTGCATTCTGTTTAAGTTTCTATCAACATAAATACCAGTCCATGTGTAACAAAAAAAGCATATCTTTGTTGGATTAAAAATGAAGAAAATCTACTGAGATTTATCTTTTGATATCTAAACCAATCAAATTCTCTTTTTCTTCTTCATATTTGTAGTTTTCACTTCATATCGACTCAACACCCCTTTCCCTCTTATGTACAATATTCATCATCATCATACATACTATATCTAGTGCTAATATGCAAAAGTGTATTTTTATAATGAAGATTTAATCATAGGTTTTCATTGTACTCTAAATAAATTAGTGGGTTTGTTGTGGTTCTTACCGCAACTGACACAGAGGAAAAGTCCTCTTGCACAAACCAAGTGAAAAATGAAACGTTTTTTACATTGATGTTAGGAAAAGTAATGATAACCAATGTGGCAATTTGTATTAAATGAAAACCCAACAAAACACTTTTCAATCACCCACAGAAAAGCAATCTCTCAGTCAGCCAAAATTAAACATTGGCTTTAACTTCTGAGATGAAAAGTCATGTGAGATGAGATGGGACGGGCAAGTCTGTCGTTTTTGAGCAACAGGCTCTCCCCAACAGACACCAAACTGATATCAAGAGTCAAACTTCTGGTCAGAAAGTGTTGGAAGGTATTGCATTTCAAATTGTAATCACACACTACTACTAATACATGTAATTTAATTGAAAAAGTTATACATTACTGCACTGTCTAACACTGGGTTTAAATGTTCTTTTAGATATCTAATATTTAGATTCTTTTGAGATATTTTTATGAAGTAATTCTCCTCATCATGGAAAAACCTTCAACACATTATTCTGACGATTAGAAAATGTGGTCAAAACTATTCTGGTCTCAGGAAAAGCATATATATCTGACCTGTTTTCATTTGATCCCTCCCAACCAAAGTTAATCTCTTGATAATATTACGCAACGAATATCAGCTCTCGATAGTTATCTGCCGCTTAATCGTCTTTTTCTTGCTGCTAATTTATGTTATTATATCAACTTTAAAACTCTACTACCGGTCAAGCTCTGTCAAGAGTATCATATAAAAAGTGGATGACGTCATGCTAATCAAAATGATGCATGTACATTTTACTGGCACCAGCAGGAGTCTAAAATAAAAAATACTAAGTGTTGTGAAGGTCATGTAAGTCCATCGCTGAACCCTCATTGCGTACGTGCAGAACGGACTTGCTTCGAGAAGAGACTCAGTCAAAGCCTACTTCATGCTTGGCTGAGGGAAAAGGTGGACAAACATAAGACAAATGATCAGTCACTGTAAAATGAGATGGATGGTGTGAATTGAAGCAGGCATTAAGGGGGTTGTCATACGCATCAGCAATGTTTCCTGAGCATGAAATCTCATCTCTTGTCTTTTAACACGCATGTTTCTGGCAGGCCAATCCCTCCAAAATGAAATAAACTGAGCGGCAGTAGGAAGATAATGCCTGCTTAGAGTCTATTTTCAGAAACCCTTTATATGCCACTGCATGTTTGCATTACTGTTATACCTAAAATGTTAACTTTTACTCACTCTATTGTGGACATCTGGTAATGTAATCTAATCATGGCACTGCTAGTTTTGCTGCTTGTCCTACGGGACTCCATTTCTCCCCAGATATCAACAATCAGTGACATTTGGAAGTAAAATGTGTTCATAACCCATAGGAATGATAATAACTCCAAAAATAAGACATGCCGCTGTTTTTGTTTTTCTGAATAGGCTGCATGAAATTGATTTGGAAATTAATGATTACCTAGAAAACATATTGACATAACAGATTAAACAAAATGTGTTCTTGAACAATGGGCACAGTTGTATATGCAACTAACTCACAGCAAGAAGGTTCTGGGTGTGAATGTCAACCCTGTTCTTTATTTATTTTATATAAGTTTGATTTTCTTTAAATTCAAATCTGATACATGCAAATCAGGTGGTTTACAGATGTTGCTATTGTTTTGCTAGAAACATTTGAAGAATATTTCTCTGATATGCCACTTCATGAAAGCAATTCAAAGAATAATTCTGGTTTCCATCATTCTTCTCAGTAAGTAGAAAGGTGCAAAGGTGGCATACTGAACTAAACATTGTAATAGTCCCAACGATGAGAGACAAACTACAGTAAGCACCAATTCACAAAGCTGTCCTTTTAAACTGCGCTTGAGCTGGATCATAACGTCCTTTCATCATAGTCAAAGTGGACTAATTGCTGATGCATTAATTTACGGAGTCACAGAAAGGTGATGACAATCTGCACTACATATAATCAATTTCCTTTTCCTTGGCTGTGGTTGGTTATAAATCATAATACCAGATGGGTGGGTAAAGTGGTGACAATTTGAGATAACCGTTCATCCCATAGATCATTGATTGCAGGCTGGGAGAGGATTAACGATATATGAGATTTTGCAAAATGTCCTGAGAAAACCGAGAAACTGTCTGCCCTCAGTCGCTGACAGCATGAGGTACATGGTTAGCATTACTTTTTCCAAAAACACCAGCACCTGCACAGGGCAATTCAGTTCCGTCAGAACACCATTTCCTGATCCAATCATGAATGTCTAATGTGCCCCGTTATCATGCCAATTATTATGAGGGACTGAACTGTACTGTGCTGGCAGTGTGCCAATATGTCACTGGCCATAACAGCTATGTGGTGAACTCACATCCATTAATGTGATGTAATCCCAAGGAGCTCTAAGCTTCTCTCAGGAGATGTGGTCATATCTGAAAAACCCTCCATTATTACTGTGTCTGATACATCACAATAACATTTAATGCACACCTAAAATAGCTTTTTACGGTATCAGAGGGAAGCATGCGCCTTAGTTGGAGTCCTTAACACAAACACAGCAGTCTGTTTAATGGTCAAAACTGATATTACGAAAACAAATCAAAGATCACCTGACAGCACAGCTGTTTTCACAGCTACAGTTGAGCAAGGCTGTCATTATGTCTCATATTATGGCACAGGCTAAACAAGCAGTGAAGTATACTTCTTTCTGTTTGGGTTTTGTGTATCATGGAGTAACACGTTCCTAAAAACGCAGTATACACTAAGGAAAAGTGTGTATGAGTCAAAAGAAAAGTGGCCAGAACACAGATTCTAAGATAGCAAATAATCATCATAAATTGGTTAATTAACTTTGTATCCAGCAGTCTGAGTAACAACATTATCGATTATGTGGTCCCTGATTCAGAGTTATTTAGGAAGCAGTTATTACCAATAATTACCAATTAGTAGATAACATTATGTTGTCCCATATATGCTGCTGCAAAAATAAGCAACCAATTAGTCTGTTTTAATTTAAAATACGTTTGACAAGATAATACCAACTCACTGTCCACTAAGCTTGTTTTTTCTTTCCAAGCTTCTGGATGGAGTGTGCTTAGTTGTGATAGAGATGCACCAGTTGACATGCAACCTTATTAGTTATGATTTTATCCATAGCACTTTTAGTGTACCTTTACATTTTTTTCACACCAAACATTTAGATTTGTCATAGCAGCAAAAGCCATGAAATCATATTTAGCAAATTGAGCAAATTCCTGCGTTATCTTCTATGCATTCATGAGCACTACAAGAACATTTTAAGCCTTTGGATTTATTCAGCAACTGTCTCTTAGTCCTCAATGTTGGTGTCGTAAGTCAGAAAACCTCAACTGGATTTAACTGTGGCCGCATTGTGGCCGGGACTGCCAGAGGGAATGGCCATGTGGAGCCCAGCGTGAGGGCCTGAGAACAAGACTGGAATGTAGATTTACCAACTCACAAGCTACAGTAAACTGCATTTCTGGGCCTAAAATAAACCCTAGAGGCATTATAAATAAATATATAGATGGATGCAACTATCTCTTGTTTTCCTATCTAGAACGTATACCTTCTGTCTCAAGGGAACAGCCTTTGAAGAATATAATTGTACTGGGATTCCCATTGGTCTGAGCAAAGTTCCCACAAATTCCCATTGGGCCATGGCTCTCAGTGTGTGTGTGTGTGTGTGTGTGTGTGTGTGTGTGTGTGTGTGTGTGTGTGTGTGTGTGTGTGTGTGTGTGTGTTTGTTAGAGGTTAATCATGCTGCCGTAAAGAAACCCGGACATGTCCAAGTTAACAATAGTCTCATGTACCCCCACCCTTCACTCCCACATCACCACCCAAAGTCCTCATTTCCCGTTGTCTCCTCCAGTAAAAACAGGCCTGTGTTATCTCCTCAATTGCTGATAATGCCTCACAAATGCAACACTGTTTGTTCAGCCATTATGGACTAAAGTTGCCAGAAAAGCCTCTGTACTTTTCAGCCACTATCAGTGATGTCTAAAAACGGACCTGTTCCCCTAGAAATCCATTTGTGCCAGGCTACTCCTTGCACTGCTTAATCCCATACATCAGAGTTTCATCATATTTTTTAAGCTGCTCAATTTATGTACTGATAAGGACGCAGCATTCTGGTATGTCACGATCTCCAATCAGCTCACAGTTTCACTAGTGCTGACACAATTTGTTCCTTTGAATCCGAAAACAAACCGGCTGCAGGTGGATAGGAGGTTAAGACCAAAGGTTAGAAGGTGGAATGCAGGTTTATCTGATCTGGAATGAAAGCCTGATCATCTGATGAAATGTGTCTGGAATTACAAACGGCGCCTAGAATGGCATACCATCCCACAAACCCAGGTCACTCCCTAAAGCCCTGGAGATGATGCAGAGAGAGCAAACACTATACAGTGCTTGGAGGGACTGAAAGGCTCATACTCAGACCACACACTAACAATTACAGCTGTTTCTTTCTTTTTTTATTTACAGTGCAGGATTTGTCGCTTGATCAAAGACTTGCTATTTTCTGCTCACTCAGACATGGAGGATGGAATGTCACCTTTTACTGTAGCTAAAGTTAACATGAATATGTTGCTCGATAAGCTGACATCATGTTAGAGGTTTGCACAAGGCAGAGAGTCACATTTGTTAAATCAATCCTCATAAAGTACTCATGTTATGATGTCCTGTCAAAGTTTTCAGAGTTGCCTGGAACTTGAATTCAAAGGCTGAAACCGATTGCCAGCCTCATCACTGTGAGCGACTGTGGGTCAGTGGTGAGCAGGGTCCTCCTTCAATCAGAGCAAGACACTTAACCCAAATAGCTCCCGTAGCTGTGCCTACGGTGTATGAATGTGTATGAATGTTAGTTACTCCTGATGGCCAGGTGGCACCTTAGCTCCTGCCATCAGTGGATGAATGGGTGTGAATAGGTGAATGATGACAAGTAGTGTTAAAGCGCTTTGAGTGGTCGGAAGACTAGAAAAGCGCTATACAAGTACAGTCCATTTACCACCCCTCATCTGCTCGACTACCAGGATGGCCGAGAAAAGTCAACCTCTTTCCTTTTATGTGGCTTTCATGCACACTTAGATCTTGCCATCTGGGCTCTACCTGAACCACAGATGGAGGTCAAGTTTACACAGCACACACACGGCAACCCCATTCATTTAACACGGCAACATGCGGCACTGGACATTTCATTTATGCCACGATCGCATCCAGGGTTAAGTAAAGCTCAGTGGGAAAACTTGATTTGATTGAATGACTGAGTATGAGAGTGCACCTGTTATGAATTAACACATAGTTTGATACACTGCATGTTCATACAGTAGCACCGTGTCAACAATAATGTAGCAGCAGCATTTCTGAATTGTGTGTGGTATGCATTAAATGACTAAAAACACATCATATTTGATTGTTTTTAAATGTAGAAAAGCTATGATGGTGACGAGACAGGGATGGAGACAGTGGGCAATCTACAGTGAGATCAAATGTGTCCCTGTAGAAGAATGTGAAAAATGTCATCATGGTGCGCCTCTTCTTTTCAAGGTGATGTTGCAATCTTACATGTGCCAATTGTTACCAAACATACAAAAACACCAAACAGATGGTCCCTGTTGTACTCAGTCGGCCTCCTGTTTTACTCACTTTATCTTATCTCTTAAACATCAAATTATCTCTGGCCTAATGCTGGGCCTGCCCTCCTAGCACCAGGGATTCCTCATAGTGGGGGAGGAATAGGGGAATGCTGGAGACGACCAAACAGGCAGCAACCCAGGAAGCTCTAACTAAAGAAGGAAGCATTAGGCATGATTTCACTCTCAGATAAAGTTGGAATTCAATTAGAAGACACTCTTTGAGGACATCTAAATAGAGTGAGAACACAAACAGAGACAAGAGAGGGAAGGAATGAAAAAGCTTAATTGCTATGTGAAATCTACCTGAGAAATACAGTAAAACATTGTCCATACAAATCGATTGACTTTACTGCTATACATGACCAGTTAACTTGCAGACTTATTAACCAGACTGAGGTAACTCAAATCCAACCAATTCAAAGAATCTGAAAGCGAAAGAAAAGCTCTCTTGAGTTGCCATGGCTCACTGTAGAGGCCTATGGGTGTTTAAAAAAAAGCATGAGAAATCACTGAAGCATATTTAAAGAACTTTTACTCATCTCTCTCAGTGCACTTTCACAAAAACAGGCTTTATCATCCCCTCTATTAAGGCTAAGTGGCTCATGACAATAGACAGTATAATCAGATAACTTTATTTGATTTAAACTTCAGACTCTTGGCAGTATACGTCTGTCATTTGGTGTGAAGGTCTTCCTTCCAAAAACACACAATTTCAAGATGAGTTACTGAGCATAAACTGGAAAAGGGGTTATGAAAGAAATGTTTAATTGTTGCTGCTTATTGCATCCTTAATTTTGCAGCCCCTACAGACCGGTCTCCCACTGGGAGAAAACCATCATGACAAAATGGTTTGTGCGCTTGGCTTTTTGCGCATCAGCCACGTACACAAACAAAAGCCGTGCAAAGATTAGTGCAAACACAGGTGTGCATAGTGCAGAAAATGATGGGAAAAAACTGTGCATGGAAGTTCATGTGATCTTAGTCTGATATTCAGCTTAATATTTGACCGGAGGCTGCTAGTGTAAGATGCACCTGCACACCAAGGAGATCAATTCTAAGATCAATATTAAAATAATAATATATATATATATATATATTATTATTAATTTACTAATATTTGAGACTAAAGTAAATAACACGGCTCTAGGAAAGCAATGAATGAAATATCTCTAGATCCAAGTAGCGATCCCTCTCAACTCTAACTATTGTTCAAACACTTTTCACATTTCTTTAGTGACAATAATGAAGTTAATTTAACCTGGTTATGTCCTTAGAGCCCATTCTACAACAACAACATTTTCCCATGGCATGCAACAAAAACAACAGTCAGTCGAGGAAAACAGGACAAGCCTCAAATCACAAGAATGGAGAAACAGCTGGAGGCGTAGACATAGAAAACACATTTTTATCCTTACTTCAGTCCAATATGTGTAGCCCAAGAGAAATGGATCTTTTAAATATGATACTGTTGATAGAGCTGATAAGCATAAGATGTATATAAGGAGTCGCAAGAAGGGAAGGCAATTGCTTCCATATCTCAGCAAACTTCCCCATGTCGATTAAGTGCCCATTTGGCCTGGCGCTGCTATTTAGTGCCATTAAAATAAGTTTATAAGGGGACAATTCTTCTGCTAACTCCAGGTCTAATCTGTTAACATCAGGCTGCAATAGCAATGGGAATTGGAGATTTCTGCAGCTGACAGGGAGGGACAGGGAAACACATTCATAAATAATTGAAAGTTGTTGGTTGGGTGGAAACACACAAAAAAAAACTGCTCTTGTACATTACTTTCTAAGTTCTTATAACATTGGCCAGAAAGTTCAAATTCCAAAAGCACTCTGCCGTAACAAGCATCAACGTCCTTTTTAAGTTGCAAGTCTTTTGGGACAAGTTAAGTGTGATGATACCGAGATAGACAATACATCTATTCCCCCCCAGCAAATTACTATGTGCATGTGAAAGGGGTTGTACACAGTGAACAATCCTACATAAACACCCGAGGCTCTACATCTTTAAACTTATTGTTTTGGTTTTGCAGCTAAAACATGTACCGTTCCAGATGCAGTTGATAGTATGTGCGTTTCTTTTCTTTTTGCATCGCAGGAACAGGTCACAAAGCAAAGTGTGTGAAGTGTTTTCCTATGCAAGACCTGTATGGCATGGTCTCATTTATTTTAAAGGTGAAAACTTCAAGTCAAAGTGCAGTCAAGTCCAAATAAAGACTAAAATAAAGTCCTCATTTGTGTGACTGAAATCTAATTAAAGTATCAAGTCCAGAGCTCTTTGCACATTTATCAAATAGCTTTGAGTTGCCATTTCTTTTTGAAAGATCAGATTTTTATCTCTGTTTCACGTATAATACATTACTATCTGATGTGTTTCTCAACAGGCACAAATAGTCCTGCCCACCTGATCACACAGTCATTAGCCTGTTGCTGATAAGATAGTAATTACAGGACTAATCAAAATCTCAATGACCTGCAATCATAAATGTCCTAAACTGTAATCGACACTGTGTTATAGTGAAAGAAAGAAAGGTGAATGTCCACATCGATACAATTATATAATGTGAGTGACTGACACTGTGCTACATCGTCTGGTTTCAGTGGGTTGTCTAATGCGGTGGATACTTTATGTTGTGCACAAAGCAAATATTGAGCATTTCATGCCAAGTTCTCCCCAAAAGAAGGCAGAATTACACACATAATGTGGATTGGTTTCCCCTCAGCAATAAGATGTCCTGTTTGCATTTTTGAGCTGGTACTCAACTGGCCTTAGCTCAGAGGAGGAACCAAACACAGGGACCGACTGTTCTATTTTAAAAGTCAGAGGAACAGGTCTAAGCTCGTCAACTGCCTACAAATACCATTAGCAATGCGAGCAATGTTCCAAAGCAAAAGGAAGCTGGCTGAAGAGATGCTATCGCACACCGCACTCTCGTGTTTTCATGCCATTTGTGTCCCTCTGCTGTCTTAATCTCAAGACTAAAATCTTCTCCTCCCCCCACACATTCTGACATTCAAATTTACTCTTCTGCTTGCTCCATCGCCCGAGCGCAATTCAAGCATGAACTGGACATTCAAGATTTTTGTGAACATACAAGCTATTATGTTGCACGAGAAAACAATGTTGAGGTGTGCCCTTCTAATCTTAGTCTGTCTGCCATTGAGGAGGTGAGCATGCCAAGGGACTTGCGTGCAGGACAGGCATTTAGCAACAAAGGAAGGCAGATGCCGCCTTCCCCTCTTGTCCTTTTATCTTTAAAGCCCCATGGGATCAACAATTAGAGATACGGTCATGAAACTATCCCAAAGTAATAACACACCCTAATTTTATTTCAAGAAGCCTAATCCCAAAAAATAAAGTCATAATACTACAGCATGTTTTTCTTCTCAATGAGGGATCATTTAGTCATAGGTTACACAACCCAGTTCCCCTTCCTCTACATTTCCTTTTTCTCGGCTTTATCTTCAATCAGCATGTTAAGCCGTTTTTACAATATGCTTTACTTGGCGCCAGGGTTGAGCCCTCTAACAAAGTCTTAAAGGTGCAGTCACTCTGGGCACCAATTGAAATCAGCTTTATCAAAAACTTGTTGCACAGATATTTTAGTTCATTAAGCATAGGTAGAGTTCATGTTACATTTTGCACAACAGATGGTTGTGTTGAACCGTGTAGTTAGCATAATCTGGATTGTTAGTGCTTTCCCCCCTCATGATAGGATTTGAATGCTGCATCTGACAATAATCTTGATGAGAGCAGTGAGACTAAGCCCAAATAGTTAAGTAACGGGTTTGAAAACCTATTCAATTTGCAAAAAAATGCGATAATACTGAATAGAGTCTCTGTGGGTCTATCAGTACCAGCCCTTGGACATAAAGTAGCAAACCAATGTTCACACACAAAAAAATGCATTAGCATTAACACTGTGATTAATTTCTCTGCCCTTATGTCAAGAGCTCAATACATGAACATGGAAACATGTCAAAAGGTTCTCAGCACTGCTGATAATAATAGCCTTCCAGCTTGTATTATTTTATGGGGTGTGATGATCAGAGGGTAAGAGCAATTAGAGGGTGAAAACAAAATGCCTTAAATGGAGACATTAGCAATTAAAAAAGTGAACATAAACACAACTGGCACTGAAGGTAAAAGCAACACAAAACAAAGTGGCAGTGATCATTATGATGGACTACATTAACACATTCCTAAAAGATGTTATATGCTAAATAATGCCCAGCCTCCATTTTCAGATTTTCTCTTATTCTGTGGTCTGTATTTTTGATTTACAGTTTGAAAACAAAATGCATGCTCAATACGTATATGTTGACACCTACCTGGGCCCTATTCCTCGTACATGGTTCAACAAAGTCGATCAAATGTCATATTATCCATCTTAAATTACCGAGATGATTGACGTCAGGATATGTCGGTTCCTCAAAGGCGGATCATTTTATCCTGAAAATAATCCAGCAAACTCAGTAAACCAGGTACGAGGAATGGGGCCCTGGTAGTGTATTTTCACAGAATAAATATGTTTCTGAAATGAAATTGACCTAATTTAGAAAATAAAATTAACTTAATGTGAAGTTAATACATTCATAATACAATTCTCACAAAATATAAAATGTCTCTTATTTTTGAAATTTGTTTTGTTCAATTAAAAATACATTTGGATTCAACTCAATGGAATGCTTTAAAACTGTTGTGGGGTTTTGAATTAAAATGTATGCAATGTAAAAATGTTAATTTTTGCCTTGGTGATTGTCCTCCCATTCTCAATACGCACACCTCAGATTATCTGCTACTTTCCATGGAGGTTCTTTTTAATTTTGCAGCAGGTTTTACACTGAGAGAGAGCTTTTCTGTAAGCAAGTGCTTTTGCACTTGTATAATTAGAGTGATTGCAGCATATATGGGTGTGTGCTTGTTTTATCCACAGATGAATAGTAAAGAGGTCTTGGTTAGATACACTACAGCTGCATTAAATAGCATTTTCCAAGAATTATTCAGAGATCTTTCCTTCTGACCCTTAAAATACAATAAATGACCTATAATGAGGCCACTTATTGTGGGAGGTGCGGTGCAAAGCAAGATACAATGACCTGCCTTGAAACACTGTGGTTAGAAGCACTGTGCAAACGTACATGACAAGTCTGTGGAAACATTTGGTTACTGCAGTGTAACCACTGAGGATACAGGCCAGTCAAAAGGGGTTATGTGAGCTCAAATATGGACTGTTTATATCTTTATTATAAAAAACAACATCTTAAGGCTGACTGACGGTCTTTTAATGTCTTAATTATAATACGGTGGACTTGCAGCCAGAGGAGATAGGTGGTACACCTTGTTTATTAAGCAAGGCATAAACCTCTCATTCACTGTGCTGGGCTTTGACATTAGTCTGGAATATGTGCGTATTAGACACAGTGAGTAGTAGAGCATGTCAGCACGTCACTCCAGGTAATGTCTGCACAGTATCTCGTTTTCCACTCATGCTTAGAATATCTGAGCAGGACGGTGAGAGTTTGCTGGTCAAAATGACACAAAAGTGTTTGCTTGGAACAATTTAAACAAAAAGTAGTGTTCTTAAATCCAAGGGGCATTTCTTGAGCGTGCTGTGGTGCTTGACATTGTTCTTGACGCTGTATATTAATCCCTGTCGTCTGTTAGATAATATCAAAGTTACCAATTTGGGAGAAATCAGGGGATTAGCAGCCACAGTAGTTTGGCGTATTGATAACGGATAGATGTTTGTTGACGGGACTGTTTGGAATACATAACACGCTTTCATCCCAGCTCATCACATACTGACCCTTGGTCAGGGCCCTTGGCGTCACCAACCCATAGGTAGCCCAGCACATCAAACCACTAAATGGTTGCAGTAAACACTTGGTTAACATTGTGAATTCAAACAATACCACTAAGTGTGGTTTAGAAACATAATTTAGCTACGGATAACTTGTATCTTTAAAATTACAAGACTTTGGGACAGAAACACCTGTCTCAAACAAATCAACCCAGTGTGAGTTTCTTCGCTCTGTATACCACATCATTACATTTGTGGTGCATTTTCTCTGAGCGTCTTTTATTAATGACACAAATGTTTTTCACATTGCAATGACAAGAAAGCCCGGCTGTGTCTCATACTGACACTGGAGGGCGTCGCCTGCGTCAGTAGCAATGACAATGGGTTGAAACACAAGAAAGGAATATGGCCCTGGGAAGTTTAGGCTCAATCCCTGAATTGGATGATGAAATGCTGCCTAATGCAAAGTGTGGCAAAAGAGAGCAATGTGCCAAGGAGAAGAAGAGGTTCACAATTATGAAAGCACTTTTGGTTTTCAAAAAGCTTTGCAAATGTTTAATGAAATAGGAAACACATGTTAACATGTCTATTCAGCTTCATGAGTACACACAATATTACCCACATTTGCTCTGTGCTGTTCTTGAGCCCCTATTTTACTGACACGCTCAATTAACAGGCCGGTGTTTTGACTCACATTCTTCTTGTGTACTGATCATCAAGACTTCACATGCAGCTAATCTTTATCTGGCATGTTTACCTGACAGAGGATTTCACCTATACTGGTGGATCTCACCTAGATCGCCATTGGTAATTCAGTGAGATCACAGGTGGTAATGAACAATTACGGGGATTCATGTCAACTAAACACCCACTGGCTGCAGAGGGCCAACATGTTGCTTCTGACACAGTCATTGATCCCCACAGGACCCAATGAGAGCTGAACCAGAGCCCTTCTCTCTATGTCTGTGTCTCTGTCTCTGGCGCCAGCACCCTGCTCTCCCGCCTTCCTCATACTGACACTGATGCAGAAGATGATCAGGAGCAAAGCGCTTCTTTTATTAAGATATAAAGCCAGTGTCAACCACTGACTCTAATTTATTGTTTGCTTTTAAGCTATAATGGCAGACCTTGTGGCAGTATGGATTTTTTAATAGCATGTTGTAATGGCAATCGCCAGCAGTCTTGCAGATTTACAACCTAGTATCGACCTGCTCCTACTGAACAAGAACTTGAGGTGCAAGCAGCAGAACAAAGCAGGCCACATTTCCTTCTGTTGCATTGTTTACGCCTGCATGGATATCATTCATAATGTGTCGTGACAGTGCTTTGCTTACAAAACTAGCCAAACAACATATTTCAAATTGACTGCCCTGCTGCCTGGCATGTGTCCTGGTTTGCACATAAGGTAACTATCGATCATTAGGTTGTGTCATGTACGAGTCCGAGCGAATATGGTATGTGTTAAAGCAGTGGTTCTCAACTGGTCTGGCTCCGGGACCCACCATCACCCCTGAATGACAAGCTGTGACCCAAATCGAGGAACATTCTCAACTTCTCAAATTTATTTAATGAAAGGTTGGTGCTGTTTGAACCTGAGATAGTACAGAATATGTATGCCAACACAAAAACAAGTTTAATGATAAACCAAAACAACCAGCTGGTGGCGATGCTAGAGAGGGAACTATTCCCTTTTACACTCAATTAGCTGCATTTTAATTAAAAACCAAAAAGTGCATCTTCAGGACACGAGGTATTACAACATAATACCTCAGAATCTTCAGCCATTTTTAAACAGACGCAACATCTTTCATGCACAAACAAAACAGTCCAACAACTAAGAAGTAGTTTCAAAAAGACTCAAATGACCTGACTTTAACTGAGAATACACACTCACTGAATCTATGACAAACACTTTACTATGGAAAAAGTCACTGTCTTGAGAAGCAGCTTTTCCACAAATTCTAAATAAATTAAACAAAAAGTGCAATTCAAAAGGATTCATATATAAAAAATTGACTTTTCTTGTGATTACCTCATCAGTAGGTAAATACTGAAAAACATTGTGCCTTACAGAAACTTAAGCAGCACTCAATTCTCCTCACGACCCCCGAGTTTTTTCCTGTCATGCAGGCAGCGCCATCAGTTGTGAATTTTATATTCAGTAGGCTGTTTAATTGAATTATCCTAAAAACCCAGAGTCTCCTCCATATCAGAATGGTTTGACCCAACCTGGCACACACTGCTGAAAACATGGAGGAACAAGTGCAAAACAAGTTGAAACCAGAGCCGGCAAAAAACTACACTCCGCTGCATGAAAAACTCCCTTCAAAATAAAGCCACAGGATGAAAAAATAAATAAATATATATATATATTATATAAAACATAACTGAAAACGGGTCCGCGACCCACCAGTTGAGAATCACTGTGTTAAAGGATCAACATTTAATTAATATTCAGCCAATAGAGACTTAGTAGAAATAACTTGAATGAAATTTTCAAGGGCATAAAGACATCAATCTCTCCCACATACACATGCACGACAAACATTTAGGATTAATTTAAATATTTTACTTATTACTTTTAAAGTCTGTCGTAGCCTGGCTCCAGAATATACTGTATATCTAAGCTGCTGTCTCCTTACTAACCAGTGGGCCTCTTTTGCCTCATGCTTGCCTGGTTATTTAAACATTATTGTGTATTTTATTGTTAAATTAAAAGTATATTTTTTTGTATTGATAATTTTTTGGTTCAAATCTAAAATGCAAAGGGAAAATTAGACTACCGATAGTTTGAAAAATAACGTTTTACAATTCTATTTACTAACGTGTCTGTTTATCATAATCTACCTAAATGCTGTCAATATTGGTCGGATTGGCCAACTGCTTCGTCGGCCAACCAGAACTTCTAATTATTAAACATGATGAAAGTCTATCAAATGTGTCCATGCAGGCTAAAGATTATAAAAACAAAAATAATAGTTATTAAAGGAATATTGCAATTAAGCATCTGGATATATAAGCTTTGCTAGATGAGAGGATTAATGGGTTACTCATATTTTAGGAACAATCTTCTTATTTTCTTCACCACCTGCTAATAAGCATATTTACCAAAATGTCAAACTTAACCATGGTAATCAACTGAGCATTGTATCACTTAAGGTGTAAAATATAATACATTTTGATGAACCATGCAAATGAGGTGGATGTCAATTTTGCTAGTGAATGTAATCACAAAGTAAATGTGAAGAGAAGCAGGAGACATTGTGTTTTGAGATACAGATTATGCAAAAGGACTTGTCACAACTGCGAAGGGATCCAAAAATGTTAATTCCTTGTACAAACTTGAGACTGGAAGCATCTGTATGCATTCAGTGTGGTTTTCAGAATTAAATACTTCAGATGGTCCCAAAAATAGCATAACATTGTGTTCCAATGTCTATCCTGAGAGTGTACGGCTGGACGTCGGTTCCCTGTATACAGCCCCCAAAAGAGACTCATTAGATCGTTACATCTCAGCATGTGGTTCCACTCAGAGCGTAATGACTATGATTTACCCACGACATGATAGTTGTGGAAGACTGAACAGCTCGGTCTCTAAACCGCTCTCCTCTCACCTCAACACATGATCTCATACCATGTATCTGCTGGCTGGGGAACTGTTCTTTGGCTTTGACTCTCACAGGATGCGTACACTCGGAGGAAATGTTCTCTGGTCAAACTTAATTTCCGGGATTCATTATCCTCAGATTCTTGACATATGTCACAATAATACACGTTATGCATTTTATTATAGTACATATTTTCTACAAGATAAAATAGAGCCATCCATAGTGTTCTGGGTTTTGTTCTGCATTTGCAACCACTATGTCCTTCTTGATTAGCTTCTCTAATGTAGAATATTCTGTGCAAAAGATGAAAAAAGTTTCCAAATAAACAAACATGTACAGAAAAGTCACAATAACCCAAACTGTGGGAAGGGTGTGGTATAAAAACTGAAATTATAATTAAATTTGATCTGAATACCGATGACCATAAACATGTAGGATCATGGACATAAAACGGATTGTGCATTCAGATAAAAATGAATAGTAGAATAGCTTGACCCCTTTTATATTGCATGTTCACGATCGTACCACTGGCTCCTGTTCTACTTTTATTTGACAGTATGAAGACATTCAATGTCTCTGTTGCCTCTTCCCGAAAAAGCAACAGTCAGCATTTCGGAAGATCCATACAACATCTTGAGGAGCCACTCAATTTAAAAATCAACATCTTCAATTTAACAAATGGCCTTTAGTGCTGCTGAATATGAGCAAGCTAATATCGGCAAGATTTACACCCTCTTCATTTCTCCACTGGCAATGAGTGGGAGAGTGAGTGCATGGACTTTTCCAAGCATGGGAGTGTTGGCACTAACCAGATGGATTGTGTTGTGAATTGAAATGTAAGCTTGAAAAGCCCAGATGGCTGCCACGGATCAGGCCTTCACTATATGCTGTTAGTCTCGACAGAGAAATAACAGACGTTTTTTTCAATAAGAGCTGATTGGAAAATATCGCCTTTGAGGTTTCCATGGAGAGGAGGGAAACATTCCCAGGGTGCAGGATACGTAAGGAGTGAGCGTGTGATAAATAGGCCTTCTAAAGCCTTATGACTGCTTTACATCCTTCCATCATAAACTGAGCAAACACGACAAGGAAGTATGCTTTTGCGGACAAATAAAACAATATAATTTTTTTTAAATCAAACATTATAAAAGGTTCTCTAGGATGCTCTTATAGATACAATGTATTAAAGTGTCCTCAAGGGGGCCCTTACAGTAGATCAAACATAATAAAATGTTCTCTAGGCCCTAGAGACATTTTATTAGATCTAGCGTTAGCCCACACTCCACACACTGGGCTCAGGGCTCCGCCTCGTTACCTTTGTTCACAAAGCTCTACTTAGTGAAGTCAGGATTATACTTGCACAGACATTTAGACGTTTGGGGAGTTCGGCACCACTTTCGTGTTGATTTTTTTGTTTTAAATACTTCTCTATAACTTTCGCTACAGGCTAGCGGCTGGCTAAGGGTCTTGTTAAACAAGTGGTGGGAAGCTATATTGTAACCGATCGTCTCGTGGATAACAGTTATATCTCTGGTGTCTTCAATTGATAACCTATGCGGTCGTGCGGCCCTCGTGGCCCACAGGTAAAAAACAGAAAGTTTTTGGCGGCCCCTTAGGCTGGTGGTGTCACAGGCCTACAGCTTTTGTTGTCCTCGGTCTACTTGAAAAAGTGGAGACCAAATCTTAAAAAAAAAGGTCTGTCAAAAGGAGGAAGAAAAACAACATATTTAGTCCTCCCATAGGCTGTTTTTATAGCTGACATTTGAGCTTGTCATAGGATGAAAAGCGCAAATGTAGGTGATAACACGCCACGAAGCAGCTGTGACGAGCCTGTAAATGCTGGTGAAGGACTCTACTGCAGCAGAGAATGCTACATGAAATGCTACAGACTATGCTTTCTCTAGGGTGCCCTTCCAGTAGATGAAACTTAATAAAAAGTAATCTCAGGTGCACCTCTAGTAGAGAAAACATGATGCAGTGCCATATAGGCTACCCTACATGCTAGAAAACATTCTGCACACTGGAGACCATTTTTATTTCCAGTGCCCCTGTCCATCAGACAGTCCGAGTCCACTACAGTAAGGAGAACTGTATTAATCTGAATAATTTGCAAATGATAAAAACAGATCAGCATTTGGACTTAATTGGTAAATTACGTCATATGTGAGGAAAATCACAACTAAAAATGCAAATTCTTGCAAAGGATTAGTTATTTAATCACTGCATGCACAGTACAATATTCGTACCATCACAAGTCTTCCTGTGATGTGAGAAACAACTCTTCTCGTGCCAGTTGCCGTGCTTGACTACTCTAGGTCCAGGTCCAATGGTATCTTCTCACGCAAAGACAAATGAGCATCTATCAAGCTATCAGCTCCACAGCGGCGACATTCATCTACAGAAATGCCATCAGATTGGGCCTCTTAGTCATCAAGTTTAAAAAGGCGGCAGTGTTTTGCTTTTGCCCACGTTTCCCTTTTGTGAATACACTTACAATTCCACAACTTCCTGCCAGATGAGTGACAAAGTGACCCTGACAAAAAAAATGAAAAACGTAAGGAGACTTTGTGTGTGTTGGCAAAGAAAAGCATGCTACAACACAAGTTGATTAAACGTCTATTAGATTCTCTCTCTGACCGTTTGTCTTATGAGTGACGTTTATTGGCAACAAATAAGTACAGATGGGGACAGCTTTCTACCTACTGTAGACATAAAAAACTAATGTACACTGAGCAGTTACAGAGCACCATTAGCATTCATTTAGTTCTGACATTAGTGAATATAAGTCTAATATGTACTACCTTTATTTTATTTCTTCTAGTCTTCAGAGGGAAATATTTGGCTCCTTATCTGCAGTGTTGTATAAAGTACCCAAAAGCCGTACTTGAGTAAAAGTAAAGATACTGTACTGGAAAATTACTCCAGTAAAAGTAAAAGTCACCTATTAAAATACTACTTGAGTAAAAGTCTTAAAGTATCTGATATTTTCTGTACTTAAGTATCAAAAGTATTTTTCTGATATAAAATGTACTTAAGTATTGAAAGTAAAAGTACAAGTACATGCTTTTAATAAAAAAGCAATGGGTCAGAATTTTGAGAATTATGAAGTTTATTCTTTTAAGTGCTGTGGCCACCGTGACCAAGGACAAGGAGTTGTGTTGATAAAATAACCATATATATTATGTTCAACATAATATATTGTACCTAAGTATACTTTTGCATCTACTATGAACTTATCATCGTAATTCTCCAAAAAGCAATATGACACTATGAAGGAGTTGTAACAGTGTGGTTATAAGTATGCTCATTCTGCCCGGTAACGGTCCGTGGGTCCCTTGGTACCGGGCCCCTTGGTACCGGGCCGTGGGGCCCTTGATACCAGGCCCCTTGGTACTGGGCCGCACAGAAAGAATGAATGAAAAATGTAAGTTAAATTAAAAAAGTCCGGAAAAATGTTTTATTGTGAAAAATGACCAGATACATCCGTCTGTGGTAACCTCAGACGGAACCTCTTGACACATGTGAATATGTCACGTTACCCTAAAAATGAAACTTAAATCTGTTTCAACTCTGCCGGTGTTCTGGATTAAAACCAAGGCAAAGTATCCTGAGATCGCCAAAAAAGCATGAAAACCTGCTTTCATTTCAACATCCTGTCTTTGTGCAGCGGGTTATAAGTTAAGCAGTAGACTGGACTAAAGGTTTAGTTAGGAGTAGACTGGACATAACGAACACACACGTCAGGTGTCGTTGTCTCCTGTCTCTCCGAGGTCGGACCCGGTCCGTGACAGTTTGGTCTTCACGTTACCGGCCCGTGACGCAATAAAGGTTCGGGAGCGCTGGACTAGAGGATGTAGAGGGAAATGCATAATATTGTGATTCGCAAAACCTGCTTCGTGGAGTCTGTGTTCCACCACAGTCCCGGATGTGTTTTTCTTTCTTTCTAGAGATAGATTTGATTTTGTAGGGAGTAACGAAGGTTTCAGGGGAAATGTATCGGAGTAAAAGTATCAGTTTTCTTTGCAAAATGTAGTGAAGTAAAAGTAAACAGAAATATAAATAGTAACGTAGAGTACATATATCCCAAAAAACTACTTAAGTACAGTAACGAAGTATTTCTACTTCGTTACTATACACCACTGCTTATCTGCAGTATACAATTTTGGGTTTGACAGCTAACAACAAACATCACCATGGAAGCTATGTAGAAAAAGTATTCTCTTGTTATTCTTCTCATTAAGTATAAGTTAAATACAAGGTGGGAATAAATGCAGAGAAATCACAGCTGCAGTTGCACAGCTGATCAGACCAAAGAAGGAACTGCTTGGTGACAAGACAGCTCCGCACCGCAGCACAGCGCTGGATATCTGAAGTGAATCGCATGGAAGGCATTTCCCTGATTGTTCTTCTTCAATGCACTGGCTTGCATATAAGTGAGATAGCAATCTATTATTGTCTTTTACTGCTTTAAGTCAAAGGGAGGGCATGTATTTCCTGGTCTCTAGTTGGGGGTGCCTAATGTCTTGTAGTCTGCAAAGTTAACCACAAACTGAATAATCCATTAGAGACCTTCAGAGTTGCCATAATAAAGGGGAGAAAAGTGAGTTATAAAAAAAAGGTGCTCAGATGAATGACAAAACATTGAGTTGAGTTTTGGAAGTGTGTATTCGACATAATCCAGCATCATTTGACAATCAGAACAGAAGCCATCAGTGGAAAAGCCTGTCACATTGTTGACACAGTCAAGTGACAGATACAGTTAATGGGTTAACAGGCTTAGTGCAGCTGCTTCATTCAACACAACATCAGTGACATTATAAAATAATGAGCTGATGGTCATCACATACTTTTAAACTGTCATAAAGATTATTTTGCCCTTTTTGACAAACATTACACACATATAACAAGCTCTAATACAGAATTAGTTATTTTCCTATGATTAAGTATGTGTGTCTATGTGTGTGTGATTGTTTGCATGTGTGTTTGGCTTTATTAGGGTACTGAGCCCTGTATGGCTTCGGCACACAGGAACACTTTTCAACTCCTCCCCTCTGCCTTCAGCCAGGGTGTGATTAGAGCCAATACAGTCTTGGGCAACCTGCGCCGAGAGAGTGAGAGAGATAGAGATAGAAAGAGAGACAGCAAAAGAAAGAGTGGGCAGCCACTCTGGTGCACTCTGGTGGTTCTTCCAACGGTGTCACTGCTGCTTGACAGTCCGACTGTTGCATTGTGGCTCATCTGGGATTCAGCGGAAACACTGCAAACTACTCTATTCCCAGTGGACGTATGTAAATGGTGTGGACGGATTTTCTTCTCAAAAACTTTTTCCCACTTTGTGTTAATGTTTCCCGGATTCAAGGAAGAGTTGCAACTCTGTGAACTAATACAACTTTGTGGACAGTTTGGATACATCTTTTTTGAAGAACATGCTGCTGATGCCTAGACCAGAAGAACTTCCACTAACAATCACGTCTTGTTCATGCCGTATGTAAACATGGAAAGCCACTACTGCCTTTTGAACACTGCCAAACAAGACTCCCAAGCTCTGAAATGTAAGCTGTGACTGCAGAAGAAATAATACCTATTATTTAGTGAGCCGATTTATGATGTTGGTAAGAAGCGTGGAATCTTACGTTTTGTTAACTTTGAATTAAAAAACATTTTCCGCTGATTATAATGGATGTAAACCTGAGCACTTCAGCATCCTATGTGTTCAACAAAACAGAGCCCTATCACGCGGCGGCGGGACCCTGGAGCCTCATCATACTGGTCATCATAATACTGACTATAGTGGTGGGAAACCTGCTGGTCATCATCGCTGTATCTCGCACTTCACAGCTTCAAACAACGACAAACATTTTCATTATGTCCCTGGCGTGCGCAGACCTCATCATGGGGGTCCTCGTGGTGCCTCTGGGGGCCACTATTGTGGTGACTGGTAACTGGCAGCTCAGTGACACGTTCTGTGAGTTCTGGACTTCTGTGGACGTCCTGTGTGTGACGGCGAGCATCGAGACGCTCTGCGTCATAGCGGTGGATCGGTATATAGCCATCATGTGGCCGCTCCGACACAAGGTTCTACTCAATAAGTGGCGTGCGAGGGCAATAGTCTGCTTAGTGTGGGTTGTGTCCGCTTTAATTTCTTTTGTACCAATTATGAAAGGGTATTGGCATGATAGTGACGATGAAGCAGCAAAGCATTGCTACGCTACCGAGACATGCTGTGACTTTGTGACCAACAGGGCCTTTGCTATTGTATCTTCGATAGTGTCTTTTTACATTCCACTGCTCATAATGATATTTGTGTATGCAAAAGTCTTTCTAATAGCCAAACGGCAGTTCCAGCTCATAGATAAGAATCGCATGCGTTTTCAGAATGAGTGTCCAATAGCGCAGGTGCAAGTTGACCCTCACATGAATAATATCCTGTCAACGGCGTGTGCAGGCTCCAGCAGCTGCAGCAGTGCAGTGCGGAGAAAGAGTTCCAAGCGGAGGCCGTCACGGCTAATGCTCGTCAAAGAGCACAAGGCCCTGAAGACTTTGGGGATCATCATGGGGACCTTCACTGTGTGCTGGCTGCCGTTCTTTGTCGCCAACATCATCAATGCATTTGAAAGAGACATTCCCTCAGAGAGGATCTTCCGACTGTTAAACTGGCTGGGTTACATCAACTCTGGCCTAAATCCTATCATCTACTGCAGGAGTCCAGAGTTTCGTACTGCGTTCAAGAACCTGCTGGGCTGTCCGTGGTGGTCCACCCTGTGGCTCAATACTTTCTACAAAGAGCTGCGGACTCGCTGCTCCTGCTTTCTATTGCAGGCTGAGTCGGGCACTGCAGCCGGGTCTTTCCAAAAGCCTCCAACTGGTAGGACTGAGGTCAGTGAGAGACTGGCCAGTACTCATCGAAGCAGCAAAAGTGAAGAGGCTTTTCCTGATCCTCTGCAGTCCAACGGCAGTACACAAATCAATGACTTATCAGAGCCGGAAACCAAATAGTAAGTTCACTTTTCTTCCCATTTTGTTTTTGAAAAGTATGACCACCTCAAGTACAACAGTGAAACCATAGGTTAAAGATAGTGATGTGAATAATTTTGACAGATGTACACCTGACATCATGCATAACCGCAACGGCAACATCAAGATCAATGCAGCATTGGAGTAGGGTAAGGTAACAGTGTTTTTATGATATATTTTAATTAATTAGATAATTCAATAAAAAAAATAAAAAAGTATATATATATAATACAACATCAGGAAATCACATTGCATCTTATTTGAGAGGAACTCAGAGAGGACAGGAAGGTATATCAGGGTGTGTGTGACCGTGGCTTCAGGTGTGAAACCTTTTTTCTTATTCACCTCTGTTTTCTTCTCATTAATGGAGCTAACTGTTAACAATTTTCATTAATCCATTAGTAAATATCAACAACAGTCAAAGAAAATCTTAGTTTTTCTGCTCACAGTGCATTTCCTAAATGTAGAAACAATAGTTTGGAGCAGAACCGTGCAGACAAATAAATCATTTATGGAGGATTGGCTGCAGTTGGGGTAGCCAAACTACAAATTAAACTTATTTATTTGGATTCTATGCATATTTCCAAAAACATTTTAGGACTGTACTTGTATCAGTTACTGCATTGCTACCTGTAATCAATCAACCCAGCTGTTGTTAATATAGTACAAATATTGTGAGTACTGTGTTTAAGGTTGTAGAATGTTTTTCAGCACACTCCTTAATAATAGTTAACAAGGTCATTAATCTATTTCTATTTCATAGAAACCCTAATATTGTAAATGTAGTTTTTTTGTCTACTGTTTTAAATTTCATTATGTGGTATCTAAAAATAGCATCCCTTCATGAAAAAGATGACTCGTAAAACCACGATGAGATGTGACATTTCCAAATATTAGTGTGGCTCACTGCCTGTCAGCGGGCCTCAGTGTGCCCTGCCCAACACCGCCTGCAGCAGATAACTCTTTATCTCTTACACACAAGACTTCCCCCATAACTGGAGAGGCTGTTTACCAGACTGACAGCTAATGAGAACACCTAGTTAACTCAGGTTAGATGACGTTGGTGGAATACACCACTCCAAGATGACAGCAGGCCTGTCACAAAATACAGGAAGATATGTAGTAATAATTAGAAGTCTATATATATATAGGCACACACACACACACACACACACACACACACTTTAAATGACATCCAGTCAGTGGAATATTACAGACACAATCATTGTGGCTCTAAAACAGGAGTCATAGTAGCATAAAAGTCTTCCTTAAAAGGAGCCTGGTGTGATCTGTCCTAAATCACCCCAAGGGGAAGGCTCAGCAGACTCACTCTGCACTTTGAGCAGGATTACAAAAGTAAGTGAGACCAGCCGTTTGGGAATGACTCTGGCGGGGCCGTGGTGTGGAGACAGGTTTAATGAGGGAATATGACACACGGTTCCAGGTAGAGTCTGCACTGCTGAAGTGGTTTGTTGAGTGCCAATAACGCCATGACAGGCCTCAGTCATCCCTGTCAACCTTCTATATCTACGTAACTAGCCACACAAAAGAGCAATTGTGCATATTTCCTTTTAAATCTGGGACAACATGCAACAGCAGGTTACTTTGTTTTCATAGGAAAACATGCAGGCATATCACTGCTGCTCTTATCAACATCCACAGCAGCCTTCACCTTCTGTCACGTATAAACCATGTGATATCTGACAAGTGCAATTTCTCAGAGTGATGTTTTTGGTCATCAAAGTGGTCAGTGCAGTAGCAAATAAATAATGTTTTTGTATGTTTCTGCAAACTATATACGTTGAATGAAGACGTTTTCTTGCATTCGGTTTTGAAAGTGACGTGATGTAATGGGAATAATTACGGGTGTTACAGATGTGACAGTCCACTAAGGCGGGTGGTCATGGGTCAAACAAACACAGGACTTTCTCGCAGGAGACTACTGCACATTTTATGTTATACCAGAAGTCAACGTTGACTTTACGCTGGTTGCGTAAGAGTCCACTAAGGGCAGTTGTTATCTATTTATGCTAGATACACAGACTAATACACTTTTGATACTTTTGATATTATTTAAATACATATTTTACTTTATAGTAACACAGCCTTATTCATGTGACATGGTGCATTTCTGCAAGCTTGATACAAGGCTGTTATGAAAAGTATTTATGAAATATATTTTTGGTACAGAAACATCGTACGATGACAACATTCTTTTCAGGCGACTGGGTTGAAGTGGCGGCAAATGTCCCAAATTGTCGAGTCCACGGGACATTTTTCACAGCATCAGTAAATTTAGCTCCCTCTTCTTCTATTTTTGTCCTTTTGCTCTAAATGGAGACAGTCGGCTTCTGCATTAGTTCTAATATGTGTATGGAGGTATTTAAGACACAATCTTCATGTATTTGAAAGACATTGCGATGTGTTATGAAAGGAAGGAGTTTATAAGCACAGTTCATCCATGAACGAGAACACTAAAATTAAGCTAACAGAGAGCGGAACATTTCATTTCAAAGGGCAGCAGCCAACGAGGTGGTGGCTAAACAGCAGTGTGGATGTGGAGAAGAAATTAAGAGTTGAGTAGACCGGTTTAGAGCAAAGATACAGGACTAATATTCCTGCAGAATTACAGTACAGGAGACACACATGCACATGAGATGCATACATAAACAACAATATCATAATTACTGCTCATACACTACAGGAAACAAGCCGTGTGCTCCAGCTGTGGCGGTATATCACAGTTAAAGTATAAAGAGACACCTGTGAAATGATTTGTCAACATGTTGCTGAGAAAAAACATATTGGACATATGTTGGTAGCTCAGCTTGTTAACTTCCAGCTGTGGGGAGCTAATGTATGTTTGTTTTTTTGTTTCAGACATTAGACAAAGCACAGAGAGATGGAGGTGGAGAATGACATGTTGAGTATACTGACTCACTAAAGTCACTATAAGTGGCTCATTACTCCAAATTAAGAGTAAATAAAGGACAAACTAAGAAGGACATTTTGTTTATAATGCTGTCATCTCCGGTTTATAAATGACTATGTGTTACTGGTGCAAACTGTTCATCATTATAGCATCTAAATATGTAAACATAATTGTATTTCCACACAAGAAAACAGGAGTCCTCCCAGAGTGAGAGAGCTATTTCTGATGCATCATACACTGTACTGATTTAGACTAATCTGTACAGAATGTGGTCTGGCGAAAAACATATTCTGTGATTTACATGTTTTTTTCACGACACCGAGCCGGTAATGTGTGGCAGATAAAAGCTCTGTGTGATTTCAAAGTGGCTCGAATGCTGGTGTAATACGTTAAAGCACTGCAGTGAGCATATCCGTAGACGCACGTGAAGGTAGGGTGACCAGACGTCCTCTTTTTCCCGGACATGTCCTCTTTTCGAGACCTAAAAAAAGCGTCCGGCAGGGATTCCAAAAACGTCCGGGATTTTGCTACGTTCGGGAAAATAGTTATTACCCCCTTACAAGTTTTGGAAATGGTATCTCCCTCACGTTCCACCTTCTTGCGCAAGCTCTGACTGTAGAGAGAACTGTCATTGGTCGACCGATCTCAACGTAAATGTAAGTTCACGGCATGCTACACACTACTGCAGAAAAATCTAATTAGTTGCCAGTTTTGTAAGTACACCGATCTGAATTTAACACATTTAACACACAATGAATGCAGTTTGTGTTCTTGTTAAAATAGAGAGGTGCTCCTAATATTTTATAGAATTTCATAAATCATGTGAACAAAATTATTTCTAGTTGCATCTCCCTTTGACATGCAGACATATTTAAAAGACAGAAAATACACATCACAGCTGATGGATGGATTTTCCTTAACTTTGATGAACTTAACTCCTTTAACTTGAACTAAATATGTACCAGCTGTGCCTGTGGTTTGTATTAACATAATCCAACAACTCATGTGTGAATGTGAGATTCAACAGATTGTGTAACATAATATTATTCCTGAAGTCTTTTTCCATGAAATCTTTCAAATGCATCATTTTAAAATCACCTCACGGTAACCTTCTGTAATTGACAAGAAACATAAAAGATGAAGTAGACTGTAAGACAACAAATCATAGTTGTTGTCTTGGAACTTTCTTATCTGATAGAAACTGGAATGCCATACAGTGTGTGAGCAGCGCAGGCCAAGAAGTCATAATACACAGAAATAGCTCATTTGTTGGTAGGATCACATCTCACAGCGCTGCACACCATGTCAAAGATATAATGAGGTTTCTAATGTGAACACTGGATGACCTTGGCATTGGGTGCTTTTTTTTTTTAAAGTCACTAGGTACATGTTGTCACAAGTGAGATTCACTAATGTCTTTTCGCATTTCTTTCCAGCTTCACATTGCAGGAAAAGGACGGATGAACTGTAAAATGTCAAGCTAATGAAGCAAACTGTGATTCCCAGCCATTACTGGGATTCCTGCAAAGGCCGCGACCAAACAACTGCGAGTACAACCATCGGCCCTAATAAACGTAGCTGAGTGAAGCTGATCCCAAAGAGACGACTGGAGAGAAAACATCTGATTTGGTCTGGACAGGAACGGTGTGACTGTCTCTGTGGACATGAGATGGACTGCTCCAGCTCAGCGCCTCACAGACATTAAGTGACAACAAAGTATCCTAAATGAGACAATGCTGCAAGTTTGAAATGCATTGCAGTGAACCTTTGGTCACAGTGTAGACTCTGGTTTCAAAGATTACAGAATGAACTAGTTTTGTAAAGTATATTATCTGGTAAGTTATCTATTTATGATGCACTGAATCTTTAGGAAAATACAAAAGTTTATACAAGAACTTTATTCAAGGTCATGATTATGGCAAGGCTGTCCTCACTGCCAGTGTAATATGAGCTAAATCAAAGGGCTGTGCATTCTAATATTCAATTCTGGTGTCTGTTTTCAGTCTTTCTGTTTTGAGCCTGAACTCTGTGTCCACACAATAGTTAGCTATGTTTAGTTATACCACAGATCTAGAACATTTTCATTTCTGATTGCTGGCTGTTAAAATCTTATATCAGGACAACTCAAACATAATCTACAGTAAACAATAAACACCTATCTACAGTCAGTATTCGATGTGCAAGGTACAGTATTACAAACGGTAGGTCACCTTAACAAAACACTTCTGCTCACTTCTGCCGTTTCCAGTAAACTCCTTACCTTTGGCAAGTGGCTATGGTATAAGATCAATAACACACTCTCACGTGTCCTAATATAGAAAAATAACAGTCTTGACGGAAGAAACATCAACGACCTCAACGTCTTCCATTATTTTGTTAATTCGGGACACCTTGTTGTGCGTTATTACTCACTTAACAGCATCATCTGTTGCATTGAGAAATAAAATATTATAAAACTGTGGAACATTGGTCATGTGTGCTCTGTGTGCAAACTCAGCCCTATGAAAGTAAAAGGCCATACTGATGTAAATCATATTAAAAACGGAGTCCACAATGTTGGAATGTAAAGGCCACTGAGTTTATAGCATTGAATTATTTTGCTTTGAACCAATCTATCTGGTTACCTTGCACGGCAGCAATTATTTTACAAGACAATGACACTGAAGGCTTTTCTCAGTGGAAAATACATTTCTGCTCTTCTCCCAGACTGGCTTTGGCAAGCGTTTGATTGACCGATTGTTAATCCAATCACCATCCAAAGTATTTTTGGAAAGTGCATGTGGAAACAATTATTCTGTCTGAGGTAAAGTCACTTTTTGTTTTACAATGTTTTTCAAGTGCAGAGCTAGCTTAAAATCAAATCCAAACGGTTAGGAAAAATAAATTGGAAGCCGACACTTAAGGTACAACTGAAGCAGATTTTTTTTTAGGAAAAACAAAATCAATATTTAACGTCCGAAAACATGATTCATCATATTGATTGACTTAATAAGCAATCAAATATTCATCATTGGGCAAGTACGATGAAGGTGATGAATCAAAGACAAATGATATTCACCATAAAATAACAATAATATAAATGTGTTACATACATACATTTAAATCAAGCTAGACATGTGAACGTGTTTAAAAAAAAATGTCAATCCAACTGTTTTTTGTTGACGGAGCAGCCCTTCTCAGTTCTCACTTATACATGACATACTAATATATTCCATGTTGCTTACAGGAATATCTTTAAAATTGAAGTGTGCAGTTTGTTCTCTCTCTTCTCTTGATTGGAAATGCAAAAATTGCTAGACTTTAAACACAGATTCTGTTTATCACAACTTTCCCGTCAGGGATTTCCTGTGCCAACAACTTGTCCTGAGACTCAGTGTCAGTTTTCTTCAAGCCACACAGATATTTTCAGAACACGGGGCATCTCAGTCAAAAAAAGAGCTAAGAGCTAAGAGCTCAGCTCACCAGTTAGGAGCCCTTGAATCTAATGAGTCAACAGCACTTGATGGCGCCGTGCCAGCGGCTGCCTGTCGCTGTAGCTGCCTGTACACCGCGTTCCACATTATTATGCAAATTACACTTTGCTCAGATTTTCCTAAATAGTAATGCACAGTCAGTCAGTATCATTTTCAAGTCATCAACTGTTAGAGTATAAGTCAAATTCTATTGAACAAACCTCCTAATGATAACAGCATTTTTTTCAAAAATAAAAAACTCAAAATGCAGTGTTCCAAATTATTATGCAGAATTTCAGAGTTTCAAGATATTTTATAGGTTGTAAAGAACAAAAAATTGTCATTTGTTGAATTTGCAGCATTAGGAGGTCATATTTACTGAAATCAAGAAAAGTTTGAATCAAAAACATCTTAACAGGTCAAGTTACATGTTAACATAGGACCCCTTCTTTGATATCAACTTCACAATTCTTGCATCCATTGAACTTGTGAGTTCTTTGATAGTTTCTGCTTTAATGTCTTTGCAGGATGCCATAATAGCCTCCCAGAGCACCTGCTTGGATGTGAACTGCCTTCCACCCACATAGATCTTTTGCTTGATGATGCTCCAAAGGTTCTCAATAGGGTTAAGGTCAGGGGAAGATGGGGGCCACACCATGAGTTTCTCTCCTTTTATGCCCATAGCAGCCAATGCCCCAGAGGTATTCTTTGCAGCATGACATGGTGCATTGTCATGCATGAATATGATTTTGCTACGGAAGGCACGGTTCTTCTTTTTGTACCACAGAAGAAAGTGGTCAGTCAGAAACTCTACATACTTTGCCGAGGTCATTTTCACACCGTCAGGGACCCTGAAGGGGCCTACCAGCTCTCTCCCCATGATTCCGGCCCAAAACATGACTCCGCCTCACATGACTCAGCCTTGTTGGGACATGGTGGCCATTCACCAACCATCCACTAATCCATCCATCAGGAACATCAAGGGTTGCACGGCACTCATCCGTAAACAAAACAGTTTGAAAGTTAGTCTTCATGTAGTCCTGAGCCCACTGCAACCTTTTTTGCTTGTGAGCTTGGTTTAGGGGTGGCCGAATAACAGGTTTAAGGACACTTGCAAACCTCTTGAGCATCCTACATCTTGAAGTTCGCGAGACTCCAGAGGCACCAGAGGCTTCAAACACCTGTTTGCTGCTATTCAATGGCATTTTAGTGGCTGCCCTCTTAACCCTACGCATTTGTTTGGCAGAAATCTTCCTTATTTTGCCTTTGTCTGAACGAACCCGCTTGTGCTGTGAATTGGTGACAAATTTCTTCACCGTCCGATGATCACGCGCAATTCTTTTGGAAATATCCAATGTTGTGATACCTTGACCAAGGTATTGCACTATTTGCCGCTTTTCAGCAGCAGAGAGATCCTTTTTCTTCCCCATTTTGCCTGAAACATGTAGCTTGCTTAATAATGTGGAACATCCTTCTTAAGTAGTTTTCCTTTGATTGGGCTCACCTGGCAAACTAATTATTATTATTACTATTTGGATGATTTCAAATAGCCCTGAGACACAATACCATCCATGAGTTTAATTGAAAAACCACAAAATGAATGTTTATGACCCTTAAATACAATTTGCCTAATAATGTGGAACGCGGTGTATGTTTTCTCTTTTACTTTATTTTTTCCACTTTTCCTCTCTTCTTCTTTTTCTTTTATTCCATGTTTGGTTTAAATTACGCGTAGACAACGGACCGTAACTTTTTCGCAACTTTCTCGTGGCTTTTTTGATTACTTTTCCGTTTGTAACAGAGCCACAAACATAACAATGACTGGGACCATTGTTTTTTCACGCACTCAGCTGATCGCGCTGTGCAAACCGCAGCCTGGAGCCGGGCCTGTGATCCCTTTGGAGCTAAGGAGAAGGGCTCGGGGCTGCAGGTCGGGTGCTAAGAGGAGGGCTAAAACGAGGAAATACAAACCCTCGGTACCGGCAATTATAACGGGGAACGTGAGGTCGTTGGCGAATAAGACGGACGAGCTCGGCGCGCTGGTAATGACTGAGAGGATCTTCCGTGAGTGCAGCATCTCGTGCTTCACAGAGACATGGCTGCATGCGGATTTTCCGGACCACAGCGCGTCGCTGCCCGGCTTCAGGACTGTACGGGCGGACAGAGACGCTACACTGAGCGGTAAAAAGAGAGGGGGAGGGATTGCAGTGTATGTGAACGAGAGGTGGTGCAATCCCGACCATGTGTGTGTGAAGGAGCGTTTCTGCAGCCCGAACATTGAACTGTTAGCCGTGGGGATGCGCCCGTATTATTTGCCGAGGGAGTTCACGTCGGCCATTGTTGTCGCCGCTTACGTGCCACCATCAGCTGACGCTGAGGAAGCAGTGGACACCATCCACTCAACTGTGTCTGGACTGCTGAGTCAACAGCCTGGTGCTTTTATGACAATAACTGGTGACTTTAATCACACCACACTGGACAAAGCTCTGCCTACTTTTCTACAGTATGTAGACTGCCCCACAAGGAACAATAAAACTCTGGACCTCCTGTATGCCAATACTAAGGATGCATACAGGGCCACTGCCCTTCCCCCCCTCGGCAGGTCTGATCATGACCTGGTCCTGCTGACACCCAGGTATGTTCCTCTGGTGCAGAGGCTGCCTGCGACCTCCAGGACTGTTAGGCGGTGGTCTCAGGAGGCTAATGACGCCCTGCAGGACTGCTTTGAGTCGACGGACTGGGATGTGCTGTGTGGACCACATGGGGAGGACATCAACAGCATGACTGACTGCATCACAGAATACATCAAGTTCTGTGAACACACCATCATTCCATCCCGGACTGTGCGCTGCTTCCCCAACAACAAGCCCTGGATCACCAGGGACCTGAAGGCTCTTCTTAACAAGAAGAAAGCTGCTTTCAGGTCTGGGGACAGGGATGAGCTCAGGAGAGTCCAGCGCAACCTGAAGGTGAAGCTCAGGGAGGGCAAGGACTCATACAGGAGGAAGCTGGAGGCCAAACTCCAGAAGAACAACACGAGGGAGGTGTGGACTGGAATGAAGCAGATTACTGGCTTCAAGGTGGGAGGGAGACAACCAGGGGGCTCCCTGGAGAGGGCCAACGAGCTGAACTGTTTCTTCAACAGCTTTAGTTCACAGCCCCCATCCGTCTCCTCCACACAACACACCTCCCAAACTCCTCCACCTCTGTCCCCCCTGTTGAGCTGCACAATCACTGAGCCCTCAACATCCAATGGCTCTCCCACTGAGCCCTCAACAACAACAATGGGCTCTTCCACCCTCCCCCTCTCTCTGTGACGACTGACCAGGTGAGAAGACAGCTGGAAAAACTCCATCAACGCAGAGCTGAAGGACCTGATGGCATCAGCCCCAGGGTCCTAAAGATCTGCGCCACCCAGCTGTCTGGTGTCCTGCAGCACCTCTACAACCTGAGCCTGAGGCAGGAGGAGGTCCCGGTGCTGTGGAAGACGTCGTGCCTGGTCCCTGTCCCAAATAAGTCATCCCCATCTGGCCTCAATGACTACCGACCAGTTGCCCTCACCTCCCATGTGATGAAGGTGCTGGAGAGGCTGGTCTTGGCCCACCTCCGACTGCAGGTGAAATCGTCGCTGGACCCTCTACAATTTGCTTACCAGCCTCATGTGGGAGTGGACGACGCCATCATCTACCTGCTGCAACGAGCTCAGTCGCACCTGGATGGAACCGGTGTCTCTGTGAGAGTCACTTTCTTTGACTTCTCCAGTGCATTTAACACCATCCAACCACTGCTACTGAGTGAGAAGCTGCGGGTGGTGGGGGTAGACTCGTCCACTATCTCCTGGATCACTGACTACCTCACAGGTAGACCACAGTTTGTCAGAATGGGCCGTGTGCTGTCTGAAACGGTGGTCAGTGATGTTGGAGTCCCACAGGGAACTGTTCTGTCACCCTTCCTGTTCACCCTGTACACCACTGACTTCCAGTACAACACGGAGTCATGCCATCTGCAGAAGTACTCTGATGATTCTGCGGTGGTCGGGTGTATTAGGGATGGACGGGAGGAGGAGTACAGGGCAGTGGTGAGTGACTTTGTGGAGTGGGCCGGCGAGAATCACCTGCTGCTGAACGTGACCAAGACCAGAGAGATGGTGGTGGACTTCAGGAGGAAGGCGACTGCTCCTAGACCTCTGAGTGTTCTTGGAGAGGACGTGGACATGGTGGAGGACTACAGGTACCTGGGTGTTTCCATCGACAGCCGACTGAACTGGAAGAACAACATCAATGCTGTGTACAAGAAGGGGATGAGTCGACTTTTTTTCCTGAGGAAGCTTCGATCCTTTAATGTGTGCAGCAAGATGCTGGAGATGTTCTACCAGTCGGTTGTGGCCAGCGCCCTGTACTTCTCCATCGTCTGCTGGGGGAGCAGCATTGGAGCCGGTGACACCAACAGACTTAACAAGATAGTTAAGAAAGCCGGCTCCATCATTGGCTGCAGGCAGGAGTTTCTGGAACAGGTGGTGGAGAGGAGGACGCTGAAGAAACCTTTGTCCATATTGGACAACCCGGACCACCCTCTCCACCACCTACTGCAGGGTCAGCGGAGCACTTTCTCGAGGAGATTCCTCACGCTCCGCTGCAACAAGGACAGATACAGGAGAACATTCCTGCTAACGGCATTACGGCTTTATAATAAATCACCGCTTGCCAGATCCTCTGACTAACCACATGTATATATATATATTTTGCACAATCCCAGTTATTTCTATTTTATTATTGTATATATCTTTTATCTTTCATCCTGCTGTTTTTATTTATTTTGTTGTAAGTTGCTGCTACCCCGACACCAAATTTCCCCTCGGGGATTAATAAAGTATATATTCATTCATTCATCTTAATTAGATCAACTTTTTGGGATTCATCCTGGTAATATGATAGCGTGACTAATGCACATACCAAGGGGTCTAGGCAACCCTGCCATGGCATCCTCTTTCTCACTACTTTACAAAGCGGTAGATAAAGGAATATATGAGTCTTTACCCCAGATAACCACAAGCCTGAAATCAACAGTGGCTTAGTTATAACACTTTTTGCTATTATCTCTGTACCTGTGTTTCTGGGTTAATTGTGTTGTTTGACTGTAATTGTCACGGGAGAGTCGGCTAGAGGACCCAAATGCAGATGCGGGAAAAATAACGTAGCTTTATTCCTTGCAGAACAGGCAGGAAACAAAACAGGACTCTCCAAAAACACCAAACAGAACAAAAAGCAGGAACAGGGGCACACACAAAGTATCACACAGTACGACCAGACAAGGGAACAGAAGACACACAGGGCTTAAGTACAAGGGGAAGGTGTGGGTGATTAGACACAGGAGGAAACAATCAGACAATCAACAGACAGGAAGGGGAACAGGACACACGAGACAGGACTTCAGAATAAAACACAGAAAAAACCCAACCCGTGACAGTAATGGACAACTGGGCAAACACAGATAACCTGACGCGCCACAGATAATTCAACTGCAGACATAATGCAGTCTGATGGGTGGAAAATATATCCTGCAGTCAACAGAGTGAAAGGTACATGTTTTGTTGTTACTGCTTTAGAGCTAAATATAAAGCTTTTTGTATATACACACTCACTGTGTTTAACAACCACACATGGAAAGGAACATGTCCTTCACAGGAAGTAATAAGACACTAAGATCTCTGCTGACCGCCACCTCAATCCACATAATATTGCTATTATAATTGCTATTATGCTTAAATAGCCTAATCTCTGAAAGCTGTACTCTGAGAAGTAACACAGAGGATGAGGAAAGCTGAGGAATATATTTTTTCTTCAATTAATCTTTCTTAAATTACTCCCGGTCGGCTAATTGACAGGACTAACTGCACGGTTTGGCCAACTACTGCCATCTAGTGCAGGGATTTGTGCCTACCAGCTTCATAAAGTGAACTACAGACCTTCTATCATGCAATAGCTGCTAGATGATTCCTTTGATTCTGGTTTGCAATAACTGTGAGAGTCTCTGCTACTTCTTCATCCACATGAAATGTCTGTTCTTCAATTATCTTCCCCAGAGGAACAGCTCTATTTCCCAGAAGCCTGATCAACACTGTGGTATTTTGTTAAAACCTAAGTCTGGTTGTATATTTTTATTGGCATCTGAGGAAGTGCAATTTGGTGCACATGCACATACAGAATAATCTCTGCACACATTTTTTATTTAGATTACAAAGGAAATATAATTCTCTAAACATTCTAGGAGGTCAAAAAAAAAACGCCATGTGTACAAAGATGTAGCCTAATGGATCAGTGAAACACATGGAAGAAAGAAATCCTTTCCAAAAAAATGCAAAAAGTATGGCCAGCCCAAATTGATTCTAGACACACTAAGTGAACCTGCAACCCTTAAACTATGCCTCTTGACTCACTGTCTAAGATAATGGCCCCTCATTCATGTGAGGAGGCTACAGGTCTTTTGTAGAACCACCAAAACAACCCTTAATGAGGAGCAGACGGAGCTCTCTGAGCTGATTTGTTGTTAGTGTGAAAGACAGAAGCCAATACATTTGGGACTGGACTTCAGCGAGACTCACCCTTTCATGTTCTTACAGGCAATAGTCTTTTTGATGATAGCTCACTGTGATGGTAAAAGTAAACTCACCAGACCCACAAATTAGGTAGTGATAAACTCATCCATCACCGTTGCCAGGGTGACAGTATCCAAATACGTGCTGTAGCTTGGCAACAGTGGCCAAACAAAAGGCTTGCAGCTTGCGGGCTGATTTGCCTGGCTGGTTTCAAGATGAGCGGACCCAGCAGCAGCCCTAATGGAAAAGGGGTCAAGCAAAATGGAGACCCAGGAGATCCTCTCTCTCTGTTTACTAATCACCGCGTCCCAGCAGGGAGTCCTGAAACAAGGCTATTGTCCGCCTTCAAGAACGACACTCACACCAGGAAGGCTTACCTGGCCGGGAGAGGTAAGTCTGCTTGTACATTTAGGATTTTTAAAAAAAACATCTTGAGAGTTTCAACCCTAAACTAAGAAAGGTTTTCCTACCATTTGCATATTGAGTTTCAATTAATTATGACTTTGTTATCTGTTGTTAGTTGGACTGCTGACTTTGCAGAAATATTGTGTCGTCAAATTACTTTCTTGGAAGAGTTTCTAAATGTATTCTAGCTGTAGTTTTCATGGTACAAGAGCAGAAGGGAAAAGAGTAGGCTATCTTCTCATCTTTAAATCAGAGCACAACACTTGAACAGTTGACACTAGTTAGTCATTTGAATAATTTAGCTGAATTACAGTCTCAATCTGGGGGTCCATGGACATGTTTATACTGGTTTTACCGTCCTGTTATTTGTTTACCGTATTTTATTGTACATTTACATTTTTGTATTCACCTCTTAGCCAAATTCCTTGCATGTGTAACGTACTTGGCAATAAACAGTTCTGATTCTGATTACTCCTAAATATTTTAACCTTAAACCCCTGGAGCAGCTCAGGGCTCTCTGTGTGGAGTGCTCTTGAAATACCTGCAAGCAAACTCAATCCTAAAATCAGCCATTTTTACACTTTATTATCTTCTTAATGGTTCAATAATATTCAAACTCTTTCCCTTGACATATGCAATAAACTAAGATAATAACTCCTGAAGCATAGTCAGTCGAGGACTTTTGGGCACACTACCACATTTAAACCTTTTACCTGGTTGTTGCCACTTGTTTGTTTCATAGACATAACAACTACAAATCATATATTTAAGAAATAGTCTGTTTAATTCCATTTGAGGGTGGATGTTGTGAGTGCATTATTGTTCACAGCTTGAGAGTGTCTTGTTGGATTAAACAATGTTTGCAATAACTGTCTTCTGCAGAGTATTACAGCGAGGAAGGGAAGACCTTTGAACTGCGCCTTGTTCGAAAAATAAAGCAACAGCGAAGCGCTGATCCCACTTCTCGTCCGGAGTATCCATCCTCTCTTGGTTTGACAGAATTCACCAGGCGAGCCACGGAGGTAGCTTTGGGGAAGAGCTCTCGGGCTATCGTGGAGGATCGGGTAATATCAGCTGTACATGAACACTGCAACTGATCGTAGCTTAGGTATTTATTCAAGCCTTAGTTTGAACAGCAGCAAACACAAAGAGATTAAGTAGTAGCCTGTACTTAATCATCCAATCAATCAGCATTGTGCAGAAGAATATAATTGTACAGTCATGGATTTATGTCCAACTCCATCCTCAGAATAAAATCAGCACAAGATTAGTACTCAAATGTTTTTGCATTAGTTATATTAATAACTAAACTCTTGGTGTTTTGGGACTCTTGTTGCAGGTGTTAGGTGTACAAACTCCTGGTTTCACTGCTGCTGTGCGTCTTGGGGCTGAACTCTTGAGACACTGGTATGATGCCTGTGCTGTTTGGTGCGGGCCGGTCTACCTCTCCTCCCCCTGTGATGGTAAGCAACACCTCACCTCCTCTTCATGCTCGTGCACATTAGAGTATGCTCTTGAAACATAGATACCACACTGCATGTAGCTAATAATCCCTGTGTGATCACTATTGGTTCATCCTGTACATCGTATTATGAACAGGACTAGAGGATGACTCATACTGTATGTATGCCACAAGTGAATTCATGATTCGCTAACAATAGACAGAAGCTGCATCCATAGCAACATATACTGTCACATAGGTAAAACACACTTTATGCAGCTCATACCATAAAAAACACATGTTTTCACTCACATTGGTGGCTCCATGCTAAAATTACACACTGCAGTTTAAAGCAGCATTGATCTTGAGGAGTTTGTACTGCTTTAGGTCTCTAATATAATGTTATATCTTGATCCTTCCTGCAGACTCATTGGCTGGTATCTTCCGGGCAGCAGGGATCCAAGATATCCGTGAATATTATTACTGGGATGACAAGCAGCGGGACGTTTGTTTGGAGAAGCTTCTGGAGGATCTGGCCAAGGCTCCGGAGCAAAGTGTTGTTGTTCTGTCAGCATCTGCCCACTATCCAACCGGGGCGGACCTCTCTCAGAATCAATGGGCTGTGATTGCAAATCTCATCATGGTAACATATGTGTACAGTTACGCTCTCTAACAGGGGCTACACTTGTCAAACAAGTAGCTCCTCACTCATACTTAGACCATTTGTTGTCACCCTTTCAACAGAGGCGTAGGCTTTTCCCTTTTTTCTTGCTGCCTCCTCAGGCGCTCTGCTATGGAGATTTAGAGAGGGGTGCCTGGCCTGTTCAGTACTGTGCATCGCAGGGGATGGAGCTCCTCTGTGCTCAGTCCTTCTCCCACTGCTTTGGACTATATGGTGAGTAAGAGACGTTAGGAATAGAACCGAACCGCCGTATTTCATTTTCAAAAAGTGCCCCTCTTAAACTTAATTTCCAATAGCAGAAACAACAGAGAAAGGGAGTGTAACATTACAGTACTACTGCTGGAATACAGTGTTTTTTCACATCAGACTTATCTTC
Source organism: Myoxocephalus aenaeus (assembly GCA_038501785.1). Classification (NCBI taxonomy): domain Eukaryota; kingdom Metazoa; phylum Chordata; class Actinopteri; order Perciformes; family Cottidae; genus Myoxocephalus; species Myoxocephalus aenaeus. The sequence continues at coordinate 5,426,850 of JBAMJR010000031.1, forward strand.
TACTTCCTTTCGCAAGGTGAGGCTGTTGGGCACCTTCTGTGCGTCTTAAAGCAGAACTCCCTCCGGTTTTCCATGGAGTCTCAAGCTGACAAAATAGTGAGGTCGCTATGGGCGCAGCCATCCGCAGAAGGGGCACATGTTGTTGCTACAGTGCTCAGTAACCCAGCCCATCTGATTGAATGGTGAGTAATGTTCCATTTGCATGTATAATCTAGTATTTAAAGATTGCAGCTTTGGCAGCCACATTGCTACTGTTTCAGTAGATGTCCATAGCAATGGCTGGACTGTTTCAGGCCTTCCCACAGGCATGCATTGCTTCAAAAGGTTGAACTGGTGATGAAATCCTTCATTTACAAAATGCACCTTTTGCTCATGTTTTGCAAATCCTGAATTATTAGCATTCGGTTGTAACGCCCTGTGGGTTGGGTTAATTGTGTGTGGTTGTGTGTGTGTGTGTGTGTTTGTGTCTCTTGATTGTGATTCCCTTCACCTGCCCTCAGCCACGCCCATGTGTGTCCCCTGATTGTGATTCCCTTCACCTGTGTTTCCCCTCTCCTATATATACTCCCCCACTTTCCCTTGTCCCCTGTCAGTCTGTCTTTGTTTCGTGTGTGCGCCCCATGGTGTTCGCCACCTCTTGGAACTTTGGATTGTTGCTAGTTTTGTTTTGTTGTTGCGTCTACTTTTTCTGTTTCCCAGGAAGGAAGAAGTAAAGCGCATTGTGGAGAGATGTATGCTGATCAGAGAAATTTTGAGAGAAAGGCTGAGGCTTCTGGGAACTCCGGGTTGCTGGGACCATCTGACTCAGCAAGGAGGACTCTACTGTTTTACAGGCTTGAATGGTGAGTAGCCGACAGCACAGTTTCTGCCATGTTATACTTTTGTCCGTATAATAGAATATGCAGTTAATCAATATAAAACAATTTCATGCCCTCAAAGGGATTTGCAGGAAATATTTATTTCCAGAACTTTAATTTTTTGGATTGTTAATGATACTGATTTACATAGATTGCCGTAATGCCTTTTCACATTAACATTTTGTTTAAATACTTTTTACCATTAAACAAAAGCCATGGATGTGCTTTCACAATATTTGTTGTTTTGTTTTAGGTGAGCAGTTAGAATTTTTGTCCAAGAAGAGACACGTGTATCTGTTCCCCAGTGGCTGTTTAAACGTGAGTGCAATCAACAGTCGTAACTTGGACTATGTTGTCGAGTCCTTGCATCTGGCTCTGACCACTTCATTCTAGCCATGTAGCTTTCAGTCAAGCACTATAATCAGTCAAAGGGGCTTTTCAGTCATCAGTCATTTTCAGAAATCAATCATTTCATGTGTCACAGTTTCAAGATTACTGTTACAATTGTAGGTTTAAAGTAAATCAGGTAAACGTACAGAAAACATATAGACCAACATGTTTGCTTATTGAATTACCCCTACCTTTTAATGACAGATGTGCAACTTATCTTACTATAAGCGGCTCATCTGATCTACTTCACACTTTTCGACATGCAACAAGTTGCCGTTTTCAAGGCACCCTGTAGCGGCTCTCCCCTGTTGATGATCCCAGCTAATTTACAAACAGGCATTGTTTGGATAAACCAACCACATATTGGGACTCAAAAGGGTTAGTTTCTCGCATGGAAACATATTATAACCTAATAAAGTGACATATTAACAGTACTCAAATCCGTTCTTTCTTTTGTAAAAAAGTCCTGCATTTATTTCGAGTGAAGATTGAAAGAAGAATCAGCGGTGTACTTATATTCTTTAAGACTGTTCAAGGTGGAGCTTTCAATGTATAATGCTTGACAGTTAAATTAATATAAATTCCTTCTATTTGAATTACTATATATTTTGTTAGTAAAATTTGAATCTGCAAAGCAACTAGTAACATGTGTCTGTCGGGTAAATGTATTAGAAGTAGACAGTTGCACATTTTATAATGCTTTGAGAGCCTTTTGTAAGTTTTGTTAAGTGTTAGTATTTACAATTTGGTTGTGTACACTTTGTCTCATGTTGTTTAAATCACACACAAATGTCAAATTAAATATATTGTTTTACAAGGGGAACGTGTTTGTTTTTGTATGGAATAATGGTGAAATTTGTACGATCTGGTGACTTACTCCAAAGAAGTAGTGGGCATCATGTCTCTATACCTGGGTCCATACAATCTAAAGTTACTGTCATCGGTTATTTTTAAAAAGGCCAAAAAAAACTAATTTACAGCGTGGCAAGAATATGCAAAACTCAATCAAACTGAAACTCAGAGCCGGTCAAAATGACACTGATCTCTTATAATATTCACATGTGGTTTGGGCCTGTAGTCGATATTGGATTAAATCCTAAACGAGAGAAGAACCAGCACCCTCGCCTGCTGGGTGCTGCAGTGACTCACTATTGCCTCTTGATGTACAAGTGGTATTATTATTCCACTGCAGCAAACTGGTTAGCATGCTCATTTCAATAGATATTTCATACATGTCTTTTAAATTCTGTTGATAACGTGAGTAAATTCTTTTTTTTGGAGAAATTCTTGCCATGTTTTGCAGCGCACCTTTAAACAGAGACGCATGTTAGAATAATATCGATCTTCTCACTGAACTCTTGGCAAGAGCATGAATAAGTGTATTTCCCATAATGTCAAACTATTCTTTTACGTATGGAGTGGACATGTAATCTATATATTGTCATGAATGGGTGTGATTAATTTGAGTCCAGTGAGTTCTATAGTTTTAATTTTGTACAATAAATACAAGGTATTATCTTCATGGCTATATACTGTACTTTGTTCATCTATGACACCCAGACCTCACTCACCAGATCTATTCAATATAAGGAGAGCTAATCCGTGCCCATGGAAAAACTTCAGAGGGAAAGGCCTTATACAAACAGCATGTACTGGTGACTGCTTTCAAAGAAGAGGATCAAATAAGGATCATATATTAAAAGTACACAACAGATCTCAGCTGCCATTATAATCCACCTTGGTTGAAGGCCATCTAGTACACTGTGTTCTGAATGGACTCGGACGCTCATTCAGTGAGTGACTCAGGGCGCCTCCGTGTTCTCCTGAATGGCTCAGAAGCTCTTTTATTCCAGCAGCAGTTTTTTTTTTTTTTTAAATCAACACTTTGAGATGTGGTTTTTAGATTTAGCGTCTTTCTGATGTTATTCATTTCTCAAATGGCATTTTATGCCGTTATTTGAATTGTAATGTGTTTTCTGTCTGTTCACTGTGGAAACTGTCTATTGTCTGTATGAATTGATTTGGAGGCCAATGAGATTAATTAACACTGAGACAACCTTGACTTAAACAATGTCACAAACATTTGCGCTTGTGTGAAATATACAGTGCATGTCAGTTCCTGGTTGTAGGCAGGACTGCATGGGCAATATGAATATTATACTGATTTGAAACTAAATATCATCTTGGATGTTGAATATTGTAATATGGCATATGTGTTGAATTTTCTTGGTTTTAAAGACTGAATTAAAGTGATGTACTTTATTGAATTTACCAGACTGTCCTTGATCTATTATTTGCCGACTTAGTCATTGTATCCACATTACTGATGGTGTAAATAGTTTGTGAAAGCCCCAATGCTCAACCAACAATATTGTTGCAAATTCAGAAATATTGAGATATGATTTTCTCTATATTGTCCCGGCCGAATCCCAGGTCAGTGTGTCATCAATAACGACCGTCATATCTTAATGCCAAAGTGGCAGAATGATCAAATTAGAGAAATGAGAAGCCAAAAGATTTAATTTAATTTCATTACAAAAATGATATACTTGATGCAGGTTTCTGAGGTTGGGTTCTTATAGAGTAACTTTTCTTCTCGAGTCGCATTTGTATCGGGCCAAATAATGTTTTTAGTAACGTTTCCTTTCAACTGAGAAGCATTTTCAAATGATGTGAACATGTTATAAAGCAAATCACTGCTCATCTGGGAAACGCCAATGAGTAATTCCCTCTATCATGCACGTCTGTGTGGAGACCCTTTTTATACCCTGTTTTCATTTGAGAGATATGCCACTATTGTACTGGATACTGTGTAGTTCTGAGAAACATTATCACAAGGTATTTAATGGAGGCAGTGTGCTCTCTCTTTTCATTTCAGTGACCCTGGGTAAACACTGAGGATAATCAACATCCACCATCATGCAGAGTCTGAGCCATTAGATGCTGTTTGGAGCCCTTTTATTTGCACACGAGTGTGTTGCAGATACTCGCTCACGGTTTTCAAATTTCCGATAAGTTGCTTACATGCATCCTAATATTCCACAAACTGTTTTTCCCAGCATACATGAATAAAGGATCTTACCACAAAACTGGAGTTACCCATAACAAATCTAAAGTAGTGGGAGAAAGGTGTTGCTTGCCTTCCAGTTAATATCAGCATAACTCATGACTAATATTCATATAACAAACAAGACTGGACCACTACTGAATTTAATTATATCCTAGAGTAGAGTATCCTAAGAAATATGTTCATACCTCAAACACTGTAGTTTCATGCATTTTTATCAGAAATACATTTGAATTGATTTTCTTAACCCCAGCCAATTTAATGGCGAAAATTGCGAATCAACTAAATATCTCCTAAACCCCAAGGTCAATTTGAATAATTAAAAAAGCTATAATATACAGAAAACCCTTGTGAACATAGATAAGTTCATTCGACATTTACAATTTATTTACACAAACATTTTAGAGTTGCATTTTAGTCACAAAGTTGAGTGAACTAATTAATTTGTGGTTATGTTGCATTTTCAATTACTCCGTGTTTTGACGTCTTACAAAAGGTTTAAGAACAAGTGGTGTCTCACCTCTGTCTTAACAGATCCTGCTGACATGGCACAGATCTATGTGATTGGCTGCATGCCGGAGGAAGAGAGAGGAGAGTTAACCTACTGATTACAACACATCTCTTGTAGCTTTTAAATGAATGTTGCAAAGGCACAGACACACTGAGTACAACTTCCACTGTGGATGTCACGTCAGGATCTCCTCTAACAGGCCTGGTCATTTGGCTTCACACAAGGCTATTGATTCACAATCATGCCAGCATATAGACAGCAATGACAGTAAACCCTGACTTGTTTAGGAGAAACTGAGTCAGTTTGCACAAATGAAACACCATGCCTAGAGCTACAGCCAGTGGTGTATAGTAACGAAGTAGAAATACTTCGTTACTGTACTTAAGTAGTTTTTTGGGATATATGTACTCTACTATTTATATTTCTGTTTACTTTTACTTCACTACATTTTGCAAAGAAAACTGATTTACTCCCCTGAAACCTTCGTTACTCCCTACAAAATCAAATCTATCTCTAGAAAGAAAGAAAAACACATCCGGGACTGTGGTGGAACACAGACTCCACGAAGCAGGTTTTGCGAATCACAATATTCTGCATTTTCCCTCTACATCCTCTAGTCCAGCGCTCCCAAACCTTTATGCGTCACGCAGTGGCGGTGCGTCAATAGAGGGCGCTAGGGCGCCGCCCCTCCTAAAGTTTTGCGATGAAAAAAAAAAAAGAAGAAGAAAAAAATATAATATATACTGTCAAAAAACATTATATATCAAATAATTTAAATAAGAAATATACCGTGTTGACGCGCTAAATGTGTGTGGGAGACCGTAAGCCCCTGTCAACAACCACTTAAGTTAAATATAATATATCGCCATTCATCATTACTGAGAAAAGCCCCTCCCCTCTCGGGGCGCCGGCCAAATGTGTGTCTATGGAAAGCTAACAAACATTTCACCCTCGTGACGGCAAGGACAGCTTCTCATTGGCGGATGAAACGTGAATCTTCGGGCGCACGAATCTGCGCCCTAGCCAATGACATTGTTTCTTATTGCAACGTGGTTGGACTATTCGTCCAATCAGAGACCTTTATCATTCCCTCACATCCCATATAGCTCCCACGTAGCTACGCGAGCAACACAGCTAGCAGAGACTTTGATTATGTTAGTATGGCGACTGAAAACTCTGTGGTATCTCTCCGCGAAACACCTTTCAATCCACGATCAGATGTTGACAAGAAGAGGCTGAAAGAGTTGGGACCCGAACGTCCGGATTTAAATATTCAGCAGCAAAGCAGTGAAGCTACATGCACCAAGCTACATGCTAACCGGAGCTGCTAGCTGGAGGCTCCGTGTGCAGTGGCTCTGAGCAGCCGAGGAAGCGCCGGCTGTGAAGGAAGATGAGCTTGAAGGATTGCTGCAGAAGTGTCAAAATCAGCAGATGCCTGTGTTAGAGTTTAATGTTTTATCTTTCCCACAGCAGAACACATGTTGGACATTGCTAGATTTGGGTGGATGTCATATCAGGCTATAACTTTATCTAAAATACAAATTCAACCCCCAACGTGTGTGTGTGTGTGTGTGTGTGTGTGTGTGTGTGTGTGTGTGTGTGTGTGTGTGTGTGTGTGTGTGATAGCTACAGCCATCAAGGTGGCTCCTGGCCTTTTGTCTATGTTGCTGAGCCATCAAGACACACAAAACATAGGTTTTTGTCTGTAGTATGAAGCCTGTTTGTAGTAGATATTTTCCCACAACTTATCTTACTGTCTCTCTCTATATATTTATCTGTAGGTTTGTGACACCATACTCCATACTTGGACACACCAGGGAACGCTTTGCCTTCAAAGACCACCTCACCAGTGCCACCTTACTGCAGGGCCCCCAGTTTGAATGCTACGTCAATGTATTCCCTGAAGTTGCTCTGGCCACCACATTGAATGTTTCTTAAACCATTCTGCTCTGAACCTCTCATGCCCAAAGTTAATTTGTTGATAGTTGTTATTGGACAGTGTTGAGCATTGTGTTTTCTTGAAATAAAGCTTTGTTTTTTAGAATATTCTACTCCAAACCTCTTTTCTTCTCATTGTGGAGTGCTATTTAAACCGCGCCGCCCAACTGCGCCCCCCCACAAAAAAATGTCACCAGCCGCCACTGGCGTCACGGGCCGGTAACGTGAAGACCAAACTGTCACGGACCGGGTCCGACCTCGGAGAGACAGGAGACAACGACACCTGACGTGTGTTCGTTATGTCCAGTCTACTCCTAACTAAACCTTTAGTCCAGTCTACTGCTTAACTTATAACGCGCTGCACAAAGACAGAATGTTGAAATGGAAGCAGGTTTTCATGCTTTTTTGGCGATCTCAGGATACTTTGGCAGAGTTGAAACAGATTTAAGTTTCATTTTTAGGGTAACGTGACATATTGACATGTGTCAAGAGGTTCCGTCTGAGGTTACCACAGACGGATGTATCTGGTCATTTTTCACAATAAAACATTTTTCCGGACTTTTTTAATTTAACTTACATTTTTCATTCATTATTTCTGTGCGGCCCAGTACCAAGGGGCCTGGTATCAAGGGCCCCACGGCCCGGTACCAAGGGACCCGGTACCAAGGGGCCCGGTACCAAGGGACCCACGGACCGTTACCGGGCAGAATGAGCATACTTATAACCACACTGTTACAACTCCTTCATAGTGTCATATTGCTTTTTGGAGAATTACGATGATAAGTTCATAGTAGATGCAAAAGTATACTTAGGTACAATATATTATGTTGAACATAATATATATGGTTATTTTATCAACACAACTCCTTGTCCTTGGTCACAGTGGCCACAGCACTTAAAAGAATAAACTTCATAATTCTCAAAATTCTGACCCATTGCTTTTTTATTAAAAGCATGTACTTGTACTTTTACTTTCAATACTTAAGTACATTTTATATCAGAAAAATACTTTTGATACTTAAGTACAGAAAATATCAGATACTTTAAGACTTTTACTCAAGTAGTATTTTAATAGGTGACTTTTACTGGAGTAATTTTCCAGTAAAGTATCTTTACTTTTACTCAAGTACGGCTTTTGGGTACTTTATACAACACTGGCTACAGCTCTGATTGTCCTCCTCACAAAGGCCACTGAACATTCAGACATCACATCCCATCACCTCCTTATCAGTCTGCCCCTTGGCCTCTTTTACAAATATTTGTGACCGGTGAAGGATGATAGTTCAAACATTAGAGCCATTGTGGCAGTGAACTCAGATAGCACTGTTTCCTTTTGAGCATGCATATGGGGGCCTTTCATGATCATCACTAATAACTGATATTAGAATAGTCATGGTTCTTCTGTATTTCTCAGTATGATACAAAATAATAATGATAATGTTTATCAGCTGGTAAGGCACTGTGCACTGTTTCTAGCAGTCCCTAGTGAAGAATATATAGTTGGGACCATAGAAATATAATGCAGAAATGAAAAATGTAAAATCCTATAACCTAAATAGCTTTCGTTTATATCATCGTACTGATGTGTATCGTAGATGGTTTTCCGTTGATTCTATGGCGACTAAACAAATCTCCCACGGAGACACGCGCGTCAGCCGCTCCTTCAGTCATCAGCGCTGCTCGTCTGTTTCAACGGCAGATATAAAGGAGAGCCATCCCCGTCCGCCACCTGTGGATCGCCTGCACGGCCACATGCGAGTAACGCCTAACACATTGCCACATAAGTAATTGCAATTCAAATCAAGACTGAAACAGGAGAGGTTGCGGCTTCAGTGCAGCTCAGTCGATCTGTGTGAGAGGCGCACATCTCTGCAGAGGCGCTCCACGCGTTCTCTCTCCGGTAATAATATTCTGCATCTGAAAACTGACAACCAACACACGGTAGGTTTGCTACTTTCTTTTTCTCCAATTCCAAACGCAAGATGTGCATGCAATCTAACGTAGATTTAGCCGAACTAAAAGTCGGTGCAGCAAATATTTGAGTGGAAAAGAGAAAGATTGAGATGAAGCAAACAAATTAGTCAATTATATATTATTTCATTTAAATTCGCTTTTCTTATTCGAGTATGCTTGAGTTTAGAGGATTGATATGTTCGATAGAGACTTTTTAGTGTATTCATCTCATTGCATCGCAGCAAGCATGTCTTTTTGAGAGACTATATATATATATATATATATATATATATATATATATACATACAGTGGTGTATAGTAACGAAGTAGAAATACTTCGTTACTGTACTTAAGTAGTTTTTGGGGATATCTGTACTCTACTTTACTATTTATATTTCTGTTTACTTTTATTTTTACTTCACTACATTTTGCAAAGAAAAATGATACTTTTACTCCGATACATTTCTCCTGAAACCTTCGTTACTCGCTACAAAATCAAATCTATCTTTAGAAAAAAACAAAAACATCGGGGACTGTGGTGGAACACAGACTCCACCAAGCAGGTTTTGCGAATCACAATGTTTTACATTTTCCCTCTACATCCTCTAGTCCAGCGCTCCCGAACCTTTATGCGTCACGGACCGGTTACGTGAGGACAATATTTAGTCCGGTAAAGTTGGAAAGAGATTCACAGATTCGGACTTCCCGGATCAATAACTCTTCTGCTAAACGGTGTTAAAACACAAACGACACCTCTCTGTAATCGTAGTGATGCAGACAACAAGCTACAACCTTCATTTTACAAAAACGGGTCGTTCTCCGAGCTGTACGGATAACATTGTTCTCTATGTGCAGCCGGCTGTGAGACGAGTGCGCACAGGGGCGCAGGGACCGTCTGCAAAGTGCAATGCAGAAAATACATACTACAAAAATATTCAATTACTTCACTATTATGAATTGTAGCATTACCAAAACCATGTCCTACATCAATGGGCTCCCCCTTGGTGTACTACAGTTGTCCTTTTGAAGAAATATGATTTCTCTGATTTTTTGTTAATATTTATTAATATGTAATGCAATTAATATTCAATAGAGTCACATTAATAAAGTTTAAAAACAAAAAAATCATGTCCTACATCAATGGGCTCCCCCTTGGTGTACTACAGTTGTCCTTTTGAAGAAATGTGATTTCTCTGATTTTTTATTAATATTTATTAATATTTAATGCAATTAATATTCAATAGTGTCACAGTAATAAAGTTTAAAAAGACAAAAATCATGTCCTGCATCAATGGGCTCCCCCTTGGTGTACTACAGTTGTCCTTTTGAAGAAATATGATTTCTCTGATTTTTTGTTAATATTTATTAATATTTAATGCAATTAATATTCAATAGCGTCACATTAATAAAGTTTAAAAAGACAAAAATCATGTCCTGCATCAATGTGCTCCCCCTTGATGTACTACAGTTGTCCTTTTGAAGAAATGTGATTTCTCTGAGTTTTTATTAATATTTATTAATATTTAATTGCAATTAATATTCAATAGCGTCACATTAATAAAGTTTAAAAAGACAAAAATCATGTCCTGCATTAATGGGCCCCCCCTTGATGTACTACAGTTGTCCTTTAGAAGAAATATGATTTCTCTGATTTTTTATTAATATTTATTAATATGTAATGCAATTAATATTCAATAGCGTCACAGTAATAAAGTTTAAAAAGAAAAAAATCATGTCCTGCATCAATGGGCTCCCCCTTGATGTACTACAGTTGTCCTTTTGAAGAAATATGATTTCTATGATTTCTATGAATTTGTATTCATATTTAATGCCTATTAACTATTATAATTATAATGCAGTGTAGGGCCAACACATTCTGTTCAACACCAGGAATCCTGTGTTGGTAAAGCTACAATACTTTTTTCAGAAGATCTCTTTTAATGATCTCAGTTTTGGTTTTAGGACAAAGTGTAGTGGCACCAATTTGTCGTCAGTCACTGGGATATCTGATGATTATGCAAAACTACCGTGTTTTTAAGATTGTTTGCTCAATTTGGATTAATTTGAACCAAAATGTGTTTAGCAACAACACTACGGTGCCCTATTTGCTTTCCAGAAATCAGTATATTTGTTAAGAAGCTCTTTCATGTATTAATATACAGACTCAAGTACACCAAACATCTTATATTAACTAAATGCTTCTTCTGAGATAACATTTGACCCAGTGGCCATTAGTTAAAGTCTGTTAGTATCTGTGATTTGGTCAAACTAGTGCAATTGTAAACCTATGTTTTGTACTTTGTATAGGTCTTGAATTAAAAAATAGTATCACATATATTAAGATAAGAGCCAGCATAAGTAGTTCACTCATTTAATCTTCAAGAAAGAATACATATCAATATACACATATATTGTTTTGCTTGAACAACATTTTGAAGATTTTGATGCCTACTTAGATTGGGCTGTTACACAACACACAATACCAGGGGGTCTCTTTCTTTGGTATTTCTGCTGCTGTCATACCAAGGCACTGCGTGTGAAACCATCTTGTACACTTTCCACACTGAATCTACATGGGGATAAATACATTACACATATTAAACTTGTAGAAAACCTGTAATGCATGAAAGTTAACAATATTTGATTACTAATGTTATTCCTTGAATTTCACTCCAGGTTATCTACAGATTATCCACCACAACTCAGAATGTCTGTTTATGTCTCAAAACATTAAGTCTCACCCAAACAGCATCAACAGAACTTTTGGGCAGGTCCTCACTTCCACAGAAGGAACAAAGCTCATCCTTTGAAACTGGAAATAAATACAAGTATATTATTGTCAAGTTTGTATAAATTAAAAAAAATATTCATTTAATATTTTGAACAAAACCTGATCCTTTCAGAATTTCTTCAGCCACGTCTCTTCTTAGCTTTTGAAGAGATTGTTTTGATGAGTCGATGTGAAATGTCTGCGGAATGTTTGGAAATTCCATCACCGTCATCTTGGCCATCTGTACGAATGGAAAAACAACACACCTTGTATGAATTTACATAGTAAAACAGCATTTTGTTTAATCTATCAGGAAGACAACAAGTTGCATTAAATAACCTGCATGACAAAGATCCCACAACTGGTGTCATCTTTCTGGCAGGTGTGGCTTATCTGGCCAGGCTGCCACTTGATGTTAACCCAGTCCTCCTTTCCAAGTGTGTTCCGGCGCATCTTGAAATACTCTCTGCAGGATGAAAGGAAAATAATTTTGGTTTACTTACTTTGTGGCTTTACTAAAGGTGTGTATAACATATCTAGTTCCCATAATCTCATTAATATTACCCAAATCTGTGGCCAGCCTTTCTGGAGTCCTCAACTTCATTTGACCCTTGCAGTGGATCAACCACAAATATGCGGTTTGAAAGGGCATGAAGATACTGTTTTAAGAAGTAATATATTGTTAAAGCATGCCATCTTTCAATTTTACCAAAAACAACAGCAACAATGATAAAATAATGTTTTATTTATGTAAAACTGCAAAATCACAACGACAGTTGTATATGTATTCTACAAAAGATAATCACAAGTGTGAGTAAATAAAGGAACAAAACATTTTAAATACGCATATTTTAACATTGTATTTGATAGTACTGAATGACTTCAAGTCAGATTTGTTGAATGTGAGTTCCACAATATGGGGTCATACTCAATCAAAGAAGACTCAACTCGTTAGAGTAGCAGTAGGGTCTACCAATGGGATCCTGTTTGATGATTCAAGTGCTTTGTTTGCCCAATATTTGTATATTTTTTTCATTAAGATAGGGATGACGACCATGGAGACATTTAAAACTAAAAGAACAATCTTAAAATCAATCCACATGCATGTACAAAATGCAGCTGCATTAGATACAAATATCAGGATCCTAAATCTGTCACTGTCTGTAAATCTATTAATGACAATTTCTTTAAAATTACATTAACTTGTATTCAAACTTGTATTAAATATTAATGTAGATTTAGTTGTATTTACTTGATTGTAGGTTGTTATAAATCTTTAAAGCAATTTTAAGATTGATAACCTTAAAATACACAAACCATGACCCATATGAATGCTGTAAAGGCACATAGCGCGATATGAGCAGCTGTCATTCCACCAGACATTGCCCATAAGTCTTTCCTCGGACCTCTGTTTCCTTTTTTTACTCTTCCCATTGTCTTCAAAAGGCCTATCACCTATGAAAAAGGGGACAGACAAAGCTAGAACATTTGTTCAAGATAAAGTTTTTGAAGTAAAATCTTTTGGTAGTTAAATCAAAAAAGGTGGCCCTATAGGTAAATCAACAGTAGGCACTTTAAACATACAATATATAACCATCAATACCTAACTAAGAGCTACAAAACAATACAAATTTGCTATTTTACAAAACTAAATATTTCTTTCAATACAGGCATATTAAAGATACATGCTGCCATGTTGTGAAAAGTCCCTCTCCCACCCCACAAACATACCTGCCCATGTACACCCACCCACATAGTGTGGTATGCATATAAAAATGTATTAACATTTCAGTTAATTAAATATGCACAAGAACTAGCTACAAATGTATGTTAGAGTCTCAACAGGTATACAATCATAGCTCAACTAACTATGTAATTTCTACAATGAAAAGACAATAAAAATAAATGATGACTTACATATAACCATGGATCTGGAGTGTAGGCACATTGGCAAAGGAATCCAAACGCATTAGGTATTTAAATATGTCTTTCCCAGTCATTGTGGTTTGCATTGAAGACTGACAAACTGAAAGATCACTGCAGATGGAGCTTAATTGAAAGTTGCTCCTGATTGGCTAGTGACTTAGTCACTCTCTGCATCCTTCATTTAATTGGTTATGGGGCTGATGGCCATGCGGAAGCCATGAGCTGATCTAATAGTAACCATTTAAATGCCAGGTGAAACTACACTGAATACATGGAAAGTTATTGAATGTTCTTTCCAATAAAAATGTACTATAATTGATGTAGGACATGATTGTTTTTCTTTTTAAACTTCATTACTGTGACGCTATTGAATATTAATTGCATTAAATATTAATTAAATATTAATAAAAATCAGAGAAATCACATTTATTCAAAAGGACAACTGTAGTACACCAAGGGGGAGCCCATTGATGCAGGACATGATTTTTGTCTTTTTAAACTTTATTAATGTGACTCTATTGAATATTAATTGCATTACATATTAATAAATATTAATAAAAAATCAGAGAAATCATATTTCTTCAAAAGGACAACTGTAGTACATCAAGGGGGAGCACATTGATGCAGGACATGATTTTTGTCTTTTTAAACTTTATTACTGTGACGCTATTGAATATTAATTGCATTAAATATTAATAAATATTAATAAAAACTCATAGAAATCATATTTCTTCAAAAGGACAACTGTAGTACAACAAGGGGGAGCCCATTGATGCAGGACATGATTTTTGTCTTTTTAAACTTTATTAATGTGACTCTATTGAATATTAATTGCATTACATATTAATAAATATTAATAAAAACTCAGAGAAATCACATTTCTTCAAAAGGACAACTGTAGTACACCAAGGGGGAGCCCATTGATGTAGGACATGATTTTTTTGTTTTTAAACTTCATTACTATGACGCTATTGAATATTAATTGCATTAAATATTAATTAAATATTAATAAAAACTCATAGAAATCATATTTCTTCAAAAGGACAACTGTAGTACAACAAGGGGGAGCCCATTGATGCAGGACATGATTTGTGTCTTTTAAAACTTTATTAATGTGACTCTATTGAATATTAATTGCAATTAAATATTAATAAATATTAATAAAAACTCAGAGAAATCATATTTCTTCAAAAGGACAACTGTAGTACACCAAGGGGGAGCCCATTGATGTAGGACATGGTTTTGGTAATGCTACAATTCATAATAGTGAAGTAATTGAATATTTTTGTAGTATGTATTTTCTGCATTGCACTTTGCAGACGGTCCCTGCGCCCCTGCGCGCACTCGTCTCACAGCCGGCTGCACATAGAGAACAATGTTATCCGTACAGCTCGGAGAACGACCCGTTTTTGTAAAATGAAGGTTGTAGCTTGTTGTCTGCATCACTACGATTACAGAGAGGTGTCGTTTGTGTTTTAACACCGTTTAGCAGAAGAGTTATTGATCCGGGAAGTCCGAATCTGTGAATCTCTTTCCAACTTTACCGGACTACAATAGTCCCACAGACCGGGTCCGATCTCGGATAGACGGGAGACAACGACACCTGACGTGTGTTCGTTATGTCCAGTCTACTCCTAACTAAACCTTTAGTCCAGTCTACTGCTTAACTTATAACGCGCTGCACAAAGACAGGATGTTGAAATGGAAGCAGGTTTTCATGCTTTTTTGGCGATCTCAGGATACTCTGCCTTGGTTTTAATCCAGAACACCGGCAGAGTTGAAACAGATTTACGTTTCATTTTTAGAGTAACGTAACATCTTGACATGTGTCAAGAGATTCCGTCTGAGGTTACCACAGACGAATGTATGCGGTCATTTTTCCCAATAAAACATCTTTCCGGCCTTGATTTTTTTTTATTTAATTGAAATGTTTCATTCATTCTTTCTGTGGCCCGGTACCAAGAGACCCACAGACTGGTACCAAGAGACCCACGGCGGGCGGAATGAGCATACTTATAACCACACTGTTACAAGTCCTTCATAGTGTCATATTGCTTTTTGGAGAATTATGATGATAAGTTCATAGTAGATGCAAAAGTATACTTAGGTACAATATATTATGTCGAACATAATATATATGGATGGATCCCAGCCAACCCAGTTATTTTATCAACACAACTCCTGGTCCTTGGTCACGGTGGCCACAGCACTTAAAAGAATAAACTTCATAATTCTCAAAATTCTGACCCTTTGCTTTTTTATTAAAAGCATGTACTTGTACTTTTACTTTCAATACTTAAGTACATTTTATATCAGAAAAATACTTTTGATACTTAAGTACAGAAAATATCAGATACTTTAAGACTTTTACTCAAGTAGTATTTTAATAGGTGACTTTTACTTTTACTGGAGTAATTTTCCAGTAAGGTATCTTTACTTTTACTCAAGTACGGCTTTTGGGTACTTTATACACCACTGTATATATATAATATTGTTTTCAGTACATATATATATATATATATATATATATATATATATATATATATATATATATATATATTTATATAATATTGTTTTCAGTGTCATTATATTCTGTGAATTACATGTGACAGTTTCCTCTGTCGGACTAGTTATGCTGTATTGTATATTGTATGCATATCCGATATTGTCGAGTTGCTGCTGAGCAGCCTGTATGTGTGACGATATAATGACTTCAATGATCGTGACGTTTTGATAAAAAAAAAAAGTAATCCCAGGGAGCATATAGAGGCAATAGTTTAGAGAAAACATAGCCTCAAAAACATCTTGACAAAACTACACATGTGATCCTGAGTCGGTTCTTAGATAAAGTCTAACAAGCAACACAATGTTTTGTAACAATTCAATTCATCTTCATAGTTTTAGTTATATCATATTCACCTTGAGACATGAGTCTAATACATCTTCTTTATCTGTAACTTCAGGAATTTTGATTAACTCATCTGTAAAATTGTGGAAGACAAGACATTTTTGGTTAATCTTTTCTCACAAACATAGTGTCGATATGAACGCTAAATTCCAACTGCAACAAGTCTTTGCAAATTGTGTCACTGCTGAGTAAATTCATTATCCCTCTGCTCAACATTTATGCACTAATCTTCTATTTTTTCCATACAGTCATGTTGCCACAATATGTCCTTTATTTGTCAAGTCAAAGTCAGTTTTAATGTCACTTCTTCCATTTGTGCAAACATACAAACTTTGAGCAAACTCCGCAGCGGAGCTAAACATCATTGCATTGAATTGATGTAAATTGTAGACAATACCCTCTGTGCTGTGCACGCAAACACTGCACAAGCTGTAGAGTGCATGGGGAGATAATAGCCCTTAGTACGGAGCAGAATTTGCTTTGATATTCATTGTTTCTGTTTAAGTTCTGAAAATCTGATGGAAGAAAATATCTAGTAATGAGACAATTTCTCATTTAAGACTTCAAACTCATTATTTAGTTCGTCAAGGTTACACTTGTGATTTTCCCTTTGGAAGCTGGACAAAGACAAGAAGTATAAGCGGACAGAAGAATTTGGTCAGTAACTGTTGATCTTATCAGCATTCAAAAGGGACATTTCCATTAAAGATAATTCATTGACTGTATAAACGTGTCTATACAGTATCATTTATGTTCATCGGTCATTCAGTGTATTATTGGCCTGGCAGTGATGTATTTGATGGTATTCATGATCTCCCCCTCCAAGGTTGACATTAGCCCTTTGGGATGGAGGGCACAGGCAGCGGCTGGGCGGCGGAGCTCACCCCCCCATACGTGATGCACGAGGTAAATGGGAACGACACCGGTCAGGTCTTTGAGGTGGCGCTACAGAACGGCTCCAAGCGCAGCCCCCAGTTTGTGGGTGTGGAGCTGTTGCAGTCCTTCAAGCTGCTCATCATCCCCTGCTACACTCTGGTGGCTCTGGTGGGCGTCTTCGGCAACTACCTGCTCCTCTATGTCATATGCCGCACCCGTAAGATGCACAACGTCACCAACTTCTTTATTGGAAACCTGGCCTTCTCTGACATGCTGATGTGTGCCACATGTGTCCCCTTCACACTGGCATACGCCTTCAACCCGCACGGCTGGGTGTTTGGCCGCTTCATGTGCTACCTGGTGTACCTCGTCCAGCCTGTGACGGTCTACGTGTCGGTTTTCACTCTCACTGCTATTGGTGTGGACAGGTAAGGACTGTGGACCGACTAGGAACATATCTCTGTTATGAACTACACAAAAATGAAGAAGTAATAGGTTACACAATATCTCAATATGAATGTCATTATCTCTTTTTGCCCAAAATTGCAGAGGCAGATCAAATACAGCAGATCAAATATGAATGGATGCAGTGGATTTTTATGCCAGCTCTGAAAATGTGTTTACATACTCAGAGTTTGTAGGAGGATATTTGTTTTATCTAATGTAGGTTCTGAACTCTCATGGAAATATTTCAAGGTTCCTAAAGAGCTTTTATGCAAGTTATTTTGAGACCATAGCACTGAAGTGCTTCGGTTTCGTTAATGGGTGCGTTATCATTTACCTCTGTAAAAAGGAAGGGTATCTGTTAAACTAACTAAACTACAGATCCTCTCCAGCTCCACATCGATATTGTGTAATAATCTTATTCTTTGAGTCTGTCTGTCTGAAAGATGGAAGATGATCCATCAGACTATGCTTTTCTCCATTGGTCAAGGCTCCACGAGTTTGTGCTCTTTACACCAAGTTGTGTGCCAGAACGTCAAATCCTGCTTTGTCTGTTCACCATGGATACAGGGGAAGAGCTGAATTGGATTTTAATTTTGTGAAACCTTTGTGAACATGAATTATATAATTTGTTTGTCTAACAATGTCAATTTGGAATTTACTGCCTTCTGTGGTTGTTTTTGAGGCCGTCTTATCTGTGGCGCAAAAAAAAACACAACAAAAAATGTGTTTCTTGTGTATGCTTTTCTTTATTACTTAACTTATATTTGGCATGTATTTTTCCCCAATAGCTGAAAAAAGATGTTTGAATCTAACTCTGGTCAAAATGAATTTAAGCCAATCTCTATGAGGGGCCGTTTAGGCCATAACTATTGAGACACACTCACACTCACTACTGAGACACTCTCACACATACTAATGAAACACTCGTACATTCACTATTGAAACGCTCTTACACTCACTACTGAAACACTTACACATACATACATACATACATACTCTGTAAACCTATGCACGCTCATATATAAAACACTATACATACTCGTCTGAAACACTTACGCATACATATGAGAAACACACACGCATACATATATACTTCAGTGTCATATACACATACATATGAAACGCTTACATGCATACAAGTGAAACATTTATACGTATCTATCTGAAACAGTCATGCATGCACATATGAAAACGCAGTATATATATATATATATATATATATATATATATATATATATATATATATATATATTGTTGAACACTTATACATTCATAACTGAATCTCTTGCATATGATTACAAAGATATAAAAAGTTTAGATACATGTGCAAGTGTTTCACATATATATGTACAGGTTTCAAATGTGCATTTCAAAAGCCTATTCATACATACTACTGAAACACTCGTACATTCACTATTGAAACACTAACGGTCACTACTGAAATTACTTGTATGAATACAGGTGAGACACTTGCACATCCTCATGTAAGAGCATACATACATATAACTGAAAAACGTATACATACACATTTGAAACATGTATACATATATATGTGAAACACTTGCACATGTATCTAAACTTTTTATATCTTTGTAATCATATGCAAGAGATTCAGTTATGAATGTATGTGTTCAACAATATATATATATATATACTGCATTTTCATATGTGCATGCATGACTGTTTCAGATAGATACGTATAAATGTTTCACTTGTATGCATGTAAGCGTTTCATATGTATATATATATGACACAGAAGTATATATGTATGCGTGTGTGTTTCTCATATGTATGCGTAAGTGTTTCAGACGAGTATGTATAGTGTTTTATATATGAGCGTGTATAGGTTTACAGAGTATGTATGTATGTGTAAATGTTTCAGTAGTGAGTGTAAGAGCGTTTCAATAGTGAATGTACGAGTGTTTCATTAGTATGTGTGAGAGTGTCTCAGTAGTGAGTGTGAGAGTGTCTCAATAGTTATGGCCTAAACGGCCCCTCATAAATCTCTACTGTTTCTTCATAGATACTATGCCACAGTTCATCCTCTGAAAAAGCGCATCTCAGTCTTGGCGTGCACCTACCTTCTGTCTGGGATCTGGCTGCTGTCCTGTGGTCTGGTGGCTCCAGCTGTGACTCACACATACCACGTGGAGTTCAAGAACGAGGGCTTCACCATCTGCGAGGAGTTCTGGATGGAACAGGAGAGGGAGCGGCTGGCCTACGCGTACAGCACTGTCTTCATCACTTACGTCCTGCCTCTGTCGGCGCTCTGCATCTCGTACCTGTGCATCTCCGTCAAACTGCGGAACTGTGTCGTCCCCGGCCACCACACCCAGAGCCAGGCCGAGGCTCAGCGCGTGCGTAAACGTAAGACCTTCCGGCTGGTGAGCCTGGTGGTGGCAGCATTTGCCGTCTGCTGGATGCCGATCAGTGTGTTCAATGTGCTGCGTGACATTGACATTGACCTGATTGATAAGCGGTACTTTCTGCTCATTCAGCTGTTCTGTCACCTGTGTGCGATGAGCTCGTCCTGCTGCAATCCTTTCCTCTACGCCTGGCTACACGACCGCTTCCGTGCTGAGCTCCGCAAAATGTTTACATGCCGCAGTCGCATTGGAATCTCGGCCAACAACTGTGCCACAGGCAGCGTGGTTCTGTGAAGCTCCTGTGTTTCGGGCCACAGTTGGATAATCATTGCTTCTTTGGACAGAAAGGCAACACAGAGTTAAATAGTTACATAATGATCCAGGTTCAAGCAAGGTAGCCACATTATGAGGACCATAATTCAGTAGCCCAGTGTTAAACCCTCTGTTTACCAATGTGCTAAGAGTACTCCACCCATTTAGCAGTGCACTCTTATAACATTGTCGGACTCACAATGGACAGTTTGAAATGATTACGATCAATGTAACTGATCCATATAGTCTTTTTTTACAGATTCTTCTTGTCAAACCTGGCATCTACATTACCCACAATGCAGCTCCAGCAGTTAGGTTGGAGTTTCCGGTGTGCAACTTGTTACAACAAATGTTGCCTTTAACCGCAAGCCTCAAGCAGAGATGAAGAGCAGGCTACAGAGGTCTGGTCAGCTAACTTTTTTCTATATCCGCGCGCTTACATTTATCTAATATTCAAACTTGTAGTCTTCAGCGCCAACCAACGTTGACTAAAGTGACAACACTTGAGGCAATTTATCAGATAGCACGCAGCTTCTCCTGGAGCCATAACAGTCTTAACATCTTTTTTCACCAATTCACATGTACTCTCCAAGACCTGTAAACATGCAAAATCGGTGGAGTTCCCTTTTAAGCCTGAACCGTCGTCTGCCATGTGTGTTACTGATACAATTGCATTGAGTAGCCTCCCCTTTGTAAATGATTAGTTCAACTTATATATCAAGTACCATTTAAAAAATTGATCTTGATATATAATAGTAAAAAAACTGCAGTTGTATCAGCAATATTTAGCTTGTTTGAGTGCTTATGTACATACATATTTAAATTATGTAATGTATGCAAGTTGTATTTCTTTCCAATTGTACATACAATAATTGTAAGTAATCACAGATACAAAGAATGTGTTGACATAATTAGTGTCTTTATTTAAAATAAAACCACATTTGCGCGATACATCAGGCTGCACATTCTTTGAGCTCTCACTCCGGTACAAGAGAGGTAGCCAACAACTGTCCATCCAGACACACAACTCATGAACACGTTTTGAAGGCACAAGTCTGTACATTCTCAAGATTAATATTGCTATAATTGCTGACAAAAGATACAATAATATAGTCATATAAAGGCATAGATGTTCATTTATTAGTGTAGTTCAAATACAAAGACAAGGCTGGTTGGTTATTACTGATACCGAGTCAATTACTGTCTCTGATTATTTGTTTTGGATCATCTCTTGGTTTTCACTGAACAAATACAACACAAAGACCATAGTGATCAAAATCTCACATTATTATTAGAAGAGTTTGATTCTGCACGATTACTTGCATAATATTTTAAACAATGTGCACAGGCTTCATAACAATCACATGAAAAAAAAAACGTTATACCTGCTGCCGTGCAATTCAACCTATGCGCAACACATAGCAGCTGCTTGCTTTTATTTATTGCTGTTTTTCCAAAATAACACCTCTTTGAAGCAGAAATAGGCACATTATGTTTTTAAGGACTGGACGACCAGCTGACATTCGTCTGTGGTGAGTTCAACGTTGCAGGAATGTTTTTAAATGCTAGAGAATAAAAAAATACATGCAAGTCAAAAGGTTCAACCAAGGATACACAGAATAAGATTTCAGTGGTAAAAGTCAATGTGCCCTTGTTATACAAACAATCATAATCTTGAATTTGGATGGTTCAAGGTTATGTACGTCATCATTTATTGCACAGACATACGATACACAAAGCCCAGTGTAAAGAGTTAAAAAGGCCAGGTAATAATCTTTGAAAGCAAATCCCAGTACCACAGTGTCACAACTAATACATTCATTTGCTCATATAAAGATGTTTTACTTGCTTGTTATTAAAGATGCACCGATACCAGATATCGGTCTGATACTGACAATGGGCCAATCTGCTATAGAGTACCATTATTTTTATAAATAACAATTCACTATATTTATATATATATGTATTAATGTGTTGCATTTTGTAACAAATACATAACAAAGTTAGGAAAGCCATGTTTAAGTCAAGCCTGATGTTGCCTTACATAAACGAATGATCCCTGTCACTTCCTCACAGTGCGGCATAACACTGGTATCTGATCGGTACTCGCTATCGTGCAATACCCAAAGCCCAGGTATCGGTACTGAAAAAGTTGGATCTGTGCTTCCCAGCTAGTTATTAGGCGTTAATAAAGTTTCCAGCATTCTCAAACAAATGTGACAGAAACTAAGAAAGTGCATATGCTCTAAGACGAGATTGCGTCGCCCAGCACACAGTGACAACAGTACAAACACACAACAAACATAACTGGATCCTTAAGTGGGACTCTGGTCTGCCAGCAGCCGTTACCTTACATTGGTTTGCCAGAGTTAAGAGAGTGCAGGATGCCGGGCTGCTCGTCTATGACGCGTACCAGCAGGTTGTCGATGTACTCCTCGAGCTCCACGATCTGAGAGTCCTTCTTGGACAGGTCGGCTTGCTGCCTCACCACCAGTGTGATCAACTCCTCCTGTGTCAGCTGAGTGAAAGGGCCACTATCCACCGAGTTGGCCACCTGAAGGGAATGAGGAAGAGAGAGTTCAGGACAAGCATTCTAATGAAAACATATTGATCGATTTAATACATATTTAACTGTTAAGGGATGGTCCGAGATGCATTTGTTATGACATTTGCACTGTGAAAACAAATATAACAATTGACAAATATAATTAATATCTCCTGATCCACTTACATGGTCAAAGCCGAGCCAAACTTCCATTGCTGAGTGGAAAAGGCAAGAGGATCTTTTGTTGTAAGAATTCATTCAAATTTCTGTTTCCAGTCAAAAATTAACCTTTCAGGTCAATATCTAACAATATTTTCAGAATCGACTGCCCCAATATTTCAGCAGAAAAAAAAAAAAAAGTTGAAGCTGCCTGTTGTAAATGAGTGTCATGAATCATTTCCGAGTATTAACCCAAAAAAGGTTGACTCGTAATGCAGATTATGTTATAGATTGAAATGAGAGTTTATGTATTGTGTGCCAGAATTTCTCCCGTGAACAAATCTGTGGATTTTTTGGTCCCAATTTGTCATAAATGTCAACTAAACAGTACCTGAACCCTCGCTGGTGTGCTCTTACGGCCCTTTATCTCTTTCACAGCAGTGGTGCCGATTGGTTGCTGGCTCTCTGAGCTCATGGGCTTCACAGGATGAGGCCTGTAAAGAAAGCACATACATTATTGTAACACCCTTTAAAAAGGATTACTGCAAGTAAGTACAACAGTATGCTTTTTAACATTTCATTTCCCACATCATTCCATTTTGATCCAAGTTTAATATTCAGAATTAAACTCAAATGAAAAAAGTTGCCTCGAAACCACAAGCTTTTGAAATAGTCTCACCCAAGGCAAATCCCAACACCGTATCTGCTTCCCCATCCAACAGCAGCAAGCCAGATACCATATGCAAAGTCTAGATAAACAGTCCACAAATGCATTCAAATGCCTGTTCAATCTCACCTGCGTGGAGTTAAGGCTAGCCCACCTCCATTGCTATTCTGAGCACTGACAGGCTGAACGTCAGAGGGTGAGCCCCACGCCTGCAAAGATGCCTTTCCCCCAGACAACCCTCCTGCCGGAGATGCTGGTTCCACTTCCTCCATAACCACCTTGAGGGGTTCCAAGGAAGTCAACGTAGAGCTAAAAGGTTCTGCTCCAAATTGATCTTCGCTTCCATAAAATGTATTTTGTGTTCTCATATCATCTGAAGGCTTCGGTTTGACAGACCCATTCCTGACACTTCTTGCGGAGGGGACTTGATTAGCTGTGGTTACAGTTGTTTCTTCTTTATATACAGGCTCTTGTTGCGACCTGGACATTTTATTATCCAAGTGAGTTGTGGACGGAATACTTGCTTTTGGTCTCTGTGAATTCCCTCCTTGGAAAACAGGACTGACCTGATGTGAATCTTCATCTTTGTTCAAGTACTCAGTGTGTTTGTTGGAATCGCTGCCATTAAAATCAGCAAATAAATCTGTCTGTTTCTCTTGATTAAAAATTTGATCTAGATCGCCTGGGGTCATTCCGCGATCTTCAACTTTCTGCTCATTTTGTACACTTCCAGTAGAAAAGGAATCTACTTCTTGGTTTGGCTTCAGCTGTGCCCACGGGTCTTTGGAGAGAAGCTCAGTACTGGGGAATGGGTCAAGCTCTGCCTGCCTGCCTCTTGTGACTGTGCTGCTCATACCTGAACTAGGTAATGTTTGGATGGTACTGTTCATATATTTGTCTGAGACCACTGCAGAGTCTTCTTGCTGTACCGTCTCTCTGCCACTAGTCCTCTGTCTGGGTTTGGCTGTGGGTGCCTCTATATTTACAGGGTCTTGCACTTTCCTTTCATCATCTGGTGGTGTTGTTGTTGTTGTTTCCAAGCCCCTTTGGCTAGCTGATCTGGGTGCATGTGTTGCTCCAGGTGATGGGCGTGACACCCTACTTGCAGTAAACCTGGAAAACTCAGAGAGACTTTCTCTTCTTGTGTTTACAGGTTCTGAGACTGCGGGCAGATTAGGCCTCATGAGAGATTGGCTGGCAGTCTTCTGCCTCTGTGTTTGACTGGAATCTGCTAGTGATGGAGGTTCTGGAGGCGCTACTGATTTAGGGGGAGCTGGGGCTGCTGCTTTTTTTGAAGACATGGGTTTGGTTTGCAGAGAATGTGTTTGGTAATGCTTCACAGGACTCTCCTGTGGGAGTGAAAACATGGGTTCATTCTCCTCTGGGCCATCCACACTGACCTCTGCAAAGTCCCTGTGTTTCTGATTGACCTCAGCGATTATATGGTCCCATCGGGTTTGCCCTTGCACTCCGTGTCTCTTATGAGGAAATAGGGTGTCATAATCAGGAAGTGGTAGAGACATTTTTCTGCCTGGTTCTGGGTCATCTCTCTCTACATATCCAGGGTTAGTGATCTCTCTGACAGGAGAGATATTTCCTCCAGTTTGGGCCCCATGTGGACTGTACAAGGAAGGCACAGGGGCTCTTCTTTTCTTCTCCGCCATGAGTGAAGATTCCAGAAATCCTGTGGACAAATCCTCTCTGCTGCCACGAGGAGAACCAGACGGGCTTTGACTTATGAATGGTGGAGCCAGGGATGAGTGGAGACTGGAGAAGGTATCAGGGGAGTCAAACAGGACACTAGAGAGGGTGGCTTCAGAGGTGGCTGGGGAAGGACACAGCTGACTGGGGGTTTGGCACTCAGCAGGTTCAGACTCCAAAGATTGAGTATATCTGCCAAGGAGTGAAAACAAGGCCTACAGGTCAGTTTGACCATCACATTATCTAAAGTTATTTCCACCAATGTACAACCCATCACCAATTTGACTAGCATCTCGCGTGGCAATAAAAACTATTAAATACCAATGTATAACCACACATAATTTAGCCCTTAGACAGTCCAATATTTAGTCTCAACTACTTTCCTAATTTTTTTTAATAAAATGGTCCATTGTTCAATCTAAATGGCTAACCTACAGACAGAACTTCTAATAGTCACATGTTTTTGCGTTCCGGTTTTTCTTTCTAGCTGCGACTTGCTCACATTGAGACATGTTTTGACTGTCCAATATGAAAAGACTACAATGTGACATTTCTGCTTTAAGATCATACTAAGTATTCCAACATGTAACAAAATATCGTAAATAAACAACACAAGCAACTTGAAAGGCCTAAGGCTATCTGCCATCTAGCGAACATTTTATAAAACAAGGACTAGGGTTACATCAATGACAATAGCAAGAACAAGCCCCTTACCATTACGACTCAAGAATAAAAGATCCGGTCCACAAAAAACTATAAAGAAAATCTAATTTCCAATCACCGCAGACGTCTACAAGGAAAGTAACACTGCGGGCCAGTCGATCCTTATGAGCTCTGGGAAGTCTACAACCTGTTCCACAAAAACCTGACAAACAAAAGCCACACCCAGATTCTCATCTGCACTGAGACCAAACGGGTCAAACTGGTCCATCAACCGTTAGACGGCATTCAGAGTTTTGGTCATTCAAGACAGTCACAATGTTGAGTCTACACACACACACACAACCCGGAAACTTGTGGAATTCCCAAGTTTAAATGTTGAAATGATGTAAAGTGAAAAGTGTGTTGGTTTTCTTAAACAACATTTCTTATTGACATGTGCCTCTTACTCGAGCATGGATAACAAAGACAAGAAAATTATGTTTTTGTATCGTTATTGACCCGATTACACATGCTGCTTTTGCCATTTATGATTGCGACAGTGAATAAAGAGGAACAGTGCTGTTCCTCAACTTTTTTATCTTCTGCATCGATCGTCAGGTGATTCACTCTTGCACTGATATCTTTAGTTTTTATCTTTTTTAAACTTTGCTGCTGAATCAGTTTGACAACTTGGATATATCATTCAAAACATATATTGTAAACCCTTCTGTCTGCTTCTCTCTGAAATAGCTTTTTTAAATGTATTCAGGGAGTGCATGCAGTAAGTGACAGAACAAGCCCTATGGTAGCTAAGAGCGTGAAGGAGGGAGCAGAGGGGTGGGGCTTGGCAAAGGGACTGTTAGTATTAAGGCTTTTTTGGTTATATAAAATGCACATACCA
Organism: Myoxocephalus aenaeus; assembly: GCA_038501785.1. NCBI lineage: Eukaryota > Metazoa > Chordata > Actinopteri > Perciformes > Cottidae > Myoxocephalus > Myoxocephalus aenaeus. The sequence goes on from JBAMJR010000031.1 coordinate 5,453,786, forward strand.
ACAAAAAGACAATAGTATGTGCAGTTGCACTTGCCTATTGATGGTAGTATTCTAATTCCAGTCATGCAAGTCAAAGAATAGTGTCCCTACAAGCAACCAACAGCAACCCCAGTGTCGTAACGATGGCATAACAGTTACCTTTATTACAAACCATTAGTGCAGAGTAACTAGAGAAGAAGGCCTACCTGGGTTTGACTGCAGACACTTTAGCAGTACGGTTGAGGAAGACCATGGCAGAGGAGGCTTGTGGGTTGCCGCTGGATTTCTGGAGATCCGCTGGTCTTTCATCGTCAGTGCCAATATCAATGACCTCAAACGGATTGGTGTAGGGGTGGGAGATCGGTTTATCAGGCTCTCCTGAATTGCTGAAAGCAGCTGTTATGGGTAGCTCCTCTTTTTTCTCCTCCTTCTTTCTGATCATTCCAAACAGAGACGAGAGACGGTCGCTCATGGAGGCCTCCTCCTGTTGTTTCAGCTCGTCAGATCTGCGTCGCTCCTCCTCGAGCTTCTGGTATTCTGCTGCTTCCTCTTGCTTTCTCCTTTCTTCCTCCTCCTCTCTCTGTTTCTTCCTCCTCACCTCAACTTCAAGGAAGTGTCTGTGCTCCTCTTCCTCCTGCAGCCTCTTGGACTCTACCCTGAACTTCTCCTCTTCCTCCAACCTCTTGGCCTCTGCTGTATGCCTGTCTTCTGTCTGCCTTCTCTCCTCCTCCTCTTGATGGTGCTGTTGCTCCAGTATTGCCTTATCTGTAGACTCATGCTTGAAGGAGGGAACAGGTACACTTATAAAGGAATCGACAGAGACTTCTGAGGTGTGTTTGCGGATGTCCTCCACAGATCCTTGGCCTGAGCTGTTCAGACTGAGAGTAGATCCACTGTGGGGATCCGTCTCCTCTGCATACACATGGCTGCCATTGATGCACAGGTTGTTCAGGTCACTGTTGCTCTGCTTGGAGCGACCCAGAAGGGAGAAAGGACCCTGAGAGTGCTTGCTGTCAGAGCTGCCTGTTCGCTTGTGTCCCAGGAATTTGAATTTCTTTTTAACTGTGGGAGGAGAGACAAGGAAGCATGATGTCATTGTTGACATGCAAAACACCACTATTTAACTTGCACTGTGCTGCACAGGTAAAACAGAACTGTCAACATAGTAAAGAAAGATTAAGTTACCATCAGGAGAATCCACATTGAGGCCAGATGAGCGGCTGCCACTGAGAGATGAATTCTTCTCTGGAAGAGTCCCCAGTGTAGACATGGACTGTGAGATGTTACGCTGCAAGTTTGATTTGGGAGCAAAGAGGCTTTTGAGTTTAGACTTCTTTTTCACTCCTTCGGACTGATTGAGGGACTGTGTGTCAACCTCTCCCTCGCTGTCTGTGAGGACCTTACTGACAGAAGGAACAATAGCTGAAGCAGAGTCAGAGAAGCCATCCTTTTTCTTCCCACGGACTTTGTCCTTCAGCTTGGAGATGCGGGAGCGCGGTTTGTCCTGCATAGAAAGGTCTAACATGCTAGCTGACATGTTGTTTCTCATAAATTGGATATCTAGCAGCAACTCGCCTCGCACTTTGTCCTCTTTTCCATGCTTGTCCACCAGCTTGAACCAACTGCAAACGACAGAAAGAATGAATCAGATCATTGGGATTTCAGAAGAACAAATAAGCTTTTTACATTTTAAATGTTCTAAATATCTTGTTGCTATCTACACCATTTCACTGTCGTAAACTTGAACATTCCAAATGTGTCCCAGGTTATTTCCTGTTCCAGGGTATGTGAATGACATACAAATTATCCCGTCATTTAGCCTCACATTCAACATTTTCTTCAATACAAAAAAATAACATGGCAAAACGGGGATACACATGTCCATTTCAGACAATGAGACAGATCACTGCCTTTTAGGATCAAGATGAATAGTTCATGGTTTTAAAAACGGTTTGAAACAAGTTGATTTGTACAGGAACTAGTTGCAAATGAAACAGTGGTAAAGAACTGTTTCTGATGCAGGTTTTCATTATGTAAAGTGAAACTTCTAATTAATAGTTTGTTTGAACAATTAATGGATAAATGGTGAAACAATGTCAATAAACTTAAGTGGCAACAATTCTGATAACTGTTTAATCGTCCAGGTCATTTATCAAGCAAACGTTTGACTGCGCTACAGTACATCATTGCAATTTAAATATCTTTGGGTATTGCTCTGTTGGTTGGACAAAAGAAGCAATTAAAGAAAGCGCTGTGACCTTTGGAAACAATTTTATGTAATTCCATAAACTAAACAATTTAAATCGATTAATCAAAAACAAATATTGACTGATGTCCGAGTCTCATGTTCAACTGCCATGTGCTCCTTTACACAGTAATTAGATTTTGGGTTGGCCCTAAAAAACTGCCATGTAAACAATACATATAGGCTCACTTGACCCTTGTGATAATACCCCCCCCCCCCCCCTAAAATAATGTCCACCTTAATTTATAGGACATACAAAATGTCCATTATTGTTTTTATTGTATTACTTCCATTACCCTTCAAAAAAGGTTACCTTCTAACTATTATTACCATTCAAAGTTGTTACCTTCTAATAGCCTATTTTTAAGGGTTAACTTCCAGAATTACGGAAAAAAAACAACTCACAATCTTACCAAACTTTATGCTATATAATTAACACAGATACGATTTATGAAAAATAAGAAAGCTAAAATATCCCTAGTGAGGCACATGGGTTTGAAAAAAATAGGATTAAAGTTGAAGAATCTAAAAACAACATACTGTAAATAATATACTGGTTCTTAATAGCTCCAACTTAAAATGCTTAAACTGTGGGTCTTATTAGACAGAAATATGTCATTAATGTGTGTACAGCTTGTTCCAGTTCCTGTTGGGAGCAACATGCCAATCACAGATAAAGCTTTAATTAAAAACATTTAATTTAAACCCTAATTAAATTAAATCACAATTACAGCTTTGTCCAGGCTCACCTCCTATGTCCTCTCTGTTGCACAGGATCAGCACTCATTGGGGATAAGGGAAAGGTAGGAGTGTTCTAGAGAACTGGTTCTCAAACCATGCAATTAGTGCCATTACATATGGACACTTCATGGTTGTACAAATGAAGCCTTGCCCTTGCTATTATTAGGTGTACTAATAATTATAACAAGCCTTTTCATTTTAAACTCTGCTCCACAGCAGAACCATCCAACTGTGTGTCACTTACAGGTTTTTACAATTATCGGTAGTAACAAATATCTGTAGACTAGTTCACTTTTTCAAAACAAGTTCAAACTCTTTACCGACATACTACAATTAATCTAATATCCAGAATGCGCTGATGCAAGCCAAGCACATTAACAACAGGCAGCAATATGTATTACTACTGTCCTTTGGCTTAAACTAAGATTTTACTGCAAAATTTTCAAAAAGTCACTTCTTTAATACATAGATTGTGCTACCTTATAGTATGTCACAGGAACTAATCAGAATTGCAGCAACATGTTTCAGTCAGCTTTATTTCTTTTGCATAGAGTAATTCCAAGTGCACACAATAAAACTAAAGTAATTCCAGTAATGTAATCAACTGTACACTAATATACATATTTGTATAGGATAGCTAAGGAGAAATACAATTGAACCAATCCCCCCCGCCCCCTCTTCTGCATTTGGTCACAAGTTCTCATCCACATCACCTCTCCTTTGCACTGCCGATCCATGCCTGACAATCTTCTGCAGATATCCATCATTCACTCATCTGATCACAAGGTTGGTGGTCATAAACGTCCCACCTCCATGAGGGAAAGTATTCCCCTAAGGGGTTGAGGAATGGAGAGTATGGACTGTAAACTACTCTGTGACTGGAAAATAATTATGAAGAATCACATGGTCCCATACAATTTACAATTCTGGTTTCTACCTTACTTGCCCCCTGTCCTCACCTAGAGGTATTCAAGGAATTAAAATAAATGGCCCAATTAGGAGTTCATGCATTTTCATTTTGTATTTCTTAGATTTAGCAGAATGTAGCAAATCACAGTCTAGTAAGTGGTAATATTGTGTTACTTTAGGTTTCGAATAGTATGCAAAATGGACTGTAAATACACAGCGATGTTTATGGTGGTTGAATTAGAGTGAGAAAACAGTCACTAAACTCATTTTTTAAAAGAAAAAAAAGGTTCACTGTGTAATTTCCTCTTTGATCATTCGGTAGAACATGATGTGGGCCCTTCTAAAATTCAATCTAACCTTGTATGAGATAATCTGGGTATAGTGAAGATAACTGTCACTGAATTTAAACACAAAACATGCTGCGGCATTAACCAGACAGATATCTGAAGTTCATATGGAGTTTACTGCTGCAGCATTTATTTTAGTGTCATGCCCGGTAGCAGACATCCAGACATAATCTTCAGTCAGGAAACAAGCATGGGAGTGAACCAACAAGCCTCAAAACACACAGGGAGGTGCTGTGCAGTACGTGATGTATTGAAAGTCACACGGAGCCTAATTCAAACATTTCTCATTTCCCACCCGAAACCAAGCATGCCAAGTCAAACAATCGCTCACTGGGTCTCACCACAAGGACAGAGAGATCACGCCTCGTCAGGCCAATCAAGGTGCTATTCTTGTCTTGCCTACGTCTATTACAGCAGGAAAGGCAACATAGCTGGCTGTATGGAGACAATGCATCGTTACACTTATTAACAGACGGTCAGGGTGGACATGTTCTGTTTGCTTAGAAATACAGAGCCATACCCGATACACGTTCTACCCAGTCCTGCTGGACAGGTTCCTCATTAATAGAGCACTTCTCTTTTCATGTTTAATGATTAACAAGAGAGACTGTATATATCACAAGTGGACACCAGAGTGGATTCAGCCTATGAAATAAAGAGGTGTCAATATTTTAAAATATACATTCCCCCAAAATATCTGTTTAACACTCACTGACACCTCACGCGAACAGTTAATTGCATTTCAAAGGTTTTCATGGATTGAGTGATAACATAACATCTTAAAAAAAAAACATCTATAGACACTACAGGAAAACATTTAAGATCATTTTGTTTGAATTCTCTAAGGTGATTCTCATGTTTGGTGGATAACAATAATAAATCAGGAGGAGATTTTTTTTGCTCCACGGCTCTGCTGTTTGTTTACAAAATAAATATCTTGGCTCAGGTATCAGGTGAACAGAAATAATAACCTGACCCTTCTGCAACAATTATCCAATATGTAACTCAATATATAGAAAGATAATTAAGCTGCAACTATTTTGATAATGGATTAATTGTTTCGAATCTTTTAAGCAAAAAAAACATTCACTGGTATAAGTATAAGGCTCCAAATTGTAAGAATGTGTTGCTTTTTGTTAAGTAATTGTAAACTGAATATATTTGGGTTTTGTAATAATTGTAAACTGAATATATTTGGGTTTTGGACCACGGGTTGGATGAAATAAGTGATTTGAAGATGTCAATTTGGGCACAACATTTTTTTTAACTGAAATTCTATCGACCAAACAAATGAGTGATCGAATAAATAAGCCCTTGATTGATCAATATTGTAATTAATAGTTAGCTGCAGCCATAAAAACAATATGTTGCTGGTAACACTTTATGAAAATAATATGTTTTCCAAAGCAAACTTTTAAACTCCTTCACAACAAACCTGAATTTAGTACTCCGTCTTAATGTCTGATGATTTGTGGCAATAAATGACTCCTTTTCTTATACAAACTCAAATATACGGCACTCTATAACCTATTTTCTTCTCGAATACAATGTATTGTGTTAGAGGCAACAGCAATGCTCCCTTTAAGCAGGATAACAAAGTCCTCGATGTCACACCCTTTATTAGCAGGACAGGCAAGCAGGATAGTAATCCAACACCACACGCTTCAAGGCGAAAACAGCAACATCCAATACCGTGCATATTGTCTCCTAAAGGAAACAGAGGGATTGAGCCAAGTAGGGAGAGTGAAGGACTTCAGACATGGACAGGAAAGCTCATGGAATGAACTTTGCCATTAAAGTGTATTAAACTTACTGAGCAAACACAAGATAACGTTTCAGATATGACGGTACAATAACCAAGAGAATGAGGTCATACTAGCGCTGTATCAAAGCAGACTAGAGTGATAACTGGGAACTAACAACCTTACTCAGTCTTTACAAAAGGTCACATTTGGAAGTCAAGAGTCTACATTAAGCCATGTCTATCTATAAAAATACTCTTAAATAATAGGGTGTGTACATCCAAACTCAACAACAATGAAATGTTTTATTTTGATCCCTGTCACACCCATACTACGTCATACCACATGTCATCATGCGACATATGTGGGTGGGTGTGAGCCGACACATTTGTTAGTTAGTAAGGCCAAGTATCCCTGAGGAATGTACAAGGTTAACAACAGCAATGTGAGATGCCAGCTGGCAGTTATAAAATTGGCTTCAGACCAATTAATGAAGTCAAACAGATTTGTGTTGATTCAACGGAGAGGAAAGTGCTGCGATTAAAATGATCTTGGACTGTTTACCCACAATCTCCATAGTTTTCTGTTTTTCTTTTAAGACACTGATATGAGGAAGAAGGGGAGGGAGGTTCCATCACATTCTTAACATTTCAAGGTTAATTGTGTTTTTCGTGACTTGTTTAAGTGTTCTGTATTTTAAGTAAAAGGCCTCATCAAAAAAGACTGCAGCGTTCATTTGTGTCTCTACTTGTTTAAAAAATTAGACTTGGCTTGATTAGATGAAAAAATGTCTGATGCTCAATTTAAACTCAAAGTTCAGTTTATGCTTACGTGCAATTCAAGCAATGCTCCTATATGATTGACTAATTATCAAATGCAAAGATATATTGTCTGTCTCAAATAATAAATACATAAAGACAAAATTGCCCTACTGCTTGCTATGAAGAACTTATTGTGTTTAATATTTTGGATTACCCTCGCTATACAAATTATGATCAGGAAGGTATTAGCCACAACAGCTACGTTAAAGTTTTATAAAGATTAAAGTTAAGGGTTAAACGGAATTAGATACTCCAACATTTGTAATATACATTTGCTAAATCATTCACAATAAAACATGGAGGCAGGTTTAGCAGTACTTGTTTTAAGCGGTCCTGCTTCTTCCCAGTCTGCTAAGCAATAACCCAGAACATGCTCCAATGAAGGCTACATTATCCATCTTGAAATTCAAATCAATAAAACCCCCGGGATACGGTGGGCTCAGGGACTAATTTACAGTTTGTTTACCCACCTATTACATTTCAGATTGCAGTTTAACTTTGCTTTAAGTTGACTCTAAGTTGTATGATGTAAAGTCATACATTTTAGTAAGTGGAATATCTTGGCTGTGTACATTCTGTGGTGATGCTGCACTGTAAATAAACTAGAGTTACGGTTGAAGCTGGAAGAAAATACGAAAGAAAAAAACCTGCTTTGTTTGCCTGAACTAGTGGATACCTTTCTGTAAATCATAACTACAAACAATGAAGGGAGCTCACCTAATACGAAATGAGTTGTCAGGCTTTTGTGGGACAGTTTTAAGAAACATTCTGCAGTGTTATGAGGGAGTTTGAAACAGGTGAGGCCCACACATCAGTAGTGACTTACTCTGTCTTTTTGCGAGGGGTGTTGTCGTGCAGATCCAGTAAGTTCACCACAGCTTGACCCAGAAACTTGTCGAGCCCCACCTGAGCCCGGTGCATCGCGGTGACGTACAGCGTGCAGCGGTCCCCGTTGCCCGGGTGGAAGAGCGGCAGGTCGAACGACGCCTCTTCTTTCCACACGGGATCGACACTTTTCTCAGAGACGGAGGTAGAAAACTTGTCTTTGGCCACCTGCATGATGGCGTAGGCGTCGTTGGTGCCATGTTTCCCCTTGGCACGCAGGTTCCGAGCCTGATGGACCGTTACCTGGACACTCGTAGGGAACCACTGCTGGCTCTGGTCGGCCAGAGACATCTCCGAAGCCCGTTAAGCTTGACCAAAAGTTAATCCAAATTGTCTTATTAAAGAGCTAACTTAACTAAGCTACGCCGGGCTGTTGGCTAACCTTCTGCTGAACTCTTGTCTACCTTCGCCGTCCTCCGCAGCTGTAGGTTTAGGTTACCGAGCTGGACTTCAGGAAGCTCAGGTTGAAGTCGTAATACTCTTCGTAACGCTGTATCTAATATTCACATAACACCTGAGTTGAGTTAACAATGAGTTAACCAGTTTACGGCGAGCACCGACCAACCAGGAAACCACTGCGGTGACGACTAATATCTTTGGGAGGCTTTCATAAAAACTGTTCACTTGTTTTGCCTCTGCAGTGTAAAACACTTCACTTCCCTGATATTAGAGGTCCCGCCCATACTCTCCATTGTGCCGCTTGATTGGCTAATATTTCAGTTCGGTTTTTTTAAAGTCCGTCGGTGATTGGACGGTGGAGGAGGAGGTCGTTGAGACGTCGCAGACCGTTAAATAGTCCACTGATCGGGAATCAGTTTATTCTCGCAAAAGTAAAAGACTTTAAAAGCACGACAATTGACACTGAACTGAGTTCAGTGATACTAATTCAGCGCTTAAAGGATAGAGGATGTCCAGACACATGATTTGTATCACTTTATTTGGGGTCTAAAATTGTAAGGCATGGGAAGCCAGATTTTAAAACTATATCCTGGGAAATTAAATAACAATAGAAAATAAAAAGAAGTCCTATGGATGTGCAAGTATAACAATCTTATTTTTTTTCTTATGAAGATGGTTGTTTTGGTTCACAAGAACTGGTAAGAGGATAGTGTTGTTTGCAGAAGCAGGAACAGTATGTTCAGGTTATGACTCGTTATGTCAGATATGGCCTAAATGTGAATCCATGAATGTGTTAAGTCATCCAGAACGAAACAGGTTGAAATCACTTTATCTTTTGTCTCTCACCGACATCTTAGTATCCACATCTTGATCTGCCCTCCGCCTTGTGTAATATGAAAAAGTAGCCGACACTTCACAGACTCAATGTTAATAACATAACATTCAGTTTGTATATATATATATATATATATATATATATATATATATATATATATATATATATATATATATAATATCTACTAAAAGCAGATGTGCACATAGATGAGTAATGACTCCAGATGCATGACGTATACCTGAACACAATGGTCAAAATGTATACTCTCAATCATGAAGTCTATCTCAATTGTTGTATCTTTTTACGATGACAATAAACATCCTTATCCATATCTTATCCTCAATGTTTATATTTGTCAACGAGAAGTTCAATTCAAGTCCCTGTCACGAGGAATAGATGATAATTCATATGTACATCGTGAATACATCCTGATCAAAAAGCCTACACTGCACACAGAATATATGGTCAACAGACCGACAACACCTGATAGTAACAGCAAACAGCATTCTCTGGATTTCATGAAGACTTCCTCACAAAGAACAACGGGGGGAAAAAAAACAGTGACAATATGCTGCATTTAGAAACACTATTTCCTGTTAATGTAATTTCCTGAATTGCAAGTGTATCGAACTGACCAATAAGCAGAAGTACGGCCTAGGCATTTGTAAGTCTACTCAAATATGAAGGCTGCATTCTGACTTTATTCAAAAAGCTTATGAGCTGCATGCTATGATGTTTTTTGGTCAGGCCTCTGATGCGTGAAAGGTATTTTGTGGATTCTCATTGAGAAATAGTTATACCTCTGAATAAATAATAGTGTGATGGATTACTGTTGTGGTAGTATGGGTTGGACACATTTGTCATTGAAAAACCTGCGAGAGATTTGTCTGACTTGCAAGGCTAACTAACACATTTCCGATCCCTGACAATAACTGAAAAGTATCTCTGCCACCCAGGAGGGGGCAGTCATTCCTGTATTAGACCAGAAAATGACTTCTGCTGGAAAGGAAAATTTAATCAAGTGATAGGTTTAAAAAAAAAAAAATGCCAATAATTTTTACCCCTGGTTTTTATTCCGTCTGAATGCATTAGTTAAGGGGAGCTGTGTCAGTGCTGATGGGAGCTTTGCAAAACAAAAACACTTAGCATATTTTCAAAAGTCGCGATAGTTTTTTTAATTCACTCAGAGATTCTGTACAGCCACAGTCATACTCTCTATGCGCGCGTGTGCGCACACACACACACACACACACACACACACACACACACACACAAACACACACACACACACACACACACACACACACACACACACACACACACACACACACACACACACACACACACACACACACTTGAAGCAAACAAAAGGGTGATAGGTTGTCCACAGATTAAATGCATACAGCTGTACTTTGGATCTGGATCATCTTGCAGTCCCTTTCATGCTATAGTTGATATGCATAGAAAAATCACAACTAAAACAGTAAAGCTTTCATTAGACATCCAGAATCAACATCATATGCCAATTCCAGAGATATCTTGTAATTTGTGAAATTATTAAAAAGAAATGAGTATCTTATGTTTAAAAATGACTGCCTCATTGCTTTCTCTTTTTTTTTTAACCTTTTCACAACTCTTTTAACGATACAGAGGCAAAAAGTACCAGTTTAGGGTCCTGGATACCTTAATGATTTTATAGCTTAAATTATATCATTATTATAATCAAGAGACCATTAAAACGTAACCCAATCATTTTAGTCCATTAAGGCCATGCATAGAAGTTCACATATAAGTATAGGTTACACTGTGGTTTCACTTTTCCACAAACCACTCTTCATTCCAACGGAGCACTGGGATTGGTCTGTACCACTCATATCCTGTTCCAGCTCGAGCACGGACTTTTTGAGGTTGCCATTTGGGGCAGCGGCCCCAGGCACAGTGGTGGTGACACTGTTCAATGGGTAGGAGCAGCGCTTAGTGTCTCGCTCCAATTTCAAATTGTCTCTGCTGGCGCATCGTCTCTGAGCGCCGTGCATGGCCGCTCTGCTGGCCATAGAAGGCAGCAGGGGGAAGGGTTTACGACTCCCGCTGCTGCCCCCATCACTTCCCTCTGAGGGAGTGGTCGGCACTGACTGTCCAAGATGCTTCCCGTTGGCAAGCGGGCTGGCCTGGTTCTCTGAAAGGCTATGGTGGATGCTGCCATTCTCACTCGTGGCCTGTTTGTGAACAACATGTGAAGAACTGAGGTGCTCTAAACCAGTGGGTCCTAAAGCTCCCAGGCTTCCCCCACCACCAGCAGTCCTTAGAGCTTTTAGACGATAGTGACCTCTGCCCTCACTCCGATGGTGATACTGGCTGCTTCCTTGTTTAGTTCTGCTAATCACTTTCCTTCTCTGGGGATGCACTGGGGCTGCAGAGTTAATGATGGGCAGAACATTGTTTGATGGCTTGGTGGTGTTGTCGGTACTGGTGCTGGTGTGGTTGCCGGCAGGGGCACGTGAAGTGTTGTTTGGATTTTCTTGTGCCACCTGCAACAGGTTGGTGAGCTTGCAGGGCCCGGGGCCCACACTGCTGATTCCACTTGGCGTGGATGATGACCGGGCTGATGAGGAGTTATGAGAGTCACCTGGTGGATGGCAGTTGATGAAAAGTTGTGATCCCTGCTCAGAGGTCTGCACTCCACTCCCGGTCGTACAGGTGTGTGTGTATGTAGACATAGGACGTGAGCGGCGATAGCCTGGGCAACACGCCATCCATGAGGCCTGCACATCCAGTCGTCGAAAGCAGTGGTGCACCACCAGAAACACCCCTAGAACTGTGGCAGCCATCCCATAGAGACAGCTAAACAACAAGCTAGTGTGCCCTGTCAGCCACATCGCCATGGCTCCACAACACCACAGAACCACAAACAGGAAGTGGGTTGCCACCAGCACCAAGAACTGTGTCTTCAGTGAGTACTGGTCCTCCGGCACGACAACAGGGTTCATAGGTCCCACCACTGAGTCTGTGGAGAGGAGGCTAGTGCTTCCGGCCAGTGCAGGCTGGCTTTCAGTCACAGGAGTGGACAGCGTGGTCCCTGTGCCTTCTTTGGCCACGCGGTGCCTAAGGCGAAACACAGTGCACAGGAAATAGATCCAGGTCACCAACACCACTAGGCCAGCAGGAACAAAGAAAGACCCCAGACTGGGGCGCCACACCAGCCAGCAGCTGCAAGAGGCAGAAAAGGAGTCAGTAAGGTCAGTGCAAAACAAGGACACGTCTATGTTTTCAACATATCACACAGAATGATTCACTTCAGCACCAAAACAACACAAAGTCAAGGGCCAAATGGCTCGAAAAAAAAAAAGAAGAGAAAAACTTACTAAAGGCTGTTGTCGCCGTAGTTGTTGACATTGACAGCTGCAGTGATCCCACAAATAATAAGAGGAACTCCACCAGCTATCAAATAGAACCTTGAATAATTGAGAAACACATATCAAACACAAGTTCCCAGCTGCAGTTTGAGAAATAAAGAGCAGTTCTTGTTTGGGCCACAGGATGCTATGTGACCTTTGGCTGCTACAATGTTTTTAAAGTGTGCATGTCTGTGTAACTTTTTCAGTTTTTATGTCTATCTGGCTGTCTATAATCTGAACAGAGCTATGTGATCCTCCACTCTCATAGTGGGCAGAGTGTTACAAGGGTCAGTATAGGCTCCAGAAGCCTGTGATTTATTGCAGCCTGATCCCGTGTGACTGAGTGGGCAACAAAGGGGTAGCGGGAGGGTCAGCTAGGTCAGTGTATGATCGCAGCTTCAGGATCACAGGGGCAGGAGAAATAGAAGGGGATATTTGGAAAGACAGTGCACCCCCTGAATCATCCTGCTCAGATTTATGACGACCCCTCTGCTTCTGTTATGTTGGTTTCATACATTCCTCCCCTCCTCCACTCTGAGTTCATACAGGCTTATAGCTTTTTGTGCCTTACAGCAATACTCTCTTCTGTCCCTCAAAGGTTTCCTCAAAAACAGAGGGACTTTAGTTGTTGGGCACAATGACCCACTTTGATGGTGCACAGTTTGGGTGGCCATGCAAAAGCACTCTTGCATCTGTCTAAAACATAAACCATATTGACAGCAAACAACAATCTCATAGTACAGGAAGTGGCTTGCTCACTGACCTGAGCATAGGCCGCTGAGTAGGTGGAGCAGGAGACTCTCCCTCCGGCTGCCGGGGTATTCTCCACAGAGCCTCTTTGTAAATGACCCGGGCACTGACTCCAATCCACAGCAGGGTCGACAGCGAGGAGTAGTGCAGGGCAATGCCCACCTGTCACATTTCACAGTCAGGTAAGACATCAAGCTTAAACACACCATTAGTAAAAATGAGAGGACGCTTAAATTCATCACTTACTGCTTGACAAACCACTGGGTAGCTGGTCAGGCTTATGCCTCCTGCGTAAATGGCTGTCGTCATGGCAATGTGGAAGCAGGTATTAAGTAACGTGTGCCAGATTTTTCTTGATATGTGAATAGAACTGTAGGGGCGCAGAGCAAAACAATCAGGAAAAGAAGCAAATAACAAAGAGCAGCATAAAGTCTGTTTCTGCACAAAAACTGCAGTACCTGTGGTGTAGTATGTGTGTGATGATGATGGTGAAGAGGCAAAGGAGCAGCACTGCAGTGCAGGCATAGACCACAGGGTGGAGCACCCTTGCAGAGATGGGTGTGGAGTTAGGGAAGTCAGGCACCTCCTAGAAAAAAAATCACAAGCAAGTCCAATGAAAGTCTGATTCAACCTTGTTGATCCTGGTTGAATTATACATTAAATAAACATGACTCCGTACCTGCAGCACAGCATAGTTGCTAAGCAGAGAGCAGCGCATTGTGGAGGTGCTGCTGTCACTGTGGACCAGCTGACAGCCCTCCTGGCTCCAGCTTCCTTGTTTCTCCAGAGCCCTCAGGCTCCACTGGGCTGCCACAGCATCAGTACCAGGAGACAAGTGACGCAGCGACACCCAGATGGGGTCTGAGTTGTTCCATGTGCTGCAGCCGTCTGTCACGGGAGGGGGGACATCAGTCACAGATACTTTTATATTTTTAGATATTAGTTAATCTGAGATGCCCATTATATGTTCCTTTAGCTTGTCTCATTGACTATTATATTGCTTGATGCATTTCTACAATTCTAAGAATGACTCTCAACATCCCTCAGAGACTTTGATTAAGTGTGCTTTTCATTAGTACGTGGAAAGAGATAAAATGATAGCAAAGACAGAGAGATAGAGATAGATTTCTCTCTAAATTCAAATAGTTGAAAATACAAAAAAAATTTTTATCCCAAGACATTATTGTTGATGTTTAAGAATTACGCTACATAGTCGTAGCATAACAAATTCTAACATGATGTCATATCTTACACGGCCATGTACAACAAGACTGAAAAAAGGCACACATAAACTAAGTGTTTTTTAAACCGTATTATTAAACAAAGGTGTTTTCAAAAAGGCTTAGAGGCTTTCTCACCTAGGCCAACAAATATGACAGGAGTGTTGACGCTACGTCGGCGAGAGTGTTCCCCAGTGTTGCTTGAGTTTCCAGAGAGAGGGAAAAAAATGCCGGTTCTGAAGGCTACAAACTGCAGCTTACAGTCCGCAGGAGCATCAGGAGGAAACAGAGTAGCTGGGAGAGTCACAGAGGCCAGGGCAACTGAATTCTGAAGAATGAATGAATGAATGAATATATACTTTATTAATCCCCGAGGGGAAATTTGGTGTCGGGGTAGCAGCAATTTACAACAAAATAAACAAAAACAGCAGGACGAAAGATAAAAGATATATACAATAATAATAAAAATAATAATAATAAAATAAAATAGAATAAAATAGAAATAGCTTCGAAACAAAACACATTGTGTATTTCATGCTGAAATCCACCAGTACACCTCGATGACTGTGAATGCAGATACAGTAGGTTAATGATGGCACAGTATGCAGCAATAGCTACAAGTGGACACAAGAACGGTGTTCACACCTTACCTTTAGGGGAAAATTGTTGAGGGAAGTGTTATGGGAGCCGGTGCTGCAGCGAAAACGAAGCTGCTGCTCATGAGCGGATTCTGACGTGTCCATTCCAAGACTGCCCGTTAAGTCCTCACGGCGCTGATAAGCGGTGCAGGTTATGCCAGTGAAGTGGGCTCGTCGAATGAAGTGGGCCTCCATCACAATGTTTCTAGACACCTGCACATATCAAAATCAAATATAAATGATAAACAATAGAATATGGCTAACATTTTGCTCCTATATTTTCTGGACATCCCATTGTTTTTCTGTATTACATGGCAAAATCATAATAACAATATAAGGTATTACTCTCAAATGTCATAAACTACACATACATGGTTACAATGAACTATAAACATATTCAGAATAATCCTCTAGAAGAAGAAGTTTGTAGGATGATAGACCGTACCATGGAGAAGTCCTGAGCATGACTGTGTAGCTGAGGCCAGGCCAATGTCTCAAGAGAGTAGACGATGGAGCTGCAGGCTCTCTTCTCTCTCTGGGCAAGAGTGAGGATCTGGTCGTCCACCTGCATCACGTTGCTACCCATCTCGACCAACACCCCTGACAACTGGAACAAACACACAAAGACATTTTACAATAAAAGGATAGTAATGTAATATACACATACCTGTATAGAGCCATTTTAAATATGGAATGAAATCTTTCTCACCTCTCGCAGCTGTTTGACATATTCCATAAACTTCTCCATCATTTGCGCCACATACAACACATCCACAGAGTCAGTGAAGCCTGCAGCCTCCAGGGTGTATGTGCGCACCTGATGAGCCAAGGTGACAGCATTGGATGCATTGATGGGCCTCTGTGAAGAGAGAGCAGCAAGGTTAAATACATAGTGTTTACTGAACAGGAAGCATGTCATGTAGTAAACATAAGAACTACTGACCAGGATGAAGGTATGCAGGACACGGGTGATGCCATTAGTGTAGTGACAGTCTGAATAGTCAGCCTCCTGCCAGTTTCCAGAGCGGTCACATTGTCTGGAGGCTTTTTTCTGTTCAATACCTCCCTCCATAGACAGGGAGGGGTAACGCAGCTGCAGGCAGTACTGATGTGAGGCGATGCCTGCCAGAGTTCTGGGCCACCTGGGGATTCAAACCATAGAAGAGTAAGACCGCTGGATCTTTACGCATGTACTACTAATTAGTGTCAGTGTAACTAACCTGAACTCCCCACGGTTGTTGACAACTTTATCCTCTGGACAGAAGGAGGCACTGTTCTCCAGCACCAATATTTCAACACTGCGAGATGTATTTCCCCGCCCAGTAGAAACCACACACTCCCACTCTCCCTTGGCCTCCACATGTACGTTGAATAGAATAAGCTCCCTGGATAAAGAGGATATAAACAGCTCAATTTAACACATTATCGCCACATACTCCATTGTGTGTCTGAACTTATTCATTCATCATTTTAAGTTTATCAGATCACTAACATTTTCTTTGCACAATAATTAAAGGTTATAGACGTTTGAATGGAGAGAGCACTGAAAACAAAAGAGCAGTCTGATTGCGTGAGTAACTTAAGTTCCTGTACCTGGTGATAAAGATGCAGTCGTGCAGCACACTGTTCTCCAGCTGGACACCCATCTCTGGGTCAGAGGTCACCAGCTGACCATTGTGTCGCCAGTGCAAAGTGGTGATCTTGTCCACCAAGGCGGCGGTGCAATGGAAGGGCAGCCGATCACCTTTGAAGACCACCTGACGCTGGGACGGCAGTAGTGACAGGGTGTGCAGCTCCAGAGGACCGTCTGAGCAACATAGTGGAAAAAGACACTCTGAATTATTTCTGCTGCTCTCTCATTACTTAACCTCAGCTAAATGTTTCCACAGAAGTCATTATGAGTCTGCTGTTCTGGAGCAGATTAGATGCAGGCAGCACCAATTCCAAAATGCAACCCTCAGGATTAGTTGTCAACGCGGTTCACTGATACTTTTAGAAATGTGTCCCTGCTGAGCTGCTGGGATGTATCTCTTTCAATCCCATTTGGTGTAGTAATCCTTAAAAATCCTTAAAAAGACGATCTTGAGTGCTGATATGAGTGTACTGTCATTGCTATTCACAAGGCAATTTTCTCTGAAACAAAGCGGTGAACCGTCTCATTCATATGCCTCGTTCTCGCCAGGCTCTCACCACAGCTCAGCTGGCTTTCCCTTAGTCCTCGCAGGGGCTTTCCCTTCAGGCTCCTGGGATAGGCACACAGGGTTTCGTCCCCCAGCCGGGCTGAACTGCTGCGAAAGAATCCTGGGACCCAACGCAACCCGCAGTCACATGACAGGTAGTCTGAGTTGAAGTTCCTGGAGAGAGAAGTGATTGGCATTTATCATTATTTTCACTCTACCTGGCTCAGATACACTGTTATCTCTTCATTAGAGGATCAATATATCATACTTCGCTTGACAAAAAAATAAATAATATTTTTTTGCATATTTATCAAATGACAACAAATGTTGACAGCCACTCCAACACTACTTCTGTTCCACATCACAGATTTGTTGTTTTCACTCTGAAATTAATTGACTGTTTTATGCAATAACTGGCAGTAATAAAAAAAGCAAAAGTTTGTTTTGATCTGAAATGTTTAAAGAGAGACGCATCTTCTACTTCATGGTGGTCTAGGAAATATGGGAAATAATACATCCATGAAATGATCCAAACTTAGAGGAATACGTGTCAAATAAATCAGCATTTCTAAATCCTCAGTTCCTCTTCAGACTTGAAGCCGTTGAGAAAACAAACCCTCGGTAAAATAAATATTAAGTTTAAATAAACTTTATTTTTGTCAAGAATATTTATTGTTTTATTCATATATGGAATGGAATGCTGTGAGAGTGAATTTGTTGAGGTTATAGTGCCGACATTGTCTAATACTCACACAAGCTTGAGGGACGGCAGCTCCTGAAACACTCCCGGGTCCATGGTCGATATGATGTTGCCAGAGAGGTTCCTAGAAGTACACAGAAATAGATATGAACACCATAGCATCCCACAACTTAGAAAGTAAATATTTTCATCGGTTCTGTCTCTTACAGTTTAGTGAGATTGGTTAACCCCTGGAACATGTCTGCAGTCAGGCAGCCAATGCGGTTGTTGGATATGTCGCTAAAAGTGAGAAAAGACAAAGGAATGTGTCGATTATTTTTGAATCCGGATGACTCGTCACAGTCACAGATTGTGAGATTTTGACTCTTTCGATGCCCATGTTGTTTTTGTGATATCAGATGAAACGCTACATATCTGACATAGAAGGTAAAACTGTGCAGGACCTCCTTCCCTGTCTCGTATATAATAAAATGAATATATATTTTCCACAGCTAGAAAGCTTAGAAAGTTCAACATAAGCATGCACACAGTCCCTGCCACTTTCTCTTATCTGTACTCCACGGGACCCAGTAAAGGTTTATCACTAATGGGGTAAAAGCAGGGCCCCTGTCCTGCCGTCCACCTCCGAGTGTGATGTATAGCCACAGCCAGAGAGGGATCTGCTCTGTTGCACCTCTGACACTACCCAGTAGAGAGCTGTCCAGAGCATGTGTTTATCTCCCCCTGTTTGTTTTGAAAAGCCCCAGACCTTGCAGGGAAAACACAAGTAGGGGGAGGAGGGAAGGGGAGTCACGCGGTGCAGCACAGACGACCAGCTCCGACCCACGCCACAACCAGACCTCTATGTCCAAAGAAGACAAAGTGAGCGAGCAGCCGTCCTGTCACTTCTAATGACGTTTGAGGATGAACGTAGTAGCCCTGAGGTTTCCACCGTGGTGGACGCAAGACACCAGGGATGACATTGCACGGCCCCCGCAAGGATCGGCAGAAACACTTAGTGAAGGAGGCCTTTATTGTCACACTAACACCAGGAGCTCAATATAACACATGACATCTGCCATGAGCTGCCAAAACAGTGTCCGATAAGATGTGAGGGGATATGTGGGCCTGTCTCTTTCAACAACTACTGTGAATAGAGCTTGTATGATAAAAAAATAAAAAAATACAATGTGCAAAATTTCAAAGCATGTGTTTATGATTTCTGTTAATATGTTTGCTGTTATCATGTTAATGTCTACTTACAGTTTCCGAAGCTCAGAAAGACCCTGGAAGGCTCCAGGCATGATGGTGCTGATTAAGTTGTGCTTGAGGTCTCTGAGGAGAGAGAACATATTAGGTTGATGAGAAAATGCCTCTCGGGATGATGATGATACGTCGAAATGAATAGTTCTACATTTAAAAAAAAATTAAAGAGTAAGTTTTGAGAGAGTACTCTTCCTTCCAGCACCTCTAAAGCTCACTAATTAACATATGTTATTTTGTTTCTTTTATCCAATCAAAAACCGAATTCTAAAAACAATAATTCTCCATTTCGCTAAGCTAAGCTAAAGCTGGCTGTAACCTAACAGACAGACAGACAGACAGGTAAAGATCTTCTCATTTAACTCTAGAAGGAAAATTAAGTTATTCACCAAAATGTTTCACAATTTATTTAACACAGACTTCAAGATAAGGCTTCTTTTAATTAAGGGGAGTGGACTGTAGACACATTTCCTGATCCTGGCTCCTCCAGTGGGACACAGCTGGGTATTTATGCACAGATAGGAAATCCTATCCGATCAGCCACCTGGGCTTGAGGCTAGCAAGATGCAGGTACTCAACAAAATAAGATATTGGCCAGATCTGAAAAATGCTGGTCATTTTTCTTCTTATTTGAAATGATTCTTCTTGTGATAACGTTGGCCAGTGCAAACCATGACATTTTTTTTCTTATTGGTCAGGAGGGAATACCTAGGTTAAAACAGGTCAGGAGACGGATGGGTTTCGGCAGGACCTAGACGCTGTTGTTTGGAATGCGATACATGTTCCTACAGCATAAAAAAATCCTGCTCCCATTGGACCGGTCACAGAAGAGGATTTCCTTCCAGGCGCTCACAAGCATCAACGTCGTGGCTGCATTTTTGTCTAATTCACTTTTACCCAAGAAGCCACTGTGGTAGGCAAGACCTCAGGGGACTTTGTTGGTTCTTTTTACCACAAAAAAATATCTGTCACTGCTGCTCTCGACCACAATGTCTCACACCATGAACCTCCGGCATCTCATAACCATTGTCTTGTCCGCTTTCCATGAGATGAGCTATTTTGATCAAACTAGGACAGGAAAATTATTTTTGAAAAGGACTTCCAGTAAAGAATTATAATGTGCAGCATTGCTGGGAGAGACTCAGAGATCAAGGGTGTTACTGTTGGTCCACACAATTGCTGAGCAATCGCTCATATCTGGATTATAGATGGGAGACAGGTTATAATGATGGAGCAAAAGATATCTGGCCTCAGACCAAAAGGCTGAGGTCTGTTGTGTTGGTCTCAAAGCAGAGAGTCTTGGACAGTTCAGCCCAGCTCTTTGAGCGCATGCCAGCTTGTCACTTTGCAACAACTTCACAACTTTTAAAAAGGTGGATACATTTCCAGCTCTATGATTCTGACAAAAAAATCAGTTTGGAACTATGTGTGTGTGTGTGTGTGTGTGTGTGTGTGTGTGTGTGTGTGTGTGTGTGTGTGTGTGTGTGTCCCACTCTGAATGTACAATTTCTGGCTGTCAGTAGCTGTATTGGATTTGTTGACTAGAGAACAATACTGTAGTTTCCAGCCTGTGTGTACCGGGGCTCATTAGTGCAGCAATGAAAGACGAGGCACTGCCCACTATTTCCTCTCTCTGATGGCCATCTCTCCCTCCCTGTCCGTCCTTTTCACACTCATACACACACACATGCTTTTGTTTGTAATACTGACTTTCATGTATACTGTAATGGGATTAAATCCTACAAGTAAATAAGAACCCATGAACACCAAATCCTGATTAGGCTACTAGATAACAATCTCACTTTCCAACCTCATGTCTAAAAAGACTAAAATGTGCTTATTGGAATTAAGCATGTTACTCTTGTCACATTATCTATTGGTGATATCCTGTACTCAAATGCTGCTCCAGTAATTCCACTCTCAAAAAAGTTATTTTATGACCAACTGCATGCTATTATCTAAAGTGGCAGTTGGTCATTGGGCGTTTGTCCTCATTTGTAAGAGTCTCATACTGAAACTTACTGGATTGTTTTGATTTTAAAAACTATCGTACATTTCAATAAAAAAAAAATCCTGGACCAGATCTCAAGACTGACTATTTTCAAGCATAACATGCCTGAATCACCAATCAAACTGTTGGTGGTGGAGTTGCTTTGTGGGTAATGAAGGCAACAGGTTTTGACATGAAAAAGAAATGTAAGATGATTTCTCTGTTTTCTGCTGCCTTGATGTTGATCTTTTTTTTTTTTACTGTGCATCATGAATTCTGCTATGTTATAGTCGATTGACGCAAGAATAACTGTAATTTGTTGTGCATCTAACCAGAAAGAACAAGAATACACAGGTGCATTGGTTTAGCTAATTTTAGGCGACATCCCATTGGGTTACATTCTTTGGTAAGCAAAGAATGGTATACATGATCCTAAACGAGCCGCAGAGACTTTATTTCAATGAGAAGCCCACATTAGCACATGCCACTGATAGTGAATAGTTTATAAGCACCTCAAGTTTTCTGACCAGCCATCAATTAGCAATAAATAAATAAGTATCACATATTAAACATTTTAAATTCCTACAGTCTGCTCCTTTATACCCGGCTTGAGAGGTTACAGTCCTGTGTGCTTTGGCCTAAAGAGTATCAGCAGTCCACTTCTTCTGATACACTCTCTTATCACCAAGCTGGGGAATGTGGAGGAGCTCACCAGAGTCAACAGGACTTGAAACACTCGCCAAGCGCTTAGCCCGACACCATAATCCAGGCTAAATATGTGCTGCAGCCCCTCGCCCACACTCTCAGATGTATTTCCAGCTTTATTTCAGATCTACAGTACAGTAGCTGCAGCAGGCCTCATTCTCAGGCGATGACTTGTCTGTGTGCCCTCTGGAGTAGACAGCGCCCTCCCTGACAACAACTTCACAGCTCAGTGGCCTCGACACTGATGACAACAGTTGTCACCAAGCAACAGGATAATAGCAGAGACAAGAAATACTTCAATGCCTCACGCTGGCTGAGGATGAAAATATCAAAGTTGAAAAAGTTAAGAAAGTTGCAACTTGTAGCTATTACTTTTTCATTATCTTCAGTAGCAGCATACTTCTTCAAAAGGCTTCATGATACGTGTTGACACATTATTATTCCTCTTTGAGTAATGCTTTGTAACCTTGGAAGTGCAGTGCTTTATCCTCATCGCCACATGCGGCCTGTGGGATGGGGTTGCGACAGACTCAAGCTCGCCCCCAGCCCAGAAGGGACCATTGTCTGCTGCCGCTGGGCCTATTCCCCCCCAAACTCCTCCTGATCAATGGAGCTGGTCCTCTGCCATTCTGAAGAGTCATTTCTCTGTGGGTATATGGGATGAGCACCTGGGCCCCATGCAGGCTGGAGAGGAGCGACGTGCTTGTAGGGCAGCGAGAGGGTAATAATGAAGACATGGTCTGTAAAGCGCTCCAGACGTAGAGTGCCCCATTATCAGGATCACAGCTACAGGGACTGGAGTGCTCCACTGACATTGTTTAGGCCCTGGACCCGGAGGGAGCTGGGAAAATGATTGAAGCCAGGGAATGGCCACTCATTATCGCCAGACTGGAATCAAGAATTTCCTGTTCCTGGAATTTTTAATGACATTACAGTGCCAATTTGTATACAGAAAAAAATATATCTTGTTGCAAACGTACATAAGCTACCTGAAGACAGAAATACATATATTAGTCGATAGATGGATTAAAGGTTTGATGGGAAGGAGGGGGGGTAACTTGCACCTTGGTTCCTGACAGAGGTCGGTGGAGACCATTTTTGTGCAGCGTGTCATTTCCTGTCTGGTTGGCGTCTCTAGCAGAGGCCCTTGCTCGTTTATTTTTACAGTTTCCCTTTTCTCCTTTTTTTACTAGCTAGCTTTCCTCTGTAGGGAGGGGCAGGTGGGTTAGGGGTTTCAGTACTGAGCAAAATTGTCCCTGTGTATGGCCCCGCATACTCCACCTCCCTTCTCCTCAACACACTTGCTCACAATGGGGTCTCTGTAACACTGGCCCCAAACGTACTCCTGCCTTCCCCCCAAAACAGGAAACCGGGATCTGCCGAGCTCTTGTTTTTCTACTAATTTCCTGCTTTGCTGCCCCTTCCCCAGATTCTTTTTTTTCCTGGTTCCTCCCAGATGGGTTATACCTAATCAACTTTTTATCTGGGTTCAACTGGACACCAATTTATTTGGTGCAGCCATAAAGGTAAAGGAGTGAAAACTGACTAATACATTTATAAAATTGCTTTCATTTGGATTACCATTGGACACACACACTTATGTGCAAATATCACCACCTGATCATCCACTGCTAATACTATGTTTCAAACAAATAAGGCTGTGCTCATGACTGACAGTAACAAAAACTGTGGACCCAACTGCACAGAAATAGCAATATACACTTTTATTTGAAGTGTAAAATGTCCTAAATTGATTATATGTTATATAGTCTGCAGCAAGACGAGCTGGAGATTATTCTGCCAAAGAAAACTCTGGAACCACGGACTGTTATTGACTTCAGTTCTGGCTTTTGGAGCGGCAGAGAGAAGGGGGCGATGCCCGTTTTGGCTGCTCTGTTGATTTTCTTGAAATCTACCAGCATGCACAGCATTTCAGAAAACAAAGAAAGTTTATGTTTTAATGGGACTGTCAAAGGCAGCAAAATGCAATTTCCTTTCTGTTGTTCCACTGATCTTGATCATATTTATGAAAAAAATATTAATATTATTTGGTCAAAGTGAGTAATTTGATCTGAAAGACCTAAAAGTTGCATAGATCATCTTTACCAATAAGTTATTAGACATAGAATTGAAACAAACAATGTACACATTATAACTGGGAAGGAAACAGGAACAAACGCCTTTCATTCATATTATCAATGAAAAGGCAGACTCAAGTCCGTGAGTGAATTTTCTGCCAGTAGGTGGACTACAGCATGTAGGGAGTGGGAAGGGGGAGGAACAGCGAGAGACCCTGTGAGCTGGGAGAGGGGAGATGCAAAAATAAAGCAGAAAAGGAACACAAACGGAAGTGGGGGGAAGTAAGTCCAGGGATAGCTCAAGTTCCTCTGGAGGAAAATGCCATTGAAACCATATCAAGTTTGCCATATGAGAGTGCGAGAGAGAGAGAGTTACTGGCGTATAAAGCGCACAATTTGGTAATGGGCTTATGAGGGGGCTCACTCGCTGTTTCAATAAACCCCCAGAGCCATGACTGAGCTAGGCTTGCAATACAAACACACCCCGTTCCTTAAGTTTATCTGAAAGACACATCTGGAGTCTATCAACTCCAGCAGCACCCCCCTTTCTGTTTCCACTCTCCAGCACGCTTAACCCCTTACTCACCCGCTCCACCCCTTAATGTCATGCACTCTCATTAGGTGACTGTTGCCTAACTGGGGGCCACTCAATGGCGTGTGCAGGCAAACATACTAACATAAATGTTCATTTTCTGTGAGGGAAAAATGAGACTCCCATGTGCAACCTCCACAGCTGGCCTTAGCTCTTTTCAGAATGGTGGGCTGCTACAATCTGAACTGTGTCTTTCCCAGACTGGTCTAGACAGGAGGGCTTCTTGCCATGTCCGCACATTTTGCACTGTTTTTACATGCTATAACGCAGCCCACTTCTGCTTTGTTCCAACTCATCAAGGTAATTTGCTTAGCCTGTGTGGAAATAACCGTTAATCTCCCACTAAGAAAAACAACCCCAGATTTATATAAGGCAAACTGCAGGAGTGTGCTTTCCTTCTCTCCCTCCCTCCGTCTCCCTCCCTCTGCAGCCACCATACCATCTTTAGCCATCTTGGCTCCACTTCCCCTGTGTCAGATGGTAAAGTTGTTTAAGTTGGACAACTTCCTAACCCCAGCTGCTCAGAATGGCAGAGACGATTTCAAGGTCGGTTTCAGAGAGGCTCAGGCAATGACTGAGTGGCTCGTCTCAAAATTTTTACAACAGATACTATCAAGTGAAAAAGTAATGAATTATTGCCTTAGCATTCGTAACCCTAATGTGATAATAGTGTATATATGTTCTGTCAGACATGCATATAAAACATCTGCAAAGTATCATGCCCTGTGTGACTTTGGTCACAGGTTTCAGTGCAAACTTCCCTTAATTGTTTTTGCTCTACAAGCATAAATCACAATCAACAGGTTTTTAATAATCTTGCATGATATTTCATGTGCATACTCTTCTGTAGCGCAACAAAAGTAAAAGTACAGTCATGTCAGGTAGATTCATACTGAAGGGATCATTTCAGACTCTTTTGTTGACAAAGTCTATCATGCTGCCAACACCTTTGAGCCTCTAACCAGTCCTAACCACAAGCCTCACTCCTGCCTTCCAGACCTGTTCACTGCAGGCGACCTGCGGCTCCCTCATCCATCATCATCTCTGCCCTCTGCTCTTCCCTCTGCTCCCTCTCAACCGGTGGGGTGAGCAGCCCTGGTAATGAGTGCCCCTTGTGCCCCTGCCTGCCTGTCCTGTGTCCCATGGTGCAGTGGGGCCCAGTTGGACAAAAGCCAGACTGCCTCGACCCTCTCTTTGCTCATTATTCTCATTACTTCGCTTCAAATCAGTGCAGGACAGGCTGCTGGGATCTGTCCACAACTCAGAAAGGTCCCGTCTCGTTAGAGGGGGAGCCAGCGTCAGCACCCATCAGGAAGGGCGTGCAAAGAGGTGGAGGTACTCAAACAGGTACACAGGTAAATATTGAAGGCTGGATGGTGTGTACGTATATGTATGTGACTTGTTTTACATATAGCAAGCACCGCCACAGAAGGCAGGTATGATTCAACTGGTGTGTCATCTCAAAAGCTGGAAAAAATGAGGTATTCCAAGATCCAAATGTAGCTGTTGGATTGCAAGCCTATTTAAAAAGAGCTACAAAAACACAGTAGTCCAGTAAGAGGGCAAAAACAAACAAGGCTAAATTGCTCCTTTGCACTTGGGTGGTTTGGCTCTCAATAGTGGCTTATAGGAGGTTTGTCCCAATGAAAGGGCTAACTGTGTAGATTGCTGCACTGTCTGGCCCAGGCCTGGAGGAGGGTGGCCTGCTCAGGGGCTGTATTCTCCAACTAACAACGGCAGATCAGACTGCATTCAACTCTGAATAGATGTCTGGTGTGAGCGTGTGGGTTTAAGTGTGCGTCTGCTGGGAGAGTTACCAGACCCATTTGAAACGACTGGACAAGAAGCGAGGGTGCCCATACTAGGAAACACACTCCGTGTTTCAGTACACACTTGGAGTCACAACAGAGATGGGCCACGAGTGAGAGTTTTCATGTGCAGTCAGGGAGCAGACGGTGTTCATTCTTGTCACATAGGGGAAGAGATGCAGTGTAATTCCCTGATGTGTGTTTACTCAGCCCTAGTGGGCTGGCCTTTGATTACAGCACTGACCGCATAATATGAGTAACTGTTCACAAGTGCTCCAAATGACAAGCACATGTAGACGATAGACTGGAAACAATGAGAGGACCTGAAGAGCGATGGCGGGCTGAAGAGACCAAACAAAATTGAGATCTCACAGTATGAACAAAAACGTACATCTAGACCTTAAACTGACTTCTGTGTTCATCCCTTTAAGCCCTTCCACTGAAACGGTGAATTTCAATGTGGCGTTTTTCACATAGGACAGCAATTTTAGCCATGAGCTCAGATGTAATTATAAGCTGTGCAGTGTTCAATTAAAGGTTGAAGACGTCAGAGTGAGTGAGCAGACCTCCACCGCTGTGTGTCAGAGAGCCAGCAGAGGTTGAGGCAGAGGAGTGAAATGAGGCCTGCATGATTTACGTGTTGTACTCTCCTCACACCAGACGCTTAACATCTCCCTCTGTGGAGCACAAGTGTGTGTGTGTGTGTGTGTGTGTGTGTGTGTGTGTGTGTGTGTGTGTGTGTGTGTGTGTGGTTTGTCTGCCTGTTCTGTGTCTTTCTCGCAGGTCTTTTAGCTATAAGCCTGCAGGAAAGCTCCACCCTGTTGCCCCCTGCTAGTTTTATCACTGCTTCAGCTACCAGCGCCAGTTAGTGGGGTAAGCTCAGGTTACCCGAGCCACCTACCCTACGGCACTACAGGGAAACCTGTCCGCACTTACAAAAACAATCAACATCATCTCATTTTACATCAAACATTTCAAGCTACATATCTTCCTTGACTTTACTTTTACTATCAATTATTCTTCCCCACCAGGGTCTCGGTGTAGTGTCTTCCTGTCAACTAATTTATCAACGTCTTTGGTGCAAAACAGTTGAGGTGAGAGCCGATAATTTGGCCTTGGAACTATTCACCCATGCGTTCGGTTGCCAGACATACAAACGTAAATTTCAGAAAATTTGGCTTTTGTTCTCGACTGGCATGTCTGGCGTGAGCTCCAGCAGGTAGATACTAACAAGCTAACAACTGCAGCAAATTACCATCTTTTTCTTTCTTTCAACATTTTTGAGAAGCTTGTTAGCTTCATGGGTGGCAGCTCTGAGTGGCATGTGGAACTAATATCCCTTCAACATACCCACCCCCTCTCTAACAAAATAAGTATGTCTGCCAGACTACAGTATCCAGACTGAAGTGGCTCCACGTGTGTTGTTAGCTACCAGGACGCTATAAAGCTTTACTGGGATGCTCTGTAAAACAACTCATACTATATGTAATTCACACGTCCCAGGAGTATCCCAGGAGCCTGTAGATGGTAAATGAAGTTGGGAGATCACTAAATGAGTACAATTTATCTTGATTGTAATTTATCTTCAATCTTTATCTCTATCTAACCAAATAAATCCATCCAATATTTGTCGAGATACTTCACTGAAAACCCAAAATATCAACGTCATGGTGGCTCAGCAAAGTCATTAGGATTCATCATCTATGGATGAACGGTTGAGCAAAATTTCATGGCAATCCATCTCATATTTGTTGAGATATTTCAGTCTGGATCAAAGTATTCGACTGACAGACCCATTGTGTGGCTAAAAAGGAGTGCGATGGTAAAGAGGTGCTCTGTACTCTCATAGGAGGTGGTCTCATCGTGGTTATTTTTCTGTTTGTCACCAGAACTGCCATTCATTAATTTCCCCCAGAAATGATCCTGTATGTCACCTGTCTCACACCCCATACGAGATTACGATGCTACTAAGGAGGGCTAGACTGTTTGCGAAGCTGCCAACACGCACCTCCTCCCAAAGATATCTCTTATCTTGACCTGAGGAGTGGGGTTTACCTGATAATGAAGGCCTGAAGTGTAATTATATGAGCTTTTCAACATAACTCTATGATAGCCAGTCTGAGTGTATCATCCTCCCTGCTGGACAGAAGCCCATGATTGGATAAAAGTGCATGGAGCTGCTCAGATCTCACTGATACACTGTCTGTATTTCTCTACAAAGGCGCTGAGGCTCGCTTAAATAACAACTCACACATGAATGGATAACATGTATTTCATATGCACAATAAACATGACATTGAAGAATCTGCAGAAGTTAAATATTCCTAAAAGATGATAAACAGTAGGCTACTCACAGTTTCTCCAAAGCGTAAAGTCCAAAGAAGGATCCATTTCTCAGAACTCGGATTTTGTTGTGGCTCAGTATCCTGTAAAAAAGAAACAATATTGTTTGAAATATTCCCACTGAGAATAAACGGAAGCATATTCTCTGGTGCTGAGTTAGTATCTTGGACATTGGCTTGATGGAGAGTTCAGGTATAACCAGTGAATGGGTCACAAGAGGAGGATAAGAGCCAAGTGAAATGTCCATTTGGTGCTGCAGACACACACCATTATCCTGACCAGAGACATTATCTTAAGATGTTTCCAATTAATGTTAAATACCGTATGGAACATCAAGATTAGGAGGGAAGCTGCAATCTTGATAATCATTTCGCATACATTTTTGCATCAAAAGGATGTCTTTCCACATCAAACAAATGGCGGCACAGGCCATGTTAATTATCCCTTTCCCTACTGGCGAATCACTTGGTTTATTGGGCTCTTATCAGACCTAAAGGCAGAGGACCACGGGACACACTGGAAGTAAGGTTGAGATTACTTGGTCTGGCTGGCGATCATGGGAAACAGATAATTACAGTAATCACTTTGCTCTGAGGGACTTGCCATTGTCAAAGTCGGTTAGGATAAACCTTTGTATGGACTTTTTAAAAGAATAATTTGACTTTTTGGGAAATACGTTCATTCACTTTCTTGCCGAGAGTTAGATGAGAACCAACCATATGATACCAACCATATGTCTGTAGGCTAAATAGGAAGCTCCAGCCAACAGGTGGGTAACAACTCCCTTGGCTTTGTCCATAAGTAAAACAAAATAATCTAATATTTTAAAGAGTAACGTAAGACCCCCTGAAATTGTCTTTGTCTTTGAGTCCTTGTGCACGGCTGTCATATTCCAACCCAGCCTCCTACAAAGTGTTGTATACTGTATCCTGATTTACGCTGCCAAATACTCTTTGAAGAAATCATAACTGCCGCCTGGAATACGTCCACTGGCAATGTTTGTGTTTCTTTATTCAGGGGGTGTGACGTTCTTATAGTGCAACGGAAGATGAAGGGAGGAGGTCGGGAGGATAGTTGGGCACAGCACATGATGTTGGCACCAGAGACTGGGGTTTGCATTGTGCATCCCATGTGTTGTTCAATTTAGGCCACTAAAGTCCCGTTGATGTTGCAGATTTTGTCTGTATGAATATGATTTTCGGGAGGCAGGGTTCAATGTTTACACAACCGTCCCTATGGATCCACAGACCTGCCGCAGTCCCAGGAGCTCAGGTTGCAGCAGGAGCCCTGCCCTGGCGACAGCCCGCCATCATTAACACACCCTTCGGTTTCACATCATCTCCGCCTCTACCACATGGTGCTTATTGGGCTGTTTGCAACATTAAGTGTGTTATTAATCGAGAGAGTGGAGCTGTGTGAACGCCTTTAAAAGTGGGAGCGGACTGTGAACAGTCAGTGAGATTTACAGATTCAGCAGCAGCAGTCAGCACCCCCCTCCCCCCGCTTCCTGCCACATCAATAAAAACACCGCCTTCAGCTCTGCACCTTCCAACTCACTTAATGACCAGATTTAATCATCCGGTCTTGCTATACAGGGACAAACTGGCCTGACTTACTTCTTCACTTCACTAACTTTATTGACAGGCACAACTACCAGGACAATTTGAAGACCGAAAAGGAGCAAACAAATGGAAAGCCAACATGGAAAGAAAACCTTGTACTCCTGGACACCTCAGTCAATATTTTCTGACAATTATCTTCTAAAATTAGAAACCAGAGAAATGTATTTATAAACGGGGAGGCAATCAAGAGACGAGAACTGCTCCACTGATAATGACTATAATACTGAAACCAAGGCCACTCTTACTGTTTTACTTAGCAATTATACCAAAATCATCTATATTTTAGGATTTGTGATGAAAATGTACAGCATCAATGAAATTACTATCACAAATCCCACATTCATTTCCCAACTTGAAGCCTCAGAACTTGACAGCCTTATTTCTAGCTTCAGAAGCAAAATGAAAAACATGTAATGTTCACAAATCCACACTGAATTGTTGAATTGTTATTAAATCAAGTCCTTTTTTAAAGTGTTTTTTAAGCGAGAGCCGAGTTAGTCGTCTTGTGGCGTAGCCTGTATTTGAACCTTCTGGACCTCTCACTTGACTTTGGGCACAGTATCGCTCGTATAAACTGGATGCAGCCCTGAGATGAAAGCTATGTAAGATCCGGAAGTGCCTCAATAATTCAATACAGATAGGAGAGGAGAAAGTCACATCTGGCAAACAAGCAAGGCATTTAATTCAACACAGACAGTTTCGATAGATTTTTTGTGACTAAGCTTATTAAGCAGAAAAAAACAGGGAACAGTGTGCACATGTGTGCATATGTCTTTAGAGTGCTGATATCAATGCATTGTATTTGAGAACAAACCACACCTAAGTTTGAAGTGATTTGAAATGTTTCCTTCTTATAACTTATACTTATGTGTTTATTTGTATATTGTGTCTAAGCACATTTGGAGAAAAAAAAATGTAATGTGGCATCCTATCATAAAAACCCACATTTGTCTCAAGTTACGACATTTCAACACACCATATTCCAATTTGCTTGCTACTCTGTACACCAGGACTTGAAAGCTGACTTTCACAAATAAACAAAGACCACAAAATGCGCTAACTGAAAGCCTCCCACAGACAACAAAAGGCACAGATTTCCAGGAATGCAGGGGAGTTACAGAGGCTGGGCACTACTGTGTAATCTCCGAAGCCCGATGTTTGGAGCACAGTTGTAGTGAAGGACATTGTTCTTTCATAAACAATACAGAAAGTACAACTGTGAGAAATAGAGAGAGAGGCAGAACTCTGTAAACAGACAGAAATAGTCACCGTTCCCATCAGGCTAAACAGGAAACCCAACCAATTAGCTGTTTATTCAGAACCCGGTTTCAGAGGTCAGGGGTTGCAGTGAGAGCACTTCCTGGGCAGCCACCAGACAGATGAAGCAGTGTCTGGAGGCAGGTGATAGCTGATGCATATACGAGTGCATCGCTTCATCACCGGAGTATACAATGGTTAACAGAGCTTCACAAGCAAGGAAGATGAGTAGCTTCTTAATCATAGAGGTTCACTACTTGGAGGCCTAGCGTCTGCTCTGTATTGCTACTGAGGCCTTACTGTAACCAGTGGCTTCTGTCCCTTTTGCATAAGTGACAGATCAAATGGCAGATTGAATTAATCTGCTTTCAAGAGCAATAACTGGATGGTACATGGCACGACAGTGTGATAACTCACTCCAGATTGAGGATGGCATCTCTCATTCACTTAACCCTTTCATACCGCAAAGGCCTCTGAGAAATCAGATGGGCTAATTGAATCCATCTAATCTATGAAGAAAAAAAACAACAGGCAGGGCCACATGTCAGGCTCCAGGATCCCATTCACCCATTTCATCTAATTAATTTACATGAAGTTCAAAAAGCAAGGAGGTCATATGAAAAGAGGCAGGTCAAACAGATAGCACAGACCGCAGCCCTTCCCTGTTAACCAGGGAAAACCACAGAAGACATGGAAAGCAAATGTATACCACCACATCAATTCACGTGCTGCTGTGTTTTATATTGATTTGAAAAATGAATACATACAGAAGACTCACATTTAAGAATGCAATTGTGTTTTACTTCAAAAGTTCAAACTACGAAATATCTATATCTATATGTGACGTAGTATATCCAAAGTGCCCTTATACATTGATGGGAAATCCTCTGCATCCCCTGAACCCAGATGTTGACAGAGATCTATCCAAACCAATATGGTGTTTTCAAAGCAAACTTCATGTGTGCAAACACATGCATATGAGAATTGCAATATTTTTTGTGTCCATTTCCGTAAATTATTTATTTAATAAAAACTATGACTGCAGTGAATATGCTTGATGTGTCAGTACCAAGTGCTTTAGCTCAGTATTAGCTTCTGGTGCATGACAGAGTGTGAAAAAGTAAAAAGCATACAAAAGAGTAGTTAACCACAGCAGCTTCTGCCTGTACCGTGCCACTCACTTTGTTGGTTCGCTCAATTTGCTTCCTAAAACCCACAAAGCCTTTGAGGGCCACACAGGGGCATGACAGCATGTCGCAAATCGTATTTGCTCACTGATTTACTTCCGCTCTTCCCACTGACAGCGAAGCAGTGTCGCTGTAGCATACTGCTTCAGGTCTGGGGGAAGGTCGGATGTGTGTGTGTGTGTGTGTGTGTGTGTGTGTGTGTGTGTGTGTGTGTGTGTGTGTGTGTGTGTGTGTGTGTGTGTTTGTACACATCTGTACCTGTGTGTGTTATGAACTCTAGCTGTCTGTGAAAGGCAGCAGGCTTCCTACAGCTGCTTTTGGTGTTGGGTCATTGTCAACCAATCATTTCACTGAGGAATCATCTCTGTTGTGGAGCTGGGAAGGCTTGCTGTGCGGTGTACGACACCAACACCGACAGCAGCTAAACAGTCCTTCCAGCTTTCCAGATTGCAACCTGGTGCAGAGGGACAGCGAGGACAAGCCGCTCCGTCCTCACCACAGCTAGAATGCTGCAGACCCAAACTCAACAGGACGTACCGTTTGCAGTCGGCTATTACCAAATATCTGTGCACCTTTCATCCCGTCCGCCTACTAGACAACACTTAAATCTTGTTTTTTTTTTCACAAGTGGGAAGCATACAGGAAATGCTCCATCCTGGTTTGGCATTTAGTTCAGGACATGAATGTGATACATTTGAGTGAAAAGCGCTGATTTCAATTGGCCTCTGTTGCCCTCTAAATATTCAGGCATGCTGGACTCAGACAGTGAGCTCTATGTAGCTGCAGGCCTCTGCAGCAAACCACAAACAGAATAAGAGTCTTAAGGATGGATTTATATTTAATAAGAATACATCTGCAGGTTAAACTGCCTGCGCTCATTACTTATGTATTATTCTTTTTTATTTTGAATAAACAGCATTTCTGCTGCATCACCAGCAAAACCACTGGAGCTTCTGCAGTGTGACTGGATGTTGGTCATTGATGAAACAGTGTGCAGAGTGCTGATGAGATGCTTCACCTCACGTCCCAGCCCTGAGCACGGATCAAGCCCTTCAAGGCCAGAGACAGATGGACGCAGGTTCAGCGTAATAAAGAGTCAAAACAACCCGATTGGCCACTGTGTAAACATCATTTAACTTTGGATAGGACTCTTATCCTCGAGGACCACACGCAAGTGAAAGACAAGAACCCTTGAAAGAGATTGGTAATGTGCCATAAATCCAGTCCCAAATCGTAGACCAATGGGAGCCAGATAATGAGAGTGCTTTTCAATGAAAGTCTCAAAGCGTTCTTATTGAATTAAGTCTGGTTTAATTAGCATGCTGACTTGATAATGCACAAGCTGGTTGTGTACAGCAGTGCTCAAGTTCATATAAATAAAAAAGAAAATAATGTAGCCTTGAGGGAATTTTCCTGAGAGGTAATTAAATTCTGCTGAAAGCGATACGATTATGTACTTTTACACTAACAGCACAGCATTGTGTGTGAGCACTTTCATTTGTGTATGTTACAGCCGAGAACACTTTCAGACAAAACCATCAGTGTTTTACTGCATTTTCCCTCTTCGCTTTCCATTTGAGCAGCTTTCTTCTCGCCAGAGTTGCATTTCGAGTATCCTGGCTGTTCACAGAGGAGAACTAAGTGGACATGGCAGCGCTTCTCTTTAGATACACATCACACACATTGCACTCGGAGTAATGAGGACAGACGGAGTGGATCAACAAAATATTGTGGTTGAACCAAATCAATGGATTAAAAACAAGTATTACTTAATTTGGCTGTTACCAGGTTTTCCGAAGGCTGCTAACTCCATCCAAATGCCAGGTCTAATAGATCAAAAGCCATTTTGACATTGCACTGCAGTTTAGGCTCACAGACACAGAGCTGGCCTCAATCAAAGAGCTCCATTTCAGAATGAGTCACAAGGTGAGGGTACAAATGATGGATTACGGATATAATAATCATACCTGTGTTATGAATCTGGTCTCTTTAAATGTTGTTTAAGTTGAAGGAATAGTTAGACATTTTGGTAAAATATATTTACTTTCAGTCAAGAGTTAGTTGAGAAGAACAATAAAATACAATGATGAGTTGAGCCAAGAAACAGTCTTGCACATAACTTCCCATTAAACCACAAATAGTTTTTACACTTAGGTTTTTGTTCAGATTAAACAAGTGAGTTACGACGTGTTAACTAGAGAGCTTTACAGGTGCTGGTGGGATGATTTAGTTACCCTTTTGGAGAGCTCCGGCTTAGCGGTTTCCCCATTTTCATAATTATGCTAATCTATCAACAATAATGGGGTCTGGGGTCAAAAATGTGATATGTGATATACAAATAGTTGACCCAAGTCTAGTGGTAAACCAGCTTCAAAATTAACAAATTAGTGCAGTCTGCAAAACAATATTAAGTGTATTCACATTGAGTTAAGATATACATGTAATTGTATGGAACGTCTTTATAAGTTTCAATGAGAGACAGTCGTCTAACACACAACCACTTGCTGAGTCGAGGTTCCCGTGGCGACAGACTCACTGCAGTAATTAGTGTGGACCTTCATTAGCGGCTGAGAATTCTGGGTCATGACATGTCACAGGATGTGTGTGTGTGTGTGTGTGTGTGTGTGTGTGTGTGTGTGTGTGTGTGTGTGTGTGTGTGTGTGTGTGTGTGTGTGTGTGTGTGTCACTGGTACATGCGCTTGGTCTGATGGTACTATGCTGCATACCTATTAGTATAGAATTTCACAATCACTAATTAAAGACTTTCAACAAATGTGTACATTATGTACACATTACAAACTACGTTTTCACTAGAGGTTGATACATTTAGTGGTTTAGCCTATTAATCAGCAGAAAAAGGAGGTTTTACAAACTAAATGTTGGGCATAAATGCACAACAGACTTTAAATTATGTTTTAGACATTTATCATTGATATTGTTTGGGATATTTTTTTCAGGGATGGATTCTCCACTATATATATTAAAAAAAAAACTTTGCTTTATTATGGCCACAGGGTTAGAAAATGTGGGCAAAAACGTTGCGGCCCCAGAAATAAGTCATATCTGACCCATTTTCAGTTGATTTTCTCCCACAAAAGTTATCTCTTGAATATATAACACAACACTATCAGCTCTTGATAAGTATTGGTGGATTAATTGGCTATCTATTGGCCTTTAAAAATCGGTCAACCTCTAGTTTTAACACAAATAGGCTTTGTGACCTGACATAGTAGCGAAAGCAAAGGTGCTACTAATTCATGTTTCCCCGTAAGCCATGTCAGCGTGACGGTCAGTTGAACCCAACCGTCGTCTCTCAGTCCCTCTCTTGCTAATGGACACTTGTGCAGAGACAAGAAGAGGAAGGTTGAGGGAGGAGGAATGAAAGAGAGCATAAGCAGAGAGGTCTCTCAGACTGGGAGGTGGCTGTATCATCTTTGTTACAATCAGTACTTTATAAGAGTCCTCCAGACTGCGGCCTGCCTGATTCAGCGCTTGGGTCCGTCCAAATAGCGTGACCCTTTCGTTGTAAAAAGCTGGAGAGCCACCTAAGCCGGCGGTCCTGGGAGCCCCTTGCACGCTGAGCCTGTCCTCAGAGAGTCACGGCACTGAGTGCAACAGAGAGACTAAATGTCCTCGAGCGCAACAGGCACTTTAGCAGCAAATGCATGTCAAGATGTGAATGTGCCCATTGTGCCTGACCACCGGAGGGCTTGTAGCGGCCACCAGGGAACGCTGCCAAGCTACAAGCACCATTTACTGCCCGTTATGGAAAGGAGCATCCATGTAATTGCATGCAAAATATTTTTTTTCGTGAAATCATTTTTGTGAACCCTGATTGAGTAATTCAGTCATCAACCAGGGAGAGGAGGGCAAGAGACGCCACATTTAGGAGTGGAAGACATTCTTGTCATACACGTTAAAGCGACAAATGAATTAGCTTGGTGAGAAATAGTATGTGGAGAATCTCTCATTACTTTGGTTTATGATCATACTTTCCTGCCTTGAGGCTAGATAAGGGGAGTGACCTCCTGCATTATATGTGCAACCACTTATTATAGAGTATACTGCATTGTGCTTGGGTTACCAGGCTGGGCCAGGGAGTAAGGCTTTGTGGTTTGTGGTTGTGTGTGTGTGTGTGTGTGTGTGTGTGTGTGTGTGTGTGTGTGTGTGTGTGTGTGTGTGTGTAGATTTGGATGCACAAGTGTGTGACCTATCAGATTTATTTATACGGGAAGTGTGCATGTTTAACTCAATGTGTGCATATGTGTGTGCACAAGTGGTCCAAAAACTACTAGTCTAAAATTAAAATCTGGGTTTTTTAAATGTCTCTAATTAGAGAGGGGAGGACTGAAGCCTATTTTGAGAGCTGTGGCCATGCCCGCCCTTCCCATATGTGTGTGTGGACAGGCAAACGGACTCACACGCACACGCACACGCACACACTCTGGAGAGGAAGGTCCACCACTTGGAGTTTGTGTTATTAGACACAATTCATTGAGTTCTGCTCACATGAACTGTCCATGAAGTGCCTTTCTTGTGCCATCTATAAAGTTGGACAACCAGTGAACTTTAACGACGTAAACAAGTAGCTATGAATGTTATCAAACAGAGAGCATGAGTTGAAATACCGCCGCCTCACTGTAAAGCTGTAATACATTATTGTGATATTTAGAGGCAAGACAAACCAAATTGGAAAGTTTATGGCTGAAGAGCAGGAACACAATAGTGCATTTATTCACTGTCTAAAGTGTTTTTACACATTTAATGAGGCAATTTAAAAAATGTAGCCTTTTCAGACAGTGAGTGGAATGTGGTGTATGCCTGGCTAACATTGTCTCATTGTTCTGTCTCATAACCAGCCTCTGTTTTTTGTTCCTGAGCAAAGACTGCTGGGAAAATCAGACCGCTTTTACAAAGGCTGGCTTAAATCTTTCTGCCCCAGATACTCTCACGGTGTCTTTTAAATCCAGATTGAAGACTTTTTCTGTTTGCTGTTGCCTTTAATTGAATCAGATTCAAGGAAATTAATCGATTTCTGCATCTCACTATTGCATTTTTTTTTCTTAAACTGAACTGCAACTTTTATTATATTTTTTGCTTTTTGACAATTTTTTTATGTTTTAAAATGAATGTTCTTAATAGTTTTTCTTCTGCATTATGTTTTGATGCTTTTAATGGTTTTATGTGAAGCACTTCGAATCGCCTTGTTGTTGAAATGTGCTATACAAATAAACTGGCCTTGCCTTGCTTTTTTTCACAACTGACTGTGTTCCTTTGATTGGAGGTGTAAACCAACTCATCTTTACAAAAGGATGATAGTTGGTGATGATAGATAAATAACTAAATACCGTAAATGTCGGGTTACAAGCCGCTCCTACGGCTCCTACGGCTCCTACGGCTGTAGCAAGCTAGTAGCGCTGCTAGCTAGCGCTTCTGCTGCTACTGCCCGCTGCTGCTGCTACTGCCCACGTCGGGTGTCGAGCCTGGTCCCGCTACCTTCGGTGGTTTTCAGGGAGCTAGCGGAAGTTAGCGGGGAAGTGACGGAGCGCTAGCAGGAGCCCCAGCTGGCTACAGCGGGGAGCTGTCGGGGACACTAACCGAAGGTAGTAGCGGCTTGTAACCCGAAATTTACGGTAAATTGTTGTTGGCTGTTTTCCCTTTTATTAGAGAAATAAAAGAAGCCACAATATTGATAAACTAAAAACTCAAATTGGATATACAAGTAGGCCTACCTTTGCGTTCATCTGACAGCCAATGTTAAACAAAAAAAAGAAATCAGGGATTCCAAAAACGTCCGGGATTTTGCTACGTCGGGGAAAATAGTTATTACCCCCTTACAAGTTTTGGAAATGGTACGTCCGGGAAAATAGTTATTACCCCCTTACAAGTTTTGGAAATGGTATCTCCCTCACGTTCCACCTTCTTGCGCAAGCTCTGACTGTAGAGAGAACTGTCATTGGTCGACCGATCTCAACGTAAATGTAAGTTCACGGCATGCTACACACTACTGCTACCCCCCCCCCCCCCCCCGGAGCGAAGTGTCCTCTTTTTCACAAACTCTAATCTGGTCACCCTACTTGAGCCTTTGTTTTATGATACAGCTAAAATAAGTTACTATCTATTAATAGATGTCTAAAAAACGCTTAGCGATAAGCTTAGCATAAATACTGGAAACAGGAGAAAACAGCTGTCCAAAGAC
The DNA here is from genome assembly GCA_038501785.1 of Myoxocephalus aenaeus. Classification (NCBI taxonomy): domain Eukaryota; kingdom Metazoa; phylum Chordata; class Actinopteri; order Perciformes; family Cottidae; genus Myoxocephalus; species Myoxocephalus aenaeus. Next base: position 5,492,595 of record JBAMJR010000031.1, read on the forward strand.
TTTATCCACCATCCACTTTCAAATTGACTTAGTAACATATTGTATCTGTTTAATAAGAACACAAACCAAAATGTAAAAACAAGAAGTTGAGGTTGTATGTGGAGTTACTTCTGGACAGAGCCAGTCTATACGTTTCCTGTCCTTATGCTAAACTAACTGTCTAACAGACACCAGGGATATTGATTTTCTCATCTAACACTTGGCAAAAAAAAACCATATAAAACAGTCTCAAAACATCAAACTATCTGTAAGGAGCTTAAGTGAAACCAAAACGTGTGGGTTCTGTTCCAAACCTCATTAAAAATCCTATTTACTTCCAGCCTTTAAAAGTAGCATAACCTACTGTAGATGGACAGTATTAACACAACAAAAAAATCAATCTAATGGTGTTGTTTACTCAATATTGACTTCAACAAAAAACATTTCCCATAAGTCTGATATTTCTGCGTGTTTGACATGAGCAGGTCGCTGTTAGCTCAGACATGTCAGCAGCAGCTTGACAGGACAGTGGAGACTTGTTTTAAACAGCAGAGATAACAGCTACAAAGTTGGAAAAATTACATAGGTAACAATGGCTAAGTACCCGCATTGCAGCGCTGTTAATGAGAGGTGCAGTTTTTTTGTATGCTGACAAATTATTTGTTGTTAAACTTTTTTTTAATCATGAAGGTTTAAAATTCCAATAGCAAATGCTGTTGGATTCCAAGTTGTCTTAAAATGTGGATACTAATCTCTGTGAACATGGTTCACTTTTCTAAAGCTGAATGAGAGTAATCACAAAGTACAAACTCAGGAGTACGCAAATTACATTAGTGTGGTCTTGAAATCCAGCAGATGACTGCACTATTTTCATGTATTAGTTCTCAAGAGAAAGAATATCAGAAACACTAACACACACACACACACACACACACACACACACACACACACACACACACACTGAAGCCACAGGCATTCCCACTATAGACACCCATTATCTCCGTCTGTATCCATGTGTTGTCGACCCAGAGCAGGAACTTTGGGGGCCGCTGTGGTCAGACGCAGGGAGAGGGAAGTTAGCGCTGGCAAAGAAAAGTCAAAGTCAGGCATTTTTGGAGTAAGATAAGAAGAAAGCGGTGTGGAAGGAAAAACTAAAATAACAAAAAGCCACTTGGGGGTATGAGATTACTATGACAACACAGCTCTCTGTTTTTGAAATATGGCAGCCTATAATCAACAAACACAACGAGGTGATAAGTGAAATACACATTCATCATCCAAACGGGCGGGCAGCTACAGTACGGCCCAGTAGGTGAGTGGAGATGTCCCACTCTACTCACGTTCCCTTGACCTCCGAGGGCACAATAAAACCCAGGGCTTGTGTGGCATTGGCAGGTGCTGCAGCCGAGTATGAAGCCCAGAGTATCCCGTGTCAGGCCTTTGTTTGCTTTTTTGATTTATTGCTGACCGCTGCCCCACCTAACATGTGCAGAGGAGTGCCCGCTCCCCCTCCTCTCAACACCTTTCCCCACATAAATAAACCCTATCGCTGCAGGAATGCCTGGGGTAAAATGCTCAATACCGCTATTGGAATTCTCTGGACGCTGATGAGATGACCGTTTAGGATGTTTCATCGACACACTCCCATCTCAACACATACTGACACACACAGACCCAGCATAAACCACCGACACATCTGCTGGCCCTTTGGTTTCCGTCCGCACAAGTCAGAGACCGAAGATGTGACTCGGAAAATAAAACAGTGAATAAAGAGAAAGCAGACTCATATTGTAGCCAATCGATTATACTGATGAGCTGAGTTACCTTTGAGTGAACAGAGACATAGAAGACTCAAATTCAGATAACAACAGGTTGTATGGGACAAAAAGAGAATACAGGAAACTGATAAATGTGTGTTAAGTGTAAAGAAAAGGCTGTCCTCTCCACCAAAAGCTCCTGTAAGGACGACTTAAATAAACATATTCAACCTCCAAACCGTTCCAGTGGAAGATTCAACTTTGTTAGGGCTGGGCCATAAATCAATATGATAATGTATTGTCTATCATTAGAATCATATTGTCATCAAATCATATATTGCGATACCCAAATATAGAAAATCAGATTATTTTGCAGTAAAGTTCTTAATTACATCAGAAAATTAAGTATAAAAGTATATAAAAAGTATTTAATTCACACAAAATGTTTCATTTAGACTATTCATGGATGTATTTAATTACCATAAAACATGCTGTATTGTGATAAATATCATCATCGATGAAATGACCTATATCAAGAACATTCTGGCCATTGAACCAGCACGAAGTTAGATACCACAATGCTAATGAATCAATGTTGTTTGTTGTCTCAAATAACATCATCAAATGTACTGAAGGAATAGTCTGACAATTTGCCATCTTAATGAGACTGAGATGAGGAGATTGATACAATGATCTATAACTATTAATCTTCTCATCTGAATCTAGGCAAGAAAGCAAATAACTGCATTAACTATTGCTTTTAAGAGCAAGCCTTTTCAGAAACAACCTGCCCAGTATACATTTAAACTTTCACAACTGTTCATTTACAACAGTGGCCCTTACTGATAAAAATATGACCGCCCTAGTTGGAATATTTGTATCTTGAACCCCTGACAACCAGCCAGCAATGTCCACATACTGGGATCAAGTGCAACTGTACAGGAAGCAACTGTCTTGCATTGCAGCTGTTTTGGGTGAGGGGGCATCAGGCCAAGGACAGGCATGCTGACCCCCACCACCCTGAGCATCTGTGCCCACTCGTTCAGACTGGCACCCACTGAGCGGAAGCCATCAGTCACTGAAAAATTATGACAACAAAATACGGCAAGGGAGGAGTACGATTTTTGACTTGGGTAAAAACCACAAGCTATGAAACACCAGCATGTTCACACATAGACTGCCACTGTACATTCTCTGTATGTGCCTGCTATCCATTAAAGCACAGCTGCCAGCACACAGCGCTGAGAAAGGAATCATTGCTCTGTGTATTTGGAGGCTTAATGTCAAATGTTTATGATATATGTATGCATTTTTTTGTATCACCAAAATAACAAAAGTTCCTCTTTCACACAGCAGACTAATAATAATAGACATGGAGCAATGCCTTGGAAGTGAAGCTATGCCGCTACACTGCCTCCTCCTCTTCCCTCTCACCCCAGTGTCGAAGATCTGTTAGTCAGGGGCTGGGGAGCTTTCAGTCTCCAGGGGCACATCCCTCTGAACCGCCTGCCAAGCTTCTCCTCTCCCTCCTCCATCCTCTCTCTTGCTCTGCTCTCTTTCTTTGTTCCCCTCTTGGTTCCCTTTCCCCACGTCTTCTACTCCTCACGCTCAACTTTGTCCTTCACTTCAGCCTCCTTTCAACTTTCGTCATTTATTCCTGCTTGCCCCTCAACAACGGCACTTTTCGCTTTCACACTCTTATCTATTTTCCCCTCTCTACCCTTCCGCTCCTCTTCCTCTCCCGGTGATCCAGCTCCTTTGCAGCCGTGCATAATTAGGCCTAAACACGAGCCTGCGCAGGCTCACATCTGGAAGGAGTTTGGACATGGCAGTTTCCTACCAAGACGACTAAATATTTAGGTTGAGAGTTACTGCGTGTGGATGAACTCATGATAGGGGGGGTGGGAAGGGAAGGGAAGAGAAATGGGGAGCTGGAGATAAAGAAAGAGGGAAAGTGGGACAAGAAGAAGAAAGCTGAGAATAGCATGATACATCATTAAACTAGTGATAAGTGTGAGTTTATAGAAATGGTGCAGTGTATAATCTGACACACAGTAATGTAATCAGTGCAGCACAGGCATTGACGAGCCAAAGGAGGAGGTGATAGTATTAGAGCGACTGGTTGCTCCTTTATGGCTGGCAGGAACAACAAACAGCTAACTAATAGTTTTAATAAATAAATCCCCGTTGGGATTTCCCATGAGGCTGAGGGCCTCAGCTGGAATGTTCACAGGGGCCAGCTGTTGTGCATTACACGTAGCAGCCGGCCCCGGAAGCCCTGGGCCTGGTGTCCTCCGGCCCTTGCCTGCTCAGCATGGAGGAGAGCATTCCTCCAGGCTGCCCCAGGAGACAGGGCAGCGAGGGCTGGCTGTCAGGCCATGGGATGTGGGGAGGGACCGAGGTGGTGTAGGGCACAGGGAAAGCTCCCCTGCTGCACCTGGGATACTGTCCTCTGAACAGACTGAGGAATGTCAGGAATAACACGAATATCAACACAACTTCTCACATTTCACATCTGGAGCTAATGTCATCAGCAACGATGGGAGCATGGGCGCTTGAGTAACTCACCAAATCTTCAGGAAAATGTACTTTCCAGACACCAGAGTTCCCGGGAAAGGTAAAGGTAAAATGGCGGATTACGGGCGAAATTGTTTGTTCCTCGTTTATCGCCTCGTAAAAAAAGTGAATCAGAATGCCAAACATCTGGACAAAAACAACTTAACCAAAATTAGTAGATGCGGGGATGGAAGATTATCTTCAATCACCTAGACCACTACCACCCTAGCCTCTATTTTTCCCCTATGGTTTCCAGCAATGTGTTCCCCAGATGTTTATTCTGCCTTTATTAAGGGAGAAACATAAGGCCCTATAAATGGACTGCTGGCTGGCTTTGGCTTTCCTGGGGCATAAATACCTTACTTTACCTCATATGCTCGCTGCAGTAGGGCAGCTCAACATGCTTTTTATTTTTTACTGTGCCCATATGCAGCAATAGCATTTCCCCCACTGGATCATGAGTACAGAGATAGTAACAGTGGGAACGAGAAACAACTTCAGAAAGTCTGAGCAGCTGTGAACAAAGATAGATTGGTAGTCCATCCGTCATGAAATATAGCGTGTTTTAGTCCATGATGTGGATTCAAGTTCTGTCCAAACACTAAGAACAGTAATTAAAAAACATCACTCTAAACTGGCCCAGAATCATTGCTGTTCAGTTTTTTCCTCCTCACCATAAGGTAATTGTGAGACAGGGTGTAACTGTTTAAAAGTAAGAGCCAACCCACCAGTAAAGTACAGATATAAAATATTCTGAATGTGTTTTTGTTTATTCTAGTTGTTTAAGGCCAAGTCAGCTGGACCATGTACATATGAGGTGATGGTGCTGGTGGGAGAAAGAAGGAGCTGAGATCTGCCTCAGAGTCAAATTTAAAGTGACAGAGTTGTGTCAAAGAGGCAGGGCCGTATGATGGCTACAGTCAGCCTGCCCTCTCACTGATCTTCTTAATGTTTCACAGAGAGATGACGCTCAGCCCTCCACCACAGAGTTAAACTAGATCAAGATGTAAACTTCTGACCTAACAAGCCTTATTACTGCAGCAAGTCCTCAATACAGTTAAACCTAAGGTCATGGGTTCAGAGTCATGGGTGTGTGGGCCTGATCGAAGCACTGTACCCTCACTTTGCTGTATGCACTCATGCAAAACGCACCATCAAAACTAAACATTAATCCAGTTAAATCCTTTGATATAACAGAGAAACACTGTGGATCCTCAGCAAAATTATTTCACACTAAATGTATATGGAAACAGCTTGTGTTTATGTCAGTTTACTGGATGTCATCTTAAAATTGACAATGATTCATTCATATTTTTTCTACTAAAATCTTTAGGGGATATGGGATTACTGCTGGCATACCAGAGGACACACACACACACATATATATATATATGCCACCATAATGTAAGGTCGCCATGTGATCTCACACTACAGTAATGTTGCAAGACACAACAGGCGGATCGTAATAAAGTGACACAACATTAGTTCAGTAAACCTGTCAGACTGTTCCAACTCACAGAGTGACGGTCCTGTTGGGCAGCAGGCCGGCATCCGGAGGTTCAGTCAGCTCCTCTTTGCTGCAGCTGACCCGTCTCCCAGACGCCTGGACGCCGTGCGTTTTGGACCGCTCGTCCGTGCAGCTGCAGCCGCTGGTGGAGGCGAGCAACCCGGGACAGGCCAGGGAGAGCCTCGGCTTGGAGGCGGACAGCAGGAGCAGCATCAGTACCAGACGCCCCGGCAGCAGAGGGATGCCAACGCCGGGCGTAAACATTGTCCTTCGGCTGGATCTCACCTCAGCTGCACCCCCGCCTCAAGTCATCCCATAGCTCCACCATGAAGCTTTCGGAGGGTGTCAGAGGGCAAGAGGAAACTAAATGATCTTGGATGAGGTCTTGAATGAATGGTAAACTTAGAGACCCTCCGCTCAACAATGGACACGCGTCATCCGGTCATTTCAGAAATATTCAGCACCCTTGATTTTCCAAGAGTGTCCCGTTATGTCATGGCAGCCCTGGCGCGCAACTTTCCTTAGTCCAAATGGTAGCTAAATGCAAGGGTCCATCAAAACGTCTTCAACTACCATAAACAAGCGCAGTATTCTGACGCTAAACGTTGGTAGTTGTGTGAATTACTTTGAGAGATTTACAACACGTTGGAAGTGCCCAGATTATTGCTATCTTCCATTCTTTAAATTAATCCAGCGGTTGATGAGAGTCACAACTGTGCGGTCACCTCCAGATCATCTCCACGAAGAAGTAAAGGGAAAAAAGTACATCCTCAAACTTTTGCCAGTTGTACTGCTGCTTTTAAAAGCTCCCCTCAGTGTTTCCCCTGGATCCCCAAAGTCCCCGTGTAGACTTCTCTTAAGCGCAATTTAAAATAAATTCAAAACTGGAAAACAAACTGTTCGTTCGGACAAAAAGTGAGCTGGTCTCGATTGGCTTCTGTGTGATTCCCAAAACCTAGCGGTTTTGCCTGCTTGCCTCTGTCACACTCAAACTCAGTTACTACCCCAAGTGCGCCCATTCCGTCTGCGCTCTGGTCCCCGCGGTCCTAGCGCATACAGCCGATTAGAGAGAGAGAGAGAGAGAGAGAGAGAGAGAGAGAGAGAGAGAGAGAGAGAGAGAGAGAGAGAGAGAGAGAGAGAGAGAGAGAGAGAGAGAGACCCAGATTATATGGTAAACTGCACAAAACCAAACCAAAAAACTCACGTTTGTTGCAGACTTTTTGCAGCTCCAAATCGAGTAAAAATATATATTTTTAATATTTTGCATCTATTTTTTGTAAGATAATTAAGACTTATTACCTCATCCTCATGATGTATCTCTATAGGTTATTTTGAGAGAAAGACTGGCAGTGGCCTAAATTCTGTAAAGGCAACAACACGCAAACCCTGAAATGTCATAAAGAGAAAACGTTTTGGAGCAAAGAAGACGACTATGGAAATTGTGTTGTGAAATATTGTGAGAGTTTATAGCATTTAAATGGTTTCAATGCCGTATTGCTGTTTGGTTGCTGATTGATTTGAATTGGCTTTTTTCCAGCCAGGTAGTCGAAGACAGGATCGATCTTGATTTTAATGTGGGCCTTCAATGGGAGAGCAAACTTGAGTTATGAATGAATGCTGAGGGTCTCTTGTGTATTGTGTGTTTCAACAGATCAAAGGCTTTTTATTCAATCAGCGGGAAAGAGGGGAAGTAAAGACTTTTATAGATACGATTCACTATTTTCTATATTGTTGGTGCAGAAAGAGTTACAGCAGAGAACAGTTTGATCTGCAATATAAAATAAGACTGAGTTGTCACTGACCATATTGAAGATGGGAACATTATGAATTATTCTTTCTTTTTTTTATCTTAATGACGTAGTGTGTCGTATTTTTCCTGCAGTTGTTTTCATGTCCACTTGGAGGTAATTGCCATCAGCAGGCTACCTATAAAAATGGCATTCGATAGATGCTTTAATAGAAGTCTTTCTGTGCTGATGGCCACAGTAAGAGAGCAATGAAAGCGGCCTTAACTCTGAATGCAAATTAGTTTTTGCAGTTCTAACAAACAAAGCTGCTGAACCCTATAAAGGACTGAAGCCCAATTCAAAGTCAACACACAAGTGCTTTGCTTATCATATGCTGTTTATATTGTCAAAGTAGGTATAATATACAGGAAGAAGAAGAGCTACTGCGTGTTGATAATTCTAAGTGTAGCGATAATCAGAGAAAAATCATTTCAAGAACTCAAATATTTTGTTGAAAGAATATCTTTTTTTAAATATAACTTTTTCCCCACTGAAAGAATCCTGCTCAGTCCAAAAAATACAGAGGATCATATAAACATCCTCAAGGTCTCATTTACACATGTTTGCCTGTGTGTATGGAAAGTTCCCAAAGTATAGTACCCGACCCATGGATTTCTGTTTTAAAAATACTTTTTGATATACGAGAGGCCTGGGAGGATGGAGGCTGTATAGCGATTCAAATCTGGAGAGCATTTCATAATATGGGAAGGTGAACAAGGAAAGCTTTTGAAAAGGGACTTTATGCAATTGGGCTTGACATGTGTTCACTGACATATCCCAACTGCAGGCACCTCAGTCATGTGAGCATGCTCGGCAGTATAATGGTCCACTGTGCTCTGACCCGCACAGTGGACCCCAGGTTTGTTATTCCTGTATCTGATACTGTACACTGGAGCGGGCTCAGAGAGTCAGCATGATTATTGAAAGAAAGCAAAAGGAGTGGATGGGCGCCTGCTCAGCACCGAAACAGAGAGCTGTTTATCCAAGCTGTTAAATAAGGCTTCAAGTACAACACCCCCCTCCAACTCCACAAAGCCCAAATCTCTCTCATCTGGAGAGCACAGTTTCCATTTAAAATGTCACGTCCTGAACTGCACATTACATCAAATTGTACTTAATGGCATCCAGACAAACTTTAATGTCGTTCCAACATTTTCTCTCCATGCACCCCGGAGCCCCCACTCGCTCCTTATAGCCAAGCATGCAATCTCTCCTTCTCCATGTTCCACATCTGGACTGCATTCCAGGTGGGGAATTGAGAAAGGGGAGAACGTCAGGAAGGAAAGGTGGAACGCAGAGAGGCTAAAAAAGTAGGACCGAGACCATTTCTTCGGGGAGATCGTGCTGGAAGTTACGCAAGCTTTTGGGATGTATGACGACAGACGAAACATTTTGCCGTTTGATGATCCTGTTGTCCTCCAAATCACACGTTAGAGAATGCATCTAAAAGCAACAGGACAATCAGAGATGTAATCCAGCCAAAGTGACTGCTGAGATTGAGGCACAGCTCAGGCTAGTGTTCCTATCAGTGGATAAACAAAAGAAAACTTCCAGCCAGGAAGCGAACACCGGGTCCTCTGTAAGGCACTCATCTGTTTGTGAGTCTTTCTTGACATCTAGTGGTGCGATCAGCAGCACACACAAGCCGCCCTCTGAGACGCTGCGTCAGTCTACCAGTCTGTCCTGCGGTGAATGGTTCGAATTAAGGGTTTATTGGGACATTAAACCCACTTCTCCCACAGTTTACAAGGTTATCAAACCATAATGTGGTGCCATATTTCCCTGCAGTAAATACCTTTGTCCCCCATTAATAATTATTATCAGCAGGTAACAGCAGGAGTGGCAACCCTAATGCCAGTAACATTTAATCCATAATATATATTGCAGCATTGGCTCTATGACGATATGTTTATAGTCAAGTCAATTTTATCGACAGAGCCCAATATCACAAATCGCATTTGCCTCAGGGGCTTTACAGTTTGTACAACATACCACACCCTGCGTCCTTATAGCTTGATGATAGTGATAGCAGATGAAATGTCTGAAGGTCACCAAAGTTACTATCATTCATCATCATTCATAATGTGTGTGTAGGCTAGCAAATGTTTGTCTGGACCATCGTGGTGAACCGACCAACAGATGGATTCCCATCCAGAGAGCCACACTGCTAGCATGGCTAAAGGCGGAGGCCATGACCTATGTGTCCTTAATTGTAGTGATGGTACTTCATGTGCCATATTGGGTATACTTTATTTCAGTAGTTTCCAACCTCATCACATGCTGAGGCCTGCTATTGTCGATATAAATTGTGAGCAGTTCAACCAAACAAGAGATTTCCATTCTTGAATTATTTCATTTGAAAGATGCTTAGTGGCTTGAAAAAAGGTATTTCTGTATTTCACAAGAAAAATGCAAAACTTGGATAGAATCTGAAAAAATAGACATAATTCTATGTATCAGATGTATCAGGTAAATTGTTCGTCAAGTAGTAATCCAGTTTGTCTTTATTTGGTTAAAAGATGTCCCAGCTAGAATTATTAAGGAAGAATAGTTTTGAAATCTGTAAAATATATTTAACACATGATGTTTGTGTTCAGAAATTAGAAAATATTATGCTTTCAGTTGCGTTTTGTGGAAGTCCCATGGGCCTCAGCATCTCCTCGCAGGCCTCCCTCTCAGCATTTTATTCGCACATGTTTTCCTGCAGACTTGTTGACACTTGTGTACAGGCATGTTTGCAAACAGGCCAGACAAAACCACTGCTGTGAGACAAACACAAACATCAGTAAACAAACAAATCCATTCACACACCCCACTCCCTCCAAACACTGTGTGCACACGCAGCCCAATTTCAAAGCAATGTCTAAACGTGTGTTACCTGTTGAAGACATTTTAGACGTACATTAAGCCATGAAGCTTTAGTATCTGCTCTGGAGCTTTTCATTGTGATCATTGAGCTGCTTTAACTGCTTTTTACAATGTTGAGCACACACTTTGAACCTCATGATATAAGATCAGCTCTCAATAACTGTGGCTTTTATTCAGGACTTGTATTGACCATTCGTCCGGATCATAATATATATTCATTTATAATAAAATACTGTGGCCCTAAAATGGGATGTCTGCCTCAAAGCATCAGATAAACACATGCAGTTATTATCAAGCTTAGTGTGTTGCAAGGAAACACATTGTAAAGCCTTTGATAACTTACACCTAAGAAGCAGGTGGCACTTAAAACCCCTTTACATTCAGTTTCCCAATTGTATTTCCTCTCCGATAGATTTAAGGTTGGTAAAATCCTTTAATTCCAAATAAGTTAATATTTTATATCTTGTATCAGTTTATTCCAGCCCATCATTGAAGATGTATTAACACAAAGTGAAATATTTAAATCCATGACTCCAGATGGGAATGTTTTAGATGGGTTCTGCATCATTTGATACATTTCTCAAGATGTCTGTCAGACTTATGGAAACTTTAGGCCAGGGTCTGGTGATTTACGAAGCACACCATGTTTTGCCACATCCCTGGTTCGATTAAGGATATTTGTCCTTCTCTTCCCCCTCCCACATTTCCAGTGTCTCATCAGACTCAAATACATCTTTCCATGAATTAAGTCTACATCTTTTGATCCAGAGTAAGCTTAACAACTTCACACAACTGATCTTGTTTCTGACATGTTTTCAGGCAAGTGTCATCATGTCTTTTTGGGGCACTCTGCAGACTACTCAGTGGGTAGATTGAATATATTTTAACTGTGATCTGTCAGTCCATAGATGATATTTCCGGATCTAAGTTTATTTTGAAAAAGCTGATGTATATAGGAGCATGTATTGTCTAGCACTGTCACCTCTCGGCCTGAGGGGCCTGGGTTCGAGTCCCGGGCTTGGTGGTCCTTCTGTGTGGAGTTTGCATGTTCTCCCGTGAAAAGCGTGGCTTCTCTCCGGGTTCTCCGGCTTCCTCCAACAGTCCACGGACACGCAGTTTAAGTTAATGATGACTCTAAATTGCCCGTAGATGTGAATGTGAGCGTGAATGGCTGTCTGTCTCTATGTGTCAGCCCCAGTGGCGGTGCGTCAATAGAGGGCGCTAGGGCGCCGCCCCTCCTAAAATTTTGAGATGAAAAAAAAAAAAGAAGAAAAAAATATATAATATATACTGTCAAAAAACATTATATATCAAATAATTTAAATAAGAAATATACCGTGTTGACGCGCTAAATGTGTGTGGGAGACCGTAAGCCCCTGTCAACAACCACTTAAGTTAAATATAATATATCGGCATTCATCATTACTGAGAAAAGCCCCTCCCCTCTCGGGGCGCCGGCCAAATGTGTGTCTATGGAAAGCTAACAAACGTTTCACCCTGGTGACGGCAAGGACAGCTTCTCATTGGTGGATGAAACGTGAATCTTCGGGCGCACGAATCTGCGCCCTAGCCAATGACATCGTTTCTTATTGCAACGTGGTTGGACTATTCGTCCAATCAGAGACCTTTATCATTCCCTCACACCCCATATAGCTCCCACATAGCTACGCGTGCAACACAGCTAGCAGAGACTTTGATTATGTTAGTATGGCGACTGAAAACTCTGTGGTATCTCTACGCGAAACACCTTTCAATCCACGATCAGATGTTGACAAGAAGAGGCTGAAAGAGTTGGGACCCGAACGTCCGGATTTAAATATTCAGCAGCAAAGCAGTGAAGCTACATGCACCAAGCTACATGCTAACCGGAGCTGCTAGCTGGAGGCTCAGTGTGCAGTGGCTCTGAGCAGCCGAGGAAGCGCCGGGCTGTGAAGGAAGATGAGCTTGAAGGATTGCTTCAGAAGTGAGTGTCAAAATCAGCAGATGCCTGTGTTAGTGTTTAATGTTTTATCTTTCCCACAGCAGAACACATGTTGGACATTGTTAGATTTGGGTGGATATCATATCAGAATATAACTTTATCTAAAATATCAATTCAACCCTCAACAAGTGTGTGTGTGTGTGTGTGTGTGTGTGTGTGTGTGTGTGTGTGTGTGTGTGTGTGTGTGTGTGTGTGTGTGTGTGTCATAGCTACAGCCATCAAGGTGGCTCCTGGCCTTTTGTCTATGTTGCTGAGCCATCAAGACACACAAAACATAGTTTTTTGTCTGTAGTATGAAGCCTGTTTGTAGTAGATATTTCCCCACAACTTATCTTACTGTCTCTCTCTCTATATTTATCTGTAGGTTTGTGACACCATACTTGGACACACCAGGGAACGCTTTGCCTTCAAAGACCACCTCACCAGTGCCACCTTACTGCAGGGCCCCCAGTTAATGCTACGTCAATGTATTCCCTGAAGTTGCTCTGGCCACCACATTGAATGTTTCTTAAACCATTCTGCTCTGAACCTCTCATGCCCAAAGTTACAGTTTGTTGATAGTTGTTATTGGACAGTGTTGAGCACTGTGTTTTCTTGAAATAAAGCTTTGTTTTTTAGAATATTCTACTCCAAACCTCTTTTCTTCTCATTGTGGAGTGCTATTTAAATCGCGCCGCCCAACTGCGCCCCCCCCCCCCAAAAAATGTCACCAGCCGCCACTGGTCAGCCCTGCAATAGTCTGGAGACCTGTCCAGGGTGAACCCTGCATTCGCCCAATGTCAGCTGGCCCCAAACCCATGGGTCACAGACACTTTGTCAGTTTTGCCAGCTCAATAATCCATTGGTGATGGTGTATTGATATTAGGGCTCTAGCTAATGAAAAATAGTATTTGTTATGTCTTGACAAACTCCAGATCTCTGGAGTGGATCTAGAACCATCAAATGTTTGGTGTGTTTGTAGTTATTGACCAGCTGATTAGTTGCCTGATTTTTATGCAAAATTCGCCTCAGTGATGAAGTGTTGCGAAAGCCTATCAGCCAGTGGCAGCTGGTGGCAATTTTTTTTGGTGGGGCCATCTAATCCCAGTATGATTCAATGCAAAAAAAGGTATCACGCATTACTACTTTGCAGTTAAATATTTAACATTTATTCCAACACTTTGACATAATAAGGACATCTTATTAATACAATTCAGTATATTATAATTAGGGATGGGCATCGTTTTTTCCGATACCGGTGCTAAAACGATACTTTTAAAATGATACCGGTGCCTAAACGGCGCCTGAACCCTACTTTTTTTATTGCCAAGGCAGATTTTTTTCTTCAGATTGAACAATATATTAACTATTTAAAGTATACTTTAAATATAAATAAATAAATACAAAACACTTGACTTCAAACTACAGTTTCAAACTTTTTAACTTCAAACTATAAACAATATATGTATGTATGTATGTATGTATGTATGTATATATATATATATATATATATATATATATATATATATATATATATATATGTATATGAACAGACACAATTGGGACTGTGCCTGATTGGGACCGTGTGCAACAGAACTCCACTCAGAAACTACTGGATTCTACAAACTGCTGCTTTACTGGACTACACGTCATCATATCATCATAATATCAACTGGGAGAGCTTTCCAACAAGCCGAGAAGGCACAGCTCGTGCATGTCTCCCCAGCAATCACTCTGTGAGGCGAGCTCTGTGTCTGTGTGCGCTGCAGCCCCGCCCGCTTGAGCCCGTCTCTGTATAAGAGAGAGGGAGCAGGGAGTGGGCTCTGATCCGCCCTATTTGAATAATAAAGTACCACGCTACCTTTTTAGTATTGTGTAACATTACACAGTAGTGTAAAAGAAGTATTTAAATCGGCTCAGGCACAGAAATCTGCTTTGCTTTTCGGACCACCGGTCCGGTTGATCTGGGACCAGGTGTTTTACCTGTATTTTCTCAGCCAAAGGTCTTCTCTCAAACGGGTGTTGGAGGAGAGATTATACCGAGTTAGCATTTGGTTTTCTTTGAAGAGCAGTGGCTCCTGCTCACTGCTGTCATGTTGTTATCATGGGTGGCGCACGCCTCATCTGCCCGACAGAGACACGTGAACACGCAGCCTTGGGCTTGATGAGAATAGCCCTCCCGGAAGTCTTTTTTAGGGCGCTGATTGGATGAATTGTATGTCATTCATTTATTTCTTTAATCAGTGATTGGCTAAACTGCGTATTAGACCCGTCTTCCTTGGGCGAGCCCCACGACGTGCACGAGCATTAGAGACTACTGGAGCAGAGAGTAGTAAGCTGTTGTAACTTGTTTGGTTGCATGATTTACTTTTATTGTGAAGAGCATGGAAACAGGAAGTGCTTTTACTTTGAAGGCAGAAAGTAGAATGATACATGCTTGTTGACGCTAACAATGGTTGATGTTACGTGTGGAACATATACATGTCGGGTGCAAGAGCGCGTTCTAAATCACTTGAACAGTTTGTAATACTGCAGTTCACCAGTAAAGTGATTCCGTTCATACAAGACGTGTCTTGGTCCTCACTAGAAGCTCTACTTCATTACAGTAGCAGAGCAGGACAAGCAGGAAAAGCATATATTTGGCGCAGATATCCTCCCATAGTTCAAAAACACAAATATTAGGGATGGGCGGATGAAGCCTTGTGAAGCATTGAGGCTTTCTTCCTATTTGTACTGAAAATGATTCGAAGCTTCGGGGCTTCACTTTGAAGAAGAACAGCGACATCTGGTGGCCGACTGGAGTCAAAGCAGCCGTTTAACAGTGTGACCGAAGCACTAGAATAACACCTCAATGTGTCAATCTCACATTTCTGCAGTAAAAGTAAATTAAAGCTGCGTGTTCATTCACGGATTTTATGTTATATACAAACATTATCGATGTTGCTTCTGTCGTTTTTTACATTGCAATAAAACTAAATGCTGGTCAATAATATGAAGAGGTGTTCATGACGGGCTTCGATCCTCTACCCACAGAACGTAAAAGGTTACTTTGAATGTGCGTAACCCACTAGACTAGACAGACATTTATGATGGTCTTCATTGTTTTTATATTATTATCGCTCTAAAGTTTTGTGTCAACAGATTATAAATATTATTTGTCCTTTCAAGCTCATTTTAGTGAGGTAAGATGTGAAAAATACAATGTTGCACCAATCACTGCCACTATCACCATGCCCATGTTCATAAGCACGTTCCACTGCATATGAACATGGGCATGGTGATAGTGGCAGTGATTGGTGCAACATTTGTATTTTTCACAGATTTTTATTTAGAAATAATATTTTCTCCACTGTGCTGGGCTTCAGGCGGCTCCTTTTCTGGCTGACAATTTCCCCATCTTCACTATCTCTTCTCTCAAAACTCACAATTCTCCTCTCTCAAAACTCACAATTATTGCTATCTCGTCTCTCAAAACTCACAACTCTCACTATCTCTTCTCTCAAAACTCACAATTATCGCAATCTCCGCTCTCAAACCCCACACTGTTGATTGACACTGAGGCATCTTATGAAGCAGAGTTTGGTGCCAAAACGTTCAAGCTGTCAAACGCGTCAAACTAATGAAACGCTTCGTGAAGCACCAGTGACGTCCGAAGCTTCGGACGTCATCAGTCACGTGACAGTTGTCATTTGATACGAGCTCCGACACTTTGCGCCGACACACAGCGGTTCATTAGACCGACACAAGCTTCGGAGCTCCGGTATTGTTTGCCCATCTCTAACAAATATAGACAATTTGTATAATTTATTAATATTTTTATATATTTTGAATTTATTTGTCTTCGTTTTTTTTTTGGTGGCTCAAGGTGGGTGGGGCCAAGCCCCGTCGCCCTCTATGGGCCGGCCGCCACTGCTATCAGCATTGAGATCCTCCTCCTGTCATCACTGACGTCCTACCGTTGTTGAATCAGAAAATATGGAGGATAAAAATAGTGTAGCCGTGTTCACCCAGAGCTCTACAATGCCTCCCATTAGTAGACACCACACAGACATTGCGTCTAAATGTATCAACCATAGGGTACAAACAATAGCAATGCTGCCTTATCTATGCCTATATGATGTTATTTTGATTGTTGATGCTGCTACAATGTTAGCTTGGCCGAGCACCGATCAAGCTGAGCTCCGTTGAGAAAACAAGCATTTTAAAAATTCTTTGTTTTTCAACATGAATTCAGACTTTTTACAAATCTGCATCATTATGTAGTTACTTCGGCATCTTATTTATCCATTTATTGCAATTAAATCACAGCAAAATAGTTTGCTTTGGGTTCATACTGTATACCAGCCGACTATAGTTACAGTGAATACACCTTGATGAACACAGACAAGATGGCGTTTAGCTTCCTGTGTTATGTGGGACTTCGAGCACAAAGCAGAAATAGTGGATATTTATTTCACGTGCTGGACGGTGGGAACTAACAGCTAGTTGATAGGTTTCCCTGGAGATAAGTCACACCTCCTCTCTGGCGAACACAAACGACCGTCATGGCAGGAGGACCATGCTGTGACCGCAGCCTTGCCCTGTTTGATTTGCAGAAGAAACGCCAGGAAGAGGAAGAGCTTGAAACAGAGTTCAAGGAGCGCAGTCAGGTTACTCAACGTTACTTATCCGGTAGCTAGTCCGGTGTGGCTAGCACAGTCTTCATGTAATCATTGTTCAGGTTTCAGGAACATTTGGGGACCGTTTTAGGGTTTACAATGGGTGTATGGCACAGAATGTTCAGAGAGTGGAGCGCCAACTGCCAGACTGAGAGGGAGCAACTGAAATGTATTTCTTATTTTGACTTTAATCCCACACTTTTCACTCGTCATAAACCATTGCTGGATAAAACGTAGGAAATATTGTGCTCGTCGTACACATGCGTCGTGGAATCCAACAGACTTATACTTTTACTTTTAGCCTAAAAGTGCCATGAAGTCCAACCAACTGCTCCATTGGACTGACCACAACTGCTCCATTGGACTGACCACAATTTTCTCTCATGACGCAAACAGGACCACTTTCTGAACTGAAGCTCTCATTTCTACACCCCACAAACATTTAAGGACACCTAAACATTCACAAAAGTCTTATGGCTCCCATGATTCATATAGTTTTCAGGTTTATTTCCTTAAATCCACAGTCCAGTCTGCCTCTAATCAGTCTGCTGGCTCTCACCCTAGTCCTCGATCTCTGTGCGCACGTGTGTGCACGTGTGTGCTTCTCACTTTAAAAAGTGTATCTACCCGTAGAGGACTGTCCCCCTTTCTAAAACTGATATATAGTAATAATATTTTCCACTTTCACTGAGTTAATTATTTTGACAAACTTCAGTCCCGGTCACAACTAATTGCACGATTTTAACGGTTTCAAAGGGATGTGTTTGGGTCTGAGTGTCTATATTTAGCTACTCTGTTTATCATACACTTATTATGGAGCTGAGGTTGAACTTCTGGAGAAAAAAAATAAACTCACACCCTTGCCAAAATGGATGCCATATGCATCTACATAGCTAGAAAGAAAGAAAAAGCCCAAAATGTCCCTAGTGAGGCACAAGGGTATGCCCAGCGGTTACCAAGCGCTAATGTTACTTCTCGAGATGTAACTTTCTGTCTTATTAATACAGAATGCTACATCGTAAGAAGTAACTTTAACTGACTCAGGAAGCATCATAAATAATCCTAAGTAATTGTTGCCTGCTGTGTGTGTTTTATGTAGATATTGGAGAGTTTGCAACAGCGCACAGACGAGTTGCAAGTGAAGATAGAGAAACAGAGAAATGAACACTTAAGCTATATGCTTCTGAAGGTAGAGGACCATTTCACACACGACTCCTTCATAAGACTGTGCGTAAACAGAAACGGATAAACTAAAGGCCCTCTATCTCCTTCCCTGCAGGAACAAGATGCTGATCAAGCTGCTGAGAAAGCAGAGAAGGAGAGGAAAGAGGTGCTTCATTTGGATACAAAGCTAGAGAGTCTAAAGCTGGAGCATGCCATGGTGATGGAGAGGAAACACGAGCAGCAGCATCAGATACAAAGACACAGTGTACATCAGGACTTACTGGGGCGGACGGTCAGGATGACTAAGGTACTGCAGGGATTTTTTTACATGCAGAGAAACTAAATCTAAATTGGTTTATCGTACATTAATAGTTTATCATCAACAAATGTGTTTACTTAAACAGAGGTTCCCAGAATTTTAACATTGATAAAATGGGACGGTAAATCCTAGACAGATGCAGCTAATTTTGGAAAGTTTTTCATTTAGTTAGAAGTGGCGCAAGAATGTTCAGTCATGGTGAAAATGAAATCTTGTCTCTCGATGATGGCCTGAACAGTTGGCATAAACACTTATATATGGCATTGCTATGTGAATAACACCTCGGGCCCTGTCTCTTTACAGGTAAATGTCTTATTTCAGAAAAGTACATTTCTAAGCTGTTTGCACAAGTGGTCATGGACTTTTTATAATGATGTTGTATTTTTTTTCTACACCGTTTGTGTGTTTTACAGTTTAATGATGTGCAGGAGCTCACAGATCATATAGAGAATCTTCTCTACGTTCAAGACCATTTCTGTGAGAGAGAAGATAAGGCGCATGAGCAGGTGGACCAGCTGAAAAAGGCCCTGCTGACGCTGCAGGACAATCATCATTTGCAGCAGCTGCAGGACAACTACCAGCTGTCCAAGCTCCAGACCAAGATGGAGAAGACGCGCTCTGAAACTCTATCACTGGTATCAGACATTATGACTCTGATTACAAGTCTGGCATCAGAGCTGATACCAAATCAAATGTTGCCTAACTATACAGCTACCATCTTGTGTGACATTCAGCTGTCCCTGTCTTCACACAGGAACGGAAGTGGAACCATATTGAGGAAACGGCAGCAAAAAAAACACTCTTCCTGGGCAAGATTAAGATAGCGACCTTTAACCTATATGAGATGGCAAATGACATAGAAAGAGACAAACCTGTGGATATGAATGAGACACAGAAACAGCTCGATAAGGTTTGTACCCTGACAGAGCAGAGATGGTGATGAACAGCAGAGAGACAGAAAACAAACAACTTACGGTTTTCTACTGCTTCCTCTTTAGGTCAAGATGTTCATCCAGACCTATGGTGGCATAGTAAAACAACATGCAACTGCCTCACAGAAACAAGATGGACAGGAAAAAGAAAAAACTAAGCGCATTGCAAAAAGCGCAGCGCAAAATGCTTAAATTTAGTCTTAAACATATGTTTCCATGCTGCTTTAGAACTGAATTCACTGAACTAGCATTGAATAATTTAGTAGTTGTTCTAATGTAAAACTAAACCTGAACTTGAAGACCATTAACTTAAATAAACTTAAGAAAACAACTTGCGTTCATTTAGCTCCTCTTTGTTATTAACATGGCTTGATAAGATGTAAAATATTTCTGGTAGTGGTAACTATACATTGGAGGTTGATTTGTTTAAACTCTAAAAATACTGTAATCTACTAGAAATATCAGATCATTTATACTTTTGGTGGTTCACATGACAAAAAGTTGTTCACATGACAAATTAATGATACAACTAGACAAGTGATCATTCAAACATAAGGTCCTATACTGCCACCCTGTGTCCGTTAAAGAACAGCAACTGGTCCACCCAATGAATTAGTCCTTGTTGATTCTTCCTTTAGCTCAGTGGTTTTCAAACTGTGGGGCGCGACCCTCTAGTGGGGCGCGGGAGGTGGGGGCTGTTTTTTTTTTATTTTATTTTTTTATATAATCCTTTATTAATCCCACAGTGGGGAAATTATTCTCTTCATTTTACCCATCCTTAGTAATTAAGGAGCAGTGAGCTGCTGTGAAGCACTGGGGCTCCAGTGCTCAAGGACACTTCAACATGAAACTATGGAGAACAGGGATGAACCGGCTTTCAGGACGAACACTCTCCCCATGAACATGATAACTTTACAAAGTACAAAAGTACAAAGTACACGGACATAAAACGTCATTAATAAATACATGGCAAAATGCCTGTACTTTCGTGGAACCGTTTACGTTACGCCGTTAACAGGTTACGCTGCGCATGCGCGACTCGTTGATTCTTGGCGTTTTGCTAAAAGCCTCCGTGAGATCTCCGTGAGGTCTTTTCTGCTGTTGCGTCTCTCAAAACAGAATAAAGATCTAAACTCAACATTGAGCATGAATTGAGAGCGGCTGTATCAAATCTACAACCCCGTTTTAAACATATTTGTAGAGGAAAGCAGCTCACTGCAGCCACTAATACTGATACAACATGATGGCTCACATAGTATCTGCACTCATTTTGTTTTGCACAGGTTGAACATTATTGTTATTATCTTGAAAATATATTCAGTGCAAAACAGGTTATTTTCAGCCACAATAAGTATTTTTTTGCCAAATATTAGTTATTTTTTGCACAGATAGAACTTTATTTGCAATGTTCTAACAAAGTGATTGCACGTGTTATTAGTTTTTGTCTGATGGAGCAATCTGGTTTACTTGAAAGGGATTGTAATTTTCTTTATTCTATTATTTAAAAAAGCACGGATTGAGGAGTCACAAAAGGTTGTACAATTTTGTTGGGGCCCGAACATTTTTTTCTTCCTCCAAAGTGGGCCGTGACAGAAAACGTTTGAGAACCAGTGCTTTAGCTGATCTGTTCTGGTTTCAGTTTAAATGTAAGAGCTATGCTGGAGATATTTATGTGGGTGACCAATAGTAAAAAGAAAAGAAAGAGGTTTCATTATCTGCAAGTTTCAACATTTGATTAGTTTGATATCGTCTGGAGCAAGAATGTATCTACATATTAAATGTTGATCACAAACAAATTGGAAAGTTCATAATGTATTCTTGAAAAGTACTTTATTAAAAACAGCACAGAATTGACACGTGGAATATGGATTATAATGTGTTTTTTGGTAAAGGATGATTCATGTTCGACAGCGAGGGTGTTTATCTAGCAACAGAGTAAGACACTAGTCAAGTGTGTCTGGTCTTCCCGCCTTTTTTAGCCCTCTTGCTTTTGCCCTTGTTCTTTAAGGACTTGCGAGTACTGTAGCCTCTCCATTAGGCTTGCGCTAAAATAGATTAAATTCTATAGCCTATAGAAAAACTAGAGCAAATACATACTTTGTAATCCGTATCAAAGGGATCACTCAATACTGTAATAACTGGAAAATCCACGTGACACATTTAGGCATATTGAAATAAATGCATAGTTATTGACTGCATGTTTATATCACCTAACTAATACATTTAAATCTAATTTCTACTATCATATTTCTCCACAACAAAAAATGCTTTTTTATGTAAACATGAATTGTATTGTCTATAAAATCATTTTACAGCCTTTACTAGGTTTACAACTATCAATGCTGCCCTCTCGTTAGCAGAGTGAATTATATGTATGATTCTAGTTGGACTGCTCTTTGTTAGCATCCCATTCAATATTTAGAGTTCCTAAAAGCCAATCCAAGTTATAACTCACCCTGCTTATGTGTTACATAATTGCACTCCAACTGTCAGATGCTGGTGACTTGTCAAACCTGTCTTCTAAGAACAGGGATATGCACCCCATCGTTAATGCTGTAAACGTACAGCAGCAGTCATTCATATGGTTACTAAGTATTTAGGTAACAGTCTGAATGACATCAGCAGCTCCATGAAAGCAATAAAGTGGGAATCTGAACAGGAATTCAGATTGACGAACAACGTTGTACAACTCCTGCACAGCAAAGAGAAATTTGGGTCTTTATTTATTTATCCGTTTGCCTTGCTGGCTGCTGACGTGTCAATGTTCGGTTGGCAGATTCTCAAACTTGAACATGCCTCCTTTCTCTTAAATAAAAAAATGGCATTGGTCAATGTTACACTGAAACTTTGTCCATCTGTTCTGGAAATGTATCGGCAAAATACGGGGGAATAATGATATGGTCTGTCATATTTTTACTTCTAGGTATTTCAATCTTATTATAATGGTTGCAAAGTTTTACATTCATAAAAGTACATTTTCGAAACCAGCACCTAATGTTAATACATTTAAGAAGTTAATTGAGCTTCATACTAAGACAATATCATAAAATAAATATATAAAATGTAAACTGCCACTAACTTTTAATTCATTTATTTATGTTGATCCCTGGCATTATTTATTTAATTTTGTGTAATTGTATGATTTTGTTTGGTACTTTGTACCTTCATTTGCCTTACATTTACTTATGTATCTGTTTGATTTGAATTATTGTTTATTTAGCTCACTGTATTGTTTTTTTCCCCTCAGGTGAAAGTAAATTCTTTATCTTCTAACCAAACATTTTTAAGTACAAAAATGGTACATTAACCAACATGAGACAGAAGTTTGAGTTGTGTGCAACAGTTCCAGCTGTTGACAGTATGGAGCCATTGTAAAGCGTAAAAGGAGCATTTGAGTTCAAGCATGCATCTGCCGTAGCAAGCACAAGTAACAAATCTGTCCGGTGAAGCACCAATCCATGGCAAAGCTGTGTTGATGAGGCCTCAAGTCTTCCATTTAAACATCAGTGTGATAATCTTGCAACGCTGTGACGTATCCTTGCTGCTGCCTTAGTCACATGTTTTGACTACAATAAGTCATCATTGCTCTTCCAAAATAGTGTTAAATCTTCTCTATGGACCGCATACGTGATGAGTCCATGCAACAGTCTTATTTTTTTTGACACAACCGATGTAAAACATGGTCCATATAGGATTGTGATCACGTTTTAAACTTTTATCATTAAAGTCCCTGAACTAAAATTGTAAGAACTTCATTCTTACTCTGCGGTTTATAATATTGGTATTTTTTAAATAAATGGATTTAACAAATGAAACACTGATCCAGATAATTATGACAACATAATATAAATTAGGCCATCAAATGATCAGTACATACCACTTGTTCCATTAGCTGTAGTTCATAAAATTACCTTTCTACTAGTAATGAGAAATCAGCAAACCCAGTAGTTGGGTCTTCGGTTTCTATCTATTACAGACAAAATAGCAGTTCCCTTGGGATTTATTTCCAGAACATCACACTCATTCAGCTGTTGCCACAGTCCTCCGTACTAGATGTAAATGTGTGGTAATAATAATATAATAAATGTTATTTGAAACGCACTTTTCATTAAAATAAAAAAATCTGTGGGTGTACCTCGACACCCGTGTTGCCAAAACAGACACCAGTAACAACCGTCCAATTTTTTGACTTGTGTTTCTTATGGCGTTTGTTATGTAATCAGTCAGGTATTAATTTGCATGCCTGTTTAAAAAAAAAAAAAAACTCAAATAAGGTCATATCTTATTACACACAGTAAGACAGATGGTTAACGATTTATCGTCACACATTGTAAGTGGGACATTTTCACAGCAGACATTTTGACAAGTCACTGCAGGAAAAGCTGTAACTAAAAACTTTGATAATGTCTGCACCCCACCTCCAGGGCCCTGAGATCATTAATGTAATTAGTTACACCGGTTTTACTGCAAAAACAAAAGGTCAGCTATGACAAAAGGCCTATTCAACTTAAAAGACAGTTAAATGAGTCAAATATTTGTCATACTTGTATGGCAAAGGGACAAAAAAACTATCCTGGTTTAAAGTCGATAAAAATATGTGAAGACAGGGCAGACATCACTAAAAGGTAACGGGCCAGTAAGGATCTAGGAAGACATGTACGGATTCCAACACAGTCATTACCACTGAAGAAGCTTTAGGTTGTGCGATTTTATTAAGTGCCACAAGTAATGCGAACATTATAGTTTATTTCCGAGTATTGCTGTAACTGGACAGGTGTAGTATCAATTATTTTCACACTAAATGTCCTGTGCATACATTATGCATTTTAAATGGTAAATATTATAGAATACAGTTCAATCACAAAAACATCAAAAATATTTGTATATATTCAATTCATCTAAAGTCCCTCATAAGCAACAAAACAAGTCAGCAAATATGTATTTTTTTCATTATTTCTATTATATATTCTGCTTACAAAAGAAATAGAAAAACTCAAGGGCTTTTGGCCTGACTAGCACAAAATTCACAAACTCCTTTGCATCGGTAATAACTTGGACCCTCCTCTTCTCTCTCTCTCTCATGCACACAGTCAGTCTCACACACACACACACACACACGCAGGGAAATCATGCAGAAGCCACCACACTTCTGCACGTGAAAGCGTGCATCCATACACACCCACACAGCACTGTGTACAGTACATTTTGAAAATGGCATGCAGTGTAGGTGAGATTTTGGTCCCTTTGTGTCAGCAGGCGATTCAAATGATCATCCAGATCCTCAGAGAGCCAGTCCTGTTCAGTTTGTCTAAAGCGTTGGTGTTATGTAAATCTGGCCTTAGCACAATGGGATGTGGCTTGAGTCCATGGCAGCTGTGCATCATTAGAGCTAAGAATAATGTAAAGAGACCGTGGAGGACGGGTCATATGAAAAACAAAGCCCCAATGCTCATATAAGAAAGGCAAGAAAGTTAATCATAATATTGCAAAGTATGGTTACATGTGATCGGAAAAGAACATCCTCTGCCATTTCGTAGACCAGTGTCCACCTCCACGCCCCATCCCAAGGTCTATAACCGAGTCACATGGTGTGGAGCTTCAGAAGGACAAGCGGCACTCTACGTCCAGAGCTGGGCAGGTGTGGAATGGCACTCATTGGCGCGGGGACACAGTGGCTTGAGGTGAACTTCCTAGGTCTTGGTACCTCTGTTTGGCATGCTTCTCACAGTACATCACATCTCCGACGCTAAAGTGACCTCTCATCTTGAGGTTAAGACCGCAATCTGTGCAAGTGTAGCACTCTGAATGGCGGAAGCGGTCGTCTGCAATGCGCACGGCCAGTGTGCTGTAGAGAGTTGAAACACAGGACGATCAGACAACAGGGTGAATGATTTGCCTCAATCCCAATGACAATCAACTCAGGATTTGCAAAGGTTAGCACTGATAAAGATCCCACCGTCGCAAAAACATTTGCATGTTCAACTGACACTTTTCTATGATCAAATGTTTTGCCAATGTGATCATACCATTTTTACAATGCAGTTTCACCTTTCTCAAACAAGTGACAATATTTGAACTCAGGCAGATAACATCTGTAGCATGACACTAAAATTAAAAACAAAACATTTCATCTGCTTTAGAAATAAATAAAGAAAACTGCCCCACTTGCTTTACTTAGTATAAAAGCTTAGTAATAAACTCATTTATAAACACTCAAACATATAATAAAAAATAAATTAAAAAAAACTCTACTCTCCATGTGGAACATACTTTACTGCAGGGCAAATTATTTTAATGTCTCACACATCTATGTTACTCCAGTGAACGTGTAACTACAGGGACTTACACAATGCTGGTGCCGCATTTCTCACAGGTGTGGTTTTTTTTGACTCCTCCCACTGATGCGCTTTGTTTGGGGAAGTTGGGCGAAAGTTTCCCTGGGAACTGCAGGGCTGCCTCTGGAGTCAAAAACACACACGAACAGAGCCGCTGAGAGGGATGTTGTGACAGGCCTACATCTCTGTTCATCACATCAACACCGTGTTGGCCTTCACTGCTTCTCTGTCAGTGCAGCTTGTTTGTGTTTCCCACTCGTCATCACAAGCTCATCACCCATGGGACACGCTCCATGAAATGCGTTTCCACACATTGGCCATTATCACGTCAAGAAAGAATGTTAGTGCTATCTCGATGCATTTGTCCTGCCATTTATCAAAAGCAGAGGGGTGGGAAAAGGACAACAGATGCATTCCATGATATGCTGTACACAATTTGAACTACACACTGGAGAGCTTTTCTCTCCATCCTGCACAAGTGATGGCCATATGGCAACAATGCAATTTCAACAGGGATGATTTAAAAATGGAGAGGTGCCACCAAAACAACTGTGAGCGATGTCATTCTATGTTGCATTTGACAGAATAACTGAATCCTGACCAGCTGGTGCAAAGGGATTATTAAGATAAGATCAGTCTAAATGTTAAAACAATGTATGCAATCCTGCCAAGCTCCCCCATTCAAACACATCCATGTACGTCATCTTGAGTAGGGGTGTACTGAACACAACATTATTTAACCTAATCACATATTTTGCAGGATAAAAATGACAGATTATTTTAAATTCACAGTATATACATGAGAATAGTTATGCAACTGTTGAGTATTGCATGATGAATAGACAGCAATTCTCTTTATTTGTGAACATGTGTTTGTAATGTCAAGGGAGTCTAACCTTTCTCATCTGCCTCCAGGACCTCTTGCAGCATTTTAAAGGTGTTGGACTGACGAGGCGCCGTGCGGGACTCCTTATTCTCCTGAATCATCTTGTACACCTCCGAGTCCCTGTCAAACTTCTGCATGGTAAAGTCCGAGCTTGAACTGCTGTAGAAGGACGAAATATGAACATAAATCAGTGGCTGTCAGTTATCACATTCACGAAAGTCATACCTCGACATCTTGGTGACGTGTTCAGCAGAAAATGTAAGTTTATGAAATACTTGAGTCTGGTTTCACTGAATCCAGAGGAAATGAAGGAAGAGGCAGCAGCTGGCTTTGAGACTTTGACCTCCACGCATCAAGTAGATTGCACACCACAGGCAAGAGGCCAAACAGTGTCCAATCACACATCATTCCCCCAAACAGGACCCCATCATATCCCCTTACAAGAGGCACTGTTCCCTATGTAGACTGTGCAAAATCTTTGCAATATAAGAGCAGTTCAAATCTTTTCAGCAACCATCATTGTGTAAATTAATTAGAAAGTCCTACTGAATGCCCGACACAAAGCATGATGGAGAATAACGGACTTTAGCTTTGAACCTTGAACTGATAGTCTACCTGTCAATGCACAGGAGGGGGAAGGCGGAAAGAGGAAGCTTTCACCGCTGAGTAAATACTGACAATTCATTAAGACATTTGAAAGAAAAACAGTGGCTCTCTTTACAAGCAAATTATATATATCCCGGTTCTGGTGGAAAAGCAGTTATTTTTCACAGCTTCAAGCACTGCTGAAGAAATGCATCCATTAAAATCTGGACTGCAAGTAAAAAATAAACATAAAGAGACAAAGTCTGTTCTCATGTCAGTGTATTTGTCTGGAGGGAGCTGGTGAGCGTTTGCCGTCAGTAGGAACCGGTTGACCCAGTACACTAGCCGAGCCAGGTGTGGTTGGATGCCTTCCACCTGGAGCCAACTTGTCTGTCAACTTAACCTGACCGACTGTCCCTCCTGTTGTCACAAACACATCTGCCCAAATATTTACTCTTTAACCGACACCTGTGCTGTGAAGAATCTGCTAAGAGGCAATGACCTAAACCGTCATCATGGAAACTGTTATTGTGACTTAATATGTAAACCTTTTGGCATCACAGAGTTATACTGCTGTACAACGACAAAAATCAAGAAGCTTGACAGTGATGGATTTGCAACAAACTAATTATGTTGATCTGTAGATCTTAAATAAGTATATAGTATAAGCTTTAGTTCGGGCGAACAGGGTAGGAATAGTAGTGCTTTTTACACCATCAACTACTTTACTGGAATAAATCATTTGACAAATCAACAAGTCACATCACATTGTTTTAAAGCCTTTGAAGTCTGTGATATTTATGAACCGCAGACATCAGCAAATACTTGGTGTCTTCTCTAGTGATACTGCCAGGTTTGTGCTGCTGCAATTTTCAAATCTTGCTTGTTTTAGGCTTTTGTCTTCAATCTGTCAGACACATGCTCACTTGGATTACAGTCAGATGACAGACTTGGCCAGTCCAAAATATGTAACCGTTAAAAAAAGAAAAATTCCCTGGATGCTTTGGTTTTATGTTTAGGACCCCTCTTCTGCTGCGTTGGCCTATCACAAAGGACATGGATGCTTAAAGTCAGCGCGTTCACCTCATAGTAAAGGTTTTATTTTAATAGAACATAAATAAACATAAATAAAAGTGTCACTGTCCTCTTGTACATGCAACATTCATCAAAGTGTTGCATATAAAACAACATCTCACATGTTCATAAGCTTCATGCTTGGCTGTGTACGTGTATTGTTCCTGCCGCATTTCAGCTTCAGGCTTGCCGCTAAATGAACATAGCTGAAACAGGAGATGGCAAACAGACAAACACATGACCGAGGCAAACCCTCAGACCTTTTCCGCCGAATCACAAAACATGGTTCCAATTGAAAACAGACCTCTAAAGCAAACTGTCCAAGTTATGCACATGCTCAGCAGCTCCACCCTGAGCAATGCATTTCCATTTCTGCCTCGCTCACCATCCCTTTTGAAATTGCATTCTCAAACCAAATGGAAAGTCAAGGTCAAACGGAAGGAAAACAAACCAACGTGAGGGTGAGGGGACAGCATGCATCTGAACAAGCAGTCGGGTGCACACACACAATTACAGTGGAAGCATTTTCAAAAGTATCATGTATCAGTAGGTCATCTGAGAATTGTGCGTTAAAATGTTGTAACATCTACACAATGTAGATAAATGTGTTGCTGTGCACAGAGATGCAATGATAAAGTTCCAGTCATAGCACATGAGCGTAGCCAAAACATACAAGATCACAACCACAAACAAATTCCAACCACATTTCTCAAACAGTCTTACTTGCAGTTCAACAACCAAACCACAGTTGGTACATCATGACAAAAGAAATCCAAATGACAAAACTCGAAATGACAACTCACCTCAAACAGAACGAGAGTGGGAACAAAGAAAGATAGCTCAGCTATTCTTTCCAGTAACTGACCCTGTATTTTAATGCTGTAGCAACTCAAAACAGATAATCGGAGAAAAAACAATATTAGATGCCGAACACACACCTCTAGCTTCACAAGATGAGACAGAAAAACAAGAATCTAACTGAAAGGTGTGCCTCTGGGGTAAAACTCATTGGACATGCGACATGAAGGGGTGTGTACATGGGTGTCACTGAGTGTGTGATTGGCTGTGGAGGAGCTGGGAGAGGCTTGGTCTCCAAGCTGGGGGCTCAGACTGGGGGCCAATCAGGGGGAGAAGTAAAAATCAGACTTTTGGGGGAATATGGGGTGTTTGGATTATGACTGCAGTCGCTGACACGTCATATCACTAGCTGTGGTTATTCAGGGAGGAACTGGGGCCAAAGTCAACCATCCTTCACTGTGAAAACACAGGCGCCAGGCTCTCTAGCAGAAGGAGTGGACACAGAGGATTGTGTGCGAGACTAAGAGATGATTTTATTTCTGCTGAGCCAAAACAAACTTTGGTGAGTTTGAGTGACTCCAAAAAATGTTCAGAGGGCAGCACCTGCCCGCTATGAGCTGTCAAATTACAGCTGCATGACCTCATCAGAGGGGGCGAAGCAGGAACAATCTAACTGCAGTGTCGACGGGGGACACAATAGTGTTTCTCAAAGGCTGAAAGTTAATTTGTTGTTGTTGATTCAGAGTGCAGCTGCAAACAGCTCAAAGCACCAACGGTCAGCTGCAACACAGCAGTGAATTAAAAAGCTGACCAACAGTTGTGCACTAAATGAATGCGTTGACCGACGTATCAATCCATTTGCTCTTTCAACTGATTTTCCACACAGACCTTTGAAAATAAATTACAACTATACAAAGGAATGTTTCCAGAAGAGATTTATAATCAGCTGAATTCCAAATATGGGTAAAACAGCAATATCATCACCAGTGAAATAACCTCATGTAATCCAGCACAATATCCCTGCAATAAAACATACTTTTGTCAGCCTTATGGTGACCATTTTATTTTGAGAGAGCAGTTTACTCAACCATTGTGTTGTTAGAAGAGATTACACACTTCCATAAAAGAAAATTCAGAAGTAAATACTGACTCAAACATTAACCAAATGCATTTTCCTTACAAAAGGCAGTTATTACTGTTAGTACTAGATTATAGTGAAAGCTTCCCTTATAATATTTCCTTTGTGTACGAAATGACTATTGGCAAGCACCAGGAAATGTTGATTTGTAGGCTCGAGTCTGAGAGTGTAACCCCTTCGGGCCTATAGATGGCACTGAATGTCTGCCTGAACAATACACACAAGGTTAGATAGGACACCATCCTGGTACTGTGAATATGTGGAAGCTTTAGACCGTGCTTTACACTTCTGAAGAGTGACTAGTTTTATGGGCTAAAATACAGAAAAATATATCGGTAGTTTTGCATGTTGTGTATTCTGTGGAATGTAAAATCATTTGGTTGTTCGTATTCAAGCATGCAATTAAAGTACAGTGTGTCTTTTTTCCACAATTCCAATAGTTACAGTACAAGCAATGACTGATTTGGAATATCTTGTTCATGATTCATTGCAACAAAAGATT
This sequence comes from Myoxocephalus aenaeus, assembly GCA_038501785.1. NCBI lineage: Eukaryota > Metazoa > Chordata > Actinopteri > Perciformes > Cottidae > Myoxocephalus > Myoxocephalus aenaeus. The sequence continues at coordinate 5,523,400 of JBAMJR010000031.1, forward strand.
AAACTTAAAGATTAGAGTTGTGTATCCATAGCAGACTGCGGTCACTTGCGGCAGACTTTTTTTTTTTTTTTTCATCATTCAGGTGAACAAATTATAATCACAACAGTGCACTGATCTGTAGCTTTGTGTACTTTTATCATCATGTTTGTCTTGTAGTCTGTTGATTGTAATGTGTGGCGAGATGGATGCCTATCTATTGCAAACCAAGTCTACCTACGGGTACAAATAAAGTAACCTAACCTTCTCGTCCTGTTTTATTGGTACACAATTGAGAGTGGTCTTTACCTGCGACGAGGGGACATGGGTACGTCCCGATCAAGGGGGCTGTGGGGCGAGTAGCGTCCTGGTGGGGTCGGGGTTCTGCTGGAAACAGAATTATTCCTGTAGTCTGAAGGGGAGAACTCCTGTGTAGGAAGAGGAAAGCGTCAACAAAAGAAAGAGACTGAAAGTGAGCATGAAAGTCAAACAACATGCAGCAGCTGAAATCAAGTTTGTAGTTCCAAGTTGAGGAATCTATGGAGAAAGTGTTTAAGTGCTTAGACCATGATCCAATGTTACTGTAAAAAAGTTACAATAAGAGCTACAGCATGATCTGTAGAGAAGCAGGAATTCACCAGCAGTATTTTTAAGATCGCTGCTACTCCAAGCAGCGTATTGGCACTGAACAAATGTAGAGTCCTTGTTCAATGGGCTTGTTTCAGTAAGCTCTAAATCTGAGGGCTGCCCTGTGTGACAAGTCTGAATAATTGTGACACTATTGCGGAGGATATATTCCATCAGGATCAAAACGAGAGATTTATCAGCAGACTAAAATCAGCTCGAGATGAATAAACACGACATACAGAATAGCACAGATCCTTTTTAATTCTTAGTCATCGATTTGACTGAAACCTGGAGAAGTTCTTTCAGTGTAGAACAAACAATAGACTTCGTCATCATTTGATTGTATGTGATGCTCTGTGCTCTCAGTTTCTATTGCACGAGTCACGCCCAACATTCCTCTACTGCGGGTTGATCCGTCTCAGTCACAGCAACCCACATCGTAAGTTTGTGTTTTTCTTGATCATTTATATCAGAGCTGTACTACAGCCCATCAGCTGATATATTGTGTGGCAACAGATGTTTGGCACTGACTCCAGTGTTGTTTTGATGGGAAAGACAGAGCCAGCATGTACTTCAATGGTTTCCAGATGTTGTGCAAATCTCACAATTATTCATGGTAGTTATAAACACTGTCCATCGCCACGAAATGAGGAGACATTCCACACGGCCAGAACCTCTTTGAGCAAAACTGAACACTTACAGTAATGTACAAACAATAGTGTAATTCAGGAAGGAAAGTCTTAAGTTATTAAGAGAGTGTTTGACTTTTGACAGAAGAGGGCGCTGCACACCTACTGTAAGAAGCTCATAAACTAAGGCCTCAGCATAGGGCCAATGACATTTTTTTATTGGAGCTGTTCTTAGAAGAAACCAAAGGCAGGATACACAGTTACAACACTGCGGGCAAAAGGTAGATTTATTCAACTTTAATTACGTCATAAGAGTGCAGGAGTGAGCAACTAGTGAAAGTGACCTTAGGCACATGTTTACACTAAACACTCGGCACACCTGGACTAAGTCTGCACAGTACATAACTCAACCCAGACACTTTTACGGTCAGGAATTCCAACAAACTAATTGTTTTTTAAACACAATACTGTCTGGCATCTAATAATGTCCACCTGCAATACTGACCACTTACTGATCACAGAAAGCATACTCTTGCACTTCTGCAATTTTCAAGCCATTAAAATAAAAAAGAGGAACTCAAAACATTTTCACAACTCCCAGTTTGCTGGGAAACAAAGCCATTACTTTATTTTAGATCTGTGCACAGTCCAGGAAAGCATTGAGTTTGACTCAAACAGCCCACAGACAGCTCAGGGAGTACAGCTTCCACAATTGGGCTCACTGAGTTTTTTTCCCCCTCAACTGTCACCAGCTGGCATCTGTGTTACACAGGCTCCATCCAAGGGAGAAGTGTCTCCACCCAGGTCTTTCAACTGGTACATGACTGAGACTCAAGTTTGAGGTGATGCTGGAGCTCCATGCAGACACAGTGGCACTGATGGAGTCAAAGATTTGTGTTTCCAATGCAAGCACCCGCTTCCAATTCAGAAACTCTTTGAACAATGTCTCTGTTCTCAATTGAATCCAATTTTCCTCTTCTTTTTCCTTAGCGAGTGGGCAGATTAGTGGTGCGTGCCAGGAAGCCTTTACCAGAAATTATCATTGGGACGTCTCCTTGCGATTCCTCTCAGGATAAACCCACTATGATAACCACAGGCTCATAAGATCACATATTCTTTATCATCAGAGTTCAAGAATAGAGATATCCATGTCCTCTCCTGCTGTGAACCAATCTCACGGGCATATGCCTGATAGACATACATGCTTTCGGGAAGACCTAGTGAAGCCGCACGGTTTGCATTAGTGTGGATTCATCTGCACATACTAAGGCTTTGTTATACAAGTATCTGGCTACTGAATGTAGATCTCCATGCTCTCCAACCGCAGAAGAATTACAGATAAAATCACAACTCTGATCTAAGAGACTCAAGAGGAATGCAATGAAGTAAAGAAAAACAAAAGGGAGGAGGGAGAGGATAAAACAGCGCTTCACTGTGACAGTGAGAATGCAGCTGTGAATGAGTTTGACCTTAGTAAGTAAAAAAAGTGGTCTACCAGAGCAGTTCCTCACCACCATCATCCCCTCGACAGTGTCCAATGCCAGCCTTTTATAGCAGTGACATGTCATGCTGGTAACGGCCTAAAGCGGGATCTCCAAAACATCTTTGTTCTAAAATCATCACTGAGCCATTGTAAACCATTACACACAGCTGATCTTAGAGCTACAATGTAGAAAACACTTGGTTAACTGCAGTCTTAGATGGGGGCACGTTTCAGAGCTGGGAGAGACCACTAGAGAAAAATCAGCCAATTCTTCCTGTTTCCTCTGGCTGGCAAGAGGACACTTGGATTAAAGCTGCGCTGAACTGGAGCCCACAGACATTTGGGCAAGTCAATGGTATGCTGGTCTTGAGCTGCATAGACAATAACATATCTAACCTAAAAGTCTGCCGCTTTATGTTTTGGATTTGTGGGTAAATTTGTGAATTCATGCATGTTGACATTCACACCTCACTTAGAGGTTCAGAAAACTCCATCAGCTTCTTAATATGAACAATGGGATATATTATATACACTATTTACAGTTTGGAATATTTAACATGAGAAAATTCTGTATGTTTTTGTCCAAGATTGTTTCACTGTGGATGGGGTTCAGTTGGAAAATGGTGAAGTCACCTGCCATTTCAACATTTTAATCCAAATCTGATGCCAGTCTTTGGTTGTTTGCTAATGTTGCCAGGCCACTGTTAATCAAACCCACACAGTCCTGATGAAGAGTGTTTTTGTGTTAACCTCTTAATAAATACCAATGGAATTTCTTTTCCAAACATTAACTTTGGTTATTACTTATTTAGTGAGAGAAACGCTTCAAATGTAATACCAAGTTTTCAGAGGCTTTAATGTTGAAATTGCCAACTTTCTGGAGGATGTGTACAGCAAGACATCTGCAGCAAAGGTGGCAGACAAGTTGTGGAAGGTTGTGTTAAAACCTGCAGTTTATTTAAAAATTCCATCTATCCGTTTTGTATAACTGCTTTATTCTTGGAAGGGGCAAGGGGGCTGGAACCTATCCCAGCATGCATTGGGGCGAGAAACCGGGTACGCCATGGCTGTAGAAAGGGAACTGGATACAGTGTTAATTCCTATGAAAGTTGCTCAGTGGCCCACGAAGCCAAAATGGCTTTGCTGACAATTATACAGTTGTCTAGATCTTTCCAAAGGTTCCGCATCCATGGGTCAAGAGAGCAAGTGCACCAGCATTTCCTTTAACCTAGCCTCCCGGCTGCTCAGTCCTAGGCTCATTCACCTGAACAGAGGGAAAAAAATAACTCGTGATGTGTCTATTAGTGCATTTTACAATGATTGAAATAAAAGGCTTTTAATAGTTTGTTCTGGGAAATTTTTCTGACTAGCGTTTCAGATGTCTTTTTATTTTATTACATAAAATAAAAAACAATCTTCCACAGTTGGGCTACAGAAATTGGCTTCAAATCCCAACGCTATTCCTAGTTGTTGAGATCAGATTCAGCTTGATTTCTAAATATGAAACGAGCCATAGCAAGCGACATTTCTTAAAAGAAATAAAGGAAGTCTCATTTAATTGCCGGTATTCCTAATTGTTTTGTACAAGTAAATCACTGATAATTTTTTTAAAACCCTGATTGATAATAAACTGATTTACATTGTTTTAACAGTGATTTACTTTTAGGCAATAAAATGGGTTTTTATAATAAAAAATAAAAAAATCTCTGTTGCTCTAAAAAGCATTTGTGGATGACTGAGCCTAAATATCATGATATGATTTAAGTAAATGATTGATTAAGTGCGACTGGCTTATGGTCAGGAAAATGGCAGTTAAACTGTAAAAAATGCAAGACCATCACAGGAACAAGCCACTGGCTCATTGGCCACTTCAAGACACAAACAAACAGGAAATGGTGAAACGAAGTGAGAGCAGATGTTTCATATCAAGGCCCATTGGGAGATGTTAGGGACCGTGCCAGTGGAGGAGCCTTCAGTCTGGCTCCAAGCAAGCCACTCGGCATCATCGTCATTACCACCCTGCAGCTTCAATTACAGGGCATGGGCCAGGGGGAACTTTTATTTTGGGAAGCTTGATGCTGCTGTAAGAAAGTGGCATAACTGCTCATTCACCGTCTCCACCACAGACATGACTGCTGCACTACAATGAGGCGGGGGACAGCAGACATCCTGGGCTGGGTAATAATCAGAGCAGTGTACAGTGTTTCCTATCCAGCAGAGTGCATTGGTGGAGGTCCTGAGCAAAGACCTGAGGCTGACTGTAACCTACTCGTTATCCACCGTCACTGATGGACCCTGCCTTGTAATTATGTCTGAGTGATGGTGCATCACTGTGTTAATGTTCTGTAACAAATAAAACATGATTTTTTTATATGAAAAATAATGTCATTAACATTTTTCTTTTTTAAAATCGCCTCACATTCCCGCTGCAGCTGCTTTACGTAAGGCCTCAGACTAAATAATGATATCACAACAAGACAAGTGAACTTAGTACAGCTTCAATAAAGGCTGCTTCAAGTGATGAGCCCATTTCCACTATTTTACATGTGTTTTCAAGTCCAACATTTAATATACGCATGATGTATATAGAGGATCTAGTTTTCCAACCTTAGGGCATGCTTTGTTTAGCTTTTTTTTTTTTTTCTCAAAATACCTTTTCAAAATAGGGATGTAACATACTCTTCATATACAGTACGCTTTAGAAGTCAAGCGCAATCCTCTGTAATGCTTCATACATGTACATTCTTGGCCCTAGCTTACACTGCAGCATTCAATAACATGGAATAAAATGACAGATCTTTGCGATGCCAGTGCTAATACCTCCCCCCTCTCCATTCATTCGCCATGGCCACACACACCATCATACCGCTCCAGATATAAACCATATGTACAAGATTAGAGGCCAAATAAGCAGCAGAGAGATGAAGACAACAGGATGACTGACTGAGTGTACAGTAATTCACTCTGAGAACTAAATGAAAACACACATTGAAGAGTTTACAAGTGGAAGTTAGAGGAAATATTTGGAAAAAACTATCAGGTCAAAGTTTTTCTGCACTGTAATGCCCATGATTCCTGCAGGTCAGCACATGATAAATATGAACCCGATTGTGTGTAAATTCTAATGGCACTGAGATTTCTGAGAGAAGCCAAAGCCGTCTCATGTGATCATAGTGTAGGTGGTCTGAAGGAGGCGCTCTCAAATGCACACAGCCACCAAAAGCCAAAGACATTATGAGGAATGAATACGAGTGAGTGTTTATTTATCCACAAAGGATAAGCAACACATTTTTCATCCTTATTACATTCTCCACAAGGCTCCAACCGTAGCAGCATATCAAGCTCATTAGACATCTGGAGTTCATTAGGGTTGAACTGAAATCGCTGTATGTTGTGGTACTTTTAATTTATAGTCACCAGGATGCGTCTTCTCAGTTTAAATTCAGCTTCATTTGAATGTTTCAACCCTTTTTTCTTTATACAACCAAGTGTGCTGATCAAAATAGTCATAATAAGCTAGAAGGTCTAAATATGATGATACTTTTAACAGGTCATCACGAAAATCCCTCCATAAAAAGTGATTGAGCTCTAAAGGTTAATGAGCACAACAGCATCACAACTGCAGTAATTAGACAGAAACCACATGGTATGTCTCACCCTGGTTTTAAAAGTACAGTAATTATATGGTGTAACATAGTACTATGACTTATAATGCAATACAATTTGTTGGTGCAGCCTAATACTCTGAATGTTAAAAACATAAATCTAAAATGTCAGCAAGACATGCATTTATTGGGTCTCAGTGTAGTAGAATTATTCTTCAATGTCATTTTACTACCTTAACAACTATGATTTATGACCAATAAATGCAGCGTTAGAAACCATTACCCTAAAATGTAGGTGTTGTCCTGTATACAACAAAGGGGATATACAGTATGCCGACCCGTCTGTTTTTGCTGGCATGAACACACTGACGGGCAGTTATACATGTCGTTTCCTTGACAACTTTTGGAATGTTGACATACCGTCGAACCACCTTCGTAAACAGCACCAACTAGTAAAAAGGCCCATCTCTCCTGGCCAACATTTCCCCATAAAACTATCAGGGCTTAGTGTCCCCATGAGTGCATCCAGGGGCCTGAAAAGCTCAGGGAATCAAAAGTGCCCCAGTTTGCTTTTCCACTCCAGGGGAAAGAAAAACAAGGCAAGCTGATCAATCAGTGGGGTTGAGGAGAGGCATGCCGCCCGTGCAGTGGCCACAATGGACCCCAAGCTTAACGGCTACGAGTCCATGTGAAAAGGCCTCACACTGCACAGTGAGCTCTGTGACTGGACAGAGAGGAAGAAGAAGAAAACATTGCTCGACTGTGACCACAGCCAGCACTGCTCCCCTGACACTGGCTTGGCACAGCCCAACTCATGTCAAACCTGAAATAGTACATCATTCCAAGCAATCATCGTCAAGGAGGCAATATGCACGTCTGTATTTAGGGCTGGAGGTGAAGCCCCTCAACAGGTGAGGTGCATTTATCTCCAGTCTTTAGTCCTGAAGATAAAGACTTTCTAATAAATTAAATCTTCAACCAACAGTGCGTGCGTTAAAGTTTTATATTTTGACTCAATTTAAAAACAAACTAAGTTCTAGTCCTACATGCCAAGACTCCATTTCTGCTCCAAAAACGGATGACCGCAGCTTTGCACTCCAGTCCACCACAACCTCCAGAATAGAGCAGGACAAAGCCAGCTGCTGGCATGCAGGCTGCAAGAAGAATAGTGGACAGAGTAATGTATGGGATGGAGGATGTGTGAAAGGAGACTTACCCTGCTCCCTCTGGATAAAGAGATTGGTGACACATGTCACACAGCCAAGGCTACTCCACCCAATTTAGCATAAAGAGGAAAGGTTTGGTCTGCACGGGTGTCACCCTGCAGGAGCTGGCCATCCTACACTAGGAGTGATATTTATAAAGAAACCACCCTATGCCAGCACAGGATCAGGCAGCCCACTAAGGCAACCCTCAGGAACCTCAAAGTGCAGCAACTGCAAAACCAGACATGGAGCCTGGTCCTAATGGCCCAGTGATAGGTCATGTCTCATGAAAAGCAGTCTGGTTTTGGCTCTGCTCATCGCAACAGAGATCCCCGTTGTGGTCATTCCTTGATGATATAAACAGATGCTCTGAATCATGACGGTGGCCGGCCAGTTCAGATACAATCTCAAGCCGGCTTTCAGGAATCTGTTCGCTCCTTTTGTGAGCGAACAGATATTAAAGTCCATGAACACGGCCAATTACATCATGGCATGACAAAACAGAACTACAAGTTACAACTAATAATGTGCATCAATGCCACTTTAAAATAATTTTTTTTAACAAACTCTTATTCCTACAGGGGTTGCCAACACACATCTATCACAATGCATTTTATATCTTGGTCATTTTCTTTGCATTTGTCTTTCCCCTCTTAAGGTGGAGTAAGCTGGACACTTAAGCAGTATGCATTATTCCTACAACAAGGACCCACACCTTTTGATTAAAGGTCATTTTCCTTATTGCACAAACTACCCTTTAGAGCTCTTGAACAATATGTACTGTATACGTTTCCAGAAAAACATTCTTTCAATTGTCTACAGTATGTATTGACCTATACGTTTCCCAGACAGTCTGCCCAAGAGGAAATTGTTTTACAGTCAAGTTTAAAAAAAGGTCATGACAAATACAAACATTTGATGCACCAACCACAAACAAGAATCTCAATTTATCCACAGACCCTACGCATGCATGGTAATGTAAACTTTGGAGAAAATGCCAAAATTCGTCAATGAAGCGCATTCAAGTCAAGTGCTTTTGTATATAAAAAGACATGAAGTGCAGTGATCATTTCTAAACGTGCAATTAAAATCTTATCAGCAACACACAGCGCACGTGTGACAATAAGTAGAAACTTTGGACTCCATGACGAGGCACAAAGTATGTTGCTGTGTTTGAGCAGAATGGTATGATGGCTTAAGTACGGTTTGGGAATGTCATCAGGTTTCCTGGTGTCCACCCCGCTCAACCCCGAGCCCCGTCTCTTCCAGCTCCCATCACACAACGACAGGCCTTGTGACGTGAGGGAAAGAGCAGCACCAGCCTTCCACAGCTTCTGCCATCACAGCCACTATTGTACACAGGCTTTTTCTCAGGATATCCAACACCCTGGAAAATGGTGGATCCTGTTGCGCATCCCACTCTCCTCACCCAGGGAGCCAAAACAAGGGTGGAAAAGCCTTTTAGGAGCTTTTCTGAGAGGCTGATCACCTGATACAGCAGCACTCTACACCGCTCAGGCAGGACAGAGGCCCTTGTCATGGAGGCCCCAGATCTTAGCCCTCACTGGGCTGCTGTGTTCCTGCCAGCCAAAGCAGCATAATGCACCATGTACTCATGGCAGGACTCGTCCCAGCCATTTCCCCACAAGAAGCTCTGAAAGAACTCCACTCACTAATCACAGCACTGCGGCGGGAGGTTCGTCACCACTTTAAAACCAGGGTAGACATCCCTTGGAGGATGGGGTCAGCCAAAACCCAAAAATCTCATCCACTAGGCTGGATGATGGTAAACACTGAGGCTGTCAGGCATAGATGGCAGAGCAAGCAACCCAAGTCAGCTTTAAGACCAAAAAAAATAAGTAGTAAAGGGTGGAAAAAGCAGTGATTAAACATCTAAAATTTCAGTCTTCTCAAAACATGTAGTTTGATATTAATTCAAACATACTGAAGGAACAGTTAAAGAAAAGCCCAAGTTGATATTGGATAAGAGATAGAAGGAATGTAACGTCTCCCAGAGGATATGGAGTCCAACATCAGGAAAATGAGACAAAATTTAAAGAATTTTTTTTATAAAATGGTAAGCAGAATGGGAGCATAGGCGATTCCATAAATACCACAAACATCCAAGGCCGTCCCCAACGGACGGCTATGACAGGCGTGCGTTCATTCTTAAAGGACTCACAGATGGAGCCCTCAGCCACAACACGGCTCCTAATGTGTCATTTGGTCGGACACTACGGAAGTTTGCTGCCGCAGCCTCAGTAGAAATCCAGAGTGGATTCCTTCTTGTGGTTTTGGATTGATGTTGAAAACATCAGCATCTGTATGTAACATCATAAGCTTACAATGCCTTCAGTGAGAAATAATCCCCCCAAAAAAAAAAAATATCAGTAAGGAGAGTTGAGCACTTGAATTATTCAGACCATAAGACCATTCGTCCAAAAGGACCAGTTGTAACAAATAGTGACTGCAGTTCAAACCAAGACTTTCAAAAAACACTTTTTAGCTAAATATAAAATCAGTGCAACCTCGCGTGGAAGAGAACATTTGAGATATTGGCTTCATGAGAATGAACCGGCTGTACGTACGAACAACTGGAAAGCGTAATGGCTGTCGCCCTCATAGTAAAGTTGAAGCAACAGCAGCCGAGGTATTCTGACATATAGTTCCTAGTTTGGGTCCAGCAACAAAAACAATGAATCCTATATGTCCTATGATGCAACTCAACTCTTGTTTATTAAACTTAACACGCAAGTTTGTATTACAGCTTTGTTTAATTTGAAGGCTTAAGCCTGATGACAGACTTTAAAAAGCTCCCTACAGAGCCACACATAGAATTATACAACTGAGTACAGTAAAGCAATTTTTACTTCTGAGTGTAAGGACTTGACACTAGACGACTTCATCATCTTCAGTCTGTCGGCCTTGGGTGTCAGCTGTCCAAATGAACATCACATGTCACACTCACGTCAGTTGAATCTGCTTAAACAGCGGGCCAGTCAGAGAGCAGATTTATGCCCGCACACAGACATCCTGCAAACCCTCCCTGCCCTAAAACAACTTGGAAGGAGACAACATGCCATGTGGCTTTGCAGTCACATCAAATGACTTATTAGGACTGACTCTGCTGTGCATTCCTAAAAACTATGTTTTGCTGGGACCAAATTTCATAGTGGTCCTGACTGACAGAAAGAAGTGTTTTAGTTTGATAAAGAAAGAAGTAATGATGGCATTCTCAAAAGCGCCACTTGAACCACAGTTAAAATCATGGCTAGACTGGTTCATCTTTCTCCCAGTGTGAAAGAGATCAAAACTACTCTGACGTAAGCCATCGGTCTCAGAGGGTGGACACCGCTGTGAGCAACATGTGCACCCGACTCCCATTTAACATATAAACAACATTTACTTTTTTTTTTTAAATTAACCTTCTCAGCAAGCGGCCTCTTGGATGGAACGAATAAATGTTTTTAAGTTCAAACCTCGGCATATTTATCCAACTTTATGTGATGTCTGAAATTCCTTGTGCCATTACAAAAGGTCTTGCCTGTTTTACCCTGCTCTGTCATCTCACATGTTCTAGCAGTGGGACCCTTGCTTGAGACCGAGCATGTATGCATAGCTGAAATAGCTAATGATGAACTTTCCCACAACATTTTCTCTCTTTAACTTAGTGAAGTATTTCCAGACGCAGAGTCCCCTTCTTGGCTTTGTTGTTAGAATGGTAAATAAGCACAGCATAGTTTAGTTGTAGTCTCATGATAAACCCAAGTCTGTATTTGACTACTTTTCATATTTTACTGCTCTTGATCCATTCAGACAACTAAAGGTTTAGGCCATTGTTTTGAAGGAAAGTATTATTATTTTTTTGGCTCCAGACAGCTGTTCATCTTAATGTCAGATCATTTCAAAGACTGACCTTTGTAGTTTATACACTCCCTGCTATAAAAATGTCAAACCCTCTCTGTGTCCGGCCTTTACTGTTAAATCCACACATACAGTACACTTGAGCTCACAAATCTTTTGTTGGGAATCTTCTCTGGCATCAGAGAGTAACAATTCAAGAGGAAAGGCTAAGAACTCAGACATGTTATTCTTGCAGACTGCGAAATAAATACACATCTACAGACGAGTACAACAACCTTCAGCTGCACTGACAAAGTGAGCTGCAGCCTAAAACTGCAGCTACAGATAGATGAATGTTAAATCTTCCATACATCTAACATGTACATGCATTTGTTTAGTATACTGTACTCTTCCAAGATCTCAAATCTACATGGTACCAAGGAAATCCTCATTTAAATTACTGGGTATCCCCTCAAGTACATCCCTTGGAATAATCTGACGTAGCTAATTTTCAGCTTTTAGTTTTGTGAAAGACCACCACAAGAGAGATGTACTAGAAATGTATCAGACTTGAATGACACATGTGCAGATTGAGAAGAGTTGTAGATTTGCTAGATTAGAATGTAATCTATAACTATTATAAAAAAATATTATTTGTTGAACTATAAAACCTTTTGTAAAAACACATTTGAAAAAAGTGATAATTAAAATTAATCTGAAGACCTTTCACAGACGCCTGGCAGAGTGCTACGAACGCCACTTTGAGAATCACTGATTTAAGTTAAGTACAAAGTAGCAAACATACATTTACAGCAGTGTTGGTAGAAAGACAGGAACACAACAAACCTCTTGATTCTGGTTGGAGGACAGCATCATTTCATGCTCAATAAGAACTAATCGTCCCCATCTAATTAAATCTAAACATTTTATAGCATGAATTCAGCTGCTTTTCTTTAGCGGGGTGAATGGTTAACGACTAAACAAGCTAAGCTGAAAACTTCAAAAGCAGCACTTACAAAATGAATGAATAGAGAATTTGTCTGGTTTAAGGAAACAACAGAAACCAACCTGAGACAGCGGTCTGGACAGTCTGTGACTCTTTTCCTCTGGAGACCATGGACGCAGCTGGACACTGTCACAGAGAGATAACCATACAAGTGTGATTTTAGAGTAGGCAAAATATAACATGACAGACAAATCCTTCTGGGATTGTTTCAATTGTATGCGGTGGTGAATTTATCCCTCTGATACCCACAACCTGCCAGCAGGTTTAAAAAGGCATGTTTTCCTTCTTTTTTATAATAAAAACAGCACCAAAATTACACCATTTATCATAGCCAGAAACTAATAACAGAAATTGTCGTCATTCAAATTTCCAACAATAACAGAACAAGTCCTGTGGAAGTATTGGGCTATCATGGACAATTTAGCAAAAGCAATAAGCCAGGCAGACAATTTTGGATTTAATATAACTTGAACTAAATGCTTTAATTTGAATAGTAGTTTGCTGCATTCTCCTAAAACTGCCATTCCTGACTGGTCGTTTATTATTTATTTATAATAAAAAAAATATATATAAAAAAGCCACACAATATTGTTATATAAAATTACATGTACCGTGATAAAAGATGCTATGCATATTGCCCTTGTTATAATTATTATAGTAGTGCAGGTTCCCCATGGGGATCTGTACACACTCTTCTTTGATGTGACAGAATACTTTATTTTGAAAGAAATTAAGCAGAATAAAATTTTTTTTTTAAAAGACTGCTGTATTGAAATAACAGATTGATGTACTGCATTCATTTACTCCTATTGTTCTGTTGTTTTAATAATATATAATGGATTTATAACACTTAAAATTCTAGTCAACAAGAGGGAAATTGTGTAGTCTGGGCAGGAAGCTTCATCAGCCCAGACGAGGAAGGATATCCAAGTTTTAACTGACCTACTAAAGTTGTCCAGGATGAAATAAAATGGCCATGCTCCGAGAGAGCGGCGCGGTGAACGTTCCACATTCTGCCTTTTGTTAAAGTGAATGCAAACGGTGGAATGTGATATCCTGTGCATATCCTTTGTTACTACAGTACAATCCCATGGTTCCACTTTCTGTCTGTTATGCCCAACCTATTGACTCTGGGCCTGTTGTGGAGTCAAGAGAGCACTTGTTGCAACCCTTTGTCCACATATAAGCCTATTGGAGGTAGTGAATGGACAGGTTTATGAAAAGAGACTCAACTGTGCATCTGAAATGTCAAACTTAAAAAGCCCTAGGACTTTATCTTAGAACCTGTTCATGCTAAAAGGCTGACTGTCTAAATTGTAATTTACAAGTAACCAGATCACATACGAGTCTCCAGACAGTAGAAGCCTTTGCTTTGTTACAACATTGGTAAGCACGGTAACAATGCAAGAGTGGACAAGCTGGCTGAAGGTTCAGTATCTGTCAAACAACCGCACTAATAGAGTTCACTTGTGCTTTTTTTTTTAACCAATAAGTATATGTAAAGTCCAAACTTTCTGGTCCAGAGTAGATTCTTCATGAAAGGAGATGGTGTCATCTGCCTCAGAAACCTGCTAGTCATTAAATATGCATTTCACGCCATTAGTTGGACTAATTTCTATCAGAAATGGAATAAAACAAAATCGATTCTGCACGCTTGAACACTGCAAAGCTGACTTCCACTACAGCAGGTCAAGTAAGTTACCTCTTGTTAGTGGTCGGTGATAGCCTCTCCCTCTTCCCATTTGGGGTAGGAAAAGGATCTGGTGAATAAGGTCCAGGGGACAGCGACGCAGGGCTGGAAATGGTGTACTCTTTGTAGTTCTGGTTCTCATCTCTACTCACTATCACTGCCTCCTATAAAACATCACAGGAATGTTATTACATCATCAATTGAAAGTACCTTGATTTTTACAAATGCATTTTTGCCAAACAAGTAGTAAACGGCTTAAGTGAGAAGCATAATAGAAAGGTCTACAGACTTTGTATTCAGTATCACCATGTATTATAGGTGGTGCTTTGGGATTCATTATGATCTCAATACAATACAGGCACAAGTACTAAATCCCCACAACGTCTTATATTGATTCCATCTTGAGGACAGTGAAAGAAGCAGATATGTAAGAAACAGATGCGTCATACATGCATTAGTAGAAATCAAACAGCATTACCTGTGTAGTCAAAACAAGACATTATCCACATAAAACGGGCCCCGAGCAAGGCCGGAGAAAAGAAAGGATATGGAGAATGCTACTCTGAACATCATTTTGCCATTTGATTTGCAGTAATCAAGACAAACAGTAGACAGATTAAAGCCCCTTTAAAGTTGCAACTCTGACCTGGAAGCGTCCAGTCAGCTGCTCAGGGGTGCTGATGCCGTTAGTCTGTCCAGGAATGGGAGGTTCAGGTCTTGAAAGACAGAAAACCACAGAGATCAAATGACTGTCAACACTGATAATATTTGACTACCCAAAGATTCAGTCTCCGTCTATGTAGCATGTGGGATAAAGTCTGATCTCATCACTGCTGAACAAAAAAAAAAAAAAAGACAATCAACTCATGCAGTAAGGAAGTTTTGTGTTAGTTGTCTGGACAAACCTTTTTTTATTTTTTTTCAAAAAACAAAAACGTCATAAGTCTGAACTTGCAGACAAAACAAAAAAAACTGATTCTTGACATCCCTTTAGCTAATGTACTTGCATGCATCCATCAGTATGTTCCCATGAATCTTAGAGATTACTGCAGAAGACGAGTACTGCAGACTCCGTTCCCCTTTCTAAAATATTCTCCCGATGGATCTCATCTTTCCAACCAGTCACTTTTGCTTTACTTTCTTAAATAGAACACACATTCTGTAAGCAATTCCTTCATTGAATTTGGAGGGGAAAATATGGCTATAGGTGCCAATTCAAACACACAGTGCCCCCCTGGCTGCAGGGCCAAAGGCTGACTGGCTTTCGGTTGAGCCTGGGGGTAATGAGGCACACAGGAAGGCCTGGATGCCTGTGGTAAATCACCCAGAAACACACCTCTCATCGCCTGGGCTCCACATACTGAGTAGAAGAGATGGCAAGAAGACGAAAACTGATACAGCAGCTGTAAGACATGTCTTCCCGTAGGAGAGATATCAATGTGACAGGTCTGAAAAACTAATAGTTTTGAATTAGGAACTGCACGCCTGAAAAATGCTCCCCCTGTGCTTTAAACTTCCACTTTTAAAAGGAAGGGAGATGAGTTAAAGTTCAGTGATCAGGTCAGTGGCTGGTCTACTCTGTTCACGCGTCTCCAACACAGAAAAATGATTTGCTTCCGGTGAAAATGATAACTGTGACTTTATATATCACAGAGATGTCAAACTGACAAATCAGCACGTGAAACCCTTTGCGGATACTAGCTGTGAACAGCTGTCATCAAGAGGACCTGCAGTTAAATTGCCTGAGGCAGATTCTTCAAACATGTGCATTGTAAGACTACCTCTCTATTATGAGAAATGAAATATTAAAGAACGTAATATTGACCAGATGCTTTACCAGTCAAGCCAAACTCAAAGAAATGCAGTCAGGTTCATATGGCCTTTGCCATTGCAGCAACAGCACTTTAACAGTAAGTGTTTGTTGGTGATCAAATGTGATAATGATGCTAGCTGAAGGATGCGCACACACACACACACACACACACACACACACACACACCAGTACCTGCATGCACATCCCAGCTTCTCAGTATCAAAGAGGAACCAGTATAGCCGTGTGGTAAAACTACACCTACAAGGCACTGTGATGGCCTACTCCATTAGAGAGAGGAACAGGATCACAGAGTGACAGCTGCTCTGGTCAACATTACATCATCCGCAAGGCATCAATGGACAATGAAGTCCAAACAAGTAGCCGCAAACAAAGCCAGACTAAAATGCTTTCGGGGTCAATGACAAGACAGTGATGCTGTAGTTGCTTTGTTATGTAAAACTAACCCCAGTTAGCAAAGTCTGGGATGAACATGTCGTTGGATGCGTCGACAATAAACCAGTGCCTCTGTATACAGCAGATAATCTGCTTGATGAGTGGTATTAAAACAGGAGCCTTTGAGGTACTTAACAGCCTTGATGCTGAGAACCGCTGACAGTTACCAGAGTGGTATTAAAGACATGGCAGGACTACACAGTGGCATTGTCCTGGGCAGGCAAGGAGTAATGGTGTTGTTTCTGGCATGGTGGGAGACATGAGGTCAGTAGGGAAAAATTCACTCACATGGACAAGGGACATCCAAGGAGGAAGTATGTGAAAGCACACGTGCGTGAGAGTGTGTGGGTGCATGTTTGTGTATGCAGAGAGAAAGGCTGAGAACGAGTTTTTGGGAGCAACAGTGACAATAAATGAGAATTAGGGAGGACCTTTAATCAAAATGCCAGCCAACAGCAGTCCTGGCTCAAAGGAAAACCTTTTAAGTAGCCAACTCCCCATCATCCAAACAAGGTCTTGGCAAATCTCAAAACAGGGTTCATTACGAGGGAAGAGAACACTGTGGCTCTCGTACATGCTGGCATTTCCCCTGATTACAATCACTAGTTTTTGTTTGTACAGTGCCCGCATGATGTTAAAAACAATGTAAATAAAGCTGAGGCAACTGTGGTCTTGGCACAAGCACAGAAGATTAGGTATATTCATATGGGGAATGACGCTGCAGAAGGTTGCATGGGACCGTATGCATTGTATGTCCGTAAATCCAACATGCACAACCTAAAACCAGCAGGAAAGTTTGTTGTTTTTCAGCTTACCTCTCCACTGCAAGCTGCAGCTGAGTCTTTGAGTTCTTGATCTTGTTCTGGGCCTCCACGTTCAGCATGTCGGCCGTGTTTTCCCCATTGATCTCCAAGATAATATCACCAGTTTGAAGATCGGCCTGCTCTGCCTTGCTGCCCCCGTTGACCTTTTGAACAGAAGAATGAGCTCCAGTTAGGTCCTACTGGCCCCAGGTCTTGCTTTGAACATTACACTTTATGGATGCCATCCATCTGGCGAGTACAGACACATCTGTTATTAGGGCTGTGTGGACAGTTTTTCAGTGAATGACATTCAGCATCAACAAATGAGTAAATGAGAAAAGGTGTTGACCAATTGCCTCACACTCTTTTAATGAACTCTTAAGGCAACAGTCTCTCTACAACTCATAACCTGTACAGCGTATACCGTCCGACGCCACAGTGTTTCACACACGGATCGAGGCAGTGCTGGTCCACAGCGGACAGATTCATGACACCCTCGGGGAGAAGTTATTAGTGTGACACTACTTGATGGTTTGACTGGGCCTGACCTTTGCAGCCAGCCTCACTGCATGTCAAAGCCAATGCTATACCACCACATCAGAGGGAATTCCACACTAATGGCTGAACCATAACATCCCCGCCACCGCTTTCAGCTTGGTTCCTTTGTCCCCAGCCCACACACCCAAACATGCAGGCTTACTAAAACAAAAAAAAAAGGCAAAATGAGGAGGCTAATGCTGCTAAAGGCTAAACGTCAGAGTGCAAGTATGAAATTTGAGATAAACAGTGTTCGCCTCACAATTAAAAACAGAGAGGGGCAATAAAACAAAGAATGCAAAAAAAAATTCTTACATCTCTAGAGGATATATAATAATATAGAGGCAAATAGAGTGCCAGTCAACAGGCTGTTTGTCAGTTTAGCCAAGCAAGAGGGCAGAGGGGCAATGTCTGTGGGCCCACTCGAGAGGCAATTAAGCCTCTCGAGTGTGGTGACCCACAGTAGTGCGTGCCTTTTCTGATCAGGACACGCCTGGTTTCACATAAACTAAGAACAGCTGGGGGTTCTTTTCTGCCTGAGTGAAACGGAGGCAAGCTATCTTTCAGGCCAACCGGAATAAAAGAGGGCATCCGTGGCGTCTCTGTGCCCAAGAGCGAACCACTTCAGATGGGCCAACTCTGTGGTTGCTTAACTGCTGGGGGGAGCGTGACTGAGTGAGATAAGCAGTTTCTCAAACCAATTTCAGTGATAAAGTTTCTCTCTAAGCAGGAATCCCCATCACTTCAGAGAACCCGTTTGATATTTGACACAAGCAAACATGCAGGTGTTGTTTACTGGTTAGCAGTCACAAAATCTGATTTATGGTTGGGTGTTTTTCCTCATGAATAAGTTGTCAAGAGGGGGCAAACAATAAATGCTTTTGAAGTCAAAGTCTGTGTGAAGCACTGGTACCCTGCCATGATTCAGCAATAATTTATCTTGTATAGCCTGAGGAGCTACTGGGGAAGTCTCACTGGTAAAAATAGGTTGAGGTGGTGATGTCGGACCAGAATGGGCAGAACTGGGCGTCTCTGGCATGCAGAAGGTTTCCTGATGGTGTTCACCGTGTGCCGTCTGTTTCCAGTGCTAACGTTTCCACTTCTATTCCAACTCCCCCTTTCTTTCTTTTTTAACAGTGAATGGGAATTTACTGATGCATGTGGTAATGTACGAGAGATAGCAAAGAAACACAAACCCACACACTCTCAGACTGCACTCTGGGATCAGGAACCCCTCACCTCCCACCTCAACTTCCACTGTAACTGTAATCAGTGGTTTCCTTCTTATGTAATCTACTTCCATTCTATTCTAACGGTTCAGTAGTCAAGGAAATAGGTACGACGCAGCCCGCGGACACAAACAAAGACAAGAAAAGAGACGTAGTTAGGAGGAAGTTGACTTTGCATGACATGCCATTGCAGGCAGTGTTTTGACAAAAACAGAGGATATGATTTGATAAAGTGTGAACGGGGTTCAGCAACAGGGCGGCTTTTGACGAGTACCTTTGATACAGTTATGGCCTTCTTGAAGTCCCTTCCTCCAAGTATTCTGAAGCCCCATGGTGAAGGACCAATAATGTTCACCGTCAGCGCCATTTAGTGATCAGGTCAGCACACACTCTTGTCAAAACCCTGAAGAAAAAAAAAAAAACAGACACAGTAAGCACGAGAGTGAGAGTGTGTAACATGTGGAACATAAATGTGCGCACGTCAAAGTGTTTCTGCTAGCCAGACTTAATATTAGAGCAACAGGTGAAGACTGAACATTTGCATGCCGCCTTTCATCTCCAGTCACATTTCACTTACACAGGCCTAAGTCCCCTTGACATGGATTGTACAACCACATCTAACAAGAATTGGAAGAATCTGAAACCAAAGACACATGACTAACATTGCTAAAGTGCCAGCAACGCCAAAGAGGTTCATTAAATCCAAATGCTCTTTCATGAAACGTGCAAACAAGAAGTCGTGCAAAAGCTGAAAGTTTTGTAGCGTTTCACTGTGACCATTGTATTCAATGTATACAGTGCTGTCGTATTATATCACAACATATAGTATGGTAGCCTTTTAAGACTTGTTTATAAAAATGGGTCAACTTGTCAAACAATGCAGTTATTTTGTAAATCTTTAGGTCCTTCGTGGATATTTCTGTGGTACGGCTTTGCACGAAAATTTATAAATATTGCTTTCCACAAAGTCTGTTTTGAATTTCTAAAAATGTAAATTAAGTGTTTAAAATCAAATCATTGGAGAGGCCAAAGTATAGTGAAACCATGTGAGGGGTTTTCAATGTTCTATTCTCTTGAAGAGAAAGAAAGATTTAAGCAGAACAAAGCATACTGCATCATCCAGGGGTCTTTTTTGATTTCCGATATGAGACAAATCCCTTAATCTGATCATTATTTTGGGGTCGACAGTCAGCAATATTACTTATTGTAATCCATCACAAAGCTACATAGCAGCATGACAAGACAGACAAGGAACACACACCCCAGATGTAGCTCTTTAGATTACTAGTGAGGATTGAGCTTTCAAAATATTACTTTTGCGCAATTGACGATGACAGTGTGTTGCGTGCTACCGTCTGTGCCATATCATTTTTTCCCCAGCAGATCTGCAACAATTCATCTGTGTAGACGTACACAAATAATTTATGCGAGTAAATAAATGCGTGAATAAAGAGAGGCAATCTCAAGGATCATTGGCTTGACTAACTGCTCAAAACACCTGCATGTGTCGAGCATTACTGCCAACAAGCTACTGTGTCAACTCTCCTCCTTCCAAGTGTGACATGAATATGATGACAGGGGTGACAGCAAGATACTGAACTGGACAAAACATGACACAAATTTTGGCAATAAATACATTCTCAATAAACCCATAACAGTTAACCATCTGCCTCTGGTTTCAATCCCAGTTACCAAAACTAACTGTTAAAATGTATAGTATCTTCTAGAATATTAATGGGACCAAATAGGAGCAGAACGCACTTTAAGACATTGAAATAGTTATGCTGATGATGCTTCCAAATTGAGGATAACCTGTGATTGAATTGCCAGTTTACTCCGACTGCTCGCCGCTGAAGATGAAGCTCGTCTGTTGAAGGACTGCATGCGGAGACACAAGAGCTCTGTGGCGTTAAGTGATGAACACTTACAGGTTCATAAACAGCTCATCAACACCTGCACAATGCACGCATACAGACGCAGCTGCTGTGTCTGAGACTGTATTTATTTTAGATGAAGACATTGGTGTTACAAGTAATATATAGGTGCACATGTAGACAGTGACATAAGCTATTTTAAGTATAGATTACCACGCTCTCGCTCAAAAAAGAAAAGAAAAAAAGGTCTCCACCCAAACAATTTAAAATCATATGTTGCTTAACTCACAACTCAAACGAGGCTTGGTGTTGCATCAACCTCTGAAAGTAAATGCAGGACTTAAACCTAATAGTTGACTGTTGCTTTTCACAGAGATACAATGCAACGTTGCATTTGTTTTTCTGGTCGTAAACACAACTAAACTGTAATTTTGACCTTTGGGTATTATATGTATTGTCATCACCAGTCATTGCTATTATTTTAAAGTTCAGAGAAAAGCAAAGTCATACAGGAGCATACACACATTGAGCGGAATAGATAGTGTCACGTAATTACAGCCGCACCATGTTTTTGCACCTCTGAATACATACTGTATCAGTTAATTGATGATCACAATACAAAGTTTACGATACTTGAAAGTTCAGGTTGACCCAAAGCACTGCTTACCAGGCAGAAATATAAGGTGGCAAACATTGGAATGTAAATAATCTCACTCAATGTCTATAAATAAAGTGATAAATCTGTCAAT
This sequence comes from Myoxocephalus aenaeus, assembly GCA_038501785.1. Classification (NCBI taxonomy): domain Eukaryota; kingdom Metazoa; phylum Chordata; class Actinopteri; order Perciformes; family Cottidae; genus Myoxocephalus; species Myoxocephalus aenaeus. The sequence goes on from JBAMJR010000031.1 coordinate 5,544,922, forward strand.
GATTACAAGGATTTCATAAGTTTCTAAAAAGACATGACGGACCAAAGTAAAAGTGGATCTAGGACAGCAGCCACATTACTCCCCTAAATCCCTCCAAACACTGGCACATTTCGTCGGCTGAACATTCCACAAGTTTCTGGGACATGCAGTGCCGACCCAGTAAGCCATTAACAGGCTGGGCCTATTAGCAGGGGTACTGGGCTCGCCATCATTAGGGTCTTTTAATTGCGATGGCCTCCAGAAGTAAGTGGAGTTGTGATAATGACAGGGAGCAGCCGCACCAAAGTTTCCCAGCCGCTGGGGGTGTCAATTAGGTCCATGAGCTTCTGCAGCTTCTCCTATAGAGCAGCCATTATCAACCAAGCACCCTGCTAAGTCCCTGCGTAAACGTTAACATCATAAAAGCGCTAGTGGTGGATAATGTAAAAGTGAAAGGATGGTGAAAGTATGCGGCAAAGCGGACAAGAAGAAAAACAACACACGGTGGTGGTAAGGATAAGTAGCACACTCATGGGCTGTGCTTAATGGGACACTGATGAGGTTTTAAGACTGTACTGTTGCTCACATAAAACAAAGTGCTGAACATGAAAACTCACCATCACACAAAAGTACTGTTGGTTGGCTGCCAATTCACATAAAAGGTGAATTCTGTTCTGGTGACATCTCGCTGCCTTTGAGGCAACGCCAGTCTGGCAGCACAATACAAAACACACAGAAGAATTCTAGTCATGAAGTCCTTTCTATTGTTCACAGGTCAGCATCAGCCACACAGCAGGTCGTCAGCGTGAGGAGAATAGAAACTGGTACTAAAAGGTGTTCGAAGTGAAATACTCTTAACTTCCGACTAACACAATGGACAGGTACACGACTTGCATTCCTACATACCAACAAAGAACACGGTGTCAAGTGTTACAGACTAGAAGAAGCAGCATCCAAATTTCCTTGACAGGTTTATCCATTGGCTCATACACGCACGCAGTTACGGGATTAAATCCGTACACCAAAAATAAGGTAGTCTAATATAACAATGTATTGTAAGAGGTGTTTTTTTTATAATGTGTAGCTCTGAAACAATTTGTCGATTAATCAATTAATGATCAATCACCAAAAACCTTTGGATGGTCAATTAATCGCTAGTATATTTACACTCAAGCTGATAAATGTTGAGGATCTACTGCTTTTCTTGGTCTTGTGATGTAAACCAAATATCCAAACCGACAGTTGGTCAGACAAAACAAGTAAATAACATGTTTTTTTCTTTTCTTCACACTCTTCGGGGCCTAACATTTTGTCCACATAATTTTATTATTTAAGGTTATGAGGTAATATAACTCCACAAATTTGTATTTACATGCGATTGCTTTTACCACATCTAACAAAGTGTTTATAGCAGTGGACACTTCCTCTACCACTGAACTGGAGCAGAGGATCATTCTGCCTTAAAGAGCTGCTAAAGCTACTAATGTTGTATCACTGTGTTCCTTGTCATGTTGCATATAAAGAACACTTTAGTGTGGCAGGAGATACACAAGACCATAATGAGCTCAGATTCAGTTTCCATAAGGGACATTTTCACCCTCTCTGGGGGGGAATCTAAGCCAGTCATGTATACTCTTTTTGTTAAAGGCCTTTTGGCACGGCCAAATCTAGGAGAGATTTCCCCTACAGGCAAAAGAGATAGCGGAGGTATGAAGAGGAAGAGCAAGCCTATCCAAATGGGTTCAAGGCTTATTGCTCCAACATGCAGAGAGCCCCGAGCAACATTTGCAAAAAGCTTTCAAAAACACACTTTGGGCTCAGGGTGAAACTTAAATGACTGAAAGAACACCACAGTATCCTAATTTTTGACATTTAATAAAAGATTAATCGGTTTCTATTTACTCTTTGTTTAGGATATTATCGTATCCATGTATTCTACAGTATTGCAGGTATTATTATTTGTCTTTGACTACGAATGAGAAAGGACGCAAGCTATAAGCCTCAGTGTAACTCCCTGGTGGTCAGGGGCAGCTGACTGATGTGCAATCTTTAATTTAGAATGTTTAAATACCCTAGCATAGCCATAACATGCAGTTATGAGCAGTTGGGGCTAAACGAGCAAAACCTGTTGACACAAGTCTGAAGCTGTAACTTAGTGAATTATAATGACTCACACCTGAGAGTCATTAACTTTGATCAGCATGTCTTCACAACACAGTTATAGCAACCAGTGGTTGACCAGAATTGAAAAGTTAAAAAAATAATGCATTAGATGGAAAGAGCACACAGTCTGCTAAACATGCGGAGTGAAAGGGGCCAACCAATAAATATGAGCATCGCAGTAAACCATTTCCATCACTATGTTTAGCCAATCCTAAGAATTAACACCTCATTCAAAGGAATGTAACATTTGGTTAAGTTGCTACCATATGCATTTAGTGGAAGTCAAATATTCATGAACTGAAAGGTATTAGATTAACTGTGAATATTGCAGACTAAAGCTCTGTATAATAAAATATTTGGCAGCCAAACCTGACCACCTACATCAACTCTTAACTGTTTCTCTTCTCCCTGAACTCTGGGCAGAAATCCCCTGGATTAAATGAACAAGCTCTGTGTCTCCAACATGCCAATAGTGAAAGAATAGCTGATGAACATACCAGATGCAGTACATCCAACTGAAAGCTCAGGCTGAGCTTTGATGCGAAGACACACACACACACACACACACACACTCTCAGATGATCCACTGTAGCAGAGGGAGAATATTCCTGGTATGAATCACACTTGTCAAAGCTCTAGCTGGTGGCCATACATCAGTGTGAACTTTCCACAGCTCTTGTCAGTGATGCGGTTGGATGTTGACTCTACTCTGTGTGTCACGCACTACACTGACAGGTCCATACCTACCTGGACACACACACCCAGTGACTTTAAAAAGGAAAGGAATGCAATAGCAAGCCTCTCCCTGGACTGAGCAGAGTAAAATAACATTCTGGGCATTCTCAAATCACACCCATTTGGTCAGACATAGCTGCAGTCGCTAGGGAGATGAGAAAATAATAGACAACAAATGATGTCTAGTAGGGTGTTGGTTATCAAGTTTCTGTACAGTCATATCTAGAGTGATAGCTAATAGTACATGTGTCATCAAAGTAATTACACACTTACCTGTCATTTTTCTGGGTTACTCCCTTTTCAGTTTTAAGGGTGCACGCTCCAAGAGTTTCATGCTGCAACATATTCTTAAAAATGTTACATAATCGTATAACAAGGCAAGGACACTGGTGGTGGCTTCACTCATCTCCCTCTGCATAGTCATCATCTAGAGATCACGTTACTACTGTTCACACTCAACAGGCTCCACACTGCTGCTTGGCAATCAGACCAGTTCACCACATCCTCTGAATTCACAATTAGGCCCTCCTCACAAAAGACACCAACCACCACTTTGTTCATTACTTGCACGCTGTTAAAATACACTGTTGCAACGGTGCACCACAGTGCATTCAGAAGCATGCTACATACTTTGCGAGAAACATCCTCAGCCACAAAAAACATTTGTGTCCCACCAAGTTTGATGTAATGTGAAAGAAGAAAATTGTCAAATATCCTGCGACACCTCTGCTAAAGCTGAAAACCACTGATAAAAATCACTTTCATCATTCAGACATAACAAATGATACCAACTTCCTGCATAACTGTAAACATGTTCATCGTCAGGGAAAGCTGCCTGTTATAGCCTGTGAACTAAAGTAAAAACACAACACGTTCCTTACTTCAGTTAAAACCTCAATGCAGTTGTAAAACAAACAAATTCTTTCCTCGAGTTAGAAGGTAACGAGTTTTCCCTGTTTTCTTGAAAAGCCACCGCTTTGCTCTATCTAAAATTACAGTGGTCCGTTTGGGGTTCCTGGATGGTTTTAAAGCCTAGCAGAGTAACAGCACAGTTTACTTTTACTATTACAAAAAAATGAAGCAAAGCCACCAGGAAACTAAGTGAGAGGATGGTTAGGTAGAACATGCATCATAATGGGGACGGTACACAAACATCAGTTGGTGGGGGTTTGGAAAAATGAGGTTTCATTGGGAACGTTCTGGACTATACATGAACTCTGAAACACCTCAAAGTGCTTTCCCACCTGCTCAACTCGCAAGCAAGACCCATTTGTTTGTGAGCATTTGATTTAGTGAACTGGAGGAACAGTTGTGTCTCGGCACTTTCCAGGAAAGAGAGAACAGTGTTGAACTGTAACTACAGTAGACCTGGCCAATTCAAAGTCATCAGAGGTCCACTTCAGGAGAGAGAAGATAGCTGGTTCACAAGTTTAACTAATGTGACATAAATACTGACGTTAAGATTCGTCCAGCCCCTCCCCCCAAATCTCAGCGACTGCTTAATAACCTAAATAAATAACCTCCTCTGCTCTCCTGAATACAGATGCATTAACAGGGTGAAAGGTCCCCAGAAGAAGGTGGAAACCTGCATTGCGTGTGAACTTAAGTTTTCCTGTCAGTTAGACTGACTTTTAATTTCCACATATATCACGCATCGTTAGCCGAAAACAGCTCACATGCGAGTGCTGCGCACGTTAACTGCGCATATTTGGCATCAATCATAATTTAGGGCTTCACTGCATTATCTGCGGTCGTAACACTTTTTGTGAACAGATAGTCTCTCGGGTTTAATGACTTCAATAAACCTATAATAAAAAATAAAAAAAATCACAATAACTGCCATGAATCATATCACGTTAGTTAATTTGCACATAAAAAGTGTGAAAAGGACAATCCTTCTGCCTCCCCCCCCCCCAAAAAAAAGCGTTTAACTCAGTTAAAGTTTTGATTAATTGAGCTGCATCACACATCAAATCCAGTTTTTGATTCAGCTAAGAGGCTTTAAGGACGTTAAGACATTCAATAACGCCATGTTTACTTACCAAGGTGAGTGTAGTGATTTCAGGTGCCCTCTTCTCCACCTGTTAAATCTCAGCGCGCTCCTCGACGATACACAGAGCACACACTCAGCAGGCAGCACTGGTCCCAGTACAACTCTGGCTGAAACAACAACCACCGCGTCAAAAATGCAAGCGAACGAAGCAGAAAACAGCGTTTTTTGAGCACTGGAGCATTGATGAAGCGCTGGTAGTCCCTTGTCTCCGTCTCTCTGCTGGTGTCTCAGATGCGATAAGGTGGTGGCTCGTAAGAACACCACCTGTGGCTGCGCGCGCAGTAGAATCAGTAGGAAGAGCTCAGAGTGCCATGTGCTATTACCAAAATAAAAGGTTTGACAAGGGCAGCAAAACTGGGCGTGTCGCATCAGAGAGGCGGTATGAAAGGAGGGTGCAGCAGTGATAATTGAGCCATTTATTCTGAAAACACTCTCGGGCTGCGTTTTGTATCTGCGCGCGCCACCTGCTGACGGCGCGGAGCTAAGCAGCATGTGCTCCAACTAGAGCAATTAACTAGTGACGTAGGTCACCTTTCTGTCCTTCTGGCTTGTTAAATGAAGTTAACCACCTTCACCTGGTGACACAGGTGTAAGTAGCTCGCTGATTAGATGGTGAGACTTAATAACTGATCTATATCAAATAAATATAGCAGATGATTGTACTGAAGCATAAATACTACTTCTACTTCTACTTCATTTGTAAATAATTATGTCCTTTAATATCAAGTCCCTTTGTTTTTTTATCTTTTCTTAAATGTGTAGCTTTCCTCAAGATTGTAAATTGTATGTCTTTAAACTCTTAATGAGCTCACATTCTTATCACAGGCAATGTAGCCCCACTTAACATCAACATAGGAATTTCACAACGAAATACATTTATTAAATTGAATAAGCTACACAAAAGAGATTAATAATGAATCTCCTTGTTTCACATTTCTTAGATTATACCCTAAAGGGTGTAACACAGACTAACCATCCATGATAAGTGTGATCAACACTGTACAGTGCATGCCCTTGTCTTTATGTAGAGGAGAATGTATTGAATGTAATTTGATTTTGGAGCTATCCTGAAGCTGTGACTGACATTCTCTCAGTCGCCCCTGCTTGTCAGCGTCATACTTGCTGAAGTGTTGAATTATATATGACAAGCATTTTACAAAATTAACACAAGCTACTTTCAGTATCACTCTGTAATGTTTAATGCAAAAATGACGTACCATACATATGCGATACATTGTTTTATAAGCAAATATATATATATATTATACTATTAAATTTGATAAAAGGTTACAGTCTGTACAATCATGAATATTCATATGAAATTGCAAAATGACCTCATAATAAGGATGTCTAATTACATCACACTTGTCAAAGGTTGCACTGGTCCAAGCATAAGTGATTTTAGAAATAAGGTCAAAGGGAGAATGTTAATCCTATAACATTGTATAAGCAGAAATAAAACGAGCTGGGAATGTTAAATGGATAATTGAGAAAAAGAAATATTATGAAAGATCAGATTTGGCACATATAGCTTTACTTCAAATACTTCCAAAGATCATTCAACCATTTGCTTTACAGTCAATGTCCATTTTTACCTTTAGAGTTATTCAACGCAGCTGATCTACAATTTACAGAGGTTTGACATTCAATTTCAGAGCAAAGCAACTTCTCTTACAGCATATTACACAATCTATCTCACTACTTTAACAATTTGTATTCCACTCCATGGCTTGAGCGAGATCCCCCCCCAAAAAAGCCAAATATTCTTTCATGAAAAACTTGCTTGTAAGAACAGTACACACATTAATTATATTTGCTCTTCTGCATAGCCTCGTGAAAGGCTGTAAACTCCTCTTGACATGTCCGAGCCCTTACTGTGCTTTACTTTCAGCACATATGTTCATGTGGTTTCCTCAAACTTTGTCCATGGTATTTTCAGAGATCTGAAAGAAAATCTGAGTAAGATATTTGAAGGAAACAATCAATCGCAATGCTGGAAAAAATGTGCCATCCGAATTTATTAATTCTCAGCAGTGGTTTGTGATGGCACTGTGGGGACACAAAAGCTGAATGCAGCAGCATACTGTATCAGGACCTCAGGAGGAACAGCACTGTTCACTGGGAAGGAATGCAAATTTCCTGCAGCTGCAAATAGTTGTGGAACAAAAAAGTCCATTCTTTGCATCTGAAACAGTATCATCAGCATTCATTTTTTTCCTCTCAAATGGTGTGTGTGAAAAAAACTCTCCAAGACTCAGTGGAATACACACACACACACACGCACGCACGCACACGCACACACACACACACACACACACACACACACACACACACACACACACACACACACACACACACACACACACACACATGCACTCATGCAGGGAGGTGAGGTGAGAAACCACTCATTGTCCTTGCCTTCACCTCTGTTCTGGGAAACGGAGTGAACATGCAGGTCTGACTAGGTTTGGGAGTGTGGTGGGTGTAATGGGATGAAGAAATGCTGGAGTGTCAAAGAGGGATCTGTGGGAGAGAGCTGAGTGGGTTGGTTGGGCTCTTATGAGTCCAGGTGGATGTGGGCAAGCAGGCAGTGAGGAGATTAAAAAGGTGCCACGTAATTCCCAGGAAAAGTCCCAAAAGCACGAGTCCGTTCTGACGTACCTACAAAGAACAGAGTACACACTGTGGTCACACAACAGAAACAAACAAATGTATGCATTTATTCTCAAACAAAAAAATGCACAGTTTACTTTATTTTTATTGTGTCAATTACATCTGCAATGTTTCATGATATCCACTAGAGGGAGAACTTGATCTTAAAAATAAGGTCCTGCTTCACTATGCTGTTTCCATAGGAATTATATTGAGGGAGTGGTTTATTTAGTAAGTGATTTAGAAATGAATTATATTATTCCTTACCTACAAACCAGCCATCATCGCATTTCTCCATCACTCTTACAACATCTCCTTCTCTGAGCTCCAACTCATCTGAATTTTGTGGTTTGTAGTTGTAAACAGCTTTATATCTAAAATAGAGATCAATAAAAAAATTGGGGAAAAAAGCAAACGTTATAGACCACAAATTCACCAAAGCTGCAAAATATGTGGACAAATAGAAATGTGGAGACGTACGGTTGACGTTGCACCACTGTTGAATCTGGGTTGTTTGGCACTTGTGTTTGAGGCAGGGAGTTACCGGGTGGAATAAATCGAGCAGCCTGGTTTGGGATCGCACCCTGGAAAAAAATAGAAACCTCACATCAGGAATTATGAAATAAGGAATGCTAAACAACAGTCCTATAAACATAAATAGTGACACCGCAGGTGTGGACATGCAGTGACTCTCTCAGGCAGTGCAGTGAAAGCAGACCTGTGAGGGGTCAGTGTATCTGGGAGACGTGTTGGCTGTGGAAGCTCCTGCTCTGTGTACAGACGACGACGACTGAGTGGAAGGTGAAGCAGCTCTACCCACGGAGCTATGGTTAACGGAGTGTGTCCCAGTCCAGTGGCTGTTCTGGTTGCTGAGTGAAGCATTTTTGGAGGGCCACCGATTGGCCGTTTCATTGGCTACAGGTGACTGGGTGGGGGAGCGCGACTGTGAAACTGGGCTGCCATAAGGTACAGGTGAAGACGGCTTCAGTGGGGAGTGCTCAGGTTTGGGGCTGAGGGAAGTGGGGGTGAAAGGGGACAATGGTGACCGCGGGCAGGGTGAGTGGAGCGGACGCCCTGGACTCTGAGGTGCAGGGGAGCCAGGAGACATGGGGCCTGGTGAGAAGTCATCAGTAGAGAATTTGGTGCGGGGCATCTTGTTGACCTGGACATAACTGGCCGGGAAGATGCCGCTCCGGCTGGTCCCCGAGATCCTCCCCTCTAACCACTTTTCGTCAACACGCCTGGTTATATTGATCGTCTCACCCTAAAGGAAATAACATAATTTAGAAGAGTTAGATATTACACAGAGAATAACACATTATCCGATGACATTTAAATACTTAAGTGTTTGTATATTGCCTATGCAATTCTAGCATGACTGTAATATATACTAAAAACACATATTTTTCGACTACACCTTGAATAAGGAAAGTAGCACTGTAGTAGCACTTTAGTAGCACTTAAATGGCACTAACTGATAGCACTTTATTGAATAAATTGTACTTTCTTGATTCTTGTTGTTCTGAGTTTGTACTCATAGTTGAATTGCACTTATTGTAAGTTGCTTTGTATAAAAGCATCAGCTAAATTAAATGTATTTTAATGTAATATGCAAACCTTGTAACTGCAGCCCAGTGCAACCACAAATCTAATTTTGACATGTTCTCACATGTGGTGCAGATTAAACAAACATATACAATCTTGATCATTGAGCTTTAGCTAACCAGCTACTGGTAGCTTCCCATTTAGCATACAGACATTGGGAGAAGTACCACTCTTTCCATTTAACAATACAAATGTGAAGAGAAAAGCTCCTTGATCGCTGTTACAGCAGCACTGCAATACTCACTTTCCGAAAAGAAAGTTCAACAGGTAGGTCAGCGTTGAAGTTAAACAGAGCCACAGCTTCCCCGTAGTCCAACACCTGCAGAGTGAGGGACTTAATAGGCTTCGGCTTCTCTGTAGGAAGCAGAATCTATTGAAAACAAGGGAAAGAGTTTTGAGCCAGTAATCACAGGGTTTAGATAACCAGCACAAAGCAACAGTGCAGAGCAACAGCATCAAATGAAGAACATGAAGAAATTCACCTCCACATAAGATGTGGGAAAAATGCCAGCTCTTCCATGATGCTCTCCTTCAAACCAGTTGGCATCTACCTGCCTGTGGATGTAAACAATGTCGCCTTTCTGCAGCATGAGCTCCCTGAATAAAGGAATAAGAGGATTATTTCAAATGTGTCAGATAATCTAGACTTCAGATTTGACAGCTTTAAATCTGGTGCTGGTGCTGTAGCTCAAATAGAAATGGCCTATCTATCATTTCAGCTCACACTGTAACTCACTTGGGTGACTGAGCCTGGAAGCTGAACTTGGCTCGCGCCGCTTTCATCTGGAAAAACCATCAAATCATGCAGTGTTTAGGTAAAATGTGTACAAATGCACGAACAATCTGAATTAACTGAAATCACAAAATAATATGCCATAACAAAATGGATTTGAACATTTCAAGCCTTTAAGAAAACAAGACAATCATAGAAACATACCTTTTTCTCTTCTTTCTTAGGTGGGAGCTCCATGGTGTCATTTGCAGGGGAAAGACGTTCTACTGTAAGTAGAGTAACAGCGGTGTGAGTGGAGTCTAAAACATGCAACTCTTTTGTTCAGCAAATGTTTGTTTTTGGATGTGTTGCTCTGTAAAAGCAATCACAGCCTTAACAGCTACATACATTTAAACCGGATCTTGGAAATGTTGAGGCTGGCTCCATTCTGGACTAATTTCCAGGAAAAACAATAGGATTAAGCTAATCTTTAATCAGGTCTTCCGAGTTCCACTTCCTATTTTTGTGGGCTTCCTCTCCAACCATCTACAGCACCGTCTAATTCTGTAGGAAAAAACTACAAAGGCTTTCCATTTTCACATCAGCTTCATCTAAAATGCGAAATACCGGAGCAGAAGACAACAGTGGAAATGAAAGAGAATCATGAGACCTTCAATTAGATTACTGAAAGCCTACATCAAATATATGCTGCTTGATTAAATGAGTGGCTCGCACACTGAAAGTGCACGTCTTTTGTTGGGTTCAAGTGGGTTCAAGGAAGGGCAGAACAATACTATACTATACATGTCTTAAAATGAATCTGTGTTTCACAGCCAAAAGAGCAGAAACTCAATTATTACCATATGAGGGCACAGAGGTCAGTGATGTGCCAACAGAGTGATGGACAGGCTGCCTTGCTCCTGATGAATTGCTGAAAAAGTGAGAGTAAAATGTTATGTTTATATTACAGTTAATGTGTCTCCCAAACAAGAGACAAACACATAGTGAAATACACACAGTTCAATTGTGCTAGAGGCCAGTGTGTGTGTGTGTGTGTGTGTGTGTGTGTGTGTGTGTGTGTGTGTGTGTGTGTGTGTGTGTGTACAGATTTACTGTACAACACATCTACTTTCAGCTGCTGGTTTTTGTAAACTGGGCCGAGATAAGACAAATAATGAGACAGCTAGAAGGCCATGCAGATGATACTGTGTGACTCATGTTGTCAGCTGGTTTAGGTCTTTACGACCCCGAAAACTTGAGAAGTATCATGAGTCTAGTTTTTCTGGGTTAAGAATTAATCCAAAATCCAAAGCTTGCTGCCTGGCCTCCTCTGAACTAATTTGAATATTTTCAGACAGTGTTTTTTTGTATTCCAGTACTTGCAGCTTCGACTCACATACAACTTATCTATAACAGGAAAACACAAAAAACACTGACGATTTCTCGCTGCTGTTTGGTTTAATTTCACATGTCCTTAGCAACAGGCTCTTTAGTAAAAAAAGCCCCCCTTATCCCACCAAGCCAGAAAAGGTCAAACCATGAACTCAACTTAGCAAACAACAGCGAGAATCCTTCTGGAGAGCATTACGCACATGGGGAGGAATGTGGAATGCTGCCTGCTGTTTGTTAAAAAACTTGTTAAACTTCAACAGCTTCCGAACAGAATCCAGCACAGAGAGTCACCTGATCAACTAACAAAACAGATACCCTGCAAAGTATTAATGGTCGTGCTGTCCAATCACAGTGCTGGCTTTCTTAAAACAGCAGGAAGCAATGGCCAGTTACTCCCACCTGATGAAGCAATGTCAGGGTGGATTAAGAGGCCGGGTGTTGAGCTCAGAGGAGGTCTGTTATGTGGCGATTGTGTCAGGCCTCTCGTCTACCCTGTGCCTCTATTATACAATCCACATATTGAAAATAACACCACTATTTCATATATTTAGTTAACATTAAAACTGCTTTCTTGCCTTACAGTATATCTCACTGAACTACACTTGAACACGTGTTAGTGAACAAATTGCAACACTGACATTAACATGGACATAGCTTTGTACAAAAGTAAGTAAAAGGCAAAAAAAGACAAGCAACAGTATTCCTCGTAAGTATTGAAAGCTCTGAATATACATTTTAAACAGTCTTATTGGTATGTGTTAGAACAACTGTACACGTCGAGTAAAATCTATATTTGAGTGAAATTGACTATTGTCATGTAATACAACATAGTGGTGTCTATTGTAGAAAACGTCATATCAGATGATACAAATTTAATTTTTTAATCATTTTTAACAATCATATTCCACATTGCTTTCTTAAGTAACTGACCTGTAGTATGTAGTCTCAGTCTTTGGAGCAGTTACCGGATCCCCACCTCTGGCTTCCTGAAAGCAGAGTGAACATTAAACACAGGTTGTTCCCTGCAGCCTACTGTATCTCTGAGCTCAGAGGAAATCTCCCAACAACTCAGACAAAGTAGTGGTGCTGACCACTCCCAAAGGAGCAAGAAATCCCCTGGGTCCTATCCTCCTCGGGCTAAAAACAACACCATTCCTGATCTGTCTGAGCTGCCAGGGATTTCAGTCAAATCACAACCTATGAAGCAAATTGAATCACAGAAGAATCAGGAACCAGCTCAAGAATCAAAAAAATTAAAAAAATAGGCAGGGTCACATCCAAGTTGCTTGGGGATTGCAAAGGGAAGTTCTTCACAACATGATTCCAAAAATATGATTGAAAGTACACTTTTGCAAAAGTAAATTTTTTTGGCAGCCAAATTTGCATTTGGGCGGGGGGCAATTTGCAGGCAGGCGATTAACATAGCAGATCAATCCAAGAGCAAGGCAGGCAGGCGATTCCAGGGCTGTCATCCAGGTCACAGGGGGCAAACAACAGACGTGGCTAGCACTAGCAAGCTAGCAAGCAGTGAAGGCCTCACTGAGACTCACAGCCTTCATTGAGAGTGGGGGAGTAAAGGTGAGGGTGGGTGAGAGTTCTGCTAGGTTGGGGGGAGGAGAGATGCTTTAGCAGAGAGAGACAGGAGGGGGGCTCAGTACCTCACCCCGGCCTCGATGCTGCTTCTTCTGGGAAAGTCTCCTCTCCAGGCCCTGGATCTCCAAGTCCAGCTCAGCCTCAAACCGACTCAGCTCAGAGACTAGACTGGCCTGAGCCCGAGCAATGATGGAGTTGGAATGGCAAAATTAAAACACTAATGCAGTGTACTAAAACAATGTTTGGAGCTAATGTGTCCCTTGTAAATGATTTCTAAGATGAAACCTCGATAGAGTGAATTCAGAAATTCAAATTCTGTGAAAGCAGCTCACCTCAATTGATGGGGACTTTGCGGTTTCAGGTTGTTTCTTCGGAGATACGTGAACCTAAAGACAGAAAAAGAAAGTGACAACATTAAACAGAAGTCTCACCACCTAGTAGTTTAATCCAGCCATGCTGCCACCATTTCCCTTCTGTTCAGGAATTAAGAGGGATTTGGGAACGACTGAACAGTCTGCCACACAAAGATTTTGACCAAATAGCAAATCTGATGGCAATATTACTGTTTCTATAGAAGGTTAAGAGACATCTCTTTTTATTTGGTCATTTCTAATGCAGTGGATGGAGCTTTTGATGACAGATAGAGAAGCAATTGAAAGTAGCCAATTATTAAATTAAACTAAAAAACGTTTTGAGTCAGGCTAGATTTCAAGATGCCAGCAGAGATGTAAGGAAACACCCATTTATTTATTTCACACTATAATAAACTTGATTTCACCACCTGGCCGATACCACTTTCACCCTCTCTTTACAAAGACTTAACACCGAGGGAGCAGCTGATTCTATCAAACATTACTTTAAAAGGCTGTGCTGGCGAGAACCAAGGACCCTTGTCTCCAATTTCTTTCTTTTTTTTGTAAAAAACTTGGCTGAATGTGCCCCTGTGAACGCCGAGGCCTTTCCCTCAGCTGGGAGTCATCCTCACTACAACCACAGACTGTAATGTCACTGTGAAGAGGCAACAACACCTGATATGGTCTGGGCACTGGTTTTCTAAATGCTGTCCAGGGGATAGAACGTAGGCCGCTGTCATAAAGAGGAAATGAAATAAGTCTCCATGCTGTGAGCCATTATACACCACAAGAGGTTAATGCCATAATTCGGATCACAAGACACCTCAGCTCCCGTGGGGGAGTGGACACAAAGAATCCTTTTCTTCACAAGTGCAGACACAAGGCACAATATGCACCAGATCTGGGACATTGTTGCAAGAGCCATTAAAAAAGAAGAGAGAAAAAACCTTGAGACAGCACTCTATAACTCACCAGGCTGTTTGAACACAGTGACACATACAATTGGCTGCACACTCAATTACAGCAGCTGGACAGTGGAGAATACACAAGACAATAAATAACAACCCCAAACTTAAATAAATATGAGTCAGAGTGTCACCAGCTAGTAAATCACAGACTGTCTGCACAATACCTGATAACTTCAACATAGATGAAGTCTTTTCTTGCCTGAAATGCAGAATGAATGAATGTTGGATCATCTGAGTAAGGGAAGAAGTGAGCAAATCTGGTGGCAAGCAGCTGGCAAACTGAAATGACCACACTCACAAGTTACCTCGCGTGAGAAGATGAAATGTGAGGATTATAAACTTAATCCTGAAAGAAAAGGTGCCCATCCTCAAACCTATTCTTGATCCTCCACACCAAGAAAAGAGTGCAAGACCACACACATACTTCCAGTGATTAGAGACAACAACAATGCTGGAGAAATCTAGAAGTTAAAGAATCATTGTTTCTGCTCGTGTGATATTACAGCCTATTTTTAAACCATGTGTGAGGTTGTTACCTGGCTGTGGATTTCTGAGGTGCTGCTCTTCCCAGGCTCAAAGTCGAATATGCTCCTCGGTTCAGGGGGCTGCTTTCCCGGCTGTGATACCTTATCTACATCCTCGCTCCTGAAACATAACACCCCGACACACACACCATGGACAGCTAAATCATGGCTTCATTGTAAGTGCGTGTAACAACAAATCCAAACTTGTCTGTCCCACACATTTTCCCTCCCCTGTTCTTGGCCTTTTTGATTGGTATTCACATAAGACGCCACCTGCAGTGCTTATCTGGTGTGAGGAATAGCTTCATATTGGTTTAAATAGCCTGCTAGTAATAAAAAATAAATTAAAAAAACATCAGTATACCGTTAAATCTCCTCTCTTGCAAAACATTTAAAACATTGTATCAGAAGGTGAATTTACACATGGATTTATGTAATTTCATGTCTCTTTCAAACATTTTTGATGCATGAAAAGGGAACTTTTGCTTATCACACTTAGCTGTCTGGTCTAATCTTTACGTATGTGATATTAGTTTATATGCGCTTTTAGTTAAAACCATATCTGTAAGTGTGCATATTATATCTAATCTTTAAGATGTAACTGTAAAAAGGAAGGTTATTTCAATCTTTTACCAGTCTTTGTGCCAAGATCTGCTAACTGGCTGCTGGCCATGACTACATATTTAGAGTACAGAGAGTGTTAACAATCTTCTCATCTGTCTCTTTGCAAGAAAGAAATTAAGCGTATTTCCTAAATGTTGTACTATTCCTTTAAGTCTGACTCCCGCCTTTGTGTCTTCCTGTGTCCAGTGACCCCGAAACTGTAATATCAAACCAGTGTAAACTCACCAGTCTGGTAGAGCTCCATGAGGCGTCAGTCTGAAGAGGTTCTTGTCGGCTTCATTACTTTCTTCTGTGTCGGCAGATAACTGGAGGCCTGCAGATCAGCAGATCAGTCTTAAGTAAAAAGGATTCTGTAACTGGACAGGATGACAATTTGGACTTTGGTGGATTCACTTACGTTCAGCTGACCACCGCTCCGAATCCTCCAGATCTGAATCTGGTAAATGACAACAGAGAGACTTTTTTTAGACTAACAACAACATTAGTTTATATAGAAAAATCAACCAAAATATAATGTTTATCTATTTCCCATGCTCTTATACTCCTATACTACAATATGGCTGGATTTGTCTTATAGTGAGACATTCTTGTGAATATTTTGAAACCTTTACTTAAGTCAAATGAAAAATGTCACAGTGTAACAGTTCTCTGAGAAGTAAATCAAACATTACAACTCTTCCCCCTCACATCCTCATTCTGGACTTAATTACAGTCTTAAAACATCACGTCGACTACAATAACACTCATAGATTTCAACTCATCGTGCGGCTATGCTTTGTTGCCTGTTATGTGCATAACGTTGACTTTTATTACAGATCGTATATGATGTGGCATGAAAGGTGCCATCAAATAAAAATGTATCATTATTATTACTATTATTATTGTTAATAATAGTAAACTAATATTATTATCAAATGGATAAATCCTTGATTTGCTCTACCAAAGCTCATCTGAAGCACATCTGTGAGTTATATGCTAACTTTGTAGCAGTACTCCTCGGTGCTTTGAAATCCAATATTGTTTTAAGAACACAAATCACTTGCAGACAGCTGAAAATATTACTCTAAAACGAACCTGATCCAAAGCAATCCACTAAAACCACCTCAGTGCAACGATGTTGACGTTAAACACACAAATAATACGGAATGTGCTTCTATTGAGCAACACGTAACACATGAACAGCTAGATTTAGGAGGGGCTGAGAGGCTGAGAGTTAATAAGCAGAGATGACATAATACTTTCGGGCTCTTTCATCATGTCTTATTTTGCCCCTGCAATAATCTGTTTGCTGGATCACCTCTCCACTGTCAGAGAGGAATTCACTCTGGTATTGTGTTTGTGAGAGGAGGAGGAGGAGGAGGAGGAGCGTCCTTACCCTCTGGCTTCTTGTGAATCTGTCTGAACATGCTCTTGTACCAGTCTCTGGGCTTGTTCACACTCTGGTATAAGAAAAGAGGTGAGGGTGCAGAGGTTAAACAAATCTGGTGAATCAGACTCAGACAAATACCATTGGATTTAGCAGGAACTCAAAATGTTGATATAAATTAATACAATTTAATGCTAGTTTATCAAACAGTACATTCCGTGTCTTTGTCTTACTGATCTGGAGGCAATGGGCATCCCAGTTTCATCCACGGGACCGATTCCTGAGAACTTGATGAGCCTCTCCTCCCTGGTGGGAGTCCAGCTGCGTGGTAAAGTGGCAGCGTTCTGGACACCGTTGGACAGTCCACCTGGGTCACAATCACAACAATGTGATTTCAGATGTTGTGGTGAAGTATACAGCCATTGAACTGGTACTAAACCCTCCCACATCACATGGAACCAGTCCAAAGTACAGTGTACCACTTTACACATCATTTCAGCTGCATTCATCTTTCACTCCTCGACTGCTTCAAATTCAGCTTCCTTCAGTGGTTGCTCGTCAACTAATATTTCAACTGCATTCATGTTCTCTTTGAACAACATTTGTAACTCCTTTCAAGGCTTCCACTTGCACATTTTAACTGATACTACAATTTCTAAGGCGTTACCCTTAAATTAACACATTTTTATTTGATTCAGCCCTGGCACAGATTTGAATTTTGACTTCTACTTCATCTACAACTTTAAAATAGCTAAACAGGTTAATTTCAGCTGTGAGCACACATTTTTATCAGTTAATTTAGACTGACATATATGTTTACTTCCTAAAAACTTAAGATGTTTAGCAAGACACTTGTGTTATGCACAGATAAAAATAATAATGATAAAAAAAATAATAATAATAATAATAATAATAACCATACCATGCAACTGTGAAGGGCCATAGTAAGATCCAAAGCTGAGAGTTGTTGGTCCACTTTCATTCACGTCTGACAACTTTAGAAGGACAGAATTATATCTGTATATTAGTAATGGTGTCATGTAACTGACCAGTGCAACAGTGGTTTCAAAACAAGGCTGAACGTACAGTCTGTAATGCATCGTTTTTCCACAGGGAGGAGCTCTTGTTTACTGAATTCCATGCGCTCAACCTTGGTATTGTTATTAACACAGCCTCCAGGAAATGACTGTGCATACCTTGTACTCTCCAAGTGGCAATCCTGCAGAGCGAGAAGGGCTCAGAGGAGGCAGAGGGAGTCCAGGGGAGATGACCACCTCATGGGTCAGCTCTGGTGACGTTAGGATTTGCTGACCTGATGAAACTCCAGGCTCCCCGGAGAAGATAACCCGGGAGCCATTTGGATCGCCAACCACTTCCACACATTGCTAAACATTAAGGAAATGATAAATGTTGATGAACAGACACAATGTGTGAACTTTGCTCCTCTCATGTGCTCTCCTTGTTGGCCCTGGGTAAACACTGCTCTCTACGGGAAGTCATGTGAACTTATTAGCGGCCCTCCAGAGAATAACTGGCCTCAGTGGGGGAGCCTCTGATGAAAAGGCCCCTAATTTATTTAAAGCAGGACCAGTGGGAAGTGGTGTTCCACCCACTTCATCATCTCTCTTGCCACAATTTCAGAAAGGCCTCATTCAAAGTGCAGAGTGGGGCACTGAAACAGGAGAGGACCATTATGAGCCCATTAACTCCCTATTCACCAGGCCTCCCTATTCTCCAGCCAAGGGGTGGAGCCGGGGTTGGGAAGGGGCCGTTGATGTCAACTTCAAAGTTCAGCAGAGCTAGCGGTGGTCTTGTGGTCTCCATAGTGATCTTTTTACATCCCTCGTCCGTGATGGCTAGTCCAGCACTTCTATTGGAACGCTGTGTATTTGAATCAGGTGCTTTGGTTCTCCCTGTGTGGATGCTCGGGGTCATGGGACCCATTAGCCATGTGCTATCTGCACCAAAAGCATGATGTGGTGAAACTCGTCTGTCTCCTGGATTTTGTGGGTTTAATGTACTTATTCAAGACAATGTTATTTATTAAAATGCAAAAGTCACCACTTTGCATAATTAAAAAAAATGGCTTTACCTGCGACTGCATGTGATCTGTTATGGTCCTTGTGTGACAGATGTGAAATTCTTGTGTCCAGCATCAAAAATGCCTGCAAAGACATGCAAAATGTAAACCATTATATAATAGTACACTTATATATTCTAAAGGTGTTGCACTATTTGTATCAAAACAATAAGCTATGTTTAAAAAAAAAAAAAAAAAAAAAAAAAAAAAAAAAAAAAAAAGGGAGATTGAATAGCACCTTCAGATCAAGATGATGTTTTTGTGCCTGAACTCATCGCTCGAGCAAACTTTTCAGATGTCCAATATAATTGGCTGCTTTTATCAAATGTGCAGTTGGGTATAAAATAACTTTCTCTTCATGTATGTTGTATTGTCAGTTTAATGGTTGCTCTACCGTGAGAATTCTTTTGGGAAATATTGGAAATGTTATATTGGTTACCCACATAATTATAAACATAATTACAGATGTTCAAAAACAATAGTGTTGCTTTATCAAGATTGAAACACTATAAAACAGCTTGAGTTACATTCTCACAGCTGTCCCCAAATTGCTATCCAAATGTTGCGAAATCTTCAATGTTGCAGGGAAATGCATGACATCACATTTTTCCAACAGAGCCTTCAAAGCAGGATAGAGCTTCAAAGCAGTAATTGGAGTCAGACAGAAATACAGAAATTGTTCATGTAAAACATCCTAAACCGCTCAGTTAAATTCCTCAAAGAACAATCTGAATGAGGATATAGGTTTTCAGAGAGAGTTAAAGAGAACTGTAACTGTTTTTCATTGCAGATTTTATCCAATCAATATCTGTGAAAATGATCCAAACATCTGAAGATTGTATCCCTTCAATTTGTGTTCTGAATCTTTCAGCCGGCTCTTTTTTAACCCTTTGAGTCATTAGTTGTGTCATAAATCACATGGTTCATCCAGGCAGACTTGACAACTGTTCCATTAGCCACGCCCACTATTCCAAAGAGGGAAAGTTAGCGTCACACACATTTTTTTACTAAGGAAAAACCCACTGAAAAACGAATGTGACTCACAGGCCTGCTTCACTCTTCCCAGTCATACAATGCCGTAATAATCTGGATTTGAGGGGCTGGCTGATGGAGAAGGTTGGCTACTGAAAGTGGAAACCAGCTTCCAATCAATTGCACCTCAGAAAAACTGATTAGGCCCTGCTGTTTCAACATCAAAGGCATTGGGGAAATGAGAGGAAAGCCATTTCCACTCCTGTATGCGGCAGGCACCTCTCATCTACAGTGGCTAAATGGCCCATAATAACATTGTCGGCATAGAAACCACAGCCCTGCATACCCTCTGCAGAAACAAGGTTGTTTGGTGATTCTAAGTCTTTGTGGACTTGGACTGTGGTCAAAACTTATCTTGTCTTGTCTTATCTTGGGGGAAAACAACACAGATTGTAAACAAACACTGGGGTTAATATAAGGCTATTTTCCCCTGTTCTGATAAATAAAGATGCAAACTATAGCTGTGTAGCTTGGAAAGAAAGTAATGACCGAGTGTGGGCCAGACTACTACTGGCTGAGAGCTGCCCAACACAATTTGCACAAATTACTTTTCCATGTGGCATTTGCAGTTGAGCATTAGAGTCTATAATCCTTGTGGTCAATTCCAAGAAAACTTTACGCACACATGGTTAGGACATAGCACAGAGCGCATACACTGATAGAATCAATGCTCCAGTTTCCAGACAATGATGTCACTCTATCTGAGTCATCATCTCCCAATAAACTGCCTTACATAATGGGAAAAAATTGCAACCGGAGGATTGTGTCTACAACAATACCATTACCGCACAGGCATGACAGATGACTTCTCATTGGCCAAAGCAATCTCAGCCAGGCGATTATCCGTCTACCCACAGGCAACACTGCAAACAAGCTACATTTACAAGAATTGGCTTAAGTAATCTCATTTACAATGTGTTCGACATGCTGGTTCTTATTTACACCAGATCTCGTCACAGCAGGCTGCCATGCACCTTAAAGGCCCCATCCCACTGACAAACTAGATGAGTAATTCATTGGCATTTTTTAATCAGTACTGTTTCCACACATTTCTTTAATACAGAAATCCTGAAGAGCAAAGTAGCTCCTTTTTCAAGACAGCTGCCTTTTTCCATGCATTTCATAATTGTTGCTGTTACTTGAAAATTAAAAATATATTCATAAAATGCAGAATTGAATTACATGCACTGCCATAACGTTGGGGGACTCACACGAGGCCGGTTAAGAATAAAAAAGGTAAAAAAGAAAGTAGCAGAGACAGAATTCTCTCACCTCCAAAAGCAAGGGATCCTAAATTCCCCTTAGTTCAACACAATAGCATCTCTTTGGCAGATTTGTTGTTCTTATAAAATATTAATTTGCCTAAATATTATTTGTATTATGTGCTACTTTTGGTTTTTCCTAGACTACTAAAAAGTAGAGGCCCAACAGACTGAGAAGCCCAGCTTCATCGACGTCACGTCCTGATGAGTAAGCTCATGTCATAACAATGTCTCTGTGTTTCATTTCTCTGTGGAGTTGAATCAAACAGGGAAATCCTCCAACAGTGCATGTGTCCCCCATCCAGAGCACCAAACACAATCCTACCTAATAAGGAAAAATCCGTGTCGATATCTAGCAAATCCCTGTCCCTTAAGACTGGCTCTCCCTGGGTTTGCTCTGAACACCCAATGCATTCTTACATAATTACTGAGACTCAACAGCGGAGGCAGCTACAAGCTTTCACATGGCTACAGTTTTTCAAACTGGTGGTATGTGACTGTGTTGATGGCATCGTTCTGAGATGTGTAAACTTTATGGCAGGTATTAGTTGAACCCCTGCTAAGTGAGAGGTCCATTATCACCACAGGATCCGTTCTGGGATGGAAGGAAAAACTGAGCCATGTGCTTCTCGGCCGAGAAGGAGATGATGGTCCACATTTTATATTTCCAGCTTACTGCAGAGTATCTTTTGTTGGATTCTGCTTTACATTTAGTCCGATACAGGGATACTAAGGACATATAAAATGAAAATCAGGGGATTTTAGTCTGAAAATCTCTGCCTCTGTCCCCCAGGAAACTCCTCCGGTCTTGAAGACGCACTGTGCCAGATGACTCTAGAACTGATCTACAACACAGAAGTCTAACAACTTCACAACATAGTCAAATCAGCCATTTGTGTTGCAATATATACAAAATAAACAGAAAATAAAAAGTTACATGAGTGAGATTTTGTTTTTCCTTCTTCTTTTACCCATAAGGATCGGATGAGGAACCAGACTATTATGTGAAGTTGCTGAGCCAGAGCAGACCTACTCAGCAGCTACAAGGTCAGTGAACTTCACCACACCCCTGATTCCCGTGAATCACGATGCGAGGTTTCCACAGCTGGGAAAAGCAACACAACATTAATGCAATGGTGCAGAAAATAAATTGGCAAATTCTAAGAATTTGTGAAAGAAAAAAAAAAACATTCACTCTACAGTTATCATTCAGTGTCACAGCAACGGATGACAAGTATTCCTCAACAATCATTAGTCATCAAAAGTCTGTCTTCTAATGTTCTCTTTCTTCCATAGAAGGATGCAACTGGGTCTTTTTGAGAAGATACTGACGACGACCTCCTCCTCAACACACAGAGCTTCTGCCGTTGTTCTCACTAAGAACAAGGCTGTCAAGGTGACCACACCTAATGAATAACTGTCACAACGTTGACCTGTGAACTTCTGCAATCTGTTGGCGCGCCATCAGGAAAGTAATGATTTGTGGTCAGAGGGCAAATCACGTTCTCCATAAATCTTCAGTGAAGGTGGAGAATGTGTCAGTAATGAGCAGGGACAATGACTGAAAGTCTTGGGACTTAAATAAAACAAATAAAACTGTCACTCCTCAACCGATGTCCATTCAGAAGCACTAGTGTTGTACTCTGCTTCTGTGAGCAGGGTAGTGAGGAGAAATGCAGAGTTAATCATTGACTCCATAAGGTGGGAACTGCTGCACATGAACGCTCTAAGTACTACTCACATACATGAAGGACACCGGCCAAAATATGAGCTCAATATTTGCTGAAGGTGGTCATTTTGTTTGGGTAAGCTCTGACCGGCATTAAAAAGGACCTTAAACACTCTGGTCGTACAATATTCAAGTGTTATTTCCTTGACATTTAGTGACCACAGAACGACAAACAGAAGAGTAGAGTCTGATCACATACACAATGTCACTGCAGCGCAACAAGTTGCATCACAAGGTCGTAAAACCAGAAGAAATCCTGCCTTAAAAAGAGGTGAGAAGGTAATCACAAGCACATTTGCAGAATAAATAAGGTGGGCATTTACTTCTAAACAAATGAAATGAGTCACTCTGCAGTTATGTTGGAGAGATGTTAAAGGTCCTCTGAGGTTGATCACGCAAATGCACTTCTGCAACGTAGCAGATGTGCGGCCCTTACAAGGTCCTGGAGCCGCAAGTTTATGATATGTAGTTATTGGGGGATACAGACATTTATCAGTAGGGAAGTATTTCACATCCTTGTATGGTGCTCCTCCAGTCAGAGCAACAGGAGGAGTCAGTATGTGTGCTTCTTGTCAATGGAGAGGCGATGTGTTCCCAGGAGGAGCTGCGAAGCAATAAATAAAACCCTCTCTCCCAGAAGCTGAGCTGAAGTTTATCAGATTTGTCCTTACAACAAACACACTTTGTGTCATTGAAGATAAGTCCATATTTGGTTGGATTTTGTTCAAGTGAAACCGTAATACAATGTGTCAGACAAAGCATGAGAAAATGCACACTCAAATCACGGTAAGTACTGAAAAATCTCACAAATCCTCATGCCTGTCATTTTGCATCTTTTAAGCTGAGTGGATATGAGGACTGGCAGCTAGACCCTCAGTAATATCACAAAGGGAATCAGAGCCGGCTGTGCAAATCACCCTGACAGGGGAGCCACCAGTGATGATGACTGGATGGTCCTGGTTTCAGGCCATTAGGCTTCAAATCTGCAGCAGGATGGGAAAGCAAATTATTTCCTGCAAAGCAATGAGGGATGACATGTTGGGAAACACTGCCCACGGTGCCTTTTCTCTCCCTCTGTGCTCCGGCTGTAACTCACAGCTGCTTTTGCCTCCACTTGCCAACAAGCTCAGTCAGTTAACTCCCACAGGTTTCAACATCAAAACTACACACATCACATGGGTCAACTTGTTTTCAGGTGCAGGTCTGCAGCACTAATCCTGTGGAGCAGCCCTGAGCAGTCAGACAGGTTACTCAACCTTCAAAAGACACAAGGTTCTACAGTCTCAATGTTTAAGATCCCTCCCTGTGATTTCAATACGTGCTTCCATGGGAAAGAGTGTACTCACCTTAAAAGTGGCACCAACAAGTGAACTCACAGCTCTTACTGTCCGACCGTGAACCACGCTGCAGACCCTCCCTGCTTGTTCTCTCTCTCACTAATGAGACTAACCAGGACACACAATCTCTCTCTCTCTCTCTCTCTCTCTCTCTCTCTCTCTCTCTCTCTCTCTCCCAGCCTTTGCTCTGCCTGGCTCCGCGGAGGACTTCCCGGTTGACAGGCATCGCCATAGCAACCCACTTCGGCCCCTGTTCAAAAGCCACCCTCTGCTCTTGGCTTGTCAGTTCGGGGGTCACCTCCTTCAGTGGAGCAGCCCTATTGTTGTGATGAGGTGATATTTCCCAGCGCAGGGTTAACCAAAGGGGAAAGAAAATAGTTCATCACCTCCATCGCCCAGTGACTCCGCGACACCCCCTCTTAACTTTGTCTCTCCCATTCCTCCCTCTGCTATTGTGTGTGTGTGTTTTATGTGTGTGTGAGTGCAAAGGCCAGATCTCTGGCATGAAGGGATAATAGGAGCTCTTGTTCCAGGAGCTCTGGAAGTGTATCAGTCATTACTCTGCACGCCATAGAGTCCAGCACTGACAATCCTGTTGACTTTTCTCCCATGATCTCTCTCTCTCTCTCTCTCTCTCTCTCTCTCTCTCTCTCTCTCTCTCTCTCTCTCTCTCTCTCTCTCACACACACACACACACACACACACACACACACACACACACACACACACACACACACACACACACATTACAACATATACAGTTGGATGGATGTCAAGGTTGACCAGAGACTAAAAGATGTTTAAATTAGGTGATGCAGTATCTGCACAGAGACGTCGTTTAGCATTGAAATTCCAGCAGGATGGTTGTTCAAGAGCAACAGTTGTTTTAACTGTTGCTCTTGCACACAATAATTGCCCAAATAAGACCAGGAATTCCAGTTTGCCTGCAGTTCCTGCCAATGAACATTAACAGTGCAAAACCTGAAACCTAAAGTGCTGACAGGCTTGCTTTGGCGCTGAGTCTGCAGCAGGTAGACTGAGTTACAAGGTGAGAGATCCAGTCACCTGCTAACAAACACAATCAGCTTTCTTGCTCAAATGCACTTTGGGTTATAGCAATAAACTAAACAGGACAAGGATTATGTCTCTCTGTGTGTATGACAGTTCCAACTTGAAATTGAAGGACCCAGTTCTTTTTTAATAATTCAGTGGTCTGGCCTGGTAGAACGAAACTCAGGGCAGATATCCATTTACAGAGCATGTCCTAAGAACAGGGTTGTTTTTGCTTGAGCTGTTGAACCTGAGGGGCGAGCTGGGCAATGTAGGCTTCAGGTGGAGCCTCCCCTCGTAATCTGTGTCGCGCCGGAGCAGATTCTCACCCCGCTGTGATCCCATCTGACACCCTGTCAATCTGCAGCTAAATGAGGTAATCACGCAAGAGGCGATTGCAGCCTTGGCCTGGGACCTGACACCTCTCCCCACACTGGATGGTTGTTCACTTTGTCTCCGTCTCTCTTCTAAACAAACAAGGTTTCACCAATGCCAGCTCCCAGATTACCATTGTCAGAACAGGAGGGCAGAGGCAAGATGTTTCACCTTCGTCCATCTGAGATGCATGGCTTCCAGCAGACCGTTACTGTGCTGTAAAGACCAACCATTGTCTTTTCACACTGAGTGGTATGTGCCAGTATGTTACTACAGAAGCTCGTTAGAAAAGCCTGACAGCCAAAGATTCCAGCGAGTGAATAAACCGTGACATAAATCTGTTACATAATCAGAAACTATCACTCTACTCTGAATAAACAAGAGACAGCAAGTCTGTAAGAGAGTTATCATCCAATGAAGATAAAACTGGAGTGAAAGAGGCGAGTCTCCAGGTAAACAAGCATCAACATAACAATGCAGGACAGATAAGGAGGTCTGGACATCATTCAGTTTTCTTCATACCACAGGTTGTGCTCTGACGTAGCACGTGCTGAATGTCTCTAGGAACATGTTTTATTTGAGCGGTAAACTAAATTATTTTGAGCCGTGCATGTGCCAGGACTCTGGGTCACACTGCTGGCTGCTGAAGACAAACAATCTCTCCGGTATAGTCGGAAATCTTTTTTTTGAGAAGTTTGGTGAATAAAAGAATCATTGAGTACATTTCTAACAGGGAAATATTCACATACTAAAATGTTTCCGACCAAAACAACAACTAAAATCACTACAGGAGGCAGCTTTTGGACCGAGGTCTGATGATCTTCTAAACCACAGACAGTAAAAGATTGACATCTGCTGTAGTAAAGTCCTTCTCATATCCGCCCTTTTCAATAGAAATGCTCCACTGCTCAACAAAATAACCCTGTCACAACATTTACAGAGCAAAGGTAAACAAGCCTATCTTGTTTGTCTCAGTGGTTTCCATCGATAAAGGAAAACACAATGATGCTCGTCTCTGAGTCAGAGGGAGCTTCCTTTCCAATGAAAATGTAAACACCACACCTAAACTACCAAGTCAATCACATGATAGAACAAAAAATACTCCTCTCTTGAATTGTGAATATTCCCTCCCATAACATACTAACCCTTGAGAAGTGGCAGCACAAGTTATACAGTACTTACAGGCGAGTGCAGGCTGAGCAGTGAGGTCTCCTCAGTGCAGTGTGAGAGAGGAAGTGAATGAAAAAGAAGGAGGGAATCACTGCTGCTCTACTCTCGCTCTCCCTCCCTGTTTTCTCCTCTCTTTCTCAGGCCAACAGGGTGTCTTTTATCTTTGGTGAATGATTCAGCGTGGGCCTGAATGTTTGACTGAGCGTCCGTGGGCGTGCGTATGTGTGTGTCTGTGTGTGAGCATGCACTTTAAAGCTCATCAGGGAGAAGGCACTCAGTAATAGTTTCCATCCACAGCTGGAAATAATAGAGATTCCCAAACAGGCACAGGCGCAGTGGCACCGCCCTCCAGTGTTTTACATGCAAGGGAAGAGGAGGCGATTTCCATCGCCATCTCAATAAATAGGCCTGAGTGACACACATATTATAATAGCATGGTCTATTCACAGATCAGACACAAAAGACAGTTTCAGGTGTTTTCTGTGAGATCCAGGTGGTTCTATTGCCCACCTGACACTTTGCAAGATCCATCTTTGCATTCAAGAAAGAGTATTTCTAAGGGGATTTCTAAGCACAGATGCAGACACACATATGTGAAGGCACACACACACACACAAACAGCTGAGGGCCACAGAAAAGTCTCAGTGTTTCCATGTTCTGTTCCAGCAGCAGACCTACTCGCCCAGTAAGAGGAAAGCCTTGCAGCAAAGCCAAGAGAAGTAGCGCTACCGCTTTCCTTATAAAGTCCATAGTGTCATCAGAAGATCAGTTGTATATTCTGTGACTAGAGTGTAAAGCGTCTGTTAAGCTCCTGAGAGGTTTATCTTTCTGTTCCCACTCCCATATTTCCTTGTCTTGAGATATTGGTATGCAGACGCCTGCTGGATTCCTGAGAAGCAGAAGTCTCAGTTCTGCCATCCAAGATAAATATTTAACAGGTTGACTGCAAGATCAGCAACCAAAGGTCACACTCTATTTCTCTGGAGTCCATCTCCACGTTGGACCTAGGACATGGAGACATGACCACGTCACACTCCACAGTGTCACCGTGAATTACTTTCAGGGGAATCACTGTCTAAACAAAAAAAAAAGCTGTAGATAGATTTGGAAAGAAACAATTAGCAGTGGCAATTTGTATTCCATCCCTGGTTTGATAATGTATCTAATTTTAGTGAAAGGATCCTTCGTTGTTATGTCAACATTAGAATCCATACCCTGTTTTCAAAAACCAGTGAACAAGATGAACTTTGCCAAAAATATCGTCTTTGTTTTGAAGTGGACATTCACATAATAAGCAGAACCACACTGCCTCCTAGTGGGCCTGAAATGAACTGTGTGGAGTTTATATTTTACCATGAATACAGACAGATGTCGCCAAAGTCAAAGAAATGCCATCCAGCTGTAGAAATAGTGTCAAAGCACAAAATATCATCAAAATCACACTCAAAATGTGATTTCATCCCAAATTTAAACTGGAAAATCTAAAATGGCACTTAATCCACGTTTATCATAGAGAGTGGAATAAGAACAATGCATAATTTCATGGTATTGAAATGAATAATGAATGCATCGAAGATCTACCGCCAACACATTAGCAAAGTAATGTAATTTAAAGAAATGCTTCCGTTTGTATAGAAATGTGACTTCCTCTCCTTCTTCTCATACTTTTTTTTCCAATCATGTAGATTATATCTGCAAAACAATATGTCACACATGCATCCGGGACTGAAACTTGTTTACGTCTCATGAACCTAGAAGTTGGCTGCGCACGTGTTAACAATATGCATTACTGGAATGCATACCTTTTACAATCAAACCGTGAAGGTCACGTTGAATAGAAGACAAACCCTGTGTTTGCATTAGAGATAATATTTTAACCCCATTGGTGAGATTGCATCTGCAAAAGAATCTGTATGTCAAACAGGCGAGATCCAACACTTTAACCTAAACTATCATCTTAAAAGGATTAAAGAGTACATCAATAATCTATTTGACATAGATTGCACAATAACCGAGGAGTCTTGTGCCAATTAGACCACATCATAACATAATTATCGGGACTGCAGATGGAAATTAGTTTACAATATTGCGTAAATCATAAATTATCGCTTCTCATTCTGAGATTAATGTTTTAAATGGGCAGTGATGCCATGAGCTGTACAGAAATATTCCCCCCGATGGAGTCAGTCTAGACACTGGTGGTAGTGAAGGGGTGAAAAGCAATGCTGAAGATCTGGATGTGATGTGAAGTGGAACTTCTGATGAGCTCAGAACCACCAACTGGGAAGACTGGTTGAGTTAAGACCCAAGGAGAATGTGGTGGAGGAGGATTGTGTCGATCTGAGACTGAAATAATAACTACCAACAAAAAAGAAAAGCACAGTTTCCAAATTTGACAGCAAGCACATGATTATTGTGGCAAAAAATCAGGTGTAACTGAAGAGTGTATCCCTCAATCAGCTGATTGAGAAGCAAAATACATGTGAAGAATATGGTCTTTCTGATTGAACTTTTGCTCCGTTTCATTAGTTAACTACACATTTAGTGCTGATGGTGCTGATTTCTTGAACCATCTGTCATTTTGGAAAGCAGGCTGCAGGGGAAGGACCCACACCCTGATTCCACTTGAGGAGGTAACAGAAATAATTCAATCATTTGTTGAACATGGCTTACAGATTTCAAGTCCAAAAGGGCGGGCAGGAAACACAAATAGAAAGTCCCACACGAAATGAAGACAAAGCATAAAGGAGCCGTCTGGTATGTGAAGAGACAGAAAAAATTAAGGGAGCGCCAACAGGTGAGTAGGAGGTCAGGTGACTGGCAAAGAAAACACAAAACATGAACGGAAGACAACAAAAAACAGTATCAGCTGCATTTCATCCTCAAGGTCGAATTCAAACACATGACCTGTAATCTCTTTTATTTCTATCGGCTTATAACGATTTTATGGGTGTATCAAGTAATAATGAAACTTGACAGCTAGTTGCACTTTCACATTTAGGAACCTATTGAAGATATGCTTCATACTTTATAAAAATAATAATGATTCTAATTGTAAACAGTGGATTACTAAGTGTGGAGACGTTTTTTGTATTGCTTAACTCGTATTGTAATCTTTGTTAAGGCTCCTGTTGCAACCTGAGCAATAATTAGTGACTGTAGTTTCAACAGTGGTCTATCTGTAATGTGCACATGTGTTTTGTCATGTGCTAGTTTTGTGTTCATCTTTAAAATTACAAATCATTCTTTGCAACATGAATAATGTGCCTTTATCTGACAACATGCTCTTACTTTGAGGTTGACAGTTAATTCTTGACAAAACAATCTGTACTCAAGGTCAACTTGTTTTATCAAAGTTTCTCTTTAATGAAAATCTCATTGAATAACAGTTAACAGTTATATCAATTTAAAGCTCATAGACACAGAACATTTAGGAATTTGTATCGCACACACACATTGTATGAAACATATCATAACAAGTTTGAAAATAAGAATAGAAAAGACAATTTTGGGATAGATATAATACGTTTTATTGATAGAGTCATATTTTGACAATCAAATAATATAAATAGTATTATTTTTCTTTTTATAAAAATATAATTCAATATTTACAACATCAACAAGGCAAAACACCTTGTGCTGTGACTATACATTACATTACACTTGCTTGTACTGAATTGAGTGCAAATCATTATGTGTCATTCATTGTCTTCGCCAAAAGGTCACATGCTTGCCTTTTTCATATTTAACAATCACAATAAGTGCAGTAAAGTTTCCCACATTCTTTCACATGACGAGCTCATATATTCACCTCAACATCTCAGTACATCTCTCTTTACACACATGCTGTACAACATTTGCGAATGACGGACGATGGAGTTGAATGACATGTGCCTTCGATCGGTGCAGCTACCGGGCAACATGACGTTGCTGCTCAGAGAGTTTTCTTTGCCACAGTCACTCAGCAGCTTTCCCGCCTGCTGTCTTGGCGCTTAGTGCACAAAGACACACCTCAAATACCGTCCACTGAGGGAGCGCTGATCTTGTATCGGCACAGCGGGCAGGTGCCAAATTGTCGCCAGACTTTTGAGGCGCACAGGTTACATAAACACTGGTGGCCGCAAGGCAAAGTGACTCTGGCCTGTTTTTCCATGCACACCACACAGTCCATTACGCTGCCTCTACCTGCAATCAAACCAAAGGAATCACAATTACAAGACTGACATCAGGGATAGGTTCTGTCTGGTTAAAAATGTGCAAAACACTGACATCTGGGAGCATTTGGTTGAAAGGAATCTTTCTTACCTGCTGGGAATTTCATGTCAACAAAGGAGATGCATTCATCACTGTTTCCATGGAGGCTTGAGACAGGAATCAAACTGTTGTGTTTGTCAGCATCAAGTGAGGTCAGGTATTCAGGTGCAGGACAGGACCGCCTGGTCTGAAACAGCTCCCTTTTCTCTGAGCCTGCAGCAAAGAGTAATAATGTCATATTTTAATAACAATTAAACATTAACTTGGCCTTGTCAGCACATGTTGAAGAAATAAGAACAAGAAAAAACGGCGGCAAAGCAAACAATCCACCATTGTTATATAATAGTAAACATACCCAGGAGGGAAATGGCGCTTGTCTGTCCGTAGATGTCTATCATGGCCCATAGCGGCTGGCTGAGATCCACTCCTGTCAGTAGCTTGTGCTGCTTGATGTTGGGGCTTGTGACGAATACGCAGCCTCTACCGGAGAGCCAGAACTCCAGCTCTGAACCTGCTTGGCAGTGGGATGCATGCAGTGGGGCCGCACAGTGCCCTTGGACGTTAGTGAGGTTGGGGATGGCCATGACGGGCAGCGGCAGAGATCTGTCCGAGGGCGGCACGTTGGTGAAGCCCACACGCAGAGCTCCTTCCCATTTGAACGAATCTTTCTCAACCCTCAGACGAATCCTCTCCTGGATCTTTACCGGGCGGCTGCTGAACACCAGGCCGTTCTTGAACGAGGTCCCCGTCCTCTCTGCCAGTCGACACCCGTGGCTCAGGCTGACCTTGGCTCCCACAGCCAGAGGGTGGAAGGTCAAAGGACCGAGGCAGGACCGGCCACATTTGTGTGACGTCTCTGACCCAACAACTGCAAAGGAGCAAAACCACGGTTATTAATCTTGATGTGCGACCCAGGTTAGCTTATTATTGTTTGGTTATTTCCAATCATGTAGATTACATCTGCGCTGTAATCACAGCTATGTGTGTGACAACAAGATGGGGAATGTTGCAGTTTCTACCTGAATGCAGTGCAGTAAACAATAAACAACTACGCTAATTCTGGATTGTAAGAAGTGAACAACAGCATGGCGGCTTTTCCTCTTAAGTGACATTATTTGATAAAACAATTTCATAATAAAAAAGAATGTCTTAACACCATGACACTGTATCTGTATCCTTGAGATAACATTCTGATCACAATGCCAATATATTCTAACAGGATGTTAGTTAATCATTCACGTTGGTTCAGTGATAAAGTTTATTCTGAATGAGAGTATCAGACTATCAAATTGAAAAAAAAGTCATTGTGAAAGTAACACACAGACATGCTTTCACTGTATCCATTTCAATCATAATTCAGTTTCGATTTGACAAAGGAGGAGTATATGATTAACGCATAGAAGCAACTAGTTAAACACTGTAGTAAAGCCTTTCATTCACTGCTGAGCATTTCCAGTAAATCATGTAGTTTCTAGTCATCCCTATTATCATCTCGATTATTTCACACTTTACAGCACAGGATATTGATCCTTGAATGCACGTGTGGCTTTTTCAAGTCTTCTTCCTCGTTTTCTAATCATCTGTTTTACAGCCTTTATCAACGTGCTCCTGTTTAGGATCCCACCTCATTCCATTTTTAACAATAACAATCACTTGACTGGATGAGTTGTGACTTTCAGTAGCCTTTTGAAAAAAATTGGAAAATAGGGATGTTTTCATGATGTACATATACGTAAAAAACAAACCTGAACCGTAGAACAATTTTTATCCTAAAGTAATACACTTTTGTCATAAAAAAAAGTAATACGAGCTATAAAGAATCATTTTCACCAACATTTGTGTCACTAATATGAAAAATTGTGAATGACTTACTATGTACTTATTTTTAGTATTAGTATCTTAGTATTATAATATAAAACTGGCTTTATATTCATTTTGACTTCTAAAATGCAACTTAACAAAGTATGTTTATAACAGAGGATTGTTTTGACATTGAAAGCAGTATTTTACATTGCATATTAAGTCACTGTAAAAAACAAGAATAAATATCTCACCAGAGGTCCCGTTGTCACTCTCGTTCACCATCTTGACAGGACTTTGCTTTGCGTCTTAGAAGATGTGCTCTCGTCTGTATCTTCGTGTAATTGTCATGAAGCTTGAGTGTTGGCTGCCTTTTAAAACGCAGCATGCAAGTCTTCAAAACACAAACATCCCCGCATCACATGGAAAGTTAAGAAGGAGGAGTCAGGGAGGAACCACAGTTTGGAAATGTACCTGCTAATGATAGCAGGATGAGGGCATGCAGGACATAAACAAGTTAGGGATTGTTGTGTCTGATTAAATCAGTTTCCTTTAGAGCAGAAATACAAACAACATCGACAACAAGATGTCCTCAACTCGTCGCTCCCATGTAAAGAAGATGTTTATCTACAATAAGAAATGCACAACTTTTTCTTAATGCGACGTTGCCTACATTTTATTTAACAGATACTCTGTTGTCACTCGTTCACCATCTTGACAGGACTTTGCTTTGCATCTTAGAAGATGTGCTCTCGTCTGTATCTTCGTGTAATTGTCATGAGAAACCCTGTGTTGCATTTCTTTTAAAACGCGGCACGCAAGTCTTCAAAACACAAACATCCCTGCATCACATGGAAAGTTAAGAAGGAGGAGTCAGGGAGGAACCACAGTTTGGAAATGTACCTGCTATTTACCTGAAAAAACAAGGGATAAATAGATTTGGAAAGAAACAATTAGCAGTGGCAATTTGTATTCCATCCCTGGTTTGATAATGTATCTAATTTTAGTGAAAGGATCCTTCGTTGTTATGTCAACATTAGAATCCATACCCTGTTTCCAAAAACCAGTGAACAAGATGAACTTTACCAAAAATATCGTCTTTGTTTTGAAGTGGACATTCACATAATAAGCAGAACCACACTGTCTCCTAGTGGGCCTGAAATGAACTGTGTGGAGTTTATATTTTACCATGAATACAGACAGATGTCGCCAAAGTCAAAGAAATGCCATCCAGCTGTAGAAATAGTGTCAAAGCACAAAATATCATCAAAATCACACTCAAAATGTTATTTCATCCCAAATTTGAACTGAAAAATCTAAAATGGCAATTAATCCACGTTTATCATAGAGAGTGGAATAAGAACAATGCATAATTTCATGGTATTGAAATTAATAATGAATGCATCGAAGAATTACCGGCAACACATTAGCAAAGTAATGTAATTTAAAGAAATGCTTCCGTTTGTATAGAAATGTGACTTCCTCTCCTTCTTCTCATACTTTTTTTTCCAATCATTTAGATTATATCTGCAAAACAATATGTCACACATGCATCCGGAACTGAAACTTGTTTACGTCTCATGAACCTAGAAGTTGGCTGCGCACGTGTTAACAATATGCATTACTGGAATGCATACCTTTTACAATCAAACCGTGAGGGTCACGTTGAATAGAAGACAAACCCTGTGTTTGCATTAGAGATAATATTTTAACCCCATTGGTGAGATTGCATCTGCAAAAGAATCTGTATGTCAAACAGGCGAGATCCAACACTTTAACCTAAACTATCATCATAAAAGGATTAAAGAGTACATCAATAATTTATTTGACATAGATTGCACAATAACCGAGGAAATATGAGTCTTGTGCCAATTAGACCCCATCATAACATAATTATCGGGACTGCAGATGGAAATTAGTTTACAATATTGCGTAAATCATGAATTATCGCTTCTCATTCTGAGATTAATGTTTTAAATGGGCAGTGATGCCATGAGCTGTACAGAAATATTCCCCCCGATGGAGTCAGTCTAGACACTGGTGGTAGTGAAGGGGTGAAAAGCAATGCTGAAGATCTGGATGTGATGTGAAGTGGAACTTCTGATGAGCTCAGAAGCACCAACTGGGAAGACTGGTTGAGTTAAGACCCAAGGAGAATGTGGTGGAGGAGGATTGTGTCGATCTGAGACTGAAATAATAACTACCAACAAAAAAGAAAAGCACAGTTTCCAAATTTGACAGCAAGCACATGATATTGTGGCAAAAAATCAGGTGTAACTGAAGAGTGTATCCCTCAATCAGCTGATTGAGAAGCAAAATACATGTGAAGAATATGGTCTTTCTGATTGAACTTTTGCTCCGTTTCATTAGTTAACTACACATTTAGTGCTGATGGTGCTGATTTCTTGCACCATCTGTCATTTTGGAAAGCAGGCTGCAGGGGAAGGACCCACACCCTGATTCCACTTGAGGAGGTAACAGAAATAATTCAATCATTTGTTGAACATAGTTTACAGATTTCAAGTCCAAAAAGGCGGGCAGGAAACACAAATAGAAAGTCCCACACGAAATGAAGACAAAGCATAAAGGAGCTGGCTGGTATGTGAAGAGACAGAAAAAATTAAGGGAGCGCCAAGAGGTGAGCAGGAGGTCAGGTGACTGGCAAAGAAAACACAAAACATGAACGGAAGACAACAAAAAACAGTATCAGCTGCATTTCATCCTCAGGGTCAAATTCAAACACATGACCTGTAATCTCTTTTATTTCAATCGGTTTATAATGATTTTATGGGTGTATCAAGTAATAATGAAACTTGACAGCTAGTTGCACTTTCACATTTAGGAACCTATTGAAGATATGATACATACGTTATGCAAATAATAATAATTATAAACAGTGGATTACTAAGTGTGGAGACGTTTTTTGTATTGCTTAACTCGTATTGTAATCTTTGTTAAGGCTCCTGTTGCAACCTGAGCAATAATTAGTGACTGTAGTTTCAACAGTGGTCTATCTGTAATGTGCACATGTGTTTTGTCATGTGCTAGTTTTGTGTTCATTTTTAAAATTACAAATCATTCTTTGCAACATGAATAATGTGCCTTTATCTGACAACATGCTCTTACTTTGAGCTTGACAGTTAATTCTTGACAAAACAATCTGTACTCAAGGTCAACTTGTTTTATCAAATTTTCTCTTTAATGAAAATCTCATTGAATAACAGTTAACAGTCATATCAATTTAAAGCTCATAGACACAGAACATTTAGGAATTTGTATCGCACACACACATTGTATGAAACATATGTGATGTCATAAGAGGTAGTGTCATCAATGGGAGGTACATTCCCTCCCAGTGGTTGCAGCAGGGACTACAAACCATCATGGCATCTGGGGAACAAACTACAATTCCCAGTCAGCAGTGCAGCCAGGCCCGAGGCTGCTGCCCAGCTGAAAGGGATGAGGCTGATTACCCTAGGGAAAGGCTGGTGAGAGAAAAGCAAGGCCAGGAGTAGGGAAGAAGAAGGAGAGTTGGAGATAGATTAAGGAAGCAAGGAACCAGGAGTAAACTGGAGTATTTATGTTTTGTTTTGTGCAACGACCTTTTTGTTGGATTTAAGTTTGACCTTTTTGCTAAATACAGACTTTTGAGTTAAGAAACCCACTGCTTGTCGTCTCGATCTGTACACCCACGCCTCACCTCATGATCCCGACCTCTCAAGACATCACACATATCATAACAAGTTTGAAAATAAGAATAGAAAAGACAATTTTGGGATAGATATAATACGTTTTATTGATAGAGTCATATTTTGACAATCAAATTATATAAATAGTATTATTTTTCTTTTTATAAAAATAGAATTCAATATTTACAACATCAGCAAGGCAAAACACCTTGTGCTGTGACTGTACATTACATTACACTTGCTTGTGCTGAACTGAGTGCAAATCATTATGTGTCATTCATTGTCTTCGCCAAAAGGTCACATGCTTGCCTTATTCATATTTAACAATCACAATAAGTGCAGTAAAGTTTCCCACATTCTTTCACATGACGAGCTCATATATTCACCTCAACATCTCAGTACATCTCTCTTTACACACATGCTGTACAACATTTGCGAATGACGGACGATGGAGTTGAATGACATGTGCCTTCGATCGGTGCAGCTACCGGGCAACATGACGTTGCTGCTCAGAGAGTTTTCTTTGCCACAGTCACTCAGCAGCTTTCCCGCCTGCTGTCTTGGCGCTTAGTGCACAAAGACACACCTCAAATACCGTCCACTGAGGGAGCGCTGATCTTGTATCGGCACAGCGGGCAGGTGCCAAATTGTCGCAAGACTTTTGAGGCGCACAGGTTACATAAACACTGGTGGCCGCAAGGCAAAGTGACTCTGGCCTGTTTTTCCATGCACACCACACAGTCCATTACGCTGCCTCTACCTGCAATCAAACCAAAGGAATCACAATTACAAGACTGACATCAGGGATAGGTTCTGTCTGGTTAAAAATGTGCAAAACACTGACATCTGGGAGCATTTGGTTGAAAGGAATCTTTCTTACCTGCTGGGAATTTCATGTCAACAAAGGAGATGCATTCATCACTGTTTCCATGGAGGCTTGAGACAGGAATCAAACTGTTGTGTTTGTCAGCATCAAGTGAGGTCAGGTATTCAGGTGCAGGACAGGACCGCCTGGTCTGAAACAGCTCCCTTTTCTCTGAGCCTGCAGCAAAGAGTAATAATGTCATATTTTAATAACAATTAAACATTAACTTGGCCTTGTCAGCACATGTTGAACAAATAAGAACAAGAAAAAACGGCGGCAAAGCAAACAATCCACCATTGTTATATAATAGTAAACATACCCAGGAGGGAAATGGCGCTTGTCTGTCCGTAGATGTCTATCATGGCCCATAGCGGCTGGCTGAGATCCACTCCTGTCAGTAGCTTGTGCTGCTTGATGTTGGGGCTTGTGACGAATACGCAGCCTCTACCGGAGAGCCAGAACTCCAGCTCTGAACCTGCTTGGCAGTGGGATGCATGCAGTGGGGCCGCCCAGTGCCCTTGGACGTTAGTGAGGTTGGGGATGGCCATGACGGGCAGCGGCAGAGATCTGTCCGAGGGCGGCACGTTGGTGAAGCCCACACGCAGAGCTCCTTCCCATTTGAACGAATCTTTCTCAACCCTCAGACGAATCCTCTCCTGGATCTTTACCGGGCGGCTGCTGAACACCAGGCCGTTCTTGAACGAGGTCCCCGTCCTCTCTGCCAGTCGACACCCGTGGCTCAGGCTGACCTTGGCTCCCACAGCCAGAGGGTGGAAGGTCAAAGGACCGAGGCAGGACCGGCCACATTTGTGTGACGTCTCTGACCCAACAACTGCAAAGGAGCAAAACCACGGTTATTAATCTTGATGTGCGACCCAGGTTAGTTTATTATTGTTTGGTTATTTCCAATGATGTAGATTACATCTGCGCTGTAATCACAGCTATGTGTGTGACAACAAGATGGGGAATGTTGCAGTTTCTACCTGAATGCAGTGCAGTAAACAATAAACGACTACGCTAATTCTGGATTGTAAGAAGTGAACAACAGCATGGCTGCTTTTCCTCTCGTCAGTCTGTTATGATCAAGTGCCATTATTTGATAAAACAATTTCATAATAAAAAAGAACTTCTGAACTTTATCATTGAGATAACGTTATGATCACAATGCCAATATTGTCTCTATATTATAACAGGATGTTAGTTAGTCATTCACGTTGGTTCAGTGATAACGTTTATTCTGAATTGAGAGTATTATCAAATTGAAAAAAAGTAATTGTGAAAGTAACACACACATGCGTTCGCTTAAGAGAAAGGTGTGTCATTAATGTGAATACTTGGAGGTAAACACTGTATCCATTCCAATTATAATTCAGTTTCAATTTGACAAAGGAGGAGTATATGATTAACGCATAGAAGCAACTAGTTAAGCACTGTAGTAAAGCCTTTCATTCGCCGCTGAGCATTTCCAGTAAATCATGTAGTTTCTAGTCATCCCTATTATCATCTCCATTATTTCACACTTTACAGCACAGGATATAAATCCTTGAATGCACGTGTGGCTTTTTCAAGTCTTCTTCCTCGTTTTCTAATCATCTGTTTTACAGCCTTTATCAACGTGCTCCTGTTTAGGATCCCACCTCATTCCATTT
Source organism: Myoxocephalus aenaeus (assembly GCA_038501785.1). Taxonomy (NCBI): domain Eukaryota; kingdom Metazoa; phylum Chordata; class Actinopteri; order Perciformes; family Cottidae; genus Myoxocephalus; species Myoxocephalus aenaeus. Next base: position 5,583,933 of record JBAMJR010000031.1, read on the forward strand.
TTAACAATACCAATCACTTGACTGGATGAGTTGTGACTTTCAGTAGCCTTTTGAAAAAAATCGGAAAATAGGGATGTTTTCATGATGTACATATATGTAAAAAACAAACCTGAACCGTAGAAGTAATACACTTTTGTCATAAAAAAAAAGTAATACGAGCTATAAAGAATCATTTTCACCAACATTTGTGTCACTAATATGAAATATTGTGAATGACTTACTATGTACTTATTTTCAGTATTAGTATCTTAGTATTATAATATAAAACTGGCTTTATATTCATTTTGACTTCTAAAATGCAACTTAACAAAGTATGTTTATAACAGAGGATTGTTTTGACATTGAAAGCAGTATTGTACATTGCATATTAAGTCACTGTAAAAAACAAGAATAAATATCTCACCAGAGGTCCCGTTGTCACTCTCGTTCACCATCTTGACAGGACTTTGCTTTGCGTCTTAGAAGATGTGCTCTCGTCTGTATCTTCGTGTAATTGTCATGAGAAACCCTGTGTTGCATTTCTTTTAAAACGTGGCACGCAAGTCTTCAAAACACAAACATCCCTGCATCACATGGAAAGTTAAGAAGGAGGAGTCAGGGAGGAACCAGAGTTTGGAAATGTACCTGCTATTTACCTGAAAAAACAAGCAATAAATAGATTTGGAAAGAAACAATTAGCAGTGGCAATTTGTATTCCATCCCTGGTTTGATAATGTATCTAATTTTAGTGAAAGGATCCTTCGTTGTTATGTCAACATTAGAATCCATACCCTGTTTCCAAAAACCAGTGAACAAGATGAACTTTGCCAAAAATATCATCTTTGTTTTGAAGTGGACATTCACATAATAAGCAGAACCACACTGTCTCCTAGTGGGCCTGAAATGAACTGTGTGGAGTTTATATTTTACCATGAATACAGACAGATGTCGCCAAAGTCAAAGAAATGCCATCCAGCTGTAGAAATAGTGTCAAAGCACAAAATATCATCAAAATCACACTCAAAATGTGATTTCATCCCAAATGTAAACTGAAAAATCTAAAATGGCAATTAATCCACGTTTATCATAGACACATTATCCATACATATTAATAATACAAGTGGAATATTTACACTGTGTTATGATTTATTATAGTAGCCTAAGAACAATGCATAATTTCATGGTATTGAAATTAATAATGAATGCATCGAAGAATTACCGCCAACACATTAGCAAAGTAATGTAATTTAAAGAAATGCTTCCGTTTTTATAGAAATGTGACTTCCTCTCCTTCTTCTCATACTTTTTTTTCCAATCATTTAGATTATATCTGCAAAACAATATGTCACACATGCATCCGGGACTGAAACTTGTTTACGTCTCATGAACCTAGAAGTTGGCTGCGCACGTGTTAACAATATGCATTACTGGAATGCATACCTTTTACAATCAAACCGTGAGGGTCACGTTGAATAGAAGACAAACCCTGTGTTTGCATTAGAGATAATATTTTAACCCCATTGGTGAGATTGCATCTGCAAAAGAATCTGTATGTCAAACAGGCGAGATCCAACACTTTAACCTAAACTATCATCATAAAAGGATTAAAGAGTACATCAATAATTTATTTGACATAGATTGCACAATAACCGAGGAAATATGAGTCTTGTGCCAATTAGACCCCATCATAACATAATTATCGGGACTGCAGATGGAAATTACTTTACAATATTGCGTAAATCATAAATTATCGCTTCTCATTCTGAGATTAATGTTTTAAATGGGCAGTGATGCCATGAGCTGTACAGAAATATTCCCCCCGATGGAGTCAGTCTAGACACTGGTGGTAGTGAAGGGGTGAAAAGCAATGCTGAAGATCTGGATGTGATGTGAAGTGGAACTTCTGATGAGCTCAGAAGCACCAACTGGGAAGACTGGTTGAGTTAAGACCCAAGGAGAATGTGGTGGAGGAGGATTGTGTCGATCTGAGACTGAAATAATAACTACCAACAAAAAAGAAAAGCACAGTTTCCAAATTTGACAGCAAGCACATGATTATTGTGGCAAAAAATCAGGTGTAACTGAAGAGTGTATCCCTCAATCAGCTGATTGAGAAGCAAAATGCATGTGAAGAATATGGTCTTTCTGATTGAACTTTTGCTCCGTTTCATTAGTTAACTACACATTTAGTGCTGATGGTGCTGATTTCTTGAACCATCTGTCATTTTGGAAAGCAGGCTGCAAGGGAAGGACCCACACCCTGATTCCACTTGAGGAGGTAACAGAAATAATTCAATCATTTGTTGAACATAGTTTACAGATTTCAAGTCCAAAAAGGCGGGCAGGAAACACAAATAGAAAGTCCCACACGAAATGAAGACAAAGCATAAAGGAGCCGGCTGGTATGTGAAGAGACAGAAAAAATTAAGGGAGCGCCAACAGGTGAGCAGGAGGTCAGGTGACTGGCAAAGAAAACACAAAACATGAACGGAAGACAACAAAAAACAGTATCAGCTGCATTTCATCCTCAAGGTCAAATTCAAACACATGACCTGTAATCTCTTTTATTTCTATCGGCTTATAACGATTTTATGGGTGTATCAAGTAATAATGAAACTTGACAGCTAGTTGCACTTTCACATTTAGGAACCTATTGAAGATATGCTTCATACTTTATAAAAATAATAATGATTCTAATTGTAAACAGTGGATTACTAAGTGTGGAGACGTTTTTTGTATTGCTTAACTCGTATTGTAATCTTTGTTAAGGCTCCTGTTGCAACCTGAGCAATAATTAGTGACTGTAGTTTCAACAGCGGTCTATCTGTAATGTGCACATGTGTTTTGTCATGTGCTAGTTTTGTGTTCATTTTTAAAATTACAAATCATTCTTTGCAACATGAATAATGTGCCTTTATCTGACAACATGCTCTTACTTTGAGCTTGACAGTTAATTCTTGACAAAACAAGGTCAACTTGTTTTATCAAATTTTCTCTTTAATGAAAATCTCATTGAATAACAGTTAACAGTTATATCAATTTAAAGCTCATAGACACAGAACATTTAGGAATTTGTATCGCACACACACATTGTATGAAACATATCATAACAAGTTTGAAAATAAGAATAGAAAAGACAATTTTGGGATAGATACAATACGTTTTATTTATAGAGTCATAATTTGACAATCAAATTATATAAATAGTATTATTTTTCTTTTTATAAAAATAGAATTCAATATTTACAACATCAGCAAGGCAAAACACCTTGTGCTGTGACTGTACATTACATTACACTTGCTTGTGCTGAACTGAGTGCAAATCATTATGTGTCATTCATTGTCTTCGCCAAAAGGTCACATGCTTGCCTTATTCATATTTAACAATCACAATAAGTGCAGTAAAGTTTCCCACATTCTTTCACATGACGAGCTCATATATTCACCTCAACATCTCAGTACATCTCTCTTTACACACATGCTGTACAACATTTGCGAATGACGGACGATGGAGTTGAATGACATGTGCCTTCGATCGGTGCAGCTACCGGGCAACATGACGTTGCTGCTCAGAGAGTTTTCTTTGCCACAGTCACTCAGCAGCTTTCCCGCCTGCTGTCTTGGCGCTTAGTGCACAAAGACACACCTCAAATACCGTCCACTGAGGGAGCGCTGATCTTGTATCGGCACAGCGGGCAGGTGCCAAATTGTCGCAAGACTTTTGAGGCGCACAGGTTACATAAACACTGGTGGCCGCAAGGCAAAGTGACTCTGGCCTGTTTTTCCATGCACACCACACAGTCCATTACGCTGCCTCTACCTGCAATCAAACCAAAGGAATCACAATTACAAGACTGACATCAGGGATAGGTTCTGTCTGGTTAAAAATGTGCAAAACACTGACATCTGGGAGCATTTGGTTGAAAGGAATCTTTCTTACCTGCTGGGAATTTCATGTCAACAAAGGAGATGCATTCATCACTGTTTCCATGGAGGCTTGAGACAGGAATCAAACTGTTGTGTTTGTCAGCATCAAGTGAGGTCAGGTATTCAGGTGCAGGACAGGACCGCCTGGTCTGAAACAGCTCCCTTTTCTCTGAGCCTGCAGCAAAGAGTAATAATGTCATATTTTAATAACAATTAAACATTAACTTGGCCTTGTCAGCACATGTTGAACAAATAAGAACAAGAAAAAACGGCGGCAAAGCAAACAATCCACCATTGTTATATAATAGTAAACATACCCAGGAGGGAAATGGCGCTTGTCTGTCCGTAGATGTCTATCATGGCCCATAGCGGCTGGCTGAGATCCACTCCTGTCAGTAGCTTGTGCTGCTTGATGTTGGGGCTTGTGACGAATACGCAGCCTCTACCGGAGAGCCAGAACTCCAGCTCTGAACCTGCTTGGCAGTGGGATGCATGCAGTGGGGCCGCCCAGTGCCCTTGGACGTTAGTGAGGTTGGGGATGGCCATGACGGGCAGCGGCAGAGATCTGTCCGAGGGCGGCACGTTGGTGAAGCCCACACGCAGAGCTCCTTCCCATTTGAACGAATCTTTCTCAACCCTCAGACGAATCCTCTCCTGGATCTTTACCGGGCGGCTGCTGAACACCAGGCCGTTCTTGAACGAGGTCCCCGTCCTCTCTGCCAGTCGACACCCGTGGCTCAGGCTGACCTTGGCTCCCACAGCCAGAGGGTGGAAGGTCAAAGGACCGAGGCAGGACCGGCCACATTTGTGTGACGTCTCTGACCCAACAACTGCAAAGGAGCAAAACCACGGTTATTAATCTTGATGTGCGACCCAGGTTAGTTTATTATTGTTTGGTTATTTCCAATGATGTAGATTACATCTGCGCTGTAATCACAGCTATGTGTGTGACAACAAGATGGGGAATGTTGCAGTTTCTACCTGAATGCAGTGCAGTAAACAATAAACGACTACGCTAATTCTGGATTGTAAGAAGTGAACAACAGCATGGCTGCTTTTCCTCTCGTCAGTCTGTTATGATCAAGTGCCATTATTTGATAAAACAATTTCATAATAAAAAAGAACTTCTGAACTTTATCATTGAGATAACGTTATGATCACAATGCCAATATTGTCTCTATATTATAACAGGATGTTAGTTAGTCATTCACGTTGGTTCAGTGATAACGTTTATTCTGAATTGAGAGTATTATCAAATTGAAAAAAAGTAATTGTGAAAGTAACACACACATGCGTTCGCTTAAGAGAAAGGTGTGTCATTAATGTGAATACTTGGAGGTAAACACTGTATCCATTCCAATTATAATTCAGTTTCAATTTGACAAAGGAGGAGTATATGATTAACGCATAGAAGCAACTAGTTAAGCACTGTAGTAAAGCCTTTCATTCGCCGCTGAGCATTTCCAGTAAATCATGTAGTTTCTAGTCATCCCTATTATCATCTCCATTATTTCACACTTTACAGCACAGGATATAAATCCTTGAATGCACGTGTGGCTTTTTCAAGTCTTCTTCCTCGTTTTCTAATCATCTGTTTTACAGCCTTTATCAACGTGCTCCTGTTTAGGATCCCACCTCATTCCATTTTTAACAATACCAATCACTTGACTGGATGAGTTGTGACTTTCAGTAGCCTTTTGAAAAAAATCGGAAAATAGGGATGTTTTCATGATGTACATATATGTAAAAAACAAACCTGAACCGTAGAAGTAATACACTTTTGTCATAAAAAAAAAGTAATACGAGCTATAAAGAATCATTTTCACCAACATTTGTGTCACTAATATGAAATATTGTGAATGACTTACTATGTACTTATTTTCAGTATTAGTATCTTAGTATTATAATATAAAACTGGCTTTATATTCATTTTGACTTCTAAAATGCAACTTAACAAAGTATGTTTATAACAGAGGATTGTTTTGACATTGAAAGCAGTATTGTACATTGCATATTAAGTCACTGTAAAAAACAAGAATAAATATCTCACCAGAGGTCCCGTTGTCACTCTCGTTCACCATCTTGACAGGACTTTGCTTTGCGTCTTAGAAGATGTGCTCTCGTCTGTATCTTCGTGTAATTGTCATGAAGCTTGAGTGTTGGCTGCCTTTTAAAACGCAGCATGCAAGTCTTCAAAACACAAACATCCCTGCATCACATGGAAAGTTAAGAAGGAGGAGTCAGGGAGGAACCACAGTTTGGAAATGTACCTGCTATTTACCTGAAAAAACAAGCAATAAATAGATTTGGAAAGAAACAATTAGCAGTGGCAATTTGTATTCCATCCCTGGTTTGATAATGTATCTAATTTTAGTGAAAGGATCCTTCGTTGTTATGTCAACATTAGAATCCATACCCTGTTTCCAAAAACCAGTGAACAAGATGAACTTTGCCAAAAATATCATCTTTGTTTTGAAGTGGACATTCACATAATAAGCAGAACCACACTGTCTCCTAGTGGGCCTGAAATGAACTGTGTGGAGTTTATATTTTACCATGAATACAAACAGATGTCGCCAAAGTCAAAGAAATGCCATCCAGCTGTAGAAATAGTGTCAAAGCACAAAATATCATCAAAATCACACTCAAAATGTGATTTCATCCCAAATGTAAACTGAAAAATCTAAAATGGCAATTAATCCACGTTTATCATAGACACATTATCCATACATATTAATAATACAAGTGGAATATTTACACTGTGTTATGATTTATTATAGTAGCCTAAGAACAATGCATAATTTCATGGTATTGAAATTAATAATGAATGCATCGAAGAATTACCGCCAACACATTAGCAAAGTAATGTAATTTAAAGAAATGCTTCCGTTTTTATAGAAATGTGACTTCCTCTCCTTCTTCTCATACTTTTTTTTCCAATCATTTAGATTATATCTGCAAAACAATATGTCACACATGCATCCGGGACTGAAACTTGTTTACGTCTCATGAACCTAGAAGTTGGCTGCGCACGTGTTAACAATATGCATTACTGGAATGCATACCTTTTACAATCAAACCGTGAGGGTCACGTTGAATAGAAGACAAACCCTGTGTTTGCATTAGAGATAATATTTTAACCCCATTGGTGAGATTGCATCTGCAAAAGAATCTGTATGTCAAACAGGCGAGATCCAACACTTTAACCTAAACTATCATCATAAAAGGATTAAAGAGTACATCAATAATTTATTTGACATAGATTGCACAATAACCGAGGAAATATGAGTCTTGTGCCAATTAGACCCCATCATAACATAATTATCGGGACTGCAGATGGAAATTACTTTACAATATTGCGTAAATCATAAATTATCGCTTCTCATTCTGAGATTAATGTTTTAAATGGGCAGTGATGCCATGAGCTGTACAGAAATATTCCCCCCGATGGAGTCAGTCTAGACACTGGTGGTAGTGAAGGGGTGAAAAGCAATGCTGAAGATCTGGATGTGATGTGAAGTGGAACTTCTGATGAGCTCAGAAGCACCAACTGGGAAGACTGGTTGAGTTAAGACCCAAGGAGAATGTGGTGGAGGAGGATTGTGTCGATCTGAGACTGAAATAATAACTACCAACAAAAAAGAAAAGCACAGTTTCCAAATTTGACAGCAAGCACATGATTATTGTGGCAAAAAATCAGGTGTAACTGAAGAGTGTATCCCTCAATCAGCTGATTGAGAAGCAAAATGCATGTGAAGAATATGGTCTTTCTGATTGAACTTTTGCTCCGTTTCATTAGTTAACTACACATTTAGTGCTGATGGTGCTGATTTCTTGAACCATCTGTCATTTTGGAAAGCAGGCTGCAAGGGAAGGACCCACACCCTGATTCCACTTGAGGAGGTAACAGAAATAATTCAATCATTTGTTGAACATAGTTTACAGATTTCAAGTCCAAAAAGGCGGGCAGGAAACACAAATAGAAAGTCCCACACGAAATGAAGACAAAGCATAAAGGAGCCGGCTGGTATGTGAAGAGACAGAAAAAAATAAGGGAGCGCCAACAGGTGAGCAGGAGGTCAGGTGACTGGCAAAGAAAACACAAAACATGAACGGAAGACAACAAAAAACAGTATCAGCTGCATTTCATCCTCAAGGTCAAATTCAAACACATGACCTGTAATCTCTTTTATTTCTATCGGCTTATAACGATTTTATGGGTGTATCAAGTAATAATGAAACTTGACAGCTAGTTGCACTTTCACATTTAGGAACCTATTGAAGATATGCTTCATACTTTATAAAAATAATAATGATTCTAATTGTAAACAGTGGATTACTAAGTGTGGAGACGTTTTTTGTATTGCTTAACTCGTATTGTAATCTTTGTTAAGGCTCCTGTTGCAACCTGAGCAATAATTAGTGACTGTAGTTTCAACAGCGGTCTATCTGTAATGTGCACATGTGTTTTGTCATGTGCTAGTTTTGTGTTCATTTTTAAAATTACAAATCATTCTTTGCAACATGAATAATGTGCCTTTATCTGACAACATGCTCTTACTTTGAGCTTGACAGTTAATTCTTGACAAAACAAGGTCAACTTGTTTTATCAAATTTTCTCTTTAATGAAAATCTCATTGAATAACAGTTAACAGTTATATCAATTTAAAGCTCATAGACACAGAACATTTAGGAATTTGTATCGCACACACACATTGTATGAAACATATCATAACAAGTTTGAAAATAAGAATAGAAAAGACAATTTTGGGATAGATACAATACGTTTTATTGATAGAGTCATAATTTGACAATCAAATAATATAAATAGTATTATTTTTCTTTTTATAAAAATAGAATTCAATATTTACAACATCAGCAAGGCAAAACACCTTGTGCTGTGACTGTACATTACATTACACTTGCTTGTGCTGAACTGAGTGCAAATCATTATGTGTCATTCATTGTCTTCGCCAAAAGGTCACATGCTTGCCTTATTCATATTTAACAATCACAATAAGTGCAGTAAAGTTTCCCACATTCTTTCACATGACGAGCTCATATATTCACCTCAACATCTCAGTACATCTCTCTTTACACACATGCTGTACAACATTTGCGAATGACGGACGATGGAGTTGAATGACATGTGCCAAAGGATCCCGGCTCGGCTTCGATCGGTGCAGCTACCGGGCAACATGACGTTGCTGCTCAGAGTTTTCTTTGCCACAGTCACTCAGCAGCTTTCCCGCCTGCTGTCTTGGCGCTTAGTGCACAAAGACACACCTCAAATACCGTCCACTGAGGGAGCGCTGATCTTGTATCGGCACAGCGGGCAGGTGCCAAATTGTCGCAAGACTTTTGAGGCGCACAGGTTACATAAACACTGGTGGCCGCAAGGCAAAGTGACTCTGGCCTGTTTTTCCATGCACACCACACAGTCCATTACGCTGCCTCTACCTGCAATCAAACCAAAGGAATCACAATTACAAGACTGACATCAGGAATAGGTTGTGTCTGGTTAAAAATGTGCAAAACACTGACATCTGGGAGCATTTGGTTGAAAGGAATCTTTCTTACCTGCTGGGAATTTCATGTCAACAAAGGAGATGCATTCATCACTGTTTCCATGGAGGCTTGAGACAGGAATCAAACTGTTGTGTTTGTCAGCATCAAGTGAGGTCAGGTATTCAGGTGCAGGACAGGACCGCCTGGTCTGAAACAGCTCCCTTTTCTCTGAGCCTGCAGCAAAGAGTAATAATGTCATATTTTAATAACAATTAAACATTAACTTGGCCTTGTCAGCACATGTTGAAGAAATAAGAACAAGAAAAAACGGCGGCAAAGCAAACAATCCACCATTGTTATATAATAGTAAACATACCCAGGAGGGAAATGGCGCTTGTCTGTCCGTAGATGTCTATCATGGCCCATAGCGGCTGGCTGAGATCCACTCCTGTCAGTAGCTTGTGCTGCTTGATGTTGGGGCTTGTGACGAATACGCAGCCTCTACCGGAGAGCCAGAACTCCTGCTCTGAACCTGCTTGGCAGTGGGATGCATGCAGTGGGGCCGCCCAGTGCCCTTGGACGTTAGTGAGGTTGGGGATGGCCATGACGGGCAGCGGCAGAGATCTGTCCGAGGGCGGCACGTTGGTGAAGCCCACACGCAGAGCTCCTTCCCATTTGAACGAATCTTTCTCAACCCTCAGACGAATCCTCTCCTGGATCTTTACCGGGCGGCTGCTGAACACCAGGCCGTTCTTGAACGAGGTCCCCGTCCTCTCTGCCAGTCGACACCCGTGGCTCAGGCTGACCTTGGCTCCCACAGCCAGAGGGTGGAAGGTCAAAGGACCGAGGCAGGACCGGCCACATTTGTGTGACGTCTCTGACCCAACAACTGCAAAGGAGCAAAAACACGGTTATTAATCTTGATGTGCGACCCAGGTTAGCTTATTATTGTTTGGTTATTTCCAATCATGTAGATTACATCTGCGCTGTAATCACAGCTATGTGTGTGACAACAAGATGGGGAATGTTGCAGTTTCTACCTGAATGCAGTGCAGTAAACAATAAACAACTACGCTAATTCTGGATTGTAAGAAGTGAACAACAGTATGGCGGCTTTTCCTCTCGTCAGTCTGTTATGATCAAGTGACATTATTTGATAAAACAATTTCATAATAAAAAAGAACTTCTGAACTTTATCATTGAGATAACGTTATGATCACAATGCCAATATTGTCTCTATATTATAACAAGATGTTAGATAGTCATTCACGTTGGTTCAGTGATAACGTTTATTCTGAATTGAGAGTATTATCAAATTGAAAAAAAAGTAATTGTGAAAGTAACACACACATGCGTTCGCTTAAGAGAAAGGTGTGTCATTAATGTGAATACTTGGAGGTAAACACTGTATCCATTCCAATCATAATTCAGTTTCGATTTGACAAAGGAGGAGTATATGATTAACGCATAGAAGCAACTAGTTAAACACTGTAGTAAAGCCTTTCATTCACTGCTGAGCATTTCCAGTAAATCATGTAGTTTCTAGTCATCCCTATTATCATCTCCATTATCTCACACTTTACAGCACAGGATATTGATCCTTGAATGCACGTGTGGCTTTTTCAAGTCTTCTTCCTCGTTTTCTAATCATCTGTTTTACAGCCTTTATCAACGTGCTCCTGTTTAGGATCCCACCTCATTCCATTTTTAACAATAACAATCACTTGACTGGACGAGTTGTGACTTTCAATAGCCTTTTGAAAAAAATCGGAAAATAGGGATGTTTTCATGATGTACATATATGTAAAAAACAAACCTGAACCGTAGAACAATTTTTATACTAAAGTAATACACTTTTGTCATAAAAAAAAGTGATACGAGCTATAAAGAATCATTTTCACCAACATTTGTGTCACTAATATGAAATATTGTGAATGACTTACTATGTACTTATTTTCAGTATTAGTATCTTAGTATTATAATATAAAACTGGCTTTATATTCATTTTGACTTCTAAAATGCAACTTAACAAAGTATGTTTATAACAGAGGATTGTTTTGACATTGAAAGCAGTATTTTACATTGCATATTAAGTCACTGTAAAAAACAAGAATAAATATCTCACCAGAGGTCCCGTTGTCACTCTCGTTCACCATCTTGACAGGACTTTGCTTTGCGTCTTAGAAGATGTGCTCTCGTCTGTATCTTCGTGTAATTGTCATGAGAAACCCTGTGTTGCATTTCTTTTAAAACGTGGCACGCAAGTCTTCAAAACACAAACATCCCTGCATCACATGGAAAGTTAAGAAGGAGGAGTCAGGGAGGAACCAGAGTTTGGAAATGTACCTGCTATTTACCTGAAAAAACAAGCAATAAATAGATTTGGAAAGAAACAATTAGCAGTGGCAATTTGTATTCCATCCCTGGTTTGATAATGTATCTAATTTTAGTGAAAGGATCCTTCGTTGTTATGTCAACATTAGAATCCATACCCTGTTTCCAAAAACCAGTGAACAAGATGAACTTTGCCAAAAATATCATCTTTGTTTTGAAGTGGACATTCACATAATAAGCAGAACCACACTGTCTCCTAGTGGGCCTGAAATGAACTGTGTGGAGTTTATATTTTACCATGAATACAGACAGATGTCGCCAAAGTCAAAGAAATGCCATCCAGCTGTAGAAATAGTGTCAAAGCACAAAATATCATCAAAATCACACTCAAAATGTGATTTCATCCCAAATGTAAACTGAAAAATCTAAAATGGCAATTAATCCACGTTTATCATAGACACATTATCCATACATATTAATAATACAAGTGGAATATTTACACTGTGTTATGATTTATTATAGTAGCCTAAGAACAATGCATAATTTCATGGTATTGAAATTAATAATGAATGCATCGAAGAATTACCGCCAACACATTAGCAAAGTAATGTAATTTAAAGAAATGCTTCCGTTTTTATAGAAATGTGACTTCCTCTCCTTCTTCTCATACTTTTTTTTCCAATCATTTAGATTATATCTGCAAAACAATATGTCACACATGCATCCGGGACTGAAACTTGTTTACGTCTCATGAACCTAGAAGTTGGCTGCGCACGTGTTAACAATATGCATTACTGGAATGCATACCTTTTACAATCAAACCGTGAGGGTCACGTTGAATAGAAGACAAACCCTGTGTTTGCATTAGAGATAATATTTTAACCCCATTGGTGAGATTGCATCTGCAAAAGAATCTGTATGTCAAACAGGCGAGATCCAACACTTTAACCTAAACTATCATCATAAAAGGATTAAAGAGTACATCAATAATTTATTTGACATAGATTGCACAATAACCGAGGAAATATGAGTCTTGTGCCAATTAGACCCCATCATAACATAATTATCGGGACTGCAGATGGAAATTACTTTACAATATTGCGTAAATCATAAATTATCGCTTCTCATTCTGAGATTAATGTTTTAAATGGGCAGTGATGCCATGAGCTGTACAGAAATATTCCCCCCGATGGAGTCAGTCTAGACACTGGTGGTAGTGAAGGGGTGAAAAGCAATGCTGAAGATCTGGATGTGATGTGAAGTGGAACTTCTGATGAGCTCAGAAGCACCAACTGGGAAGACTGGTTGAGTTAAGACCCAAGGAGAATGTGGTGGAGGAGGATTGTGTCGATCTGAGACTGAAATAATAACTACCAACAAAAAAGAAAAGCACAGTTTCCAAATTTGACAGCAAGCACATGATTATTGTGGCAAAAAATCAGGTGTAACTGAAGAGTGTATCCCTCAATCAGCTGATTGAGAAGCAAAATGCATGTGAAGAATATGGTCTTTCTGATTGAACTTTTGCTCCGTTTCATTAGTTAACTACACATTTAGTGCTGATGGTGCTGATTTCTTGAACCATCTGTCATTTTGGAAAGCAGGCTGCAAGGGAAGGACCCACACCCTGATTCCACTTGAGGAGGTAACAGAAATAATTCAATCATTTGTTGAACATAGTTTACAGATTTCAAGTCCAAAAAGGCGGGCAGGAAACACAAATAGAAAGTCCCACACGAAATGAAGACAAAGCATAAAGGAGCCGGCTGGTATGTGAAGAGACAGAAAAAATTAAGGGAGCGCCAACAGGTGAGCAGGAGGTCAGGTGACTGGCAAAGAAAACACAAAACATGAACGGAAGACAACAAAAAACAGTATCAGCTGCATTTCATCCTCAAGGTCAAATTCAAACACATGACCTGTAATCTCTTTTATTTCTATCGGCTTATAACGATTTTATGGGTGTATCAAGTAATAATGAAACTTGACAGCTAGTTGCACTTTCACATTTAGGAACCTATTGAAGATATGCTTCATACTTTATAAAAATAATAATGATTCTAATTGTAAACAGTGGATTACTAAGTGTGGAGACGTTTTTTGTATTGCTTAACTCGTATTGTAATCTTTGTTAAGGCTCCTGTTGCAACCTGAGCAATAATTAGTGACTGTAGTTTCAACAGCGGTCTATCTGTAATGTGCACATGTGTTTTGTCATGTGCTAGTTTTGTGTTCATTTTTAAAATTACAAATCATTCTTTGCAACATGAATAATGTGCCTTTATCTGACAACATGCTCTTACTTTGAGCTTGACAGTTAATTCTTGACAAAACAAGGTCAACTTGTTTTATCAAATTTTCTCTTTAATGAAAATCTCATTGAATAACAGTTAACAGTTATATCAATTTAAAGCTCATAGACACAGAACATTTAGGAATTTGTATCGCACACACACATTGTATGAAACATATCATAACAAGTTTGAAAATAAGAATAGAAAAGACAATTTTGGGATAGATACAATACGTTTTATTTATAGAGTCATAATTTGACAATCAAATAATATAAATAGTATTATTTTTCTTTTTATAAAAATAGAATTCAATATTTACAACATCAACAAGGCAAAACACCTTGTGCTGTGACTGTACATTACATTACACTTGCTTGTGCTGAACTGAGTGCAAATCATTATGTGTCATTCATTGTCTTCGCCAAAAGGTCACATGCTTGCCTTATTCATATTTAACAATCACAATAAGTGCAGTAAAGTTTCCCACATTCTTTCACATGACGAGCTCATATATTCACCTCAACATCTCAGTACATCTCTCTTTACACACATGCTGTACAACATTTGCGAATGACGGACGATGGAGTTGAATGACATGTGCCAAAGGATCCCGGCTCGGCTTCGATCGGTGCAGCTACCGGGCAACATGACGTTGCTGCTCAGAGAGTTTTCTTTGCCACAGTCACTCAGCAGCTTTCCCGCCTGCTGTCTTGGCGCTTAGTGCACAAAGACACACCTCAAATACCGTCCACTGAGGGAGCGCTGATCTTGTATCGGCACAGCGGGCAGGTGCCAAATTGTCGCAAGACTTTTGAGGCGCACAGGTTACATAAACACTGGTGGCCGCAAGGCAAAGTGACTCTGGCCTGTTTTTCCATGCACACCACACAGTCCATTACGCTGCCTCTACCTGCAATCAAACCAAAGGAATCACAATTACAAGACTGACATCAGGAATAGGTTCTGTCTGGTTAAAAATGTGCAAAACACTGACATCTGGGAGCATTTGGTTGAAAGGAATCTTTCTTACCTGCTGGGAATTTCATGTCAACAAAGGAGATGCATTCATCACTGTTTCCATGGAGGCTTGAGACAGGAATCAAACTGTTGTGTTTGTCAGCATCAAGTGAGGTCAGGTATTCAGGTGCAGGACAGGACCGCCTGGTCTGAAACAGCTCCCTTTTCTCTGAGCCTGCAGCAAAGAGTAATAATGTCATATTTTAATAACAATTAAACATTAACTTGGCCTTGTCAGCACATGTTGAAGAAATAAGAACAAGAAAAAACGGCGGCAAAGCAAACAATCCACCATTGTTATATAATAGTAAACATACCCAGGAGGGAAATGGCGCTTGTCTGTCCGTAGATGTCTATCATGGCCCATAGCGGCTGGCTGAGATCCACTCCTGTCAGTAGCTTGTGCTGCTTGATGTTGGGGCTTGTGACGAATACGCAGCCTCTACCGGAGAGCCAGAACTCCAGCTCTGAACCTGCTTGGCAGTGGGATGCATGCAGTGGGGCCGCCCAGTGCCCTTGGACGTTAGTGAGGTTGGGGATGGCCATGACGGGCAGCGGCAGAGATCTGTCCGAGGGCGGCACGTTGGTGAAGCCCACACGCAGAGCTCCTTCCCATTTGAACGAATCTTTCTCAACCCTCAGACGAATCCTCTCCTGGATCTTTACCGGGCGGCTGCTGAACACCAGGCCGTTCTTGAACGAGGTCCCCGTCCTCTCTGCCAGTCGACACCCGTGGCTCAGGCTGACCTTGGCTCCCACAGCCAGAGGGTGGAAGGTCAAAGGACCGAGGCAGGACCGGCCACATTTGTGTGACGTCTCTGACCCAACAACTGCAAAGGAGCAAAAACACGGTTATTAATCTTGATGTGCGACCCAGGTTAGCTTATTATTGTTTGGTTATTTCCAATCATGTAGATTACATCTGCGCTGTAATCACAGCTATGTGTGTGACAACAAGATGGGGAATGTTGCAGTTTCTACCTGAATGCAGTGCAGTAAACAATAAACGACTACGCTAATTCTGGATTGTAAGAAGTGAACAACAGCATGGCGGCTTTTCCTCTTAAGTGACATTATTTGATAAAACAATTTCATAATAAAAAAGAATGTCTTAACACCATGACACTGTATCTGTATCATTGAGATAACATTCTGATCACAATGCCAATATATTCTAACAGGATGTTAGTTAATCATTCACGTTGGTTCAGTGATAAAGTTTATTCTGAATGAGAGTATCAGACTATCAAATTGAAAAAAAAGTCATTGTGAAAGTAACACACACACATGCTTTCACTGTATCCATTTCAATCATAATTCAGTTTCGATTTGACAAAGGAGGAGTATATGATTAACGCATAGAAGCAACTAGTTAAACACTGTAGTAAAGCCTTTCATTCACTGCTGAGCATTTCCAGTAAATCATGTAGTTTCTAGTCATCCCTATTATCATCTCGATTATTTCACACTTTACAGCACAGGATATTGATCCTTGAATGCACGTGTGGCTTTTTCAAGTCTTCTTCCTCGTTTTCTAATCATCTATTTTACAGCCTTTATCAACGTGCTCCTGTTTAGGATCCCACCTCATTCCATTTTTAACAATAACAATCACTTGACTGGACAGAGTTGTGACTTTCAGTAGCCTCTTGAAAAAATCGGAAAATAGGGATATTTTCATGATGTACATATACGTAAAAAATAAACCTGAACCGTAGAACAATTTTTATAGTAAAGTAATACACTTTTGTCATAAAAAAAGTAATACGAGCTATAAAGAATCATTTTCACCAACATTTGTGTCACTAATGTGAAAAATTGTGAATGACTTACTATGTACTTATTTTCAGTATTAATATCTTAGTATTATAATATAAAACTGGCTTTATATTCATTTTGACTTCTAAAATGCAACTTAACAAAGTATGTTTATAACAGAGGATTGTTTTGACATTGAAAGCAGTATTTTACATTGCATATTAAGTCACTGTAAAAAACAAGAATAAATATCTCACCAGAGGTCCCGTTGTCACTCTCGTTCACCATCTTGACAGGACTTTGCTTTGCGTCTTAGAAGATGTGCTCTCATCTGTATCTTCGTGTAATTGTCATGAAGCTTGAGTGTTGGCTGCCTTTTAAAACGCAGCATGCAAGTCTTCAAAACACAAACATCCCCGCATCACATGGAAAGTTAAGAAGGAGGAGTCAGGGAGGAACCACAGTTTGGAAATGTACCTGCTAATGATAGCAGGATGAGGGCATGCAGGACAAAAACAAGTTAGGGATTTTTGTGTCTGATTAAATCATTTTCCTTTAGAGCAGAAATACAAACAACATCGACAACAAGATGTCCTGAACTCGTCACTCCCATGTAAAGACGATGTTTATCTACAATAAGAAATGCACAACTTTTTCTTAATGCGACGTTGCCTACATTTTATTTAACAGATACTCTGTTGTCACTCGTTCACCATCTTGACAGGACTTTGCTTTGCGTCTTAGAAGATGTGCTCTCGTCTGTAGCTTCGTGTAATTGTCATGAGAAACCCTGTGTTGCATTTCTTTTAAAACGCGGCACGCAAGTCTTCAAAACACAAACATCCCTGCATCACATGGAAAGTTAAGAAGGAGGAGTCAGGGAGGAACCACAGTTTGGAAATGTACCTTCTATTTACCTGAAAAAACAAGGGATAAATAGATTTGGAAAGAAACAATTAGCAGTGGCAATTTGTATTCCATCCCTGGTTTGATAATGTATCTAATTTTAGTGAAAGGATCCTTCGTTGTTATGTCAACATTAGAATCCATACCCTGTTTCCAAAAACCAGTGAACAAGATGAACTTTGCCAAAAATATCGTCTTTGTTTTGAAGTGGACATTCACCAAATAAGCAGAACCACACTGTCTCCTAGTGGGCCTGAAATGAACTGTGTGGAGTTTATATTTTACCATGAATACAGACAGATGTCGCCAAAGTCAAAGAAATGCCATCCAGCTGTAGAAATAGTGTCAAAGCACAAAATATCATCAAAATCACACTCAAAATGTGATTTCATCCCAAATGTAAACTGAAAAATCTAAAATGGCAATTAATCCACGTTTATCATAGAGAGTGGAATAAGAACAATGCATAATTTCATGGTATTGAAATTAATAATGAATGCATCGAAGAATTACCGCCAACACATTAGCAAAGTAATGTAATTTAAAGAAATGCTTCCGTTTGTATAGAAATGTGACTTCCTCTCCTTCTTCTCATACTTTTTTTTCCAATCATTTAGATTATATCTGCAAAACAATATGTCACACATGCATCCGGGACTGAAACTTGTTTACGTCTCATGAACCTAGAAGTTGGCTGCGCACGTGTTAACAATATGCATTACTGGAATGCATACCTTTTACAATCAAACCGTGAGGGTCACGTTGAATAGAAGACAAACCCTGTGTTTGCATTAGAGATAATATTTTAACCCCATTGGTGAGATTGCATCTGCAAAAGAATCTGTATGTCAAACAGGCGAGATCCAACACTTTAACCTAAACTATCATCATAAAAGGATTAAAGAGTACATCAATAATCTATTTGACATAGATTGCACAATAACCGAGGAAATATGAGTCTTGTGCCAATTAGACCCCATCATAACATAATTATCGGGACTGCAGATGGAAATTACTTTACAATATTGCGTAAATCATAAATTATCGCTTCTCATTCTGAGATTAATGTTTTAAATGGGCAGTGATGCCATGAGCTGTACAGAAATATTCCCCCCGATGGAGTCAGTCTAGACACTGGTGGTAGTGAAGGGGTGAAAAGCAATGCTGAAGATCTGGATGTGATGTGAAGTGGAACTTCTGATGAGCTCAGAAGCACCAACTGGGAAGACTGGTCGAGTTAAGACCCAAGGAGAATGTGGTGGAGGAGGATTGTGTCGATCTGAGACTGATATAATAACTACCAACAAAAAAGAAAAGCACAGTTTCCAAATTTGACAGCAACCACATGATTATTGTGGCAACAAATCAGGTGTAACTGAAGAGTGTATCCCTCAATCAGCTGATTGAGAAGCAAAATGCATGTGAAGAATATGGTCTTTCTGATTGAACTTTTGCTCCGTTTCATTAGTTAACTACACATTTAGTGCTGATGGTGCTGATTTATTGCACCATCTGTCATTTTGGAAAGCAGGCTGCAGGGGAAGGACCCACACCCTGATTCCACTTGAGGAGGTAACAGAAATAATTCAATCATTTGTTGAACATGGCTTACAGATTTCAAGTCCAAAAAGGCGGGCAGGAAACACAAATAGAAAGTCCCACACGAAATGAAGACAAAGCATAAAGCAGCCGGCTGGTATGTGAAAAGACAGAGCAATTAAGGGAGCGCCAACAGGTGAGCAGGAGGTCAGGTGACTGGCAAAGAAAACACAAAACATGAACGGAAGACAACAAAAAACAGTATCAGCTGCATTTCATCCTCAAGGTCAAATTCAAACACATGACCTGAAATCTCTTTTATTTCTATCGGCTTATACCGATTTTATGGGTGTATCAAGTAATAATGAAACTTGACAGCTAGTTGCACTTTCACATTTAGGAACCTATTGAAGATATGCTTCATACTTTATAAAAATAATAATGATTCTAATTGTAAACAGTGGATTACTAAGTGTGGAGACGTTTTTTGTATTGCTTAACTCGTATTGTAATCTTTGTTAAGGCTCCTGTTGCAACCTGAGCAATAATTAGTGACTGTAGTTTCAACAGCGGTCTATCTGTAATGTGCACATGTGTTTTGTCATGTGCTAGTTTTGTGTTCATTTTTAAAATTACAAATCATTCTTTGCAACATGAATAATGTGCCTTTATCTGACAACATGCTCTTACTTTGAGCTTGACAGTTAATTCTTGACAAAACAAGGTCAACTTGTTTTATCAAATTTTCTCTTTAATGAAAATCTCATTGAATAACAGTTAACAGTTATATCAATTTAAAGCTCATAGACACAGAACATTTAGGAATTTGTATCGCACACACACATTGTATGAAACATATCATAACAAGTTTGAAAATAAGAATAGAAAAGACAATTTTGGGATAGATACAATACGTTTTATTTATAGAGTCATAATTTGACAATCAAATAATATAAATAGTATTATTTTTCTTTTTATAAAAATAGAATTCAATATTTACAACATCAACAAGGCAAAACACCTTGTGCTGTGACTGTACATTACATTACACTTGCTTGTGCTGAACTGAGTGCAAATCATTATGTGTCATTCATTGTCTTCGCCAAAAGGTCACATGCTTGCCTTATTCATATTTAACAATCACAATAAGTGCAGTAAAGTTTCCCACATTCTTTCACATGACGAGCTCATATATTCATCTCAGTACATCTCTCTTTACACACATGCTGTACAACATTTGCGAATGACGGACGATGGAGTTGAATGACATGTGCCAAAGGATCCCGGCTCGGCTTCGATCGGTGCAGCTACCGGGCAACATGACGTTGCTGCTCAGAGAGTTTTCTTTGCCACAGTCACTCAGCAGCTTTCCCGCCTGCTGTCTTGGCGCTTAGTGCACAAAGACACACCTCAAATACCGTCCACTGAGGGAGCGCTGATCTTGTATCGGCACAGCGGGCAGGTGCCAAATTGTCGCAAGACTTTTGAGGCGCACAGGTTACATAAACACTGGTGGCCGCAAGGCAAAGTGACTCTGGCCTGTTTTTCCATGCACACCACACAGTCCATTACGCTGCCTCTACCTGCAATCAAACCAAAGGAATCACAATTACAAGACTGACATCAGGAATAGGTTCTGTCTGGTTAAAAATGTGCAAAACACTGACATCTGGGAGCATTTGGTTGAAAGGAATCTTTCTTACCTGCTGGGAATTTCATGTCAACAAAGGAGATGCATTCATCACTGTTTCCATGGAGGCTTGAGACAGGAATCAAACTGTTGTGTTTGTCAGCATCAAGTGAGGTCAGGTATTCAGGTGCAGGACAGGACCGCCTGGTCTGAAACAGCTCCCTTTTCTCTGAGCCTGCAGCAAAGAGTAATAATGTCATATTTTAATAACAATTAAACATTAACTTGG
The DNA here is from genome assembly GCA_038501785.1 of Myoxocephalus aenaeus. Lineage (NCBI taxonomy): Eukaryota > Metazoa > Chordata > Actinopteri > Perciformes > Cottidae > Myoxocephalus > Myoxocephalus aenaeus. The sequence goes on from JBAMJR010000031.1 coordinate 5,605,113, forward strand.
CCTTGTCAGCACATGTTGAAGAAATAAGAACAAGAAAAAACGGCGGCAATCCACCATTGTTATATAATAGTAAACATACCCAGGAGGGAAATGGCGCTTGTCTGTCCGTAGATGTCTATCATGGCCCATAGCGGCTGGCTGAGATCCACTCCTGTCAGTAGCTTGTGCTGCTTGATGTTGGGGCTTGTGACGAATACGCAGCCTCTACCGGAGAGCCAGAACTCCAGCTCTGAACCTGCTTGGCAGTGGGATGCATGCAGTGGGGCCGCCCAGTGCCCTTGGACGTTAGTGAGGTTGGGGATGGCCATGACGGGCAGCGGCAGAGATCTGTCCGAGGGCGGCACGTTGGTGAAGCCCACACGCAGAGCTCCTTCCCATTTGAACGAATTTTTCTCAACCCTCAGACGAATCCTCTCCTGGATCTTTACCGGGCGGCTGCTGAACACCAGGCCGTTCTTGAACGTGGTCCCCGTCCTCTCTGCCAGTCGACACCCGTGGCTCAGGCTGACCTTGGCTCCCACAGCCAGAGGGTGGAAGGTCAAAGGACCGAGGCAGGACCGGCCACATTTGTGTGACGTCTCTGACCCAACAACTGCAAAGGAGCAAAAACACAGTTATTAATCTTGATGTGCGACCCAGGTTAGCTTATTATTGTTTGGTTATTTCCAATCATGTAGATTACATCTGCGCTGTAATCACAGCTATGTGTGTGACAACAAGATGGGGAATGTTGCAGTTTCTACCTGAATGCAGTGCAGTAAACAATAAACGACTACGCTAATTCTGGATTGTAAGAAGTGAACAACAGCATGGCGGCTTTTCCTCTTAAGTGACATTATTTGATAAAACAATTTCATAATAAAAAAGAATGTCTTAACACCATGACACTGTATCTGTATCATTGAGATAACATTCTGATCACAATGCCAATATATTCTAACAGGATGTTAGTTAATCATTCACGTTGGTTCAGTGATAAAGTTTATTCTGAATGAGAGTATCAGACTATCAAATTGAAAAAAAAAGTCATTGTGAAAGTAACACACACACATGCTTTCACTGTATCCATTTCAATCATAATTCAGTTTCGATTTGACAAAGGAGGAGTATATGATTAACGCATAGAAGCAACTAGTTAAACACTGTAGTAAAGCCTTTCATTCACTGCTGAGCATTTCCAGTAAATCATGTAGTTTCTAGTCATCCCTATTATCATCTCGATTATTTCACACTTTACAGCACAGGATATTGATCCTTGAATGCACGTGTGGCTTTTTCAAGTCTTCTTCCTCGTTTTCTAATCATCTGTTTTACAGCCTTTATCAACGTGCTCCTGTTTAGGATCCCACCTCATTCCATTTTTAACAATAACAATCACTTGACTGGACAGAGTTGTGACTTTCAGTAGCCTCTTGAAAAAATCGGAAAATAGGGATATTTTCATGATGTACATATACGTAAAAAATAAACCTGAACCGTAGAACAATTTTTATAGTAAAGTAATACACTTTTGTCATAAAAAAAGTAATACGAGCTATAAAGAATCATTTTCACCAACATTTGTGTCACTAATGTGAAAAATTGTGAATGACTTACTATGTACTTATTTTCAGTATTAGTATCTTAGTATTATAATATAAAACTGGCTTTATATTCATTTTGACTTCTAAAATGCAACTTAACAAAGTATGTTTATAACAGAGGATTGTTTTGACATTGAAAGCAGTATTTTACATTGCATATTAAGTCACTGTAAAAAACAAGAATAAATATCTCACCAGAGGTCCCGTTGTCACTCTCGTTCACCATCTTGACAGGACTTTGCTTTGCGTCTTAGAAGATGTGCTCTCATCTGTATCTTCGTGTAATTGTCATGAAGCTTGAGTGTTGGCTGCCTTTTAAAACGCAGCATGCAAGTCTTCAAAACACAAACATCCCCGCATCACATGGAAAGTTAAGAAGGAGGAGTCAGGGAGGAACCACAGTTTGGAAATGTACCTGCTAATGATAGCAGGATGAGGGCATGCAGGACAAAAACAAGTTAGGGATTTTTGTGTCTGATTAAATCATTTTCCTTTAGAGCAGAAATACAAACAACATCGACAACAAGATGTCCTGAACTCGTCACTCCCATGTAAAGACGATGTTTATCTACAATAAGAAATGCACAACTTTTTCTTAATGCGACGTTGCCTACATTTTATTTAACAGATACTCTGTTGTCACTCGTTCACCATCTTGACAGGACTTTGCTTTGCGTCTTAGAAGATGTGCTCTCGTCTGTAGCTTCGTGTAATTGTCATGAGAAACCCTGTGTTGCATTTCTTTTAAAACGCGGCACGCAAGTCTTCAAAACACAAACATCCCTGCATCACATGGAAAGTTAAGAAGGAGGAGTCAGGGAGGAACCACAGTTTGGAAATGTACCTTCTATTTACCTGAAAAAACAAGGGATAAATAGATTTGGAAAGAAACAATTAGCAGTGGCAATTTGTATTCCATCCCTGGTTTGATAATGTATCTAATTTTAGTGAAAGGATCCTTCGTTGTTATGTCAACATTAGAATCCATACCCTGTTTCCAAAAACCAGTGAACAAGATGAACTTTGCCAAAAATATCGTCTTTGTTTTGAAGTGGACATTCACCAAATAAGCAGAACCACACTGTCTCCTAGTGGGCCTGAAATGAACTGTGTGGAGTTTATATTTTACCATGAATACAGACAGATGTCGCCAAAGTCAAAGAAATGCCATCCAGCTGTAGAAATAGTGTCAAAGCACAAAATATCATCAAAATCACACTCAAAATGTGATTTCATCCCAAATGTAAACTGAAAAATCTAAAATGGCAATTAATCCACGTTTATCATAGAGAGTGGAATAAGAACAATGCATAATTTCATGGTATTGAAATTAATAATGAATGCATCGAAGAATTACCGCCAACACATTAGCAAAGTAATGTAATTTAAAGAAATGCTTCCGTTTGTATAGAAATGTGACTTCCTCTCCTTCTTCTCATACTTTTTTTTCCAATCATTTAGATTATATCTGCAAAACAATATGTCACACATGCATCCGGGACTGAAACTTGTTTACGTCTCATGAACCTAGAAGTTGGCTGCGCACGTGTTAACAATATGCATTACTGGAATGCATACCTTTTACAATCAAACCGTGAGGGTCACGTTGAATAGAAGACAAACCCTGTGTTTGCATTAGAGATAATATTTTAACCCCATTGGTGAGATTGCATCTGCAAAAGAATCTGTATGTCAAACAGGCGAGATCCAACACTTTAACCTAAACTATCATCATAAAAGGATTAAAGAGTACATCAATAATCTATTTGACATAGATTGCACAATAACCGAGGAAATATGAGTCTTGTGCCAATTAGACCCCATCATAACATAATTATCGGGACTGCAGATGGAAATTACTTTACAATATTGCGTAAATCATAAATTATCGCTTCTCATTCTGATATTAATGTTTTAAATGGGCAGTGATGCCATGAGCTGTACAGAAATATTCCCCCCGATGGAGTCAGTCTAGACACTGGTGGTAGTGAAGGGGTGAAAAGCAATGCTGAAGATCTGGATGTGATGTGAAGTGGAACTTCTGATGAGCTCAGAAGCACCAACTGGGAAGACTGGTCGAGTTAAGACCCAAGGAGAATGTGGTGGAGGAGGATTGTGTCGATCTGAGACTGATATAATAACTACCAACAAAAAAGAAAAGCACAGTTTCCAAATTTGACAGCAAGCACATGATTATTGTGGCAACAAATCAGGTGTAACTGAAGAGTGTATCCCTCAATCAGCTGATTGAGAAGCAAAATGCATGTGAAGAATATGGTCTTTCTGATTGAACTTTTGCTCCGTTTCATTAGTTAACTACACATTTAGTGCTGATGGTGCTGATTTATTGCACCATCTGTCATTTTGGAAAGCAGGCTGCAGGGGAAGGACCCACACCCTGATTCCACTTGAGGAGGTAACAGAAATAATTCAATCATTTGTTGAACATGGCTTACAGATTTCAAGTCCAAAAAGGCGGGCAGGAAACACAAATAGAAAGTCCCACACGAAATGAAGACAAAGCATAAAGCAGCCGGCTGGTATGTGAAAAGACAGAGCAATTAAGGGAGCGCCAACAGGTGAGCAGGAGGTCAGGTGACTGGCAAAGAAAACACAAAACATGAACGGAAGACAACAAAAAACAGTATCAGCTGCATTTCATCCTCAAGGTCAAATTCAAACACATGACCTGTAATCTCTTTTATTTCTATCGGCTTATACCGATTTTATGGGTGTATCAAGTAATAATGAAACTTGACAGCTAGTTGCACTTTCACATTTAGGAACCTATTGAAGATATGCTTCATACTTTATAAAAATAATAATGATTCTAATTGTAAACAGTGGATTACTAAGTGTGGAGACGTTTTTTGTATTGCTTAACTCGTATTGTAATCTTTGTTAAGGCTCCTGTTGCAACCTGAGCAATAATTAGTGACTGTAGTTTCAACAGCGGTCTATCTGTAATGTGCACATGTGTTTTGTCATGTGCTAGTTTTGTGTTCATTTTTAAAATTACAAATCATTCTTTGCAACATGAATAATGTGCCTTTATCTGACAACATGCTCTTACTTTGAGCTTGACAGTTAATTCTTGACAAAACAAGGTCAACTTGTTTTATCAAATTTTCTCTTTAATGAAAATCTCATTGAATAACAGTTAACAGTTATATCAATTTAAAGCTCATAGACACAGAACATTTAGGAATTTGTATCGCACACACACATTGTATGAAACATATCATAACAAGTTTGAAAATAAGAATAGAAAAGACAATTTTGGGATAGATACAATACATTTTATTTATAGAGTCATAATTTGACAATCAAATAATATAAATAGTATTATTTTTCTTTTTATAAAAATAGAATTCAATATTTACAACATCAACAAGGCAAAACACCTTGTGCTGTGACTGTACATTACATTACACTTGCTTGTGCTGAACTGAGTGCAAATCATTATGTGTCATTCATTGTCTTCGCCAAAAGGTCACATGCTTGCCTTATTCATATTTAACAATCACAATAAGTGCAGTAAAGTTTCCCACATTCTTTCACATGACGAGCTCATATATTCACCTCAACATCTCAGTACATCTCTCTTTACACACATGCTGTACAACATTTGCGAATGACGGACGATGGAGTTGAATGACATGTGCCAAAGGATCCCGGCTCGGCTTCGATCGGTGCAGCTACCGGGCAACATGACGTTGCTGCTCAGAGAGTTTTCTTTGCCACAGTCACTCAGCAGCTTTCCCGCCTGCTGTCTTGGCGCTTAGTGCACAAAGACACACCTCAAATACCGTCCACTGAGGGAGCGCTGATCTTGTATCGGCACAGCGGGCAGGTGCCAAATTGTCGCAAGACTTTTGAGGCGCACAGGTTACATAAACACTGGTGGCCGCAAGGCAAAGTGACTCTGGCCTGTTTTTCCATGCACACCACACAGTCCATTACGCTGCCTCTACCTGCAATCAAACCAAAGGAATCACAATTACAAGACTGACATCAGGAATAGGTTCTGTCTGGTTAAAAATGTGCAAAACACTGACATCTGGGAGCATTTGGTTGAAAGGAATCTTTCTTACCTGCTGGGAATTTCATGTCAACAAAGGAGATGCATTCATCACTGTTTCCATGGAGGCTTGAGACAGGAATCAAACTGTTGTGTTTGTCAGCATCAAGTGAGGTCAGGTATTCAGGTGCAGGACAGGACCGCCTGGTCTGAAACAGCTCCCTTTTCTCTGAGCCTGCAGCAAAGAGTAATAATGTCATATTTTAATAACAATTAAACATTAACTTGGCCTTGTCAGCACATGTTGAAGAAATAAGAACAAGAAAAAACGGCGGCAATCCACCATTGTTATATAATAGTAAACATACCCAGGAGGGAAATGGCGCTTGTCTGTCCGTAGATGTCTATCATGGCCCATAGCGGCTGGCTGAGATCCACTCCTGTCAGTAGCTTGTGCTGCTTGATGTTGGGGCTTGTGACGAATACGCAGCCTCTACCGGAGAGCCAGAACTCCAGCTCTGAACCTGCTTGGCAGTGGGATGCATGCAGTGGGGCCGCCCAGTGCCCTTGGACGTTAGTGAGGTTGGGGATGGCCATGACGGGCAGCGGCAGAGATCTGTCCGAGGGCGGCACGTTGGTGAAGCCCACACGCAGAGCTCCTTCCCATTTGAACGAATTTTTCTCAACCCTCAGACGAATCCTCTCCTGGATCTTTACCGGGCGGCTGCTGAACACCAGGCCGTTCTTGAACGTGGTCCCCGTCCTCTCTGCCAGTCGACACCCGTGGCTCAGGCTGACCTTGGCTCCCACAGCCAGAGGGTGGAAGGTCAAAGGACCGAGGCAGGACCGGCCACATTTGTGTGACGTCTCTGACCCAACAACTGCAAAGGAGCAAAAACACAGTTATTAATCTTGATGTGCGACCCAGGTTAGCTTATTATTGTTTGGTTATTTCCAATCATGTAGATTACATCTGCGCTGTAATCACAGCTATGTGTGTGACAACAAGCTGGGGAATGTTGCAGTTTCTACCTGAATGCAGTGCAGTAAACAATAAACGACTACGCTAATTCTGGATTGTAAGAAGTGAACAACAGTATGGCGGCTTTTCCTCTCGTCAGTCTGTTATGATCAAGTGACATTATTTGATAAAACAATTTCATAATAAAAAAGAATGTCTTAACACCATGACACTGTATCTGTATCATTGAGATAACATTCTGATCACAATGCCAATATATTCTAACAGGATGTTAGTTAATCATTCACGTTGGTTCAGTGATAAAGTTTATTCTGAATGAGAGTATCAGACTATCAAATTGAAAAAAAAGTCATTGTGAAAGTAACACAAAGACATGCTTTCACTGTATCCATTTCAATCATAATTCAGTTTCGATTTGACAAAGAAGGAGTATATGATTAACGCATAGAAGCAACTAGTTAAGCACTGTAGTAAAGCCTTTCATTCACCGCTGAGCATTTCCAGTAAATCATGTAGTTTCTAGTCATCCCTATTATCATCTCGATTATTTCACACTTTACAGCACAGGATATAAATCCTTTTTCAAGTCTTCTTCCTCGTTTTCTAATCATCTGTTTTACAGCCTTTATCAACGTGCTCCTGTTTAGGATCCCACCTCATTCCATTTTTAACAATAACAATCACTTGACTGGACAGAGTTATGACTTTCAGTAGCCTTTTGAAAAAATCGGAAAATAGGCATGTTTTCATGATGTACATATACGTAAAAAATAAACCTGAACCGTATAACTATTTTTATACTAAAGTAATACACTTTTCTCATAAAAAAAAAAAGTACTAAGAGCTATAAAGAGTGAATGAATTACTATGTACTTATTTTCAGTATTAGTATCTTAGTATTATAATATAAAACTGGCTTTATATTCATTTTGACTTCTAAAATGCAACTTAACAAAGTATGTTTATAACAGAGGATTGTTTTGACATTGAAAGCAGCATTTTACATTGCATATTAAGTCACTGTAAAAAACAAGAATAAATATCTCACCAGAGGTCCCGTTGTCACTCTCGTTCACCATCTTGACAGGACTTTGCTTTGCGTCTTAGAAAATGTGCTCTCGTCTGTATCTTCGTGTAATTGTCATGAAGCTTGAGTGTTGGCTGCCTTTTAAAACGCAGCATGCAAGTCTTCAAAACACAAACATCCCCGCATCACATGGAAAGTTAAGAAGGAGGAGTCAGGGAGGAACCACAGTTTGGAAATTTACCTGCTAATGATAGCAGGATGAGGGCATGCAGGACATAAACAAGTTAGGGATTTTTGTGTCTGATTAAATCAGTTTCCTTTAGTGCAGAAATACAAACAACATCGACAACGAGATTTCCTGAACTCCTCGCTCTCATGTCAAGCAGATGTTTATCTGAAATAAGAAATGCACAATAACATTTTAAAGTGTATTTAACTATAGCTCTTATGTTTCAGTTTCCTGTACTTGCTTGTGTTTACTCTAAAATGGGATTAATCTCATATTATATTGATGACTATTCGTTGTTTCTATTCATATGAATATAATAATGAAATGCCCTGAGCCCGATTCTGACAGCAGGAAATATAATGCAATATGAACTCCTTTAGGAAAAAACGCTGTAAAAGTCCTCTTTTTCAAAGTAGCATGGGAAATTCCAGTAAAATATTGGATACCACTTCCCTGACTGGCTCATAGGTTAAGAGATGAGAGCATGCCGAGCTCCATACTAAGATGTCCTCGGTTGTTGCTGGTTAATCATACACCAGTGTGCACATCTTTGTCGCCCTCTACAGGACACACGGCGTGTCATTTCGTTAGTACTCATTGGTTAGCGTTCACGATCACGTGACAGGATGAGGCCATAACTGGAACTCCGTAGTGATGTCATCCCTCTTGGAAAGTTACTAGCTCTCCACGGCACTTACTATGACCAACAAACACGTGAATTTTCTCCAGTAACCCCAACATCCCGTCAGCTGAGACCCACTGCAGGCCACACAAAACATGTCAGGGGTAGGCATGCTTTAATGTGTGCCAGATGTAACAAGCCCACAGACAATGTGAAACATGTTTTTATATGAATGTGATGGGAAGATTACGTCCTGAAGTGTTTGAGTCTATGCATTTATATTCGTATTGTATAAGAACATGATATTCTCTACATCTAGCAGTTAAAATATGTTAAAAGTTACTGAGAGAACTACAAAAATTAATAATGTACCCAACCCAATTCATAAAGCATAACAGTAACTCATATATTATTAACATTTGTATGACTAACTTTGCCAATAGAGTTCAAACAAGGCATGATAAAAGAATCACAACAGTATTGTGGTTAATATGGTAGAAAGCAAAATGTAATTGAGCACAATAAAACCTCACCTTCTGTCTTCATATTTAATGGTCATGGACAGTCATAATACTTCGGATTTAGATTTGATATCTCTTTGACGATATCTTTGCATTTTCTGAATATATCCAAAGCATTGCATATTAGGGGGAAAAAAACATAGATAACACTGTAATAGTGTATTACCTGACATGAAGTGGTACATATGTATATTTTGTTACATTTGGGTTATGTTATGTACAATACAACAATATATATTGTGTTTGTTTCCAGAAATACACCTGGAAAAAGAGCTCCCCTCCTTCTTCTTCTTCTCCTCCTCCAGGCTCAGCTGCTCTGCTTCACCACACTTGGTCAGACATGGCAGGCCATCAAAAAATCAACTTGTTCCCACTCCACCTGTTCAAAACACTATTAATCTGCTGCCTTCCAATAAAAGGCTTGGCTCTCAGCGAGGAGCCAATAGAGAGGCATTAAATCTGTGCGACCCAGGCCAATCCCAGGCTGCATTCTAATGTGGCCTATCTTTATCAAGGTGCCACTCCATTTCCAGATACTGCTTATTTATGACCTCTGAGGAGAGAGCCGGCAGGAGGCATGCGTCTTTAGGAGAACACTACAAATCGGTGACCGCAGGGCTCGCCTGAGACGTCAGATATGGGATTATCACAGACCACACCGTGGCTGAGAAGAGGTGAATGGCGAGAGTGAAGAGTGTATCTGCTTTTTCTGTTGAGGTAGCAACTTAAGCAAACTCCAGGGACTTTGTTAAAATTGCTATTAGTGTTCTTAAATATTTGAATATCTGGAGACGGTGAGTGTGATCCCAGATCCAAGACATCGGCTGTGGGTGAGAGAACTCCTTGCGGGCCCATCAGAGGTCTTTTCCTGCCTGGATCTTATTGGATGTGTCACAGAGACCTGGAGGTAGAGTAACAGTGCTTCCCATGGATCCAAACATCCAGGGGTCTTTTCTGTTCAACAACAGCCTGAACCAATTCCCTTCGGAGCTCAAGGCCCCAGTGTGCCAGTACTCAGTGCCCAACTCTTTCTACAAGCTCAACCCGGCCCTAAACAGCCAGCTGCAGGCGGGGACGCCTCACGGCATCAGCGACATCCTGAGCCGCACCATGATGGGGATGGGGATGGGGATGGGGATGGGCTCCACGGGCACCACCACCCTGCTGTCCGGATACTCCACCATGGGGGGATTCAGCCCCTCCGTCACCAGCACGTCCATGTACTATAACCGGGACTACAACCCTTCCCATGGCGGCTTCTCCAAGCCTGGCGCCGAGTGCCCCATGAAGGGTCGCAGCGTGAACTGCTGGGCGGAGAGCGGCTGTGACTGGAGAGGAGGGAGGCAGCAGTGCACAAACAGTGAGTCTCATCCAACACATTACAACTTCCCTGTGTCTCTGAGGAATCAACAAGATGTGTCACCTTGTGTTGCCAGAGTGTCTTTTTTCTTTTCTTTACTAAAGATGACAAATTCAATGTAATCAGAAAAGATACAGAAATATACAGAATATACAACATCAAATAGGATGTATAATGTATTAATTTAACCAATATCTGAATAATGCTTATTTTCTGCCATTTTCAAAATATGTTTTTTTAAATATTATTTTATATAAATAGGATAATGTTCAAAATGTTATATTAATGGTTTAAGTATACATTTTAAGAGTAATGTCTTAAGGGTTTAATCGAAGAGAAAATACAAAAAACAAGCACGAACAGGCCTTGATGAGTGTGTGTGGCATTTCAAACGTCATATCAAACATCTAAAAAAAGGTCCTTTTTATATAATATGTGAATGCTACTTGTTATCGTTGATATTAAACGTATACAATATTCTATCTATATTCAAACAAGTAGTTTCAAATTAGGGGATGGACATGATTCAAAAACAGTACAATAATTATGAATCTGTCAGAACACAAATATGTGATAAATATCTTTTTACTGGCTATGCAGAGAACAAAAATATCCCACCCAAAGTATTCAAGTGGGTCCATGTTACTTCTCTGTAAAGTTCTAAAATCCAGCAGTGTTTTTTCTTGAGTATGGTTTTCTCCTTTGACATGTTTAGGTAGTGGTCCTCTGGGGGAGATGACAGGCAGGAAGAAACACACCAGACCAACATTTAGTGGACATCAGATATTTGCTCTGGAGAAAACATTCGAGCAGACAAAGTACCTGGCCGGGCCCGAGAGAGCGAGACTGGCTTATTCTCTGGGCATGAGTGAATCACAAGTCAAGGTAAATATATTACCATGAGGGTTAGCCTTACAATGTATATGTTTTAAACATATTACTCCACTGATTTTAAGTTTTCATTTATATATTTGTTTTCCCCCATACTTGTGTAACGTGTGTGTGTGTGTGTGTGTGTGTGTGTGTGTGTGTGTGTGTGTGTGTGTGTGTGTGTGTGTGGTAGGCCAACTCTTTGATAAACTACATATTTGTAAAAGAAGTGCAGGAAGAGAGAAGCCGTGAGACTGCTAATCTGTATCACATCTGTATCACATCAGCAGGACACCATGATGCAGACACACACAAAGATGTGTCTATAGATATGCGTGTGTCATAACCAAAAGAAATGGAACACCGAGGATGAGCATAACATGTTTGTAAACAAGATCCACGTAACAATAGACACTCTTGTCCACAGACAGTGACTCCCTCCCTCCCTGTTGTGTTCAGGTGTGGTTTCAGAACCGACGCACCAAGTGGAGGAAGAAGAGCGCCTCGGAGCCGAGCTCCACGCAGGCCGGGCTCGCGGGGCCGGGCGGCGAGGCCTCGGAGAACGAGGTGGAGGACGAAGAGTACAACAAGCCTCTGGACCCCGACTCTGACGACGATAAGATCCGCCTGCTGCTGCGCAAACACCGCAGGGCCTTCTCCGTCCTCCGCCTCGGGCCGCACGTCTGACAAACTTCCCGGAAATCACACGCGCGCGCTTCTCAGCAGACCTGCATGCTGCAATGAAAGTCATTAGTTTTTAATACAAAGTGGAATCATTCAAGCATGTTCACAAGAGGTCATTTGTATTCATCCAACAGAAGGGCATCAAATGTTTTAGTAGACAAACAGGCTGTAAAAATTAAGCTATAAAGACGTTTACTTTTATATGTTACTGTATGTCTGTATGTCTGTTCAATCGGTATGTGGAGGGGGATTATGATATACACATCATTTTGTAAAAATCTATGAAAAAAAACATTATAAAAACTGCATGATGCTATCAGTAATACTACTAATAAAAAAAGAGTAAGGTGAAGTTTTTAATTTATTCTTTTTTCAAACAGTTAAAGTTATTATTTTGTGTTCATTTTCATTTTTTAAATAAAACCACAGAAAGTGCCACGGTGAAACAGCTTTATTAATCCAATATACATGCAACCGTTTTAAGGTCTCACTATAGAAGAAAAGAAAACATGAATAGGCGACCAATCAAAGCTACAGAAAATATATTTTAAATCGAAAACAACTGATACATCGGGAGGTAAAGTAATTTTAGGACAACTATTTAAAGGGAATTTACTTTTAAAACCGCACTAATTGCAATGTAATCTAATTTAAAAGGCATCCTGTGATAATGTAGGTTATATGGATGTATTGCTGTGCTCACATGTTAGTTATTATATAATATAACATTATGATTTCTAATTCTGCAAAATGCTTAAATTGAATGTTAACTAAAATAACTGCAAGTTGGCAGCTTTGTCTTTCGTTATTGTATACTTGCTTTTGAAATGCATTATCTAAATATTAGCAAAGCTGTGCAATACATTAGTGTGAATCATTTATCAGGTTTGAGTAATGGCTCAAGTTCCACCAGTGTATTTCCCGTCAAGTGACAGTTTGAATGAAACTGCAAGCAAAAATGCCCAAACGCTTAACACAGGTGCAAAGGTCAAAGGTCAAATCCTGTGTGATTTACCAGCGTGGTATGGCTTAATTGAAGACAATGACCCCCGCAACCCACTTCAAGATAAAATCAATACCAACAGTCCTGCTCATTCAGAGGCTCAGTGGGTTTAACCTCTGCACGCTACAGATGTCAAGCAGATGATTCTGTTGAAGACAATTTGTCTTTGATTGCTCAGATCAAATATATTCAAAGACTACCGTTCATATCATACATTGTCATTTTGGTCATTATATAAATGTTGCTCAAGTCCACATTGGAGCTATGAAAATACAAATATCCAAAATTGATCAAGCATTATATAATCTTTGTGATTTGTGAATTTTCAGAAGGCAATCCATGTTTTAGTCTCCCTCCAACCTGCTGCTATTGGACCATTGAATCAACCAAAACATGAAATGCAATAAAGGATAGAATCAGTCTATTGATTTGTCGACGTTTGAAGACTTTCACTCTGAGCAAGATGTCCTAAATAGCCAGCTCATTCCAGCTTTAGAGGGCAGGCTTAACACCTCCTCAGTTTTATATGCCATTTTTCTTCTGCCACAAAATGAGCGCAGCTTAACTCCTGGTTGAATTCGATGGAAAATGGATGCCGAACACAGACATATAGAGTTTGCTTGGTGCATGGTCAATGTCCATGTTGCATAATTCTGAGCTATATTTCTGAAATCTGACTGACACAAAAAGTCAGCAAGAGTGAGATTTTACAATCTGTATGTCAATATAACTAACTAGAACGTGTACTAATGGAAATACTCCTCTTGTTTGTTTCACTTTAGGACACTCGTCAGAATAGACAAAGCCCAGCATGCAAAACATTACCCAACGATTCAGGTTCATCAGCTTCAGGGAAATAAGGTGTATGATCTGGTCTTTCAAGTAACATTTCCCGAAAGAGGTGTGACTCAATTAGAGCGACTACTGGGGTGGTTTCCAAGAGCCAAAGTCAAAGTCAGTGTCTAAATGTGTTGCAACATATCTTGCATATACAGTGCTGGTAAAGCCAATAACCAAAACGTGTGAGACATTTATGAGGATAATATTTTATTTACAAAAATGAAATATGACAATGTAGTGTTTGACCAGAGTTAATTTAAATGTAATACTGGTCTTATAGTGCGCTCCAACACTGAACTGCTACAAGTTTATTATTTAAAAAAAAACTCTTGCATTCACACGCACATCACTGTTTGTTATTGTATGGTGAGTACAAACATGAGAGACAGTCCAAACCTCATATTAATATCTGTGAATTTATGCATGAAAAGTATTGTGTAAGTCTATGGAGAGTGTGCTGTTCCACCAAGATGTGTAGAACAAATCAAAACACAAACAATTTAAATACACATCAGCTGGGATTGGCTCCAGCTAAGGGATAAGAAAATGTATAAGTAACAAACCACAAACCACAAACATATTTCAAATGTTTTAAATGAGTCATTATTAAAGACAGATTCAAAAAAGAAATCTAAATAATTCACAATTCAAAAACATTATACAGCACACATAATACAGTAAGAGACTATGAATTAACGAAACAAAAGAAATACATTCAAAAGAAAACCGTGCCTTCTGTGTTGTCTGTGGGTGCACACACGTGAATAAACTGTATATTCAACAAGTGAAGCGGTCTGATGGAAACATCAACACCCATAAAGTACAGTTAGAAGTAGCATGTGAGGCCGACAGTATCATTCTTTTGGCAATGAAATGAGGTCGATGCCAAGCAGAACCGGGGGGGAAAGATTTGTAGACAAACTGTAGAGAAAACGTTCTCTGAGTGAGGACGTCTAAAATCGAAAACATTGAGGACTATAGGTTATAGGTTGTGGAATAAAGCACTTGGTATTGACATACAGTTGGTACATATAGAAGAACGTTACTTCAGCTTCAACAGGGTGAAACACTGCTGCTGTGTTACATTAATAAATTCAGCTCCTACGAAGCATTTATACACAGACAGTCGTCTGTTTATCGTTGTCTTTAAAATGTTATTGGCTTTTTGTCCACTGTCTGGTGTCATTACTACATCATATAATGTACATTTAGCCAAATCAATTCTGGAAGTGATTTTGTGATGTAATCAAGAGATGTGTGACCTAATTAAAGCCGCTGTGAGAAAATAGAGTAGCTACAAGTATGTAGAATACATCAGCAAGATAACAAAAAACTGTGATGTGCCCTCTGAGTCAAATTTATATTGCAGGTAAAACTGATTTAGCAGCCTTCCTCAACAAAGTTTCCCTAGTAAACAACTTTAAATAATAATCTCAGAATTAAAAATAGTGTAAAATAAAAGCATACGCACATAGTCAGTGGGAGTGGGCCAATACTTGATATTAGAGATCCTGTATTTTTTTGTTTTCATGATTGTATAATATTGTAGTTTGTAATGTTCAGCTAAACATTATTTACAGCAGTTTCATGATACTGGATTCTGATTGACTGAATTAAACGGCTAATTGAAAACCTCTTGAGTGTAAGGTATTCAGCCCAGTTGGTACAAAATGGTCTGACTGACTGAGGACATCTACGAAACTATTTTGGCCCAATAGGGAATGAGTACATTTGTGGTGGGGTTTGTCTGACGCTGCCTGTAAGAAAAAGGCATTGTAAAAAATAAACAATGCAACTACAATCAGGAAAAAGTAACAATGGTTTGCATACACATCCATGTAAAGGGGCGGGTCCACAGTGACACTTCAGTCTTTACATAATTTATTTGTCTCCATGGATGCAGGCAGGAATAGCAGGAACATCCTCGGTGGTGCTGACAGGATTTAAGATCTGAGAGTGAGTAGATAATCTGGAAAACTGCACCAGAGATCCATACCAGCTGCTGATAAATCAGTGATCGTGTCACTCGGGCTGCGGTCGACAGCATGTGGCAGTGAGACCGTCAGATGTGAGACACTAGGGATGTGAGGACGGGGTTTTCACAGCGGGTTCGAGCTGAATCCAGACCTGCTGCTGGCTGGATGGGTGGGTTTGTGCCGGGTAACCATCATGCTGATTATCCTCTGGTACTGATACTGTGGCAGAGCTGTGGGGATGGTGCGGTTATAGTCCTGCAGCGCGCGCGCGCGCGCACACGCACACACACACACACACACACACACACACACACACACACACACACACACACACAGGAATGAGAATAGTGCTGGGGTTCCATTCAACCAGTGAGATAATGCTTCTTTCCTTTCCAAGTAATTCACAGTGCAGGTGCAGGATGCAGTGGGTGGGCCAGAGTATCTTGCTGACGGGGATTATAAAAGAGTCTACCCTATTATATGATTATTAATACCAAGCCAGAGCCAAATGAAAGCACCTCCCTTTGGAAACGAGCTAACCAATCCCACGTGATCACAAATTAATCTGTTATGTAACCCCTCTATTTAATTCAATAAATTTAAGATGTAAAATGTTTTACACTGTAAGCATTGTATATAAAATGTAAGATATTTACTTAAAATGTAGTCTGAGAAATACAGAAATACTGCTGTACTGGAATTAACTTGGTCTGTGTCTCAAAATGTCAAACACAAAAGGAAAAGCGGACAGGTTGCAGGATCTTCTAAGTCCCTTCATTGCATAGACTCATTATTTTGCAGCTCCCTGAAAAAGGACACTCATGAAAAAGCAGTCCATCCCTAAAAAGATAAATTCAAACGGCAAGACAACAAAAATCATGGCCGTAAAAATGCCAATACGCTGTCCGGCACAATTCATGTCTCTCCGGCCGACTATCCAGATTGTAATTAATGAAAAGCGGGCCAGCAATGCACTTAGTGTGTCGCCACCAGAGTGACAGTGGAGAGGATTCGATAGACATAGATCAGTGAAAGGTGCTGATCGCTTGTGGTCCGACTACGCTGGACACAAAGGAGCGCTCGTGTCCCGCAGGCACTTCATCTTAGTTCATATCTCGACTCCAATGGGCCAGCCTGGGTTATGGCTCTCTGGGGACCTGAGCAAGATTACTGTGATCGCTCTCACACACTGAATCCCCCCCTCTGGAATCGCCACATAGATACACACACACACACACACACACACACACACACACACGCACACACACTTCGACATGCTGGACAGTATAAACACACTCACTGGCACATGCTCTTACCATTGAGAAGGATCCAAGTCAATGGCCATTTGTCTTCAGTAAGAAGAACAAGAAAACCGGCTACAAGAAAAACACATCAGAGTCACTCCACATTGTTTGTTTGCCTGCACAATAGTTGCGCTGTTTAAACAGTTACCTTATGGTCTCCCATACAGACATTAGGACCCACTGTGTTGTAAACAACGCTCTTCTCACCGTCATCTCCCTGAGAAGAAGGATGGTCCTTTAGTAACAAAGGAAATACAATGTGGCATTAAACATAAAAGCTTATATCTCTAACTTATTTTAGTTTGTATGTCATCTGTATGGCTGAGTGTTGTTACTACATGATAATGTGATGACCAGGCCAAAACTTTGGGTTTAAATATGGGATCTATAGTGCATTCACTATACATACATACATACCTCAAGCTGTTTATTCTGTATCTCCTGTCTTACTATTAGCATTACACACTCTGCACTATATTATATGTATACCTGACCTGCCTACCATGTTTATACTGTATATATCTTAGCGTATTCTATTCATTCACACTGTTAATAACAATAATAGTCATACTGTATATATCTTGTGTACTCATATACCCCTTACTATATTATATTTAATTTGGTATAATTATACACTGTACGTTACGCTGCACTTACTGCTTTTTGCACTTCTGGTTAGATGTTAAACTGAATTTCATTGTCTTAGTACCTGTAGTCTGTGCAATGACAATAAAGTTGAATCTAATCTTTTTAAACCCTACGCCCCACAGTTACTGTTGCTATGTCAAGCTTGTCACAGAGCACGTTATAATGAAGGTGACAGATTTAACACAAAGAATCGATTGAATATTGCGAGACAAAACGGGCTTCTTATCTGTAGCCGGGGACCATTGCTTTTCAGCTGTAACAAGCTACAAGCTAGCCAATAAAGCTAACAATAGTTTCATGAAGTGGCTGAAAATGCAAATTGTTCATGTTTCCAGCTGACTTTGTTGTAAAATTCCCACTAAATGGCTTCATATATGATCTTTTCTGTGAGACTGAGGAAATAAAAAATAAAACGGTACTGTTCTTGTATCAAAGTGTATTTCTTATTACTACTAGTATTAAAAGAATGCAAACATAACATCAAACTGTTATTTCACTGAAACGAAACTCTGTCAAGCTGTTCAGCAAAAGTTGAAATGTGTGCCAGCTACTGGAGTGCATTTACTATCATTTACTATCAGAATCACTTCCTGTGGCACTGATAGTAAATTAGATAAGGGATATAAAGATGTTGACGATTCATTTGTGTACTAGCTAATAATACAACCTATGGTTAGCATTTAAGATAAATGACACTAATCTTAAAATGAAGTCGCTAGCCATGTGAGAATGTAAATATTGTTTGAACAATGGTAGAAAGGTCCACCAGTCACTGAGGATTATCTGACAACAAATAACCGTTTGGAAAGTTGCAATCCTTCATTAAACTGTGTATATATATAAGCCTTTTATCAGAGAATATGTTCTGCACTTTGTGTGTAAGTGTTACGACAGCTAACCTGCAGAAAGTGATCAATTTTCAGCTTTAAACACAATGATAGTAGCTTTGACTGGCTGACCTTGTGGATGAGTTCTTGGGCAGTGTGCGACATGAGGACACGATCACACCAGGCAGGACAGCGAGTGTTCATGTACTGGGTCGGTTTGGTGTACTCCTCACTGTAGGGGTAGCTGGGAGAGAGAGAGACTTATTATTGTGTTTAAGGGATAACAACAGAGGTGGGAGTTTACACACAGTGTGTTGCAGCATCTCGCTCGGTTACCTGGGTGGAAACTTGATGTCCTCTTCCTTAATAACATCTTGAAAGGCTGTGACTTCTTTGTCATACTTTAAAAGCTGAGGGATAGAGGCCATTACTGATTAGCCCAACAGGAAATCTCAACACATTAAAAACCGACGTGATGTGAGTGAGTAGAACTTAAGCGCGGGTGAAAACCCAGTTTACTGTCAAAGTTATCACGGTTTTGTTTACCTCAGACTTTTGTATTTACTCTACTGTCATTCATATGACTGTATTTACGCTGAAAGGCCCTAATCTAAAATCTGTGAAGACATGCCAGATAGTTGCTAAGCAGCCTGTTGTATCGTAGGTTATAGTCACAGCACAGAGTTTCTCTGTGGTGTCGCTCATCGATGTGGGTGAAAGGTCAGTGTCCTCACCGCTCTGCCGTTGTCCTCCCTGAACACCGTCTTGTGCAGGTAGGTGAACAGCTTCTCCTCAATGTGGAGCAGCACCTGTTGGTAAGAAAGCAGGTGAAGTGAATGCAGCGCCGAAAACAAAATGTCAGTTGTCTTAACAGAACTGGTTTAATCACCTGGTGGTCATTGTCCTTTTCTTCACAGATGATCTTCTCCACTTCATTACTGCACTCCTTCTTCACTGTCTGCACATCTCCCGCGGTGGACAAATGCTGCTCACAGAATCACAAAAACAAGAAAGGCTGTTATGCCAGGCTGATACACATCCTCATCATCTGAGCTTCAGTAAAAAAAGGTGTTACACACCTGGACCAGACTGAGTGTGTCCAGACGGAAGTTGAAATCTCCAAACAGGATGTAAGGCAGAGGAGTATAGCGGCTATCGGATATCCTGGAAGGAAATAGCACAGTATCGCACAGATGTTTGGGTCCAAATGTGTATATAAATTCACAAGAATATCATATTATTTTCAGAATATTCCATTCAAAGGCCAGAGTTTATGTACATTCCTGAAATATCCTGTTTACATGATGGTATTAGCCAAGAATGGTACAACATATTTCAATCAGTCAAGCAAGGAGTCCTAATGATTGTTCTTTGGTTTGACTGTGTTTTCCGCCATCTTGAACATTTTACAGTCATGTTTTTCATTTTTCATAGTTGTGTGCAGCTGGAAGTCCGACCTGTTGATGACATATCTGAGAGCGTTTTTGCGGTTGGCGGAGTAAATGGATGGACTGGAGTTGCAGGCAACGAGGTTGGAAGCATCGTGGAACAGGTGGACATTGACCAGGTCCAGACCTCTGTGAAGAACACACAAGAGCACACAGACAGAATATGGTGATATGTGGCAGGTGGAGAAGGAAACAGGAAACAATTAGATAACACCAAAGCCTGACATCTGATAGGTGAGTGTGTCTGTCTGTATGTGTGCCAACACGGGTGTCACTCATGAGGAGCTTTCTTATCGGCGAGTGCGTCGGTGTTAAGGCTGAGTCCACAAACAAGTACATTTGCCTATTGTGCCGAGGGTTCGCTCTTTTTCTTTGGCTGTCACTGAAAAACAATTAATGTGCATCCAACAAAGGCTGACTGGGTTGACTCACAGCATGATCTTGTGGCACACAGATTGTGGGCTCCTTTTGTTATTACCCCCAGGTGGCAACCTAGCAGAGCAAATAGTGACTACAGTTCCCAGGAAACACGACAGCTGTAGCAGCAGATGTATCCTGGTTAAATTCAGAGCCATATTTAGCTTAATTTACTTCAATTCAATGGTTTCAAAACTGCTACTGTTCTATACAAAAATGTGTTTGCAATTAAGTAACATTCAGTATATGATCGGGGTTGGCAGCAGGGCACCATGCTGCATTGGCTATGCATATGAAATAGTTGATCAATTTTAATTGAAGGGTTTAGTTGCCAAACTACGTGGATAATTTCAAAGTTCTTCAAACATCCACGGGGTACAACGCAGATGAAAATGGTGATTGGGGTGTTGTGAAAACAGATGGTGTGAGTTTGAACCACTGCAGCAGCACTGAGTAATTGTTTCTGAGTGCAGTGAGAGCTCAGTAAAATTGTGAGTTAGACAAGCAAAACAATAAGCTTCAAAGAGACAAAAACGCTGTGTAGAGCTGATCTGAACAACAGAAATGTGTGATCCACTGTTAATACAAAATAATTAATACAAAGCTGGTTTGAATACAAAAAGGTTTTGTAGAAAAACAAATTCATGAATCTCAAATTAAGGTGGGAAAATTATATTTTTTAATGATTATCAAAAGTGTTGTATATTGCGACTCGTATTGAAACGTTTCTAAAAAATACCTAGCCCTCCTCTGGGGTTGGAAACACAAAGGAAAACAGACTGTCCTTAGTTTGATGAAGAATAAATCATTCAGGATCTCCTGAAGAACTTTGACAGCTGTTGTATCAAACCAGGGTTTCCTTGTTTTTATGTATCGAGGGCCCACAACAGATGAACACACTGGCTTTCAAACCTGTTTGAGCAAAGCAACCTGCCTGGTCACAAGAGAGCTTGTTTATCGGAACAGTTTTCCAATAACTGGATTTCCCAAAAGCTTCCAAACCTAAAGTGAAAGTGAGTTGAGTCCATGGTTTACTTTTGAAATTAAATCAAGGTACGGTTAGTGCACAGTACGTACTGGTTATGTATAATCCAGCGGGTCCTCATGAAGCCCTTTCTGGACCACTTGAACTGCAACAGAGACAAATGAGAGTGAGTCACTAAACAGCAGTAAGCCGTGTCTTTGAAGGGCCAAACTGATAATTATTGATTCTTTCACATAATTTGTCTCATCTCCCTGTCAGAGCGGGTAGACAGCCCCTACTGCCCCAGTAGACTCATTTGTCCCAACATCTCCCTTTGGCCCTTACGTACCCCTCCCCCCTCCCCACACCCTCACTCTCTCTCTCTCTCGCTCACACACACACACACCCATACTCACATCAGGCCAGAAATTCTTTGGGAATTTTTCTTTCTCCACTGTGGTGACTCCGTCCAGAGAGCCCACATGCTTGTTCTGTCCCGACACTGCTTTAAAATCCTTAACTGTGTGTGTGTGTGTGTGTGTGTGTGTGTGTGTGTGTGTGTGTGTGTGTGTGTGTGTGTGTGTGTGTGTGTGTGTGTGAGTGAGAGAGAGAGAGAGAGAGACGGGTGGGGGAGGGGGTATGACATGTAAAAGAGTGAGAAAACATGCAAACGGCAATCAATAAACTGGTGTTAACCTCATCAGAGCGGCATACGTGATGAGAGGATCTATAAGCAAGCCATTAGACTGTGTTTGGTGAACAACAATCGGTTTGGGCCACACAGCGAGTGGCAGCTGCAGGATGTTTATGGCTCTTCCATAAGCTTTTCTGAGAAGCTTTTTCACGCCTAACGTGACTGGACTATGCAGCAGGAAAATAACAGCTCCACTTTAAATTCAGGTTCTTTGCAAATATCTGGCCAGGAAGGGTGGGCCATCAAACTTTCATTACACAAATAAAAATGTCCTGAAGATCCTGATAAACAAATGACAAGAATCATATGCAACATTGCTCTTACTCCATTGAGGGTACAAGCCATTACCAACACAGTACAGGATGCAAGAGGAATGGTTTATGTTGAGAGTCAAAATTATCTTTTTTTTGACAGCATTCAAATTATAAAATTATAAAAGAATCATTGCAAACGAGTAGAGATGCACCGATACTCATTTGTCCGACACTCACTCAAATAGTTGAGTCGGATTCCATTATTTCAATAAATGACAATTCTCTAAATTAGTATCTGTGTATTCAATTGTTACATTTTGTATGACAAAGTTAAGAAAGCAATGTTTAAGTCAAGTCTGATGTTGCCTTACACATAAACAAATTATCCCAGTCACTTCCACACAGGGAACCATACATCTTATTATTTAAACACTGGTATCAGATCAATACTCGCCATTGGCAGATACCCAGGTATCGGGACTGAAAATGTTGGATCGGTGCATCACTGATAAGGAGTAACGTTTTTACCATTAAAATCATACTGATAGATGTTTTTCAGTGTCTTGTGTATGAAGTACAAGCTCCCCAAAGCCTGCGGAGAGAGAGAAATAAAGAACAGAAGCGTTACAACAACAACAAAACATATTTATACACTGTTCCCTGTCAAACAAAGGTGAAAATTACTGTTTAATGTCGTTGCAGAAACTTGCTGCATACAACAGAAGAACATCCATGTTTAGTCCAACAAAGGGGCCTGGAAGTGAGCCTTACATATTCCTATTTTGAATATTGCAGCATTAAACTTCATCAAACTATGGTATTTAATAGTTTTAACTGGAACATTTGAGCTCTGTCCCATTTAGAGCGGTTCCACAACAGCGATCCACAATGAAACCTAAACATCACAATCATCTTCTCAACTCAAGCTCTGAGATGATGAATTGAATGGTTCATTTCCCCATCATGGGAGCTGAATTGTGAGCCTCGTATTGAACGATCCACAGTATATTGTTACTCTACCAAGGACACATGAAATTTTAAAGAATAGAGACGTTCAAAGTGAACACATAACTGCACAACACATCCACATACTGCCCCCCCCCCCCCCTCATGCACACACTTCAGCACCCAATCATGCTTGACATAGGGCTGACAATTTTTAATGTACTAACTGCCTGCTCCACTGAGCTGATTAATCATGCCCTGTGAGATCAATAAAGACAGAAAATTAAAACAATTTAAAAGGTATTAAGCAGTAGGCCTGCTGTCTGCCAGCGCTGCCACTGTGACTGGGGGCCGAAGAAAAATCAGCCAGCGCTCAGAGGGCTCGGGGCGTGACGGACCACTGTGCACTCACAAACATCTAGCCAGAGCATGAGAGATCTCTCCCTGAAGAGATCATTTATCATCAGTGCCAAAGTCATCCTCATTTAATAAAATGGAAGTGTCATGTGGTCGGCTCCAGTGAACGGCAATTAGTGACCAACTTGTCCAAACTAAGGCTTGAGTCATGGAGTCTGATAGGGTTGGTAACTTAATGCTCAAACTAAAAGCTGAACAAATAATGTTTCTGAGAAGCAAGTAAAAAATATATATAATTTCAGTTAACAATCAGCGCAAACATTTTTAGGGAGGATTTAATGACTCTTTTCTGATAATTAGCTCAGGAGAACTGTTCTGTTTCTAGTTTATGTTGGGTCTCACACACACACACACAAAACACACACACACACACACACACACACACACACACACACACACACACACACACACACACACACACACACACACTCAAACTCAAACTCAGATACACAATCTCCTCCACATACTCTGCCAAACACCTATCTTCATCAATCAGGTTTGTGCACAGTTTAATAAAAAAATATTGACTTACAAGTGATTTTTTATCAAAACACCATTTGTACTGGGAACGCATGCAAGTCGGCCCCCTCTACTCCTGCAGCCCTTGTGAAAGGAGAACCCCCCAAACTCTCTCTTGGCCATATAACTGATGATCCGCAGCCAGGGGGAAACAAATTGAAAATCAATGCAGGTGGCACCGACGAAATGAGAATGAGGCATTAGGAGGGGTGGGGGTGGTGGGGGCTGCAACCCTCTCAGGGCAAACAGCGGAGGGTGCGAACACTCCAGCGCAGGGGAAACTTAGTCCCGGCTGTCTTCCAACAACCCCCCTCACACTTTATTTATCGTGCACAAATGGGCTGGGATCAATAGTTTTAATCTAGAGTTAAATGTATTGACTTTGGCCTGTCTCCCGCCACACCTGGCCGTTGACGTTCTCCTTTTTACTTCACACACCTTCAGTCTACAGATGCAGCCATTGACCCCTACTGTCAGACATCCAGTGTCGGGGTATCACATGGGAGGAGTAAGGGTTAATAGTTTATGAAATGCTCAGCCACTTTTCATAACCCGGGGAGGTGTTACTGCCAACCAGGGCAGAATTTCAGACAAACTAAGGCTGACAAACCCGTTATGAGCAACTCCTAACACAAGTTTCAAGGAAAAGACTGAAAGGTTGCAAGCAAGAGGCAATAATTAGCTGTTATGATTGAGGTTGAGACCCATGACCAGAGCAGTGCCCCGCATCACACTTCTTCTATCGAGACTTAGAGATGACTAATACAACATTGTTACATACTATGTCCTTAAGATCAATGCCACACCCTTGCATACGCCTGTGGTATGTCTGAGATGGTGCAGTGCTGGATGAAACCCAACGCATGACACAAACATCCTCTCACACACAACAAATATGGACTGATACTTCCGATTGTGTAATATTTCAAAGTGTTTTTGTGCCTCTTATCTTCATTGAGAATGTACAACAATTGAACATAGGCTATTATTGGTTTGATCAAAACATCCCATGACAGACTTGCCAAAAAACAACTTCCTACTAATAATAATTTATTACACTCTGATTTCCTTTGTGATGGCATTCGAGATGTTTTATGAGCTCTCTCTAATCTCCCCGACGATGTTTTTTTCATGTCTGTTCTGTTTTTATGCTTTTCTTCTTTTGTAAACCCTCCCCCCCCCGCTAAAATCTTATAACATACATACAAAATCTAATAACTCATATGTATTTACAAATGTTCTACTGAGGTCTCCGCAGACTTTTCTAAAGCGTTGACCAGCAACCAACTCCTACTTTTTACTCATCAGCATCCAACACCTCCAGCTACCTCTGAGCACTAACATGGAGGAGGCCTCCATCTGGTGGAAGCACATGTGAACTACATGTGACGTCAGTGTGTTTCTTACCGTGAAGCGGTCTTCTGCTTGGAACTGGTTGTCCACATAGATGCAGACCCTGTCAAAGTCTTTCATTTCCTCACTGGACTCAATGTTCCTGGAAACAATAATAAAGCAAAAAAGTGTGTTGCCTTTGATATAGAGCTGAAGTGCTTCGTCAATTGTTTTAAAAGTTGAACTGATTCTAGCTTTTGAAAGGGTAATGTTTGTTAATTTTCTTAATCTTCTGTGATTATAAACTGAATATTTTTGGGTTTGGGAATGTTTTGTGACCAAAACAAGCTATCTTTCACTGTTTTTATATTTTATAGAATCAAACAATTAAACAATGAATGGCGAAAATAATCAGGAAGATAAATCAATAATGAAAATAACTACTGTAGCCCTATTTAAAAGCTAATTAAATAACAAATAAAGAGACAATTTTTTTCAAACACATGGTGAACAATGACTTCACTGAGCAACATGGATTGTGAGTAGCACATGAATCTTACCGAAAGAAGTTTTCGGCATGGCCCATGTTGGCCATATAGTCCTTTCCTCCCACCTCCTGGAAGTGCAGGGCGATGAACTGCGGGTTGTGGCTGTGGATTGTCTGCAACGAAGAAGCACAAACAGGTCGTACATTACAGCATTACAGAGTAATGAGGTGTGAGGGGGGTCAACACTGTGTTACAGGATGAAGTTAACTATCCACTAGTGGTCATGTGACGCTTTTCTGTGAATTAATTTGTGGTGTGGCTTTGTTATCGATGACTGTGCTGATACAAAGTATCCGTTTTCCAGAAGAAAAATGGAGCGGTTCTGTATGTTGGGATGTCACCAATGTAATGCTGCCAGAATCAACTGTAACATAGTTGTTATTTACTGCACCAGACTGTCCACAAAAAGTAAGGGAGACACTGCCTGTGGTGAGTGGAAATACTAAATGGAACATTGATTTAATAATGCAAGGCAACTTACCTTATACAATTCTTGTAACCACTCATTTTGGATTTCACCCACCTATAAAATGAAAAAAAGAAAAGCCATCAAAGGCAGGCAATGTTTCTTTAAGAACTGGTCTAAAATCCAATACTAAACCTGCATTCATTTATTGTTTTGGCCACCTGGGGGCACTGCAACCAGCTGTAAACACAGAACTAAAATATTATCACATTGTTAGGATGTTATGGCTAATGTGGTCGCAAAAAGTTATATATTTATCATGCGTGTGCCAATGGATATTTTTGGGGGTATTAGCACACATTTATAGCTATTGTCCCAACTCCACACTTCCTTATCCTCAGGACATTGCTGTTCCTCCTCACATTTCCATTTTCACATTTCAACAGTGGAGCAACGTGTGGCAAAAAGCCTTCTTAGCAACATAGCTGACAACAACAGCTATTGCACACAACAGAATCCATATACTGCTGTAGATCACTGTATATCTTGTATACTATTTTGTTTTTTAAAGAAAAAATTGCTTCTGCTTCTTAAACGTGAATATTTTAGAAGTTGTTGACAAAAAGTTATTTTTTGCACATCATCTTGGGCTATGGAAAACACTGATAGATATGCTTCATAATTTTCGGGCATTTAATAGATTAAACAACTAATCGATTAATCAAATATAGACAGATTAATCGACAATGAAAATAATTGTTAGTTGCAGCCCTAATCTATAACAGTATACAGTACAATACTGTAATAACAAACAAATATACTGGATAAAGAAGCTTAAGCATTTTAGCTGTCAAGCGAAAGTTAACTAGCTCTGGCTACTTGAAAGTCTACAGACATCATGCTCTATTCCTCACAACATTATCTTCAAGTGCACAAAGTGTCAATCTGAGCGCCTCCCTTAAGTTTACACATATTCATTTATCCCTTGGTAATACACACATATTGATTAGAGAAGCTTTAGTTATGGGGTCATACTTCAACTGCAAAACATTAGCCAGCTATGATGTTTTATTGAATGTATATTCGTGAAATAATACCTTTACATTACAAAAAAAATCATCATAGCTTCTGATTTTATCATTACAGCAGGTTAAATGGAATTCAGTAAGTCATCAATCACAGAAAGGAAACACTGAGAGCTATAATTAACTCCGAGCAGAAGAAAAAAAAAAGATTGTCTGGAACTATTCTCCTGTGTGTTCCAGGATGTAGTTTCATTCAAGTGGCTACACATGTATGACGAAAGCATGCGGCTAAACCCTTAATCAAAACAATCTGTGGAACAAGATTGGGGCTGACTCAGACCGTTTCCTGTTTGGAACCACAGGTAGAAATCAATTTACAGCTACACCATGTGGCATTGTGTAGCTGTAAACTGATTAATAACTGAATTTACTGAACAGCAAAAGCCCAAGTACACAGTGGGTGTGACGAAAACCTCCCTCCACCTGCTCAATAAAAATATATGTTAACCTCACAGTTACACTGACCTTAAAAGCTTCTTGATTATCATACCAGAGAATCCTCTGACTCTAAAAGTGGCTTCTTTGGCTTTTTCAAGACCATAAGCAACTTCTCCTAAACTCTGGCATTTGAACACGTCCTTTCTTACACACCCGCTTCAGAATTGTTCTCGTCGCAAAGTAATGGACACTCTGCACCATGTGCATTCATACTAGCTGAGAAATGGCTTTGCATAGCGTATTTGCATGGCAGTATGGCAGGAATGACGCAGGTCAGCGATTATAACCAGAAGGACTCCTCTCACATCATTTTAGCTACTAACACAGTCATGAACACAGGACAACATCATTCACTCTGTCCACTGACCCTGATTCCTTCATATATATATATATATATATATATATATATATATATATATATATATATATATAGAGAGAGAGAGAGAGAGAGAGAGAGAGAGAGAGAGAGATAAAGTTCATACATCAATTATTCTCACGATGCTCATTACGAGTCAGAGAAACACGTTAGAAACTAGAGGAAAACCTGAAACAATCTACCAACAAAACAAACAAGCAGGCAACAAGACTGGGTTCAATGAACGAGCAAGCTTCCCCAGCAGCTCTGTTTCAAAGAAGCTGTTAGCTTTCATGAATCCAGCATGATGATAAGGTTAATGCTTTGTTGTTCCAAGCTGCCGGATAATTAAAAAAATTGTCTCCCAACAACTGATGCCTCTTATTATAATTTGTCCGATGCCATTTATTTGCATACAGGAAAGCTTTGTGTAACAATACATATATTCAATGCATCTGGGTCTCATTAAGCATACAACAAACAACGGACATAATCTCCAGGATACTGTTATGGTGGGCCATTGAAATGTTGCTTGTGCAAGAGTAGCAGACTCACCGGCTAAACTGCTCTGACAAGACACTCGGCTAGTCCCAGTTCTGTAAAGAAATAGGATTTACCCTGTGATGTGCTTAAGGTCTCGCTCTTATTCCAAAGGCTGGGTGAACATTAAAGAGTGTTTATGGAAATAGGGGACCTAAATTAGTAGAAAAGCTCAAGTCCCCCGGGGAAGATATTCATCTGTTTACATATCTCTCACAATGGGATTCAACATGTTTAAATTTGAGCCAGATTTGGCAACAGGAAACATGGATCTGAGCCAAATTTCCATGAGTGTAAGAGCCCTCCCTGCAATGTCTAAAGGTCTGTGAGCCCGGCAGAAGCCCAAAATTAAAACCATTTTTTATAATAGTTCAAATACAGTCTAAGCTCTTTAATCCCTTAAAAAGTGGGTTTACAATATTTCTAAGATACATACATTCAAGACTAGGCTATACACTAGAACTTAGATTACATTATACATGTATATGTGTAATAGATAATACTGCTATAAACTGACTATTGAGTAGCACAGGCCCTCCCTGTATTTCAACAGGGATTGATTGTACATGTGCAGTTGGGGGGGTAAAGGGTCCACACAGGACTCATTTATATAAATAATGGGAGGGGGTGTCTA
Source organism: Myoxocephalus aenaeus (assembly GCA_038501785.1). Taxonomy (NCBI): domain Eukaryota; kingdom Metazoa; phylum Chordata; class Actinopteri; order Perciformes; family Cottidae; genus Myoxocephalus; species Myoxocephalus aenaeus. Next base: position 5,634,606 of record JBAMJR010000031.1, read on the forward strand.
ATACTATTTTAGAGCGTCTGGAAGGAAGACCACTGCTGTGGCACATCGATGCCCAAATACTGAATGACATGAGATGTCACAGATATGCAGGGCAATATAACAAATTAAGAAACACTTTAAATCAGTCCACTGAGACGAACACAAAATGCGGTGAACATGGGAGGTATACTGACTGCTGACTTCATATCCTTGCCTGGTCTACATATTATGCATTTAAATGTGCAAATCCCTGGTTCTCCTCTGATCTAGCAGACAGTATTCATGAGCGAAACCTAGCCTGGGCTAAGGCAAGAACAACAGGTTCTGCCACTGACTGGCTTGTGTTTAGGAAACTAAGAAACACTTGTTCCTCTTTTATCAAGAAAGCAAAATCTGAATATTATTTGTCTATTACTACTGAAAATTTAAATGATCCGAGGAGATTTTGGAAAACTATAAAATCCCTCTCTGTGAGCAAGAACTCACAAGTTTTACCTGTTTTTGTTATGAAGGACTCTGTCCCTGTTCATGACAAAATGGAGATACTGAATTGTTTTAACACACACTTCATATCTTCTGGCTCTCTGTTTGACTCTTGTTGTCCAAGGTCTGTGAAACCTTGTACTGGGGTTCCAGTTTATACTGGTCAGCCTTTTAAATTTTACACCATTTCCTGTGCAGGAAGTTCATAAAACCCTAAAAAGCCTAGATCATAGGAAACCTTCAGGGCCTGACTGTATAGACCCTTACTTTTTGAAATTGGCTGCTGATTTTGTTGCAGAGCCACTTGCATATATTTTTAATCTGACAATGAAAAACAACGAAATACCAATGAAATGGAAATCGGCCTTTGTTCTCCCACTGTTTAAAGGTGGTGACCCAGCTATTTTAAATAACTATAGGCCAATATCTAACTTATCTGTACTTGCTAAAATTCTTGAAACTCTTGTGAGCAAGCAACTTAAGGAGTTCTTGTATAGCAACGCCATTTTATCACCCTACCAGTCAGGCTTTAGGAAAAAACATAGCACTATTACAGCTGCATTGAAAGTGGTCAATGACATTTGTGTTGCTCTAGACAAGAAGCAACATTGTGCGTCACTGTTTATTGATCTCTCCAAAGCATTTGACACAGTTGACCATGATGTTTTAAGGCTGAGGCTCCTCAACTCAGGACTCTCGGAACAAGCGGTCGCTTGGTTCACGAGCTACCTTGAGGATAGGTCTCAGTGCATCAGATATGAGGGTCTATCCTCTGATATTGCTACCGTCTGTAAAGGTGTGCCACAAGGATCGGTATTAGGTCCACCTTTATTTACTATTTATATAAATAATCTGGGCCAAAATGTGGTGGACGCTAACTGTCACTTCTATGCGGATGACACTGTGATATATTGCTGTGCGTCAACTCTTGTGCAGGCAATCGATCTCCTGCAAAATGCTTTTAATGTTGTTCAAGATACCCTTTTTCAATTGAAACTTGTTTTAAATACAGATAAAACTAAACTTATGTTGTTTTCAAATAGTCGGAGTAGGCCACAGAATATCCCTTCGGTGGTCACTATTGAAGGAAATGAAATAGAGGTCGTTAACTCTTACAAATATCTGGGTATTCTGATAGATGACTCCCTCACTTTTCAGCCACATGTACAGTACCTGGTGAAAAAGTTGAGGTTAAAACTGGGTTTTTATTTTCGAAATAAGCTGAAGTGTCGGACAATATTCTTTGCGATCTCTGGACTTTTTTATGCTCACTGTCCCAAATGCCAGAACGGAAATGGGAAAAAGGGCTTTTGTGTACTCTGCCTCCTCATCATGGAATATGTTGCAGAATGTTTTAAAGCTCAGAGAACTAATACCACTGACTGCTTTTAAATCTCGAATGAAAGAAATAGAGGCAGGTTCCCAAAAATTTAAATGTTTCTTAAATTAACTCTACGTCACTGTCTCTTAGCTCTTAGCTTTTAGTTTCTTTTAACTTGTCTTGTTCTGTGTTTTCTGTCTGTAACTATGTGTTTTTTATGCTGCTGCCTGTCTTGGCCAGGTCTCCCTCGAAAAAGAGATTTTTAATCTCAATGGGACTTCCTGGTTAAATAAAGGTTTAAATAAAAAAATAAAAATACTGTTACACCAATAAGACAGGTCCAATAAGATTCATCAGGAAGATTACTTTTTTAACTTCATTCACACAGTGATTTCATTTAATCAATTCATTACAAAAAGTAACTTTTCGGTGTGTTAATCAAATCACAAATCACTTGTATAGTGATAGTGATAATATAGAAAACCCTTTGCAAAAAGTAAGCAATGACTTTAAACACGTTGGGTTTAAGTAGGTTTTCCTCGCTGGGCCACAGACTGAGCAACAAAGCTGAGTAACTCGACAGTATAATATAAGATAGAAAATGCAATTAAAGTGACAGGTCATGAAGCGAGTGAGGATGTGCGCGAGGAGTCGACCAGCTCAAGGTACACAACTTGCCTCTTGTTCACCCTTTGGACTATATAATGACGTCTCCATCAGCCTAACAGCATTACCCATAATCCTCTGGCAGCGCTTCGGTCTGGTATGGTTTTAATGTTACCGGTCTACTTACATTGTCAAAGAGTGACCCGACATTTGCGGTGACGAGCAGCACATCGGTGAACGCGTCCATGTTCACGAGTCACCTTCACCGCCGGTCCGAGGGAACTCCAAAGGCGTCTTCGAGTGACGCGCGTGCAGGCCTCGCGCTGACACTCTCCTGGGGGGGCTTACCACGGCTTACCACTGTGCGAGGGCACGAATCTCTGGTGCACCCGCTTTAAATAATACACCGGCGTATCACTGGCGGCGCCGTGTCGCTGCTGGTCCAACTTCTTTGGTTATGGCGGGCTGTCGTGGTATCAGGTCAGATGCCGCCGCGGCGCTCGTGTCCATCGTCCGGCCCGGGGAGCAGCGAGTTAGTTAGTTTAACAGCGCTCACGCGTGGCTTTCCGCCTCCTCCTCCTCTGATAATTGGACTAGTCGCTTCTTAGCGGACTTAAACCTGCATGGACGTCTGCTGCTGCCTCGACGAGCGCGCAGATAGCCGAGCGAGCGGTGACAGGCATCAGCTCCGCCTCCGCCCATTTACTGCGAGCTTCCTTACGACAACTTTATCACCACTGAGCCAACGTGTAACCTCCTCTGAAGATAATCCCATTGTATTTGACTGCCATAGAAACCTGTGCGTCTGGCCCGTATTGCAAATGATCTACTCAGCTTTACTGTTATTACCGCAAAATAAACCCCTATTGAATACTGTTCTAATGCAATAATAATATGTAAGATTATATAAAATACCACATGTGAATAATGTATCTACCAGAGGACATTCAACTGAACTGAAATGACTCGACTCACTACTCTCATTATGTGTAGTCTCAACAGGAAGTTATTCATTTTCTTTCTGTGGAACTGTTCTTTCAATGAAATATCCTTTTGCTGAGAAGTTTGCTTTCACTTTAATTGCTCTCCCGCCTGGGAAACCTCAAAACTACGTGACAAGAGGTCTTATCTGCATTTGTGCCTTTGACTCTGTGTGTGCTCATCAGTAATGACTGACATTACCTTTGCATACAACTGCCCAGCTCATGTACTGCTCTTGTGTAAAGCTTTATCAGTAGGACTAGCTTTAAGTGCATGACCTTCAGGTCAGTCATGTTCTAACCTGCCTCCTACAACTTTCATCACAACAGCTAAGTCACCCCACTATTTAACAACACAGCTATAGCCTTCTCTATTCAGTGGAGCATAGAGCTTTAAAGGTCGTATTTGGAGTCGATGGATCTGTGCCATCCAGCAATCTGACCAGCCCGGTGTAAAGCAAAGCTTGCTGGGGGCCAAACACTGGCTCTCCATAGTGCTGTGAGTGAGCCGTTCAACCATGGCATGGTTTTCACAGCCAGCCTTTTGAGCTCTTCCCCCTGCTTCCTCTCACTCCTCCCCTGAGCACTGTGTGCTTTATTCTCCAACGTCAACACATCCATTTTAAACTATTGCAACAGAGACGCAAAAGAATGCTGCCATGTCCATCACCGGTTTGGAAACAAAGAGAGTTAAAGTGGAAACCTCTCTGAAAGGACCGAGGCAGTTTATTGCAGAAAGGAGAAGAGGCCGGGGTTTTGGATAAAGCCGCTGCAAAAGAATCAGCAGCATATACCCCAGAAAGAGATATTATTTAGACTGGATCCTGAGTACATTGTACACGAGGGAATGAATACAAAATAAAGCTTTCAACCCTCATGTCAGACTGTGTTATAGCAGGTTGGTGGCTACTGGACAATAAGTCAGACATTAAATAGTACAAGAGTCATGGCTTGCCAAGAATAGCACAGAAAAGCAACAGCAATAAATTCTAAAAATACCAAATGAAAAATGCTTTGATTATAGAAAACGTTTGCCAGTGAAAGAAAAATATCTTTAACTATTAGATGAGATACTTAGGATACAATTGAATCTGTTAAACACTGCATAACATATATTTGGTGTAATTAAGTAAGTTGGTGTAAGTTACTCAAGTGTATATAACATATTCTACACATTCCCTAGTATTTTATTGATTATAAATAGCTCCCTATTACATGGCACCTACCCATCCATTTTTAAACATGCTATGGTCCAACCTCTTTTAAAGAAACCTAAGCTCGATCCCTCAGTTTTATCCAATTTTAGGCCAATTTCTAAACTTTCATTTTTATCAAAAGTTTTAGAAAAAGTGGTTTCAACCCAACTTTTAGCTTTTATGAACCACAACAACATCTTCGAAAAATTTCAGTCAGGTTTTAGAGCTCTACACAGCACAGAAACTGCCCTCCTTAAGGTAACTAATGACCTCCTTTTAACAGCAGACAGGGGGGAGAGCGCAGTTTTAATTCTTTTAGACCTAAGCGCAGCTTTTGACACCGTAGATCACGCCATTCTAATCGATCGCCTCAAAAGCTGGGTTGGCATCAAGGACACTGCACTTAGCTGGTTTTATTCATACCTTTTAGAACGAACCTTTTCGGTCACTATAGGTAACCACTCGTCCTCCACGACCCACATTACCTGTGGTGTACCACAAGGTTCAATTTTAGGCCCAATTTTATTTTCAATCTACATGCTTCCACTCGGTCAAATCCTCCAACGACACAGGGTATCTTTTCACTGCTATGCAGACGACACACAGATATACCTTCCGCTGAGACCTGGTGACCCAAAGAGCCTAGCTGCTGTCCTGGACTGTCTCTCTGACATCAACTGTTGGATGGCACAAAACTTTTTACAACTCAATAATTCGAAATCAGAAGTCATATTATTCAACTCCCCTAACAATAACACTAGCCTCATTCAGAGCGAACTTGGTCCCCTGTCTGCCTATCTAAAACCTGTTGCAAGAAACCTGGGAGTAATGTTCGACACTCAACTAAACTTTGAAACACAGATTAAAACAACCGTCCGATCCTGCTTTTTTCAATTACGAACCGTCTCCAGAATCAAACCCATACTGTCACACTCTGATCTGGAAAAAGTTATCCATGCACTCATCTTCTCAAGACTAGATTACTGCAACTCACTCCTCTCCGGCATTACCCAAAAATCTATCAATCGCCTCCAACTAGTCCAGAATGCAGCAGCTAGGCTTCTTACTGGTTTTAAAAGACGACATCACATTACTCCAGTTCTGGCTTCTCTCCACTGGCTCCCGGTTGATTTTAGAATTGATTTTAAGATTTTATTGATCACTTTTAAGGCCCGCCTGGGTCTGGCCCCAAGTTACATTAGCGACATGCTAACTCCATACGAGCCAACTCACAGCCTTAGATCCTCCGGTGGGGCCCTCCTGGCTGTTCCGAAGTCGAGGCTTAAATCAAAGGGGGACCGTGCTTTTGCCATCAAGGCCCCTCGACTTTGGAACAACCTACCGGAGGAGATAAGGCTGGCAGAATCAGTAACTTCTTTTAAATCACTTCTTAAAACCCATTTCTATAGAATTGCTTTTAAGTGATGTCGTCCTTTTACGTCCTTTTATGATCTATTATGTTGTTTTTATTCCCCTGGTTTTGTTTGTCTATTTTTGATTGATTATTGTACTATTCATTGCCCATGGTCCTTTGTGTTTACTGATTTTTAAGTTATGTCTTCTTTGCTTCTATGTAGAGCACTTTGTGAACTTTGTTTTTAAAGGTGCTATATAAATAAAGTTATTATTATTATTATTATTATTATTCACCTGCAGCCACGTTACTGCTGTATATTTACCACCCCTTTGTGCCTGTATCAGAGGAAAATAAACATGTTCAACAGTAGGAGAAGCACAAAAAAAAAACGTAAGTCAAAGATCGAGTCACATTCTTGAACATTTATTTTGATGAACAGATTTGACACAATCCAAATGACTCTTCCTGATAACAGTACACTAGAGGGACAAGGGCCTCAGGGGGAAACCTCCTCAACTCCAGCCTAACGGGGAGCACAGACTACTGTACAGAAGCACTCTCCTTGAAGAGGCTGTCAGATGGGAGAAATATCACTGATGGTGTGGGGGGGTGGGGGGGGGAAATAAAGACAATAGCTTTTAGAGTTCGCTTAAAATAAATTAGGCAAGATGGTCTCTGCATGAGCAGGAAGCCAACGTAGAACATGATGGCTGTTAGGGAGTGTATTAGTAGGAGTATAAGACCCATTGTGATGCTCATAACGTCACTACCTGTGTACAATGGGCTTTAAATGGGCAACGCTAAATCCTGAATACATTCTTTCTGAATGCACTTTAAACCCTTTTACTTCAGTTATGCTTCATTATTTGCTTTAACATTGAGGAACATCTGCATCAATACATACACCTCCGAGTAACTGTGGGTATACCATTTCCATTTCACAATGTCATAATTTCCACACTCCATGGAAGAAACAGAAACAGACAACATAAAGCGCTCATCTGAAATGTAACTTCTACAGTGACCACATATTTTGATACAAGTCTTAATGTAAAACACAAAGCTTAAAATACAAGTTTTTTTCTCTTGGAAAAAGCCCATAAAAATATCTGTAATGTAACAAAATCTGGCATTGAGCCCCAAATCATGGGCACAACCCAGTCATGCAAAACCCCAACTCAGTCACAGGTTTTAGCTTTAGAACAAACTAGTTCTTATCTAAAATAACTCTGTCCCATTTATAATCTTCTCTGTAACTTTAACACAGTGTGATACAAACATGACAGTTAAATGAAAAAGCTGAAACTACCAAACAAAGACAGTAACTCAATGATAGATAATACTACAAATTTTCCCACAAAAGACTGCTTACAAGGAAGACAACGCTCCTTTTCTGTGCGCACCTTATTTTCATTCTAATGCAAGCAGGGCTTCAGACGAGCTATTCCAACAAAGGGAAGCAGACTCAGAATGACCCGCAACAAGGACGCAAACTGAACAAGCCTGGCTGAGGCAGTGACCGAGGAAGCCAAATGGAGTACTGTTGACATCAGAGAGGGAGATTTTCCAGTCCAAGAGCTCCTATAGAGAGGGAGCACTGCTGACTGCCTATTTAGTCAGAGGTGCCCAAGTGGGTCTCTGGTCCAGTCCACCTCCACGAAGGTCCTTCAGGAGCGACTGCGGTCCTCTTGGGTGCCCACCAGCATTTTACTGTACAGCTTCTGCTGCTCTTCTTTAAAGGTATCTTTTACCTTTCCTCGCTTCAATCCTCCATCCCTACAAAAGAGTTAAAGAGTTGGAAATAAGTGACGACAATTATGCAGTTCACCCATATTCTATTGCTTATTAGCTTCTGCCCAAGCAGTGAAAGGCACTTCAAAACACGCTTCGTCACAAACTTTATGACACAGGAATGGACTTGATATGCAGTGTACACATATATAATATATACAAATAGACACCCCCAACCATTGCAATACAATTTGATATTATTGTACTAACTTTGTAGTCTTTACTAATTTGTTTACTTTGTCAAAGAGAGTAAATGTATCTCAATGGTCATGTGATAGAGTTACACTAAACAGCAAACTGCATAATTACAGCAAAAAATAAACAGCACAGGTGTAACCAGTAATGCTACATTAATACAATGATGCTGATTGATTTAAATGCGGTAAGTCAGCACACACAAAAGCAAGGCCTTGGAACCAGAACAGTGAAACAGTAATGCAGCCATAATTAATCTTATTAGCTACTAGGGCTGTCAACGAATAATCGAAATTCAAATATATATTCGAATAGTTGTTAAAAACAGAATTTCGAATGTGAAAATTAATATTCGAATGTAAAAAAAAAAAAAAAAAAGAGTATTTTGGAGGATAATTATCGTGAATCTGGCAACCCCCGCCGCGATGAAGTGGTGTGTGTGTGTGTGTGTGTGTGTGTGTGTGTGTGTGTGTGTGTGTGTGTGTGTGTGTGTGTGTCCCCCGTTCGGGGCAGAGTCTATGACCCGGCGCAGACGTGAAGCTGGTTGAGGCTTTCACGGGGTTTTGCTGTTGTTTTGGCGTAGGCTGCGGTCCACAGTAGCCTGTTCTATGTTCCCTTAATAAACACACTATAAGCCATCTAACATCTCGTAGTGAAGTGAACACCTAAACTGAAGAATTTTGTATTTACACATATATTCGAATATGAGTGTGTGTGTTTTTTTTTTTTTTTTTTTTTTTTTTAAAAGGAATATTCAAACGTCATTTTTTTAGAAATTTTGACAGCCCTATTAGCTACACCTGTGATTCCTTCGCATGTGAAGTCAAAATGTCAACTGTAAAAAAAAGCTCCATCATAGTGTAAGCTGTTTCTAATAATTGCCATTGTCAGTGATTGGGACAAAAGATGAGAATAATATACTGAATACAAATATTAAAAAGTTTGTGATTAATACCATAGCAGATAATAGCAGTGACTTGTTGCCTGCAATACCATATATTCTAAGAGAGCTTCAAATGGTTACAAACTGGTGGTTGCATTAACTTTTCATATAAAAGTGTCAAAGGAATGATAAGTTGCACAACTTCGTTCAAACTGTCTAGTTAAAACTACAGCGGAAATACTGCAGCAACCATTATTAAAAAACTCAAAAAATCTGTATAGTGAACAAGATCTTGTATATTTTCAGCATTGATTTGTTTGGGACTGAAGTTTCAGGCTTGAGTCTGCAAGAATATTAATAACAAGGTATTTGTCTCATGGCAGGTATGTCAACTAGTCATAGCAGGACACCCACAGGTGGAAACATTGTAATTAACGATGGCCGAGTTCTATTAAGCCATCGCAGTGAATGGTACTACTACACATGGTACTAGGGCCACTAGATTGGACTAAATGGATTCAGTTGTTGATAATATTATTGATTACACCTGTGCAATCATTACAAATTGCTGGTATGGGTTAATAGTGACCTGTGTGTTGAAGCGGGTTCATTATCCCTAGTCAGTCTTGGGTTTGTAAGTGAAACTGTCAGAAAACATTGCGCTGAATGGGTGTTCTCTTACCATAGGAGGTCGACCAGTCCGCCTTGCCTGGCTATGGCTGCCTTTACACGATTGGCAAACTGGCAAGCATCCTCATCCTCCTGTTGGAGAAGATTGAAATAAATATAACAAAGGCAAACAGGCGGTCATAACAACTAAATAAACACATAGCCATTATGAACAATATAAAAAAAGAAGGAAGAAAAAAATCAATGTTCATTGAATGCAACAAACAATTAGTGCTGTTAATATGTTGATTGATCATCCATCATAGAAAACTGATTTGTAGGGCAGCCTCGAGTTAACCATGGAGTCTCACCTCTCTCGACATGGGAGGAAGGTACCACACACTGCAGACGATGGCCCAGCTGCTCATCATATGCAACAGGTAGTTGACCATTCCAAACTTGCTGCTATTCCAGAAGGCGTCTCCAAATCGGGGGTCATACTGTGAGGATCAAACAGTAGAACGAATGATCGATACAAGTATTATTTTTAACAAACTGTTAAAAAAGAATGTTGATGGTTAAAATGAGATGTAGCAGGTAAAAAAATGCATCTCGCATAAGAAAAAAAAAAGACTCACCTTAATGGCTACAGGGTAGACTGTGGCACCAATCTCAAAACTGCCCTTCTTAAACATCATAACTGATGTGTTGTTAATGCAGGTACCTGGGAATTTAGTATATTCATAAAAAAATAAAAATAAGAATGGGCCCTTTTCAGGAAACTAGATGGCTATAGTGTGATTTAGAAGTCCTCATACATGTACCAGATAATTGAAAAAAACTCACCTTCTGGGAAAATGAGAATAGGCAGTTTAGATTTATCTTCTACATGGTCACTCAATCTGCAAAACAAGGTGTATGTAGGTTATAATTAAAAATCTCTTTCAGATTCTGAAGACACCGAATTTACAAAAGAACGAACAATTATAACTAGAAAAACTAGATTTCAGTTTCACAAGTTACATTAAAAAAATTCCAACAGATTCATATTTAAATACAAAATGAACATTTTACTTTGTAACAACTCTTACTGAATGGAAAAATACTGAGGGGGGAAAACTTAACAATAACAAAACATGTAATAAAGCAAAGGTTGTAAAGCTACCTTTTGGCCACTAGATGTCTGTCTTTGACTTCTGAGCGTTCAAACCAAATGTGTGGGCAGGCCTTGACCATGGATCTCTGAATGACCCCCATCAAGCCACCGTGAATTTGTCCAACCTGACAACACAAGCACAAACGTTGTTTCAACAGACAGACAGCTGGCACAGAAAAAGTGACCAGTGTCAATGTTTCTGCAGGTTCCTGCTCAGCAGCAATATGATTACCATAGCATAGCAGCCATCGCTGGCCAGGATGATGACGTCAATAGGTGAGGTGTGGTTGGCGACACAGATACCTCCATTCTTGGGTTTATTCTCACTGTAACAATTGAGACAGAAAGACTGTTAGGCTATATATCATGAATGCACTTCCTGGAGGATTAATTGTCAAGAACTGCAACAATGTTAGCAAGTGTCAAAATACACCAATAGTGCACAAAATGACTATGACCAAAGCTACGCAATTGTTTTACATTTTCCATTAAATATGGGTGTACGCCATATTGGATATTTTAAAGGGTTTGACACCCAGATCATGCATGAGCTGAACCTACTGAGTCCATTTTCCAAAGCTAGAGTTACAATCTTAAAAGAGAGAGAGAGCAACACTTTCTCTGTCACTTGTGTGTTTTTAGCCCCAGAGTAGAGAGGAATATGTGTCATAACCCTTAATGGCAGAATTTCAGAAGGCTCCAAGAAATGAGTACTATTTATTGACAACTAGTAGTGACTTCTTTATAATGGTGACTCTTGTTTGTAGTATACATTGTTATGAATAACAATATTTTGATTCCATGTATCCCAAGTGTGTACCATGGTAGTGACAATAAAATATCTTGAATCTGCTATTAAATGGATCACATCTCAGATTATTTTTCTAATCAGAATAAAAAAGGTGTGTCCATTACTTTTCTAGTTTGTAATACCGCAGAGTAATGAGATGGAAAATCTAAATCCTCATGCAAATTCATAATCAAATAAGAAACTAGTTCTATTTTTATAATCTCACGAACAAAAAGCTTTTGATCTCAATTTCAGATGTAATTTCAACAGTTTAATTTCAAATTCAGTCAAGCCTGCCCTGCAGTTACCAAAACAATACCAGCTGTTATAGAGTACAGTTGATGGGCAAATACATAAAGCATCAACTTCCTCCTTCACATCCTGTTGCATGTGCCCATCCTCTCTATACAAACTCCATTTACTATTTCATCTACTGTTCCTCTTAAATTCTAACGCTGCCATTTTTAAACAAAATGTCACAGCCAACAACATGCACTTTGACCATAACACAGGGGCACGATCTTAAATCTCCAAGCATCGTGTTTTAAGTTAACAAGATGGCTGTAGCAGCATGTCCTAATCAGTACAGCTGAAAATAAATGGATAAACACACACTTGACAGAAGTCTGAGCACAATCAGCCAATCACTTGAGGGAACAATCAACTTCAAGAACAGTTTACACAACAACAAATGACTTGTATAGGTATCTTCAATTAAGACACTGCATACCAAGTCAGAAAGAAAGAGTTGGTCAGAAAAGGAAGAAAAAAATTAAATCGAAAAACGCTTTCCAAATAAGAACCGTGGCTCTCATATATACAAAAGGTTTATAGCTGACAACTCACAAAATACCTGGAACATCAAGAACAAGTGGGAATTGGAATTATATATTATAATTGAAGATAATTTCTTTGTGTGTGAAAGAACCTTCTGTGGCATTTTGTTGGAGAAACTGAGTAAAAATAGGAGACAACACACATCTTTTGGGATTGCCCAAGGGTTCTGGAAAAGTATTAAAGTAAAATTAATAAAATGTATGAGTGGATGTCAAGTGTTATTTGTGTTAGGCTCTATACCTTAAGTTATACGTGGCACAGATCTGAGGTATATATTGCGGATACTTTTATTGATTGCCAAATAATATGAACTGTGAACTGGAAGGATGCAAAACCAACAACTATAACTCAGTGGTTTCAGAGACTGAAACAGGTTTACACGATTGGACGAGCGACAGCAAGAAAATGGACACTTTTATACGAAGGTGTACTTTTGTTACATTGTACGTCAGTGTTTAACCAAGTGAGATGGGCCGTGATAACAAAACTGTGATGTTATTACAAGCACACAAACACTCACGCACGCGCACGCACGCGTATGTGTGTATTTATTATTATTATAAAGTAGTAGTATTATTAAACGTCATATTTTTGTGGAATGCTCTGCTTTGTTAAAAATAGAAAATTCAATACACATTCATCCTCATTTGCAGCAGTCTACACTGTAGACAGTATAACCTCAGGCTCCCTCCCTTTCATACCGACACTCTGCATGCTCACTAGCAAAGTGCTACTAACACGCCCAGTTTCTCTTCTCCAAAAATAACTCATTCGTCATTATGTAACATCACATAGACCCCTTTCCTGTCACAGCAAGAGCATTGCTGCGCATCATATTTGAGAAAGAAGAATAACTGGACCATGTGAAGAAGATGAGCAGTGGCTTGGGTTTTTACATTATATCCCCCTGGATTCAAAAGTATGAAAACTTTCACTCAAAAACGAAGTAGTTTAGAAGGTAACTTAAGCTCAAATGTCATGGCATTTGGAAAGCGACGAGTTGCAACATGCTTTCTCTTAAACATGTGTGTTTCCTTAGAAAAATAATTTGCCAAAAGCATAATTCTTTGGAACATCAAATTTCAAGATAGCATTTGTACCATTGACCCTACTTGTCATTTTATGCATGTTGTTTTTTTTTGTTTGCCAAATGTAATTACTTCCACACCAGAGAACATGTGAGCATCATTGCAGAGCTGTGTCCCAATAAAACACGATTTGTTTTGTGATGTCAATAATCAACAAGTGCTAGAAATGTGGCTAAATGCGATACGTTTAAATGAAAAGTATACAAGTCTGTGTGTCCCAAATGTCAGTGTGTATGGTTTAAGGAAACCAGTCTTGCTTCTATGACTCATTGTTTTGCTTCTATTATTTCTGTTGACATCATTACCACAAGTTATGATCTGACCTGATTAGATTACCCGAGTGTCTTGTGTGTTTGCATACAGTATTTCAGAGCCTAACAAAGCAACTCCCACATGTGCTTCATCTTCCCTTTTACACAATATTTCTAATAAGGACTGTTTTCTAGGAAGTCCACTACTGCAGTGTTCAAATAATACAGTTCTATGAGGAGTCAAAAAAGGGTTCATGCCCAATTAAAGTTACTCGTTGGATAACTTGGAGAGGTGTGGAACATGGGCGTAGGTCCCTTACCTGTCATGGTAGGTTATAATGGCAGTCAGAGCTCTGACACAGATTCTGTAGCACATCAAATGAACTTTCTGACTGAGAAAGTTTTTTAACCTGCAAGAAGGCGCATAAGAAACCATGATGTACTTTGTGTGTCAAAATATCAAATCTATTTATTTTTTATGAATTAAAAACAGACCAGCTTTTCATCGGCCTTACCTTCCATTTGGCAGCAGCCCAATAACACATGTGAGGAACACAAGCAGGCCGACACCAGTGAAGGCAAGAGTTACCCTGGAAGACAAACAGGTTGGTTACACATAACTCTACAACAGGGAATATTTTAACAAGCAACATCACTACTGTAAAACAGAGATTGGAGGGATTCCACTTTTTGGGTTTCACAAATTTAAACTAATTAGTATTTTACTGAGAACGCGATCCTTATTCATAAAAATATTCCTTCTTATGTACGGTCATGAGGGAGCGAGGTTATGGTTATCAATGAACATTTTCACCTTCTCCTCTGCCTCCCCATGTCACTGAGACTCCAGAACTTGCAGGAGGGCATATTAGGAGATGATTAAACAGGCAAAGTTAATCTGGATGAACCAATCATTCAGGTTGGAGAAGGTGATGATTCAATTGGACATGGATTAGACAAAAACTAGGGAGGTGAAAATGTCAAGCTAGTGAGTGAGATAGGTCAATATTGAACGAGACAACAATGAGAGAATCCATTAACTGAATGGAAGACTAGAATGATGTCCGTCTGGGCAACAGAGGCCTGATTCGTGTTCCCACTGGCAATTGGAAGTGAGCCAGGCTTGGTACTGAGTCACTGTGACCTCAAATGAGGAACTTCCTCTTCAACTCACTGCATGTGCCAACACGTAGTCTTACTTGTGTGTTCTGTAGCAGACAGAAACCCCACGCAGTCTGCCCAAATATATAATTTTTTCATAGGTGGATTGCACACTAAATTGGCTGTGAATGTGTATGTTGGCCCTGCACTGTACACAACTTCTTGTCTAATGCATGCTGGGATTGCATGTAGCCCCTGTGACCATGCACATGGAATTGCTCTTTGGCCGGTCTGGCTTTGTATTTTTTGTGGTTATCGCTCAAACTCCCAGGCTTCCTGGACTACCCACCATGCACAGTTGGCATGATTATCATTCAACTGTGACTCCTCAAACAGAGTGACACCACCTCACTGGGTCGATTTGTATTTGATGCAGACAAAGATACTGTCCAGTGTAACAATGTTGTAGCATTGGGTGGCTAAACTAAACAGTATTATTTTATACACTATGTCTTTGCAATGAGATTTTGAATGTGATACCCAACAGGTTTATTAATCAAAACCAAAAGTAGAATTTAGTTAAAAACACACAAAAAACCTAAATGTGGAGAACACCCATTCTCTGCTGCAGAGTTTTAGTGAGAGCAGCTATAAATTACTGACACTGTAGTACTTGTAATAGTGTCAAGTATCCATCGGCGCTGTCTCAATGTGTTAACTTTTCCTCAAAACAGATGCAGAGGTTACCTAATATAATATAAAACAACGTCTATGTTGGAGGTACGGCTCATACCTGAGAGGCAGCAGGAAGCCGTAGCGGATCAGCAGGCCCAGCACCCATAGGACGGTCAGCCTCAGGCTGATGTAGTGGAAGTTGTTTTTGCTGCGGGTCAGCAGATTCCAGGACTCCAACTCCTCAGCAGAGAACCGCTTGGTCACCTCATCGTCCATGATGCTCGCCACTCCTCGCCGAGCAAAATAGAAGATGTCAGACATCTCAAACTCCGGGGCTGAGTTCAGTTCTCTGTTGCTGCCGCTCCGCCGGATCTCGTTGATCTCCTCCTCCAAGGAGGTGGGCTCCTTGGCAATGATGGCTGGAACAGTTCAGAGAAAGGATGTCAGAAATGCTTGTCTATAAAACAAATACACCGATTGAACATGGACACAGTTAGCACATCTTACCATTTGAGTAGGGTTTGTACAAGAGGTGATTCTTTTCTTTTGCTCCTCTCTCTATCCTTAGTGTGGCCCACTATAATAAAGACAGAAATGTGTGTAAAAATACACAGATATTCAGCATGCTTAACAAATTAAACAATAACAATTGCTCACACATCAACTGTTAATTGTGAATCAGATACACAACAGCATAAAACATTTAGAAAAGGAAGCACAGCCACTATGCAACCAACTGCCGCTTTAAGCAAACTGTTGTAATAACGATCTTTTCCAAATGTAACATTCTAGAAACTCACAGCAAGTCCTTCATAATAAGGAAGGTCCCCACTGTTTCCAGCTCAAGGTTTCTAATGGTTCTCTCTCTATTCTTTCTGAGTGTAGTTGTTAATGTTGTAAACCATCACAGTGAAAAACTTCCACAAAGTTGAAGAAACTAGATTTCTAAATTCTCAGAAGGTGACCTCCTCCTGAACTGGGTGAATAACATGCATGACTTCTCTGTGACCACGGCCTTGTTCTAAGACAACATAGTGAAAGCCCACTTCTCACTGTTCAATATGGAGATAACCACTGTGTCCACAGGGTAGGGATGCACCGATATCGGTCAAATAGCTGCAATCACTGACAATAAGGCTTATCTATTCAAATCAGTTCTATGTCTATATACCAGAATATTTATTCCCATTTAAGTTTTGACCACTTTGTTGCTGGATAAAAAATTTAAAAAAAAAGGTTAAATAAAAAGGTAACGGTACATTTTGAAGGTTTTCTACCAATTTGCTGGTGAATGTTTTACTATTATAGTAATAAATAAAAATATAGGAAATTCATATCTATCTATGTATTTATTTATATTTTACCTTTATTTAACCAGATAAGTACATTTTAACCAGTTCTCAATTTGGTTTTATTAAGTTGGGAAAGCAATGTTTAAGTCAAGCCTGATGTGGCCTGACACATAAAAGAATGATCCCAGTTACTTCACACAGTGAGGCAAACAGCATATTAATTAATAACGGGTATTTGATCAGTACTCTGTATCTGCCGTTATCGATTGTACTTCTGTATTGTTACCAGGACTGAAAAGGCCAGATTGGTGCATCCCTAACCGAGAGGCAGGAAAAGGACACAGTGTTCTAGCTGTAAGACAAGGAGAGAGGAGAGATCAGGAAATTATGGACTGGGAGGTGTTGGATGAGTTTCCCTCTCAGAACATAGTTCATACCACAGCACACAATGACTTCCAAGATTTAAGTGCACCAAACAACAATAAGGTAAAGTAAAACAAAGTTGA
The DNA here is from genome assembly GCA_038501785.1 of Myoxocephalus aenaeus. Lineage (NCBI taxonomy): Eukaryota > Metazoa > Chordata > Actinopteri > Perciformes > Cottidae > Myoxocephalus > Myoxocephalus aenaeus. The sequence goes on from JBAMJR010000031.1 coordinate 5,651,702, forward strand.
AAGCATGATTGTAAGTATTCTCAAACAGTAATGGCAGGCAGGCAAGTTGAGAACACTGGAATTGGCCTAGGGCACTTGCAAAAAAAGAAAAGAAAAAGAGTGACATTGCTTGCAGAAGAAGCCATGCTGTACAAAAAAACTTTTCATCTCAAACGTCCATCATGATAGCATGTGAAAGAGGACGTTTTTACCTTGTATCATACGCTACAGCTGTGGGATTACACCACAAATAACTGAAGTTTAAGTGAGCAGAAGTACTTTGTCACACTGATGGCACAGCAACACAAACTAATGTTGAGCAACTAATTGCAAAGACCAAATTCCACTGTAGGTGAGGTCTTGGTTGTACACCTAATCCAGCCAGAGACAAACGTTTTATTTTATTGTTTAATTCAAGAATGGCTGCAATGGAGACATTTGCAAGCAATGACACATTAAAATAGTACAAAACCAAAAAACATTGCTTCAGGTTTGGCTTTACTGCATCTGTCCTTTGACCTTTTCCCTATGTCTCTTGGTAGTTACAGCAATCATGAGCTAAGAACATCTCTTCCATCTCCCACTGGTCCATTTATTTCTGGCACAAGACCTGCTCTCAGAGGTCAGGCTGGAAAGTGATGACAGTTTTACTTGTGAAGAGAAACAAGAGAAACCAGAAGAAGAGAAACTGGATAACCGTCTGAAGTCCAATGGTAAATCTTAAACTGGGCCTCATTTCACAACGGAGCTGATGCATTACTGCCATCACTGGTGATTCAAACTTATTTAAAGAAAGTAAAGACGACATCTAATATTACAGGCTGCTGGAGCCATGTCACAGACAACGGTTACAAACAAGGTCTGTACCACCGTTTTAGTCAGTTACATAACACGGGGAGAATGGCCCTGTGGCTGTTGTGTTAATCTGTATCTGACTGAATACAATGGCCACTAGTTGGATGCTAAAGACCAGCATCAAGCCTGAAGCTGACCAATTTCCTGAAATTGAAATGTGAGGCTGTCAAATTTCTAAAAACGTACTCAACCAACTACAGCTACAAAAAGTTGTATTGTATACAAATAACTGTTTCCCAGAAGCAAACATGACAGTTGAACTGTGAATGCTGATTCAGGCGGACAGAATGTTCAGCAAAAGCAAATACAGGTCGGCCTTGAATAACAGATCTGACAAATTTACCATTGATTGTTTGTTGAACAACAGGGTGTTTGAAACTGTGCAGGAATATAAACACTCCTGGAGACACACTGTGTTGTGTGTATACAGTGCTTGCACTCCACCTCAGCTTCAAAAGTAATATTTTTTCCTAATTTCTTCAAATAAACAGAAAGTAGTGAGCCATAATGCAGCAAGCGCTTACCTCAAAGAGCTTTAATAAGGTTTTCATGTAAAGACGTCGGATGCCAAAGGAAACCCCAAAGATGGCCGGCACGATAATGAAGACCAACAGCATGGTGAACCACACCGTGAAGGAGATGCCCAGCAGGATACACACCAAGTTGTCGAAAGGGTTGAAGAAGAGCTCCATCTTGAAGTTTTGGGGGGGGGGGGGGGGTCGATGAAATCTATTAAACTGTTGAAATCAGTGGGTAGAGCAGATGGCAGCGGACCGACAGCACTTCACCTCCTGGCCCCAAGTGGCCCTTGTCTTTTGTCAGAAAAAGGCCTTCATCAAGATAACTAGGGGATGGAGCTCCTCAAATTCAACAGAGAATCAATACAAGTAGAAGTGGCCAGTTTGACGATGCCCTCTTGGGCAATATCAATGCATTTCATCATTTTCACCATTAATCGGTTCCTGAAACTTAGTTGAATTCAATCCCAGGAAAAGGAATGTAAAGTATTTAACAGCAACTGCGCTGCAATACAGCTGGGTCCTTTTCTTTTTGAGCAACACCTCCCCGCTGGTGACGGAAATGTAAACAACGAAACAACTGGGCACAGCAGGTGGTTCCCTTGTGGCGAAGATCCAGAGGCTCGGCAGCAACACGGACCTGCAAAGACGTGCAAACAAACGATCAGGGGATCCATCTCACAGCGACGTGTCCCGAGTGCAACGTCGTGAGATGCATTCAAGTCACAAAAGCGTGTCAATGTGTCTCCATCCTCTGAACGTTATTCATTTGTAATACCAGTATGTAAAGTTAGCGCGAGGCCCTGGCTTCTCTGAGAAGAAATGGACATCCCCCAATCTTAGGAACAGGGTGACTGACACTTGTAATGTATCCGAAGGGCCAGATAAGTTTATAAGATGACGTTACTGTTATCAGCCACAGAGCAGAGACCACGGTTAGCGGCCTGATGGTGCTAACGAGAGGAACACCACCCTGGGTTAGCTCGGCTCATCACCACCGGCAGTTAACGAGGGTGATTTAGCAGCAACAAAGGCAGTTAGCCTAGATAGACGCAGCTAGTCGCGGATCTCGTCTTCACCCACGCGGGTGATTTAGCGTCTACAGTTGTTAGCTTGTGGCCTCCGAGCTAACGCTCCACTTCGTCCAGCTAGCTCGCGCTCAGCCCTCAAGAGCACCGCCCGGGTCTAACGTTACACGAAGTGCTGAACCAAGCTTTTTGTCACAAGCTTGGTTTGGCTGCGTGTACTAAGCGTCTCGCCGGCTACTTTGCGAAACCGACAGCTCACATGTACCGCTCCGTCGATTAATTGGGTTGATAGCGAACTAACCTGTCGTCCCGTTACGTGCCTGCGTCGGTACAGTAAGGCTTCACTGGTGAATCACTTGTCTTTGTCTTGCGGACTGTAGCCAAACTCCACCCGGAGAACACCATGGGCAGACAACGGGCGGCTCGCTGCTGGCTACGTATTAGAAACGACCCGGCCCTCGGCTCGCCACTCTGTTCGACCCTGACACCTGCTGGCCGACAGGGTGTACTGCAGGGACATATACAAGTATACGTATACAATGTGTGACCACTGGGGGCGCTGGAGAGCAATTTTCTGATGAGCGAGTGTGCATGCGATATCACGAGCAACTTTGTCACTACCGATATGGAAAATATTACGCTGCAACGGATGCATTAAAATGAAGTAGAGAAATGGACTGCAGATTCTGAAATCGGAATTCAAGATTATTATTATTTTTTTTTTAAATTGTAATTCTTCAATGCTTCTTTCAGTGCAAGCAAAAGGACACAGTGTGGATAGCTATTTTACATAATCTAAAACCTAAGCAAATAAAAACAAACATCTGCATAGTCACGAGAGGCAAGTGATAATTAATTAATTTGTTTGCAATTTGAGTGAACAAACGCTTTCAAGAATTTTACACTAAAATACTGGTATAACAAAAACTTTTTTTATTTGCAGATTTACATCCATGTACAATCTTGTCAAGTAATCTCAGATAAAGAGAAATGAAAACAGTACTGAAATTTGGCAAAACATTGAACTTTCAAATCCTGAATTAACATGCCCATTCCAACAGAAGAAAGGGAAACCGCAGTTACGTTTCATATTTATAGATAGTGTATTTCAATATAATAGTATAGCCACTCTGAAAACACAGAAGCGCAATTAACATCTATTATACTTTTACTGGATGTCAAGTTCCAACCATGTACATTTCGTCAAGTTCCAACTGAACCGTGAACATTGTTGTCAAGTTCCAACCGTGAACATTTGGTCAACATCACAACAAGTGCTTCCAGGAGATTCAGTCCTTGCTCTCCAGTAGAGCCTCAAAGTCTGGGGAGCAAACCATTTTGTGTTTGATATTCCCTAATACAGTCAAGTTGCCTGTTCTTCCCTCTGAATTAATAGATACCAACTCCTGAGAAGACAGGGAGGGTGTAGAAGAAAAAATGTTATTAATTGGTATAAAATAAATATGTATTCTATGGTAAAATAACAGAAGTGGCCCCTAAAAGGGACACTGGACACCAGTTGCGCTGAATCGAAAAAGATACAGTATGACGACAGAGGCACATCAATAATGGGATCATACCTGATGAAAAGCGCATGATGCTCCGAGAGACACATCAAGTGTCACTTGTCCTATCATGAGCTGGACCCGGCCAGACTTCCGCACCACCAGCTTTCCCACAAGACCCTCCCGCAGGTCTTTTAGATTGCAGCTGTTTTCTTCAGCTTCCTCCTCCTGTTTAAAATCAAAACACGGCTTACACACATTACACAAAGCTTATGATGTATTTAACACGTAGACAACTAAATTCACCTGAGATTCTGTTTTCAGAAGCACCGACTGTCCGTCCTCCGACTGCACCTCTGTTTTCACCGGCCTGTGCTCCTGAGTTGGGGGCTGGCCGGGCAGCGAGTCAGGCATCTGCATGAAGAACAGACCCTCCCCTTTGGTCAGACTCCATCTTTGCAGCAGCTCAGAAAGAACTTCAGGCTCAGGGAGAGGAGGGGGCCTGAACGCTCCTTCAGACTTCTTTATTTCGGTTTCCTCTGGCTCCTGTTTCACTGAAATGAAGATAACGTGTATTTTGAGAGAGCAGCTGTGCAGACAACATGCTTGTTATTTATTTCCAGCTTTCACAAACTAACATACATATTGGAAGCTGCTGACTTGGGAATCGCTACGTAGATACAACACCTTCTGGTTTTATCTTGTCATCTTCAACTGCATTTTCCATGAGATCGCCATCCTCCTCCTCGTCCTCTTCTTCCTTCTCAATTTTAACAGCAGCTTTACTAAATTCCTCCGTGAATCCCCATCCCGATACAGCAAGAGGAAGCTGGACAGGGCAGCTCCTCCGCTCACTCCTCAGGAAGGGGTCGTCTATAAACTGAAAGAATGCAATGGAGAAGAAAAGGTGAGCTACTACGAGGAACTTGAATTTTGGCGGTCCCTATGGACAAAAGCCGACTCCAGGTTAAAGGCAGCAGCAAAGCCGGTTCTGTGCCTGTCTGGTTGGTTGGTTGGTGCCACAGACCTCCTGCTGGAGTCTGAGCTGAAGGAGTTTCTAAATAAACCTGCATGATTTTGTCTGATTTTTTGCATAATCCAGTGACAGATGAGTTCCTCACAGTAACTTTAATAAAGATGACAAGCAAGGGACTTACAGTATCTCGCTCCAGCTTGGCAAGTATCTCTTTGGTCTCTTCCTCTGTCTCTCTCTTTTCCTTTTTAATATTGATGATGGGTGAAGGTCCCACACTGGGAGCTTCCCTCTCATTTTCATAACCACCTGTGTATGATAGAGGGATGCAATTGAACAAAGACAAGACACAATCAAGCATGTGTAATATAGACTAACTACAGCAGTATAGAGTGAGTGGTCATCCAGCTGAACTCCTCCTACCTTTCTTTTTCATCATCATCTCTGCCGGCCCCTGCTCAAAAATGGAGTGAGACTGGATGACCTCTGGGCGACCTCGGCCCCTGCCTCTATCTCTCGGACCCCGACCTCGACCTACATCCCTCCTGTTTCTCCTCTGCCCGCCATCTGTTATTGTTCTATCATAACAGGCCAACAGTCAAAAAGATACTTGAATCCATGTTTTTTTCAGACATCTATTTTTTCCTTTTGAACAGTTGAGAACTTACTCTTCTTTAGCTTTTCTGCCAATAATGTTGGGTGTAAAGGTTTTCTAAAAAAGAAAATACAAAAACAGTACTTAAGAACGGGAAAAAGGAGAAGCAATCCTGAACAATGATTCTTACTAAGAGTGAGATACAGCACATTACCTTCTTCACTCCTCCCAGGGTGAGGTCTCGTGACCGCATTGAGGGGAGACGGCCAGTAGAGACGGCAGTGGGTGGGCGACGGCCCATCAGCATCCCGACACCGCTCCCTCCAGGGGTCGGCACACGTTGACCACTGGCCTCACCAGAGCCCGGATCAGCCATCCTAGAATGGAGAGGCATGGCAAAATAAATAAAGACCGTGGACATGATTATAAATATGAATCAAGTTCAGATGTTCTTCACTGAATTATTGGTATTCTGGGAATAGAAGAACAGAGAGAGATATACTGACTTATTTTGCATTGAAAAGTATTCAGTTGCTCAACTAATAATGGACAGCAAGGATTAAGTATTTATTTGGTCTTTTAACTGCTGAGCAGATCATTTCAATGCACTGGATTGACAGTTAAGCATAGATGAGGTTGACTTAAGAGTGCTATACTTCAGTAACCTGCATGTGCTGGCAAATTGATCTGTTCAGGAAAAAACGAAAATCATATTTTTCATATCGTTTCATTTACAGCATATATTGATCAGTGTTATGCTGAATGAAGACAGAAGTTATTCCTCAGAAATGGGCCACAGTTACGGATTTAATTCAGTGACACCAACAACTGACAGCTATTTCAACTAATCAAGTCAACCCCTTTCATGCATGAATTATGATAACCTCAGTCAGGATTTTTTTCCCAAGTGTTTTTATTGTTCTTAAGGCATGAAAAACAAGATTTTAACTTTAGCTTTTTTTTAGCCAGCTTTTTTAAAGAGAGTGGACAGCATGCATTCTGGTTTTCAACTGAAGAAATATGTATTCAACACAATAAATTTATAAAATTATATATAAAGATGTGAAAAAAAAAAAAAAAAAAAAAGTATATTCAAAGAAAATGAGCAGACTATCTTTTATTATAATTGGCAAATTCCCAAGGGCACGAAGCCACAAGACACTGCATGCAGATGTGCTGGTACTTGGTTCTACGTGTACATGCAGCATCATCTGACCGCGCCATTCAGAGGATCCTGCTCTCACCCACACTTTTTTCACTTGCGCCCTTAGGTGGCACATCCTGGGCTTCCTCAACCTCAACTCCCTCATTCCAGCATCAGCCTATAGCAAGTGATGCATGATGTCCAATTTAGTGGACAGATGATTCATTGTAATTTCATTGTAATTTCCTAGAAAATCAATACTTGGGAAATTAACGAATGATATGATTCCTTAGTTGTTGACTTTATGTCAAACATTTTCATATCTCTTTCCATAGAAGGATTGACAAGATATTGATGAGTGAATGGGTCATTCTGAACTTCTGTCAGCCATCTTGGTTTTGAGAAATGTATCTTACACTTACAATGGCTAAGCACTGAGTATCAGTGTTTTGGAGGGTGCAATGTGTTCACTATAGTGGTTCATGTGCAACTATGCTATCAGAACCCATGCATAGACAATAAAACAATATTGTAATAGCTGTCCACTGTAGTGACATCTATACATGAAACGGTTACACTTTTTTATATCACATAATATTAAATGATACGATATTACGTCAACAACGGCAAAAATGCAGTAACACGTGGCCAAATGAAAACACGAATACAAGGACACAACACAAGTAATATCGCACTTTAACGTTGTCAAGAATAACTGTTGACACGATATGCTTCTCCAGATACTTACGTAATGATTTACTCGGATGTCCCAATTCAAAACCACGTCCTTACACGTGAAAGAAGAGTCATTACAAGTTGTTTTATGCTAGAGCTGGTTCTGACTCGGCATGATGCACGTCGCCATGACACTTCTGCAGCGTCATCGCCCTGTGAGTTCACATGGATCAAACCTGCGCAGAAAACCCGCATGAATATCAATCTTTAAATCAATTCAATTATCGTATGAATAATTATTATAATGATCTCGGCTATGGAGAATTTCTTCTTTTCTTTTCTTTACTCGGCCGATATATTCTGAGTTTTTTAAAAACATTTTTGATGATTTGCACAGTCAGTGTATTGCAAATAATGTAGGCTAATGCTCACGTCTCACTATTTAATGCACTGAATACACGCTTTGAGATTAATTATTCTTCAGCTACGAGCCATATACACATAGACAACTGTAGTAAAGACTACATACTAGAATATGTGAAATGTGTATATAATGTGAATAAATAGCGCTCACCTGCCACATTAAAAGTCAGGCAAAATATTGAAACAGTAGTCAAGGCCAACACAGTGACAGTAGATAATAATATGCAGAACAGTAATAACATACACAGTGCCAGTAGATAATACTATACAATACAATAATAACATGCACAGTGCTAATATATAATAATATACAGTACAATAATAACATGCACAGTGCCAGCAGATAATAATATACAGTACAATAATAACATACACACTGCCATATACATGTATAAATAACTCTATATGCAAAAGTCCTGCAGTTTGGTGAGAAATGAGCAGAGTAGGGTAGTATTTAGTATTTATTTACACTTGAGACGAACAACAACATTGTATTCATAAGCTAAATTCACACAATTTCGTAAATGAGTTATTCTCTTCTTTAAACTGGTTTTCCAGATTTGTAAAAGTTAAGGAACACCATTTGGTTTGGGCCAAATGTATGTGTGACTATTGATGCTATTGGCAGCACACAAGAAACATTTTAGTCATGTACTTATGATGACCAAAGGCAGAAGCATTAATTATGCCCGTCTCTTAGAAAAGCATCAACAGCAACATTTGAGATAACACTGAAGCGATATCTACAACTAAAATCCAAGACAATATAGTTGTATATCACAACATCATTATAATTTACTGTAGATTTATTTCCCTATTATTGTATTTTATAACATTTGCATAATTATGAATGTGTGACCTATACAATATTGGTCACTTTTGCGAATGTACACCACGTTTTTTCAGTGAATCACAATTGAAAATCCAGTAATGCAAAGCCTTATGTATCAAAATAAATTAATACGTTGCTCATGTTATGTCCTTAAATATTACATCAGCATACTTGTTACATTTGTGCATAATTTGAAGCAAAGAAATGCAAATATTATGCTTGTACAAAGTGCAAGTTGTTCTGGTAGGATTGAGGATCTCCTGCCAAAGGAACAACAAGGAGAGATGAATCCCTGCTCCAGGGTGGTTCTGGCTATTTGTCAATGCTCCAGGTCACTCCAAACCGGTGTGTCTGGTCCTGCTGATAATGCATGGACCTTGGGGTTTGGGTCCTGATGTGCAGGGGGGCGGGTTGTGATGAATGCTTCCACAAAACTTTTAGATTTATCCACATGCTTAGGCACCATTGAAATACTAAAGTTTATCTTCCTGTTTAAGGACATCACAAATGGTTTATGGAAATGTATGGAGCCAAGTTCTCTTCTGAACAGACACACAGACAGCCCTTAACAAACCGGCTATTCCCACCTCTGGAGCTCAGAGGGTCATTTGGGCCGCAGCAGACTGTCATGGCATGACTAATGATGGATGATTGCAATTTAATTACACTCTGAGGTATCACTTTTCTGTGGCTGGCTGGAAATAAATGAAGCTTTTCAATACTGCACACAGTCTGTGGAATTATAGCAATATATCTTTGTCATTTTTTAAAACTCAAATATGATGTGTTTGTGAAAGGACTGCGCTCACACTATGAGTTTATCCTTTTGTTATTTGTCTTTATTATACGCCCATATCCATTGTTTTAGCAGCAGATTATAGCCATTAATCTGGGAAGGGTCTCTTAATCGCTCTCTGAAATCCTGAATGAAGTTATCCTCATGAGGTTGAACCATAGGGGTTTAACCAAAAACATCCCTCTGAAAATGAAGGGAAATCTGCTTACCTTGGATTTACACAGTGACATCCCTCGCCTCCGGTTGGGCTGTGGGATGATGGCATGTGGTGTTAGTCCATATGGCATAACAGTTGGCACAAGTATATTTTTGAGGTCTTGATGGAGCTCCGTGTAATTTACTAGGACATGAGTATAATCTCTTTTGCATGCGCAGAAGCCAGTGGAGTGTGTAAACAAATGGTTCATGTTTTTTCCATCACAGCCCTCATGTCGTTAATGTCTCCATATCTGAGAGGTGACATTTATGCAAGTGGTCAGTCTACATTAGTGTGCGTGGATTTAATGCTTCAGGGTATGGCTTACTGGCAGCTGATGTGTTGTGTGTGACTGGCTGGCGAGAGCATGATGCTGACGAGGTTATGTGAGTGCTCACTGTGGTCACACTCCAGTTTGAACATTCTCATGTCTTGATTCGTTTAGGGTTTAATTCATCCTGCGTGGCTGTATATAGGAGTCAAGTAAACATCATCCTGATGAGCCCAGGGCAAAAATGAATCTGGGAGGGGAGGGGGGAGGTGGATGGGGGAGGTTAGAGTGTTTGTGTGACACAGAGAGTGAGAGAGAAACAGACTGAGAGAGGAGCCTGTGTGTTCGTTTTACCTCCTAATCAGTTTTTCTGGTGGGATATATCATCGACTGCAGGAGGCAAGTAGAAAAGCGGAAAAAGAAGATAGTAGAATTCTACCCGGCTGTAATTTTCTCCCATCACCATCTAACAATTTGAGCATCAAACGAGTAAGTATCAGCTTACTTATCGATGATTGTAGTGCTCAGAAAATAGATCTATTATATTGTACCCCAGTGTATGAAGCTGTGGAGATCAGACAATCTTATAGTGCGTTTCATTTGTGCATTTCTCAAGGAGACACAAAGTCAGACGAATACAGTAGTTGTATGTTAATACATGAGTTTTATTTACACTTTGATATAAACACGCATGTGTGATGACATTTACTGCCAAGTTTGGACATTTATTACAACCCACCAATGCCATTTCACACAAGACTGTGAGGATATTTCATACAGCAGCATTGATGCAATGCTCTTTTTCCTAAATGTTAATGGTTGGTTTAATTGTGCAACGGGGTTTGTTGTTTCAAACTGTATTAGTCGCACAATATCTCTGTTTCAGAGCGTGTTTATTGAACTTTGAATATTGCAGTTTTTAATTATGTGGCTGTGGCCATTTCAATCTCTTTAGTTGAAAACATGTATGAGAAATTCTGCCTTTTTTCCTCCCTCGTGCAACCATCTAAATGTGCGAAGTGTTCTCCTCGGAGGGAAATATGACTTTGAAGCACAGAGTTGCTTTTTGTGCCCTGGTCCATATGCATGAATGCAGCAGCTGCTTTCATGATGCTGCCTCACAGAGATAACAGCTAGATGTCTTAAAGAAGTGTAACTGAGCACTAACAGCCCAAATACACACTTCCAGATGAATTATGATTTATGATGTGAGTCCCTGTTATAATTACTAGACCCAGTTCATTGATTTGGTTTTGGAGCAATCGCTATCAAAGATGGTTTTGCAGCAGAGCTAATTGTCTCAGATTTCTTTTTTACAGGCTGACATATAAAGGACGACGGGATTGTGTGTCTGGTACGGAAACCTGCATTTGAACTGTGTTCACATGTGTGCGATCCCAAAGTGGAACACACACACACACACACACACACACAGAGACATAGGGGGCTTTGACGAATCGTCCTGTGAGAATCTCCTCTTGCCCCAGTTTCCATCTCTGAAACATGCACCGTGTTTAGAAACGAGAACGGCAGCTGGAAAATGGACGCGTGGAAACACACGTGCGTGATGCAACAGCCCTCTCCCCCTGGCGCCCGCGGGAATGAGCTACCGCACAAATTTCACAGTTCGCAGGTTTAATGAGCTGCTGCAGCCTGTCCATCACTGACTGGAGAACACCTTAACAGACCTCTCAGTCAGATGATGACACTACACCAGGCATATGTAGGATCACACAAAATGAGAGTGCTGTGATTGTTTGGGCTATTGCTCGAGTTATTTTTAGGCACATCTGTGATTTAGCATATTCTCAGTGTGGGAGCGATTTGAATAAAGCTGGTGTTGAGATGCTGCAGAAATAAGGAGAAAATGCTTTTTTACTAGATCCGCAATCAACACAGGAGATTGCAATGACCCATTTAAGATGGATGAAAATGACAAGCAAAATGGAGACAAACAGGAGATGACCATTGTGCACATACTGCAGAGACTTACCATCAGTTTATGACAGGCATGGTGACAGTTAATCAAACACAGACACAGGCTCACCAATAGATTGCACCCGGCCTGACACTCAAGGCTGTGTGCAGCGATCCGGGTCGAATCACTGATGGGCAACTAAAGGGAATATGATCATACATCACCTGCGGCTGATAGCTACTTAAATCTCCCCTCTTTCTGCCAAAACAGTGTAAAAACTGCTGCAAGATTTCCCTCGAGCTGCAAGGAGTTCACTCAGCTCAGCTGTTTTGAAGACAGGTGCACTTCAGCCAGGAGGCAAAAGTGTTTAAAAAGTTACATTCGGTTTAAATCGTTGCTGACGGATGCAGCAGGGTTTTTGTTTGTGACCCCCTTCACTGAGAATCAGAAGATTGAGGGAGGCTGCAGACGCGTGGTTGCTGGGAGACTGCTGGAGGTGGATTATGAAATGCGTGTATCGAGTTGTGTAATGATGGGAAATGTCAGTTGAGGGTGAGGAAAGGGCGAGAGGGGGGAAGAGCAGGACAGTTACAAAATAAAAAAGGTTAATTGGATTCTGTCTGAGGTAAATTAAGACGTGGTGTTTCTGCTGCACAGTGTCCACTTTGTATCTCTAAATGATATAATCTCTCCTAGCGTATGTTGCCTCCTTCACAAGCACCGTTTTACCGTGATTGCACTCTGGTCTAATTATCCTCCTTTATCTCTCGGTTTAATGGCAGTGACAGAAATGGACGCCCCTCTCGCCACCCCCTGCAACATCCAGATTTGCGAGGTGACCTGTGACTCCTTCCGCATCATGTGGGACATATCACCCGAGGACAGTGGCAGAACAACACACTTCTTCATTGACCTGAGCCGCAAAGAGAGCAAGGACCCCAACCGCTTCAAACACAGGGTCTGACAATCTGAAACTGCTGCACCACCCTATGTACCTTCCTCTATCCTTTCCCCGGATGTATCTATATGCCGTCTGTGTTCATACTGCAGATTCACAACAATCAACTTTCAACATAGGGTTGGTGAAGAAGTCCACCTTTTACTGTGTGCGTTTTTCAAATTATAGTAGACAGCATAAATGAGACAGGAAAACATGCATTTTATTAAGGCCGAGCTGTGTTAACAGATGTGTCTAACTGCCTTATGGTATTCTGCATTACTCTGAACACAGAAAACAGTGGTTGTGCCCTTTCAGTCACTTCTAATACAGTCCAATAAGAACAAACGAGTGCAGTCAACAGCTTCAGGCTAGTGACTCACTTGTTCATTGCATCCTCTTACAATGGACCAAAACTGACAAATTAATTTGCAGCACAGAACAGTTTTTTTTTTTTTTAACAAATTCAACACATTGCATTCACCACAAATATCAGGCAGTAAAGTAGCATAATGGTTTACCTTTTCTTTTGGAATAAATGTGTTTGTCAGGGAATATTCATATCAAGCAGTGAAAAGAGATTCTTTGTATAGCGTTTAGCTAGCTACTTCCAATCTGCAGTCACTAGATCTCTAGCATGTATAACATATATTTTCAAGTGTTATACAGATTTGTAGTTTAGTTATTTTTGTAGTTTACCTATTCATTTTTATCAATGGAAGCGCCATTGCTCAAGGGATGGCAAATTCTGTCTGTGTGGTTCAGATTCAAATATGTTTAACAGACATTGATGTTGTAGATGAAGAATGACTTTGGTGATCCTCTCACTTTTCATATAGTTCCATCAGGTCAATACCATTATGACCAAATATCAGCATAAATAATGGAAGTCCCATTCGCTTCAACTGTACTTTGTGTTTGTTGCTAATTAGCTAACGTTAGCATGTTAACATGCTAAACTAAGGTGGTGAAAATAGTAAAGATTATACCTGCTTACCTTCAACATGTTAGCATTGTCATTGTGAGATATTTTGCATGCTAGCATTAGCATTTAGTAAGTACAGCCTCCCAGAAACGGTAGCATGGATATAGACTCTTAATCTAGTTTAAATATTTTATCTTTTTTTCACAGGTTATAGGCCAACAAATTAATAATGAATGTGTTTAGCATTAGATTGATAAATGTGGTGTCTAAATACTGCTTCAGTAGCTAAAGTCTAACATTTATGATCTTCGTTCATTTCAGATACATAGTGTATTATTGCAGTTGATAATTAAAAAGCTCAGTGTCTTTGTGAAGTTAAAGTAGGGGTAGATCTGAGAGAGTTGTTCCTGAGTGCAAGACATGGTCTCTCTCTGATGCACAAAGTGGCACAAACAAACTTGCATCAGAGATGTTGTCATGGATATATGGACCTCTGAGCCTTTAGTAATTAGCTGTGCTTCTTAGAGGCCATGGCCAAAACAAAGCTGCTGATTTGATTAGATGTATCTCAGTTACAGCAGCTTGGGCTTGAAGTGGAATATAATGCTAATAAGGCAAACTTTATGGAGGGGTATGGTTGACTAAACAATAACATTTACATTTGTTTTGAAATGTAAATTAAACACACAGCGGCCTGTTAGCCTTGCATCCTGTCCTTGATGTCAACTCCTTTCTTCCTTGTCCTCCAGGATGTGCCAACCAAGCTGGTGGCCAAGGCTGTACCTCTCCCCATGGCAGTGAGGGGACACTGGTTCCTCAGCCCACGGACATTGTACTGTGTTGCTGTCCAAACTGCAGTCCGGCAGCCAGACGGTGACTACCTGGTTTCAGAGTGGAGCCAAGTGGTGGAGTTCTGTACCGGGGGTATGACATAACAGGCCTGTAACACCACACCAATAATGTATTGTATAGAGTATGAGAACGTGAAGTAATACAATATCACAATACATTTTGCAGACTATGCCATGGAACACTTACAGCAGCTTCTCGACAAGGCCAAGGGCTCTGCAGGGAGGCTGCTAAAGTTCTCCGTGTTTTATCGCAACCAGCACCCAGACTACTTCGACTATGTCAGGTCAGCGCTGCATTCTTATCTCTTAATTGTATTTTTAAAGCAATTCCAGCGGCAATTAAACCTCTCCCAAGTGTGTACGGTAAGTAGGAAGCCACTGCAAGCATTTTGTTCTAGCTTAGCTAAGCTCAAAGACTGAAAACAAGGTGAAACAGTCCAATGGTAACAAGCACCTCTATAGCTCACTGGTTGCATGGCACCTCACTGTGCCATCAAGACTCCAGGAAGTTCCCAGTTAAAACATTACCCGCTGTGAAACTGTAATGGTTTTACATATTGGTTTTGACATTATTAAAAAGGCACAGTGAGGAACGATTCGGTGGGATCTAGCTATTGAGATGCAGATTGCAACCAACTGAAACCAGTCTGCAAACTCCTTCCTTTCCAAGATGGCACTAACGTGAGCCAGCAAGGGCAAAACCATGGTAACGCAGCGTGCTATGTACAGTAATTACGAAGGTCTCATTCTTAGCTTATGAAAATGCAACAATTCTTAGTTTCAGGTGATTATACACTTAAAACATAGTTGTTCATATTCTATTCCATTTATAGATCCCCCTAAATGCTACATCATGTGCCTTTAAACAAACTTAAGAGGTGCTGGTAAGTGGATTTGGTTATGTTTGAATAGTCGGCTATCTGCTTCCAGTTTTTGTGCTAAGCTAAGTCGACTGTTCGCTGTAGCTTCATATTAGCTTTCAGAGTGGTATTGGATTTTCCCAAAAAGTATAAAATGTGAAGTATAATACTCCTTTTTTTTGTCTTCATATCTTGGATCAGTAAGGAATGTGGAGGCCTGATGCGTCCAGCCCCGAAAGACATCAGTGGGAGTCATGGTTCTCCTATTAATGGCAAACTGCAGGGAGTCTTCTTCAGCTGCAACACAGAGTTCGATACAGGCCTCCCTCCCAGAGACTCTCCTTATGGCTCCTTGCGTTTCCAGATCCCAGCTGGACACCTGCTGAACCCCAACATCTCCCTGTACTTTGCAGACTTCTACTGTATGTACACAGCCTACCACTATGTGGTGCTGGTGCTGGCCCCTGTTGGCTCAGAGGGAGATACCTTCTGTCGCACTCGGCTCCCTATGCTTGACTTGGCCTCCAACCCCTTCCTGACATACACTGCCCCCCAGAGGCCGGGGGAGGAGCCTCTGTACTGCCATGCCAGTGATATCATCCTTGAAGTGCTTTTCACAGAGCCGGTTTCCTTGGATCAGGGCAGCGTGGAGCAGATCACTGGGCACCACCAGCTTATGAGTCTGACAACAGCCAATGCCAAGAAAGACCCGAGCTGCAAAGTGTGCAACATCAGTGTGGGGCGCTGAGTGAGATGTAGGACAGACCAGGGAGTGTGTGAGTCTGCAATATTGAAAGACAGTGTTGCACAAGACAAAACATTTGAGACCATCATGAGTAGGTCAGAACGCATTGGAAACAGCCCACCTCTCGGGGTGCGTGCATGCTGCTACCCCTCTTCCCTCCTGCCTGGATTAGAATAGTGAGTATGAAATAAAAGACTATTACAATGTGTATTGCAGAACTTCCTTGTGATCACAGCTGGAACCGGTAAACGTCCATCCATGGCTGCTGAACAAAACATAATTGAAGACATGATAGGCTTTAGATTGCTGGAAAATATCTGCTCCTTATTTGTTGAGAACCATCTGCGCTCTCTGGTGTCTTTGTCATTTCACAAATATCTTTTCCTTCTTTCAAATTTACATTGTTTCCCCTTAAGATGTGATTGATTTAATTTTGTGTTTGTTTTATGTGGTTTCTCATAAATCAATTTGTGTTAGATACAACCTGAACATGCAAACGCTAGAAGCATGCACCTTTTAAAACCTTACAGGCCATAACAAAATATTTTGCTACATTTACTCCTTGTGATTTCTCTAAAAACTAAATCGCTGCCAGATGTTCTTTATCTTTAAAAAATAAAATAAAAATCTTATTACCAAATGTCCAATATGAATGCTACATTGCAGCTTTAACTCCAGTTTTCAGTGGTCATTGTAGAGTTATGATTTGGAAATTGTAGCTCAGTGTCTAAATGTTGCAGGACAGACTTCTGCATAAATATACTGTATGTTGCAATGTGACAGTGGGCATTACATGAGGAAAGTTGTATCACAAAGCTCTCTACAATCAGTATCTGACAGCAAGCCTCTGCTCTGTAAACAGGGCTGAGCTAAAATTAGCTTCAGTGTCTGTTTGTCGCTGCCCAATAATCTCTGACCTATATGGAAATCGCAGAAATGCCTAAAGGGAAAAAGATCCCGTCTCTGGTGCACAACAGTAATACATGCACTGGCGAGTGGCCAGAATGTAGGACATGACACAAGACTGTGCGCTGAAAAAGCAAAGGCTCACCTATTTGAAACTGAATGTGAGAGAAAACTAGGAAAGAAAATGTAATGCAACAATCTGTTTTAAAGACTTTTTTTTATACAAAGCACTTACTATGATGTCATGAACAATTATGAAAATAAATTCATATGTAATAAACAAATATCCACCTCATCTCTACTCAAGTTCAATGTTTTCTGTCTGATAAAAATCAGGATCATTTCTAGCTTAAGTCATGCCCTTTCACCTAGATTCTTCTTCCTGCAACAGAGATGTGAGCTCACGCACACAGCAATGCTGTAATTCTGTCTGTCGTTATTGTCCCAAAAAGGCTCGCTATGGCCTCCTGTTGAATAACTTAAACAGAATTCTATCTTCCTTTTGGCATCTAGCACTTTAGGAATGGCTACGTCAAATTCAAAGATGTCTGTCTGAGGCCCTCCGAAGCGTTTCTGCAGGTACGTACAGGGCACATCTCTGTAGCTCTGCCATGAGTCAAAAGTGATGCGTATTTGCACTTCCTTCTGGAAACTGATGTTCCTGACTCGCACGGTACCTTGAAGGGCCTGTTCAGCAACACTGCAGTTCTCCAGGATAACCATGCTCTCCGCCAGCTTGGCACGAAAGGCCTGGAAGTCTGCAGAAGGCTGCGGGAAGCCCAGTGTGAGCCGTGTTCCTGGGCAGCAGGTGCTGACCGTGCAGCTGTAGCCATCCTCTGTCATGCTCCCCAAACCCTGCAGCGATGGCAGTAGGTCGAGGTCAGACTGCTCCTCTTCATCAGAAAACACTCGCACTGCTGTTAAAGACAATCCACGCGAGTCAGCGAAAATCACATGTTTGTTCTTGATTGGGATCAAAACATCCTCATCATCATCATACATGTCATCAAAGGGAGATCGGAGAGGGTGGGTCAGATAGGCTTGGCTTAAGATGTCAGAGGAAAGCTGATCGGAAACCGGAGGACGGATGCAAGAGCGCTGGGGCTTCAGGATGGGAACCCAAACATGAGGACACAGTTGTTTACGTTGGTTCAAGCACAGCATGACAGCAATCTCCGCAAGTCCTGCTGACTGGGCCATTGACCCGAGGCCAACCATGGGCAGGACACTTGCAACAGAAAAACAGGGATGTAATTAAAGACTGCTGTTGTGCAATTACATTTGTGTAATTACTGTAATTGTGCTGTTAATAAGTTGCATTAAAGAATCCATCAGAAGATTAAGGTCATACTAAAAATGCGATAATAATTAGAATTCATCCTATTTATTTTGTAGTAATTGAAGTGATGCAAGATAATGCGCCCCACAGCACAATCCCTGCACACTTAGTTTGCTTACGTTGTGCTGGACACCTCCATACTGGTAGTCTGGTGTGGAGTGATTGGAGTTCTAGAAATTAGAAGAAAAAAAAGTTGTATTACAATAATGATAAAGATTGCAAAATCATTGATGTAATACATACAAATAAAAAATGTATCCAAATACTTTTTTTATCTTACTTACAAACTCCCATCAGCAGCAAGTTGTTGTCTGTAGTCTCAGTCATCCCGTTGCTCACAGGAAAATCTCGCACAGGATCCTATTTATACGACCTTAGTTAAGACGTCATGTTGTATACGCCACCTTCTCTACTCTCCTGACCAATCAGCAATGTACTCTGGTTCTGTATAATGCTGTTTCAGACTCAATTATGGTAGATTTCAGATCATTTAACTTCATTCCATCTCTGTATTTGACTATCAAGACAAAAACACAAGGTCTCTGTATGGTCACCTCAAAACGGTGTTTTCCAGTGCCGACTAGGCGATGGAGTGCATAACGGTCTACTAAATGTAACCCTACTCGACTCTGTATTGTGGAAACTATTGCTGTCATCTAAGGCTCTATTCTCAGACTTGGCAGTGGACACTGATGCCTGGATCCCAGTAACCTTAACCCCAACCCCGTAGTAAATCAGTATGTGTGACGCTTACAGGATTGAAAAACGACTCAGCATGCTCAGTCACCTAACCTAACCGAGGAAGCTATTCTGGAATCACTCCAAGTACGTATGCACATATTGAGTTTCATGAAACCAAATGTACCACACAGGTGATACTTTGTAAGAAGGGGCTAAACTGGTAGAGATTTGACTATTTAAGTCCAGACTGATGAATGAGGTAAAGCAATGATGTTGGGTGATGGGTACTGCATTTAAGAAATAATAAAATGAAATGCTTTTGTAAACAGTCAAGTATATTTATTTTTCTCAAATCCACATTTTCAAGGTCTAAAAGAACATATGAATATGAATAATAGCATTAAAGTACTCAAAATGCTTCTCCGTATGTTTGCATGCGTCTAACCAAACTGGATTTCCTGTTGAGATCATCAAGACCCCCAGTATATTATTGCTAATGTCCCAATATCGCTGGGTTGCAGGATTCTGTATCAGCTCCATCAGCAGTGGGGTTCAAAAGACGACCGTCAGCTGACACGTGGTTCAGTTTTGCGAAGCTCGTGCTCCGCTCCCTCTGTCCCTTATTAGTTCCAAAAACTGGGCAATTTGTATGAAGGCAAACAATAAGCACTGATTGCTCCCTTTGAGACTCTTGCATAACAATGCTATTTCAACAATTATGTCAAGAAGACAACCCTCCACACGTCCTTTTAGGGCAAAAAACACACAAGAAACTTTAAACTTCAAATGAAGAGATGCACAGAAGTTATCTGAACACTAACAGGATTTATACTATTTATAATGACAGTATCATATTTATTTAAGTGTGAATGTCATTCAAAAATGACGAACAAAGGAAACCATGTTTTTTCAAAACATGCCCATATGCGCTAGGACGCCAAGCGAACAGATGACATTTCACCTTCGGGTGCATCTCGCTACTGAGCAGCAGAAGAAAAAGTCTAATAATTTGAGTCATCTGGCTAAAACAACACAATCAATTAGCATATTAGTTGTGACATGATTAAAAAGATCCTACAATAACACCACAGCACTGAACATGCTGCTTTGGTGAACAGGGTTCATTCACCACTCCAACAAAACAACCTTATATTTGGTGTTATTTAAGAGTTACATGGCTTGAAGATATAGTGCAAAAAATGTCTGTGTTTGTGTCCAACGAGTTAGTCCTTAATCCTGACAGTGAAAAAGATGAGTGCAAATCCTGATGTAATCTCTGCCGGTTAATGTGCCCCTTCCTCATCACCGCTATGTTACAAAAATAGGCCATTGCTCATTTTTCGCCCTCCTGGAGCCCAAAACATCCGCACCAACAGAGACAGACCTGTAACAACCAAAATGACATTGTGTTAATCGTAGTTGATTGTTAAGTGTAGTTCAGTGAAATGACAAATCTGCCTTATTGTCCACATATTTTGGTTCTTAAAAGAGATTTCTTCTATAATATTTTGCCAAGAGACAATGAACGCTGCAACAAAAACAGAGCGCTAAAAATTAATCCAGATGTCACTGCAAAGCAGTTGCTTATGTAATATCTGCAGGAATGAAATAGCGGATATCAGTGGGAGACGTTGTGAGGAGAGTGTTGAGTTACTGAGAAAGATGACACAGTCAAACTAACTAATTGTTACTTACCTCGACGCTCAAATTAACTGCACGGCTCCACTTGAAACAAGCGGTGCTATAGTTCGATACCTCATTAGATGTTGAGAGCCCTCTTCCAGATCTACAACATACTCTCTGATAGAAGAGACAGAGTGGAGATAATATCAGTTGTTTCAGTATTTATGCAGAAAAACTTAATTGTACTGAATGTGAAAAGGTGACACTGCCACCTAGTGGGGTTTAAAAACAGTGACAAATAAAACGTACCTCTGATCATCAGTTTCAGGCTCAACCAAGATGTTTTCCTGTCTCTCCTTCACTCGTAGAAACACAAAGGAGTCCAGGCAGGGCTCAGGGACTGTGATTACATTAGAACACAATGATTTTGTGTGACGGAAATGTCAGAGCAAAGAGACTAGAAGTAGTTCAGGCACAAATCATTCTAGACTGAACAAATAAAAAAAGAGAGCATGTCAGTAAAAATGAAGATTTTACCTGCTTTGAGCATATCCACTGTCTGCAGGTTGGGGGGCATGCGCTTCAGTGCTACAGCCTTCAGGTAGGTTTCTGTGTTGGCATAGTACCTGTGTACCAGATGAACAAGTGTCACAAAAACAGCAGAATAAACAAACAGCTCCAACCTTGCTCTACAATACTCACTCTTTGGCAAACGCAAACTCCTCAGGTGAAAGCAGGGACGGATCTCCCTCACCTCGAGACTTTTCTCTCTCCAGGACATGCGGGAAAAACTTTTCAATCTACACATATGTGGCACAAAGATCAGGCAATTCTGTCAACGGGCACTGAGTGAAACGAGAGCTTTAGTGTGCCCGGTTATACCGTTGACCTTACTAACCTTCTGCAGACGAGCGCGCAGGTAGCTGCTGAGCACAAAGCGAATCCTGTCTATTTCCATGCGATGGATGCTGGCCTTTGCGTCGCCCTTCTTCACCCGCTGTAAGTTGGCTTCCTGTTGGAGGAAAAGATCAGGACACCGTCAGCAATTAACATTTGATGATATATTTTGTACCATTTCCTGACATTTATGACGTCAACAATCGACAGAATACCAGGGGTGGAATGTAACTTCAAGTACTTTCATGTACATTTTTAGGTACAATAATAGGGGTATATCAAATTCATTCCACGTTGTACTTCCACTCCAGAACAGAGGCAATATTGTGCTTTTTACATTGTATTACTTCCTTTTTTAGCGCTTAAGAGGACATGAATTCATTTTGCACCCATGCATAACAATCGTTGCTTTACAGCTCTGCACCACACAGTGCGTGCTGTTTTTGTGACATTTCCACATGTGGGTAGAATCACAGTAAATCAGACAAACAACCCACAGAGCTGCAGGTACTCCCCGTTTAGTTTACCATGTGACTCAGCTGCTCCATCGCACACTCCACCACCTCCGACTTGTTCTCCAGCAGCTCCGGGGAGAACTTCTCGTTCAGCCAAGCCTGCGAGGGACACAGAGGAGCACAGCTGTGAGGATACGGCGGACCAACGAGGGTCTGTGACACGTCATGTCGCCTTCAGATAGGATCACGGGGTTTTAACGCTCACTTCTTCCAGTTTGGCGATCAGCTCCGCCGGGGTCATAACATCCTCCTGAGTGTCATCTTGGTTGACGTCGCTGCCCTCATCAGACAAAGCGTCCGACATAGTTTTATTTTGCGAAGTAAACAGACGAAATGCAGCGCTTATCCGAAACGCTAACTTTACGTTGAACTTTTAAATGTTAAGCGACTCCAACGGGGCAGTTTAGAAAAGTTTCGCGAAGATACAAACACCAGCAACACGGCAGCGTACATTTACTGGAGGAACTCCTTGTTTATTCGCGCCACTACAACTAATCTCGCGAGAACTAGTGCAGCGTATTGTTCCCTACGTAAGGTCTGTAAGGCAAGGTTCCTCGCAGTGCTGTGTGGAGTGTGTACCGTCGATGGACATATACATTAAAATGCTTTACCTTATAGACAATAAGGCTTTCTAACACAGTCATTTGTGTCCACTTCTGTAGCAGAGGGATTTAAACACAGCTCAAAAGTAGCGCTGCCTGAGAGTCTGAACTCAGGGACCCCAGATCTAGTGTTATAACTACAAAAAGTATGTATTGTAATGTATGTAATATGCACTATACACTATTTTGAAAGTATAATGATGGGACAACAAATTACATTTTCACAGAATGGACAAAAATATTTCTCCCCAGTCAAAACATGGAAACCGATTTCCCACAGAGATTCTCAAAGTCAACATGGCATGTCTCCTCTGCACAATCACCCATGTGCATTTAACAGAAATGCGTTCTGCTTGGTTTGTTCCAGCTGTCTTGTTTCAAACAACGCTGTGGCCTGCAGCAGAATCTCATGTGTCTGATTTCCTCTTTTTTTCCGCCTCCTCATTACTCTTGCCTCAGAATTCATCGTTATTTTTTAATCAGTAATGATCTTGCGGTCACTTTAGTGGCGTTCAGTGTTGCACAGTTTCTCACAGTAGCTTCCTCTGGGCTTGTGCTTCATCAGACCGGCAGGGGTTAAGGCAGGTTGCACTACAATCTGGAGAGCTACTGTCATTTTATAAAGCAGATAAACAGACACCATTGCCACAGCTACCACGTCCAAAAGAAAAGTTTAAGTGAATGCAGTGCTGCAATGACTAATGCTTACCTCAGAAAGTTTTCTGGTGTTTAAATAGCTGTGCACAGTGAAAAACATGAAAACACAGGCTTGTTCTATCTATTTTTTTTAATACTATTCTGACTCCTGTACTTTATTTTCTTATTCTCTGATTTGTTCCTGCATGATGAAAATACATATAAAACCATTCCCATACTGATGATGTCAATCACTGTTAAAGACAACATTCCTGTAATTAAAAACAAAGGACCAAAGGTTTTTCATACATTTTAATGTTGATTGTTGTATTTTTTTTTATGATCATTTACTTATTCTCTGTTTCAAAACATTTGCATGACAATAAGACATGACAATAAGATCTGCTTATACTATCTTTAAAACATGTCTAAACATTGATAAATACAGTATTGATAAAGTATCATTATGTTCAACAGACGACACAATACAGTACAACAAGAAGGGTCTTTGCTTTCAACACAAAGTATTGCATTTGTGGAAGTGAGAACAAATGTGCAACAACTGTAGTTTTGTTTAATACAACTAGTTATATTTAGGCCAGCTATTGAGAATTTGGCATTATCACAAAATATGTCATTGAATAAGCACGGTGGCTTATTGTTTTGCATTTAATCAAACTATAGCAATGCACAATAATATATACATTTAATAAGTACATTTTGCACAGTTCTGCTAAAAAGAATGATGCATTTGTTCGATGCACGATTGAACCTGTTTCACTGTGATCCTATAATTACTATATCTCTAGTCATCACTGCTGTGACTTCATTTACCTTCAGCGTAGTTTGGTTTTGGCCACAGAAGGTCAACAGTCACACAGTTCTCAAAAGTAACTAGTTCACCACTGGGGGATGGCTGTTTGAGAAGCCACATCACCTAAATATGTCTGTGTTGCATACTTAAGCCATATTTAAAACACAAGTAGGGCTTTACCAAAATGACTATGAGCAATAGACAAGGAGGCCAACAAGCTCAATGGCTGCCTTCAGTCTAAAACAAAACAAACTGCACTTATGTATTATTATTATTTGTATTAGTATTATTATTATTATTGAAGTCTAGATTAGAAATAACAAGAATCACAGCTTGTAAAGGTATAAGGGATGCGTGGCAGGTAGGGCATATCCAGTTTGGGGATTTAACAGAGGAATGGAGTAGGGATATGGGTAAACAGCAGACCCCATGAGAGCAGAGTGAACTGGACTCATCGGGACGTGTCGGTATATTAGTTGAGATTGAGGTAGTCTCATTCTGTTGGGGAGAAAAGCAGGATATAATAAAGGCTGGTGTCGAGAGTCTCTCCCTGATCTGTCGTAGCTCGACAGGACACACGACACCGGCAGACTGGCGGTGGAAAGGGCCAGACTCTGCTGAGTGGGGGGAACCTTCTGTTGCATTGTCCTGGATTTCTCCCTCTTCTCTGTCTGATGAAGCCACGGAGTCATGTTGTTCAGCTTCTTCGCACAAGTCAGAGACTCGTCCTGCTGCATCAACCTGCCCTGCTGGATTTTATAACCTGGCCGAATAGGAGCGGGCCGCAGAAGCTGCACAGATTTTGGAATAACTTTGGTGAAACTAGAGTTAGATGTTGAGGCCCAATCCAATCTCACCGTGGGAGAGGAGAATGACTGGAAAGGTTGGCTGGAATATTTGCCTCTCCCTTTGTAGATTGGCTTCCTGTCAGAGTCTTTATTCTGGACCTTAATGGAGTCTGCAGATTGGGAGCTGATGTTTTTATTCGGTCCTGCATGGTCTTTGGATATCTGACTACACTTCCTTTCCTCACTAGAGCTGGGTGTATTTTCCACAGAGCTAGTACAGTTTTGGGAAAGTTCAGAGCCTGATGCAGGATTATCTTCATTTCCTTCTGGGTCGTCCTCTGATGTAACAGAGTAAGGGGAAGGGCTGCGTGAAGAGGATGGGGATGAAGGCAGCGGCGAGCTGTCGGAGGAGTCGCAGTTCCGGCTGGAAGAAGCCCGGGCTGGAGACTGGGAGCAGTGAATGACGGAGGGCCTTTCTTTATCCTCAGTGTGAGGATTCAGTGGCAAGTTCAGGCTCGCCTGAGCCATCCGCTTTTTTTTCTCCAGAGGAGAGATGACCTCTCCGGCAGCAGACGGGATATGAGCAGTCCAGGAGCCGGATGTGGGGACCTGGACAGGGTGAGCATAGACAGAAGTGCAAAGACCGGTGGTGGCTCTTTTAGGCAAAGAACAGTCTGGAAGGTGTCTATCAGGGGCCCAGAGAGCGGGGTGATGATGCATCACTGCTTCACTTTGGCAGGCAGCCTCTGGACTTCTCTCGCTGAGTATCTATAAAATGATACAGGGGATGTTTTAGGACACCTTATGTGCTAATACAGATTTCTTTCTTCTTGAGACATTTTCCTCAATAAGTATGTTACCTCTATCTCTGAGTCCATCTCTCTATCCGACTGAGTCCTTTTCCTCTTCCTCTCAGCCTTGGTGACCTTGCCATCCAAATTTCTCTTATATGGCTTCCGTGGTTTGCTTGGAGGCAGAGGTCTGTCCTCCTCTCCTTTTATTTGTCTTTCAAAGGGCAGCACCAGCCTAAACAAAACACATCTCTGGTTATGAATCAGTTGATATAGTGATTGATTTGACAGGTAAGTTAGAAAGAAAATGATGCTCACTTCTCATAGTGTCTGCGAGTGCAAGTAGCAGCGCTTGTGCTTCCTGGACTTCCTCCCAGCTCATCATACACTTTCTTCCAAAGACGCCGTGCTGTCACCTGTTGAATAACAAAGTGTAAGAAAATGTGCATATGTAGCAACACATGTCTGTAATGTTTACAATAACTTTATTTAAATGTAAGAGAAGTAACTGACAGAGACTCAATGGCTCATCACTCCAGGTACCCTACAAACTGAAAGTCTGCCTAGTTTGTGACTGCCACCTGGGGGCACAAATCATACTGTATGCTATATTGTCTTATTATTCTGTGTGTGCAGTTTCATCCAGTATGTGTGGATATAGGAAGTTCTTTGAAGAAACAGTGGTGATCAGATATTGTTTGAAGCTTAAACTTATTGTATTGCTATTTGTTTACTCTTAATTGAAAGTTTTTACTTATTTTATTTAGATGTGTTTAAATGTTGTTGTGCACAGCGGATTGTTTTGGCCCAAGGTCTTCTCTTTCCTCCGGCCTTGAGTTAAATGACAAGTCTGCTGGTTTTCACACACACTTTCATTTTAAGAAGTAAGTAGGCGGCCCAGAGGCAGCAGTGAAGGTGGTGGTGAGGGTCAACCCTGTTCAGAGCCCCAGCCCTGCTTTAGTGCCATTTCAACATGAGCTGCAAGCTCAGAGCTTGTCCTACAGTGTCAACATCAAAGACAACAGAGCAACGAGAGCTCGAGAGCTACATTTCCTCCAGTGTGGTAAAAAACCACCATGTTACAGCACCTGACCTATAGCTCATTTTCCACTTAGAAACCTTTAAGCACACTGGTCAAAGGACTATGAACTATAGTCAAACTAAGAACTTGTACTCACTGAATCATAGCCCCCAAGTTTCTCAACAGCTTTGTAGATCCTCCAAAGATTAACTGGGGAAGAAGACACATATGAGAACTTCCTTTTTATTCAAATGCCATGTGGATAATGTGTCCATTCAACATCAAGTACAGTGCTAATGAACATCAACTCACTCTGTTTGAAGCCCAGATGTGGGATCCTTTCTATAGGTGTACCTCTGTCCTTCATAAAAGAGTGTAGACTTGATACAAATGCCTTCTCCTCCATTTGCACTAGCTTGGGCCTTACTTCTTCTTCACAGTCAGTCATAGAGTCAGAGAGGATCTCAATGACAGATGGAGAAACCTAGTGTGGAAAAAACAGGTGCGTTAGAGAAAACATGTCAAACGTTTTGCATGAAAATCAAGTAACTCAATGTGACATGATCCACGCACATATAGAAACCTGTTTTACAGAGATGGGAAATAAGACACAGAGTAATCTCATGGGATGCAAATGTTGAAATGAAACACCAAAATCAGAGAGTAGGGTTCTACCACTACTTTCAATAGATAACCGCTACACATCCTGTCTGGAGAGAAAGCAGCAGACTTGTGGGGTTTTTGGTCTAGAGTTGTCAGTCGCCGGTATCACAAATGTCACTTTGAAAAACAAGCATGAAGCCAAAAGACGTTATATATATACTAAAGTGCTGTAAACTAACTTTGAATGAAGTTGCTGCTTTGTCATTTCTAAGAAATAACTGTCAGCATGTTTTCTGTATTTCTGCAGAACTACTTTCATTAACAGTGATGATACCAAGAAATTAGACGTATCAAGTGTTATAACCCAGACTACCCAGAACTTCCGCGTAAGAAATTGACAATGTCACTATTTGTGGTTTGCAAGAAAGGAGAAATGAAACAGTGAAGACAAGCGGAATCAAAATCAACAGTTAGGTTTCAAGAAGAGAAGTATAAAACATTAAAGTATTAGGAAGATAAATTGTTGATGAAGATGATACAGTGTCTGTATTTCCAACACAATTATGTTGTTGTACGGCTTTAAACGTTTGATTTGGAGAATGTGCTTTTACGTTCTCACGTTAAAAAAACTCAATCTTATTGTTTTTTGTTGTGTGGGTGTTTCATATGTGGTAGAAATAAATGGTAGTTGTCAGTTTTTCACTGCAACAATATTATTCCCACTGGCTCAAACAGCACAACTTCTCACTTCTGTTTTTTCATGCCGATATGTAAAATCTCACACCATTGTATCGATCAATTTCAATAGATTGGATGTCAAAAGAGGCCACAATGGACAGTGTCAGTATCTTACTTTGAATCAGCACACGGAGAAGCGGCTTTATTTCTGTAGCAGTCATTGTTCAACAAATCAGCTCAACGTGGTTTCATATTGAATAAAGTTCCTCTATGTGGTTCCTGGTTCCGAGAAGTAGGCCTCCAGAGTGAGTAATAGTGAAGGTGCAGGCCTTTAACCAAGATAACCCCCGACTGAGTCACAGTTCAGCGGCTCCACAATGCTGTTCCCAGTAAACAGCTCTGACTTTCCAGTTCTGTATCACCTGCTTTTCCCACTGCAGATATTATGTTTCTACTCAAAATGTTTAAAAATCATATTTGGCACATCATTTTTGATGGTCTGTATTTCCACAACTGTGATTGGCTGATAAACATGAATACAACATTATATTTCCACCTGCATCTAAAATAATGAGAAGGTGGTGCACACAAAATCATTCTTGGAATCTTGCATAAAATTCACCGGTATTCAGTCACTTTCAGTCTCTGTTTTCAGATCTGATTCACAAAACTTTGAGGTTTATGCATCCATGGTTGCCAACAGGAAACGTCTGCACTCAAAGCCACACACTGTAGACCCTTCGCTGCAGATCTCAGTGTGAATATCATTGTGAAACACTCAGTTTATTTCCACTAGATAATTTTTTTTGGAAAACTGCGTGGGTGATGTTGATGTCAATGTGTCAATGTGTGATTCTCGCAATGATTGTCAGTGGCGTGCTGTATTGATGCTATCGGCAGGCCACAGAAACCACCAGGCTTTCAACTAACAACAGCCTTGGAAATGTGATGAGCTAATTTGTGTTTCTCATATTGTACCTCTCATTTCACTTACCAGAATACTGCCTTGTGAAGACCTCCGGCAGTTTCTCTATGTGCAATGAACATATTGTGGCGTGTCTTATGGGGTGAGATGTGTGTGCCTTTCATGGCCCTCTCAGGATACAAAGCACTATTACATATTCCTTGTTACTCATTTCACAATCAGCCATCAAGATGAAACAACTGTACTCGCACAATCAGCACTTTTTTCCACGATCTCAAATTCACTAAAAAAAAGGAAATGAAAACATAGCTCACTCTGACCAGTCATGTCTGTAGTCACTGATTAACTTCAACTGAAGGAAATTGCCCAGACTGCTTCCAGAAGGCCAACGGACATTTAACCAGCGGTGAGTGAGGGGAGTACCTGGTTCTCTGTCCCCTGCTGTTCGTCCCTGGCTGCTGTTTGTTGTGACGTCTCACTCTGGTCCTCCTGAGCTTCATGAGACACACAGCGGGGACAAGACATTTAGCATTTACCTCCAAAAGACTACTGTGGATTTTATTTCAAAGAACCACAGTCAAGGAAGCAAGACCTTCAAATAAATATTGGTCAACGTTCCACATTGCAGAAACATTGTTAAAACATATCTTTCATTAAAAAAAAAGTATTAAAGCTGCACGTCATAACTGCAGGGAATGTAGTCGCTTGATGTAATTTACATAATTAATGGTCAGATGATTGATCAGCACAACAACTAGCAATTTGGAGAACATATTGTCAACTGAGTCTGATATAAAACCACAGTTTGCAAAACCACATCCTGCTCATGAACTAACCACTTGCATGCTGCACCGTATGATATTGTAACTCATACACTACAATAATGGCAACAATGAGATAATCTGAATCAATAAACTGCAACATACGTAAAACATAATAATTCCTTGTACTTGATGATTGTTAAAAAAACACTGCACATGATATTACTATTGGTACTGGAATATGAGATATTAATCACTGTGCATTATATTCTTATGCTTCATGCTTCTCTCAATATTAGCACCGTATTAATGCATTTAATGAGGGAAAGGGCCATTTGAGACCACAAGCTATGAAATGTAATTCTTCACAATCCGTCAGCTCCAGACCTCGTAGCCCTCCACCCACAGTGATATCGCAAACCAATATGATTCTCTTTTGAGATCTTTTATTTCCTGTGCTGTGGCTTGAACCTTTAATTCTGCTTTCAGTAGCCTCAAACTACTCTATTTATTGTGTTGAGGAAATACTTTTGTTGTACTGTATAATTTCTCCAGCCTTTTTTTAACATGTGCCCTTCACTTTTATGGTTTCTTTGCCAATTAACAAATTAGCTACGGCGTTTTCACCAGACATTGTGATTATAAATTCTTGAGACAGTATATGGTTTTCTCAATCAAATGTGTTTTTTTTTTCTTCACAAATTAATGTATTTACAATACTGCCGCAAAAACAGACTTGGTACAGCTTTTCATATATTGTTTAAAGATGGTAATTTAGTGTTATAAAGTGTTAATATGTATCAAGAACAATATCTAAAACTATACATTATTTAACTGATTGTAGTAAATACATAAAACAGTACAACAAACATAAAAGTCCTTCTTACCCATTTCCAGAAGTGGCCTTCTCTCTGGCTTGACAGAGTTTTGTGACAGTAATTCATGCGGCGGTCTCTTCAACTTCACACCACAAAACAGGAAGCTGTCTCCACATAACAGTTTCATTGGTTATACTGTTTGCCTTGCAGCAGGTGAGTCTGGGAAACTGAGTTCTTTTCTTCGTTACTCAAGTCTCACAATGTCTGTTCTCTGTTTCATCACCTGATTTTCAGACAAAAAAAACCCGACGAACTAACAAAGTACTTTATTACCTATTTTTGTTGGTGTCTTATGTTTCCAATGTTGTTAGCAGCACATGGAACTGTAATGCCATTACTGTTTTTGCATTATTATTTTGCACATAATAAACATATGCCACCAACGAGACTAATAAACATACATGTCTTTATAGACTTTATAGTAATTCAACAACGTTTGTGATACAATGATTTAAGCCTGGTCACCTTCAGTGTGTAGACCGGACTCAAATCCACCAAAATAGCTGAATTTAGGGAAGTGAAAGAAACATTCAAGTGATGCCCAAATGAAGGTTTAAAAGTGCGTAAATGTACATCATTAAAACAAAGTATTTTATATTTTTATTTTCAGAAAAGGGAAACAAGGGTGTCCCACTTCCTGCCAATGTACTGAACATCATTCCTGAGTAATCAGCAAGGAAGAATATATACCACTCATTACGCTTTTATTTTTACTTAGGTGCATCCATATTGGTTTCCATTAGGTGCATATATTGTTTGCGTTTAAATCAAAACTTTCAACCCTGACCGTGCTTTTTGAGTCTTACATCAAACGGCTGCTGTGCAAACCTAAAAGCACCAAAATAGAACAATTTTGCGCTCCAAAGGTATGAGTGTAAAAAACACTTTAAAGTATAAACACAAGCATATAGTTTGACTCATTAAATCTAAAAGCTGAGTAAACACAGATTCTCAAAGCTCCCCTATAGGTAAATGAAGGTTCCGAGACTGGCTGGTAGCTTCAGGGACTAAAGACCTCACATTTTAAGGAAGAGGTGAGGACCTACTTCTTTAAAATGGTTCCTACTGGCCATTGCCTCAAAGATATTGGCTAAAAATAAAATGCCAGGACAATGCAGAAGCAGCTTTTGCAAATAGAGAGGAGTGGTAAAAAAACAATCAGCTATTTCTACTCCCCGTTATGAGTCAGAGGGAGTCGTGTCAAGATGTTATGTTCCTTATGGTCATATGGAAAGCATCAAGGTCTGGTTACTTTCCTATGGATTTCATGTTTGATTAAAGAAGACGGAGTATTTTTAAACTTTGTTCAGGTATTTCTCAGGTCACATTAAAATATTACTGTATTTTCCCTCCATTTTCCTTTGTCAGCCCCACACTCAATACAATTACACCATCTTGTGACAAAACACTGACGAGTGATGAAGCTGCACACGATCCACATTTCCTCCCCATGTTTTTGATCTATTTAAAAAGGGGATGCCCTATTCCCCCATCTGTTGCGGATAGAGTATGACATTCAAAATGATTAACATTTAAATGTCAAAATAACCAAATATCTACAAACTGTCCAAATCTCAAGAGGGATTTTTTTTTTTTTGCTTTTTGTGTTTATTAACTAGGTGCACTGCACAAATGGAAGGATTGTGATATTAAACTGTTTATGTTCCCACACCTCCCATATAAACAACATATGTAGATATAAAATACAACATTCCATCTAGATTCAATATCTGATTCACTATAGACACAGTGAGACTTCATAGGGCAAGACTTATCTAATGCAGAAATAAATAAAAAATAACCTTTGTGTGGTGATATTTAAACTACAATAACACATTTATAGTTTATGTCATACATGAGTCTTCAAAGGCAACTCATCTTAATACCATTTAATTGTGACAATGTTTTGCAGAACTCTTGTAATCAATTTTATCTCCTGAAGCCAAAAACAAATTTGGAGACGATGAACAAAAACATCAGTTATAAGACTGAGAAAATCCCCAGCTATTCATTTCAGACTTTCACTGAGATCAACATGAGGTTGAGATGAGGGCCGCACAATGTAAATGACAACGTGTGGAGAAAATATTGTAAATTCAACGCACAAGAGATTTCCTGTCTGAAGTGAGTCACTATCCTGGGAACAAGCTACACAGGTTGAAGCGATACGTATGATTGCAGTCATGGTGAGAAACGGTCATTAGCCGAATGAGATCTTCCCAGAATAATTGGGTCTAGAGACGCATCCAGTAGTTTTAGGGATAAGTACAAACTAACAGAAGTATATCTGCAAACATTAAAAGAAGAGGTGTAAGGCTTAAATAGTGAGAGTTAATATGTTGTTTTCATTGATAGCGTTTCTAGAGGGCGTAAGTTTGTGTTGTTTTAAGAGGTTGATTCATTTAGTTACAAGCCAATATCAAATTCCGAAACTGAATATTCGGAAACTATTTATTGGACTAAGGGTGTCAAAATACATGACATTTTATTGGAGAAAGATTTTAATGAAACACATTTTAGTTTGTTTCTTCTTGAGTAATATAGCAGAAGTGTAATTGGCATAAAGGATAAAAGATTAGCAATTGATAGCAAATGTCTTCAACAGTGAACATTTTTAGGACACAGATTTGGTCATCCAGCCTGACGAAGATATTAATAAAGGATTGGGGAGACAAAAACAAAAAAATATTTCGTCTGAGAATGAAACCTATGCATTACAGGTGAATTCCCCAGCTGTTGCTTCATTCCAGGAAACTGATTGTAGAGCACATAGTGTGTGTGTGTGTGTGTGTGTGTGTGCACGCGCACACACACACGTCTGAGTTCCTGTTAGACCTCTGAAAATCCCTAAAGGTTTGCTATGATATTTCAAGTTTTCTAATATGTAGGATATGCTCAGCCCATCTGAAAAGATGGGACAACACGGCTTTGGTTATTTATTTTATTATGAAGAATGTCTGTGCATTACAATAGACTCTGGAAAAACAAACAATAATGCAATGGATATATGATGCTCTTTTCTACTCATAGTTCATTTTTCCATTTATAGTCTAACCTCAAAGCTTAAAAGAGCAAGAATTTTGTTCGGTGATTAAAACAGTGAACATACACATTTTCAATTTAAATGTAACCGCATTCACTTCCCGTCATTATGGCATCGTAACATCGCAAATGACTTATTAGAGATCTGTAATGCACTCAAATTCAACCTCAGACCAGCGAGATTCACACAAAGAAAAAAAAATTCGGACTTTATTTTATTCTTTTTAGCTTCTCCCTGAAATGCTAAATATGTTGAAATAATCTGGTTCAGATGACGAAGAAATGAAAACAATAAAAAGTCACAGTTGAAAAGGAACTGAACTGTTTGATGCATTCCCCACTAAATCCACCCAGAGCACAGCAAACATTATATGATTTGTTTTAAATATTCACTTAAACCACAGTGAAAATCAGTACTAAAACATAGTTTGGAATTCACACAGGATCAATCACATAAAAAAGGAAAGTTCAGTCTGCCGGTAAAGAAAGGCAAAAACAAGGCAAAGGATTGATTATACTGTAGCTGGTACCGCCATTTTTTTTATATATATATTTTGTTCTTCCCTGAAACGTACAGGAACATTTGCTACAAGTCACAACTAAATTATACCTGAAATAGAACTGAAGTCACTTTGTAAGGAATGTGAACTAGAAGCGCTGTTACTACTGAATTAAAGAATTAACAAAGGCTAATTTTGTACGGCATCACATTTATAGGAAAAGAGATGTAATTTGGAGGGGAAGCGGGAGCATTGGTCCGACTAGGTCTTCACAAATCCCTAAACTATGCCATCAGTTGCTCACAACATTAACAATTTAATAGAATTGCTTTCTTAAAAAGGCGAGAAATTTCAAAAGCTTCTGGCCCACGATTACCATCCGCTCATTGGTCCACGATGTGGAGGATCGTTTACTCCGTTTTAGCCTGATCAGCTCAGGTGTACAAAGCTGACTGTGTTTTACTGCAGATGTCGTCTGGTGCTGCCAGTATGATATTCGGGGTAGTCGGCGGGGGTCTGGGCTACATAAGCTCCACGTAATTGGCTGGGAACATTCCAAAATGGCCGTCTGGGCTGTAGCCCCGCCACCAGCCCTCGTCAATCATCTCGATTCCGGTGATGATATTGTCGGGATCGAATGAGATCTCTGTGTCATCAGCTGGAGGAGAAGAGTAGTGTCTCATGAACGTCAGGCAACATTTTCAACAGAGATGCACTTATTGCAATTTTCTTGGTCGATTAACGATACAAATTAAATTAAAAAAAAAAGCCAGACTTGCACATTTTCTCTCTTTCTCTCTAAGAACTATAGTTGACAGCATACACTAATATTTTAAAGTGAAAAATCTGGATAATGGAGCTCGAGTCTGGTTTTAATGGGGGTTTTGCCTGAAGAGGACACATCCACGCTATAACAGGCCGTTAAGTTGCTCTTTAATAGTTACTTGATTAATTAGGAATTACTCTATTTACTCTTAAGGTATTGATCATAAAGAAAAAGAAAACTCACCAGCCTGGTAGTCATACAAGGCTCTGGCACAGGTGCCTCTGTCTGGTGTCTCCTCTGGTGTCTCCTCTGGTGTCTCCTCAGCAGTCACCTCATAAGAGTTAGTCTCCTCCACCTGGGAATGGAATAAGTAACGCAGTGTTTTAGTTAAGCAATAGCTCATGACAGGACGTGGTATAATCACAACAAAACACAGACTTCAGTGAGGTATTACTTTTATAAAACGGTCATCAAGTATGGCATTCCAATTGAAGTAGTTGGTTTTATTACTAAATAATAAAGTTGGATCAAATAAAATAGGCCCTGCTGGGCTGGCTGCCTGCACATACAGAAGTGGTTGTTATGGATGCAGTTGCAATGGCCTACACAAACAGTGAGCATATTTAGCATAGCGTAGCTGGTGTTGGCTCCATTTCCTTATCTGGCTATTTATTTACATTATTTGTATGTTGCTATACATTGTGGGAACACTGAAAAACATTCCAGCTTCATCAGGATGACTTTGATAAGTGCTTTTGTTAGGTGGAGGTGTGTTGCTCTGCGTGGGTAGGACGTTGCTCCATTTTCTCCAGTCCCAGAGTTTCACACTTTTGGACATAATCTCGAACGTGTCAAGACCTGCATCAGTTAGTTTCTCTTATCATAGGGCTGCGGAGGAATTTCATGCTCAAGGTAAGTAAACAATCACCTGAGCAGGCTCTTCATAAGCGGCCTCTTGGACGTAGGAGTTGGCAGCCAGTGTCTTCTCTGAAAAGACAGATTACTATCAGTATGTTGTCTCTGGGCCGTCTACCTACCAGCAGGTGGCAGCAGCGACAACAGTTTGGCTGGAGGGAACAATATGTGCTCATAACAAATTACAAAATAATATGTATGAGAAGCAGATGGGTGGGTTGGAAAGCTGACTCTTAAACACTGAGGCTGGTGTATGAAATGGGTCGCACCTTCACATTGCTCCTGGGGGGTCGCCTCCTGCTCATCATACTCACACCTGGACTGTCCATCATCCACATCAGGCTCTTATCGCCCAAAACACAAGCACAGACATGCATGTACACGGGTGAACACATTCGCTAGCCCACACAGGCTGGACACAAGGGGATTGTTGGCATGTTTCACTTGAAGAGTAACAAAACAATAATCTGAAGTTTCTTATGAAACAAGAAGTACATTGAAAGGAAGCATGACTAATGATGCGATTTGTGATTATGGATTAGGGATTATGAAGATGATTACACACACAGAAACAACAATGACAAATGAAGCATGGCGTTTTTAAGTTAAGTATGAGACTGTCACCCAGTGTATGCATTGTGTATGTACTAGTTTGTTTGTGTGTGCGTGCGGGAGGGAGCTCACACCTGTAGCACGGACAGGAGAGGCGGAGCCTGCTGGCACAGGAGAAGCTTGGCGCTGAGGTGAACTGGCTCTCTCACTTTCATATACTGGCTTAGACAGAAAAGGGCTTTGCAGACGCCCTGAGCAGAGACACATATGGAACCCCCAAATCATGCAAAAAAAATGGACGAGAGAAAAAAAACATAGTGCAGACCGGTGGAACGGAAGAGCAGACACCATGATGGAGACACAGCGTTAAGTATGACTATGAGACAACTAGGCAGTCTGATGGAAAGTTAAAGCTGTCGGCAGGCAATCTCCTCGAGAAAAATCACCGGTTTGTACTCTCTGCGAGCTGAGAGCGAGGCTAAGAGAGCTTTGCATTAATGCAGGAAGGGCTGTGACATTTAAAGCAAACAGATATACATGGAGAGGTCACTGTATGCAGGGCAAGTACCTGGCTGGGGGCTGGGAGGGGCAGCAGAGGAAATGTCTGAGTCACTGGGAGTTATTCCCCTCTCTCTCTGCTTGAACATCTCTCTGGGGTTCATGGCACGCTGAGAGATGAGAGAAGCCGCCTCCTAGGAAAAAAGGAAAACAAATAATACATGCAATAAGCATTAGACAGCCGCAGGTTTATTAATAATGCAGAGAGAATTTTGCTGAGAGAAAAACTACAGAACAGATAGATGTTGCTGTAAATGGTTACAGAGAAAGGAGAGCTCAAGCAGTAAAGAGTGGAAAACAGGTGGGCTTCAAAGGTTGACATTTGATTAGAAAAACACAAACACTGGTTTTGAAATAGGCAGTAAAAAGGAAAGTAGTTTGGCCAGAAGAGAGCACTTTCAGGAAGGGGAACTCACATTGGCCTTTTCCACAGATTCACCTCTCTTGACTGCTTTCTTCTGGGCAGCCTGGTCCTCCTCCTCCTGATAATGTTGATATCAATGTTGGCACAGCTGACATTAGCTACTTTGGTGCCCTACCATAACGTATTTAACTATCAAGATAATTCTAGATAAGTGGGTAACACTCAATGTGAAATATACATTTCACACCGATCCTCATTCACCCTCATTTCAGCATCTGACGGCTTATTATCTGTCTGGTTACTACCAGTTGAAAACCCTTTACCCAAAGTGACATCTTGTGAGACACTCACCGAGCGGTTCCCCTGGTCTTTGGGCTCAGAGTCCTGCTGCTGCTGGTACTTCCTATTCAAGAAAAGGACCATTTAGAAGACGAGAAGAACATTTGTAATTTGAACCCTTTAATAGGTGATTCTTCATAACTGTCATAACCACTGTGCATTTTCTTCAGCTGCTACCTACTTTTGTTGGTCGATTTGAGTGGCCCTCTCCTTGTCCCTTTTGTCCCTCTGCACTGCCTCCTTGGCCTCTCTGTCTTTCGTCTCCTTATCCAGGTGCTGGCGCTCGTCGACTGCTTTGCGCCGATCCTCCACGCGACGTTTCTCCTCTTCTTTCTAAAAGTTGATCAGACAGCAAGGTCAGTGATGGGTTCGGTATCTTTAAATAATATCGTAATTAAAAAGCTTGGGATGAGCACCGCTTCCTGGGTGTATTTGTGAGTATGGTGATGAGCAAAAACTGCAGACAAAGGACCAAGTTACAAGATTTATTTTGCTGACTTACATTTGTGATGGATAAAAACTGCCTGCCTTGAATTTTTATACAGTATTTTAAAATAAATATAAATATGTGTCAAATGTTTCAAAACTGCAAACTCGTGCAATATTAGAGTTCTTGCAATTTAAATGCGTCAACGACTCAAAAACATTTATATATAACTTTAATAAAAAACATTTTAAAAAGATATTCTTGACACCGTCTCAGAGGTGATGTTGAAGTCTGCAGCAGCAAGTTCAGGAGCCTACCTCTGCTTGAGCCCAGAAGTTGTCTTTGTTGGTCTTTTTGATTTCGGACATAGCGTTGGTCTTTTGGTACACTGAACCCTACAGGAAGAAAACAACAATTTTATAGTGTAAACATCTTGCATTATACAATTTAAAAAAAATACAGTGGGATCCAACTATGAGAATGGTTTGTTAGAATATTTTATGTAAACCATCCCTTTTCTTTGTTTCCATTTGTTAATCATTATTCATTAACTGGATAAAAATGTTAACGTTTATCTTCTCTCTAACTGATGTCACACCAGATATTGGGTTAAAATATTAACACAGTGTGCCTAATATATATATATATATATATATATATATATATATATATATATATATATATATATATATATATATATATATATATATATATATATATATATATATATATATATATATATATATATATATATATATATAGTGTGAGTTGTTTTGATCTTTTAA
This sequence comes from Myoxocephalus aenaeus, assembly GCA_038501785.1. NCBI lineage: Eukaryota > Metazoa > Chordata > Actinopteri > Perciformes > Cottidae > Myoxocephalus > Myoxocephalus aenaeus. Next base: position 5,690,434 of record JBAMJR010000031.1, read on the forward strand.
TAACTATAAAGATATGAACCAATGGTTCCTTCTTTTGCGTAGAGATCATTTTTGTATGCCAGCAGTTTCCAGGTTTTCTCCTTTTCAGAGTCTGTTTGTTGAAACTCGTTTCCAGTAGCAGAGATGGTTAAGTGTGTGTGGTAGCCATAACAAAGAAAACATTTCAAATGTATCCATGTTTTGAGATTAAGGAGCCTAGTTGAGATCTAATCCTCTGCTTATCTTTCGAGTATGAAACTTAAGCGAACAGGAGGGTACAAGGCAGGAACTGCATGCGCTGCATACCACAGGACCCTGAGGACCGCTGTCCTGGAAGCGGCTGGACGCTTCTTTGTGGAAGTTGTAGTTGGCTCCAGAGGCTTTGGCCACCTTTTCTCTGATCACCTCAGGCTCCACGTCCTCTTCTCCTCTGGCGTTTATTGTGACATGGGCCCCCTGCAACAGCATTAAATAATAATTCCTTTTAATAACACTCATTTGATTACATGTGCCGTTTATTGGACACTGACACATATGTCTTCTTTACGTTTAGTCTAGCATACATATGACCACTCAAAAATTGGTGCAACGTTACCCTGAGAAAATTGGCCATTGAGCTGACATGATTTGCACATATTCCTTTCCTGGCATCCTTCACTCCTTCTCCAGTCTGAAACACAAAAACTTCCTAAGTTCAAGGAGGGACACTTCAAAGAGGACAAACAAATGTACAATAGTTAAGTATAGCACAAACCCAGTTGATGAGAACATATTTAGGCAGGCCAGAATTTGGATCCTCGACTCGGCAGAAAGCATACATCACTTTTCCACTGTTCAACTCTTCAACCAACTCCTCCAGTCCTCCATCTGACACACAAACGGTATGGAAAAGTCAAATGGCTACTGTGGTTGGTTGTGCAACTGTGGACATTTTTCTTCAAACAAATTATGGGGTTGGAAAGCAGGGGCAAGCACTCCTTTTGTGCTGATATTTCAGTACCGCATGCTGTACTGAAATGTTGACAATGAAATTCCTGCACACATTTGAAAATATATCGTGTTGCGCTCATAAAACCCTGATAACAATATCTACTCACCTCCCTTTTCTGCCAGGCGGATATCATTACTGTTTCCCTCGTAGGTAAACAAGGCCCTGTGAAAAACACCGGATTAAGGATATTAAAATACCAGCTAAACAGATCACACTGAGACAAACAAGCGTTTGTTCGATGTGCACCATTTGATACTAAACAAAACAATGGGAGTTTTGATAATACATTTGTATGCAACCATCACCACTAAGCCCTATTCCAACAGGATACATTTTACAAAAGTATGGTTGGGTAAATTCGTTACTGCTGCCATTTCAAAACCAATAAAAAAAATCTGCCATTTTTACACTAACCGATGTTAAAGGTACATCGGTTAGTTGTTTGAGTGAGTTTATAATTTAATCTATGGCCTTTGTTGTTGTATTACTGTATTGCTTCATAGTGAGGCAGTAATATAGTTGTCATGGTTTGTTTGTGCCTTGCCATTATTCCTAGGGTGTCTTCTGTATTCCCTTTCCTTGTGTTTAGTATGGTACCATTTACTCTGTCTGTCTGTCTGTCTGGGCGGGCACTCGATCGCTCTCCTGCTGCCAATCAACCTGAACACCTGAGTCCCATCCACTCATCAAGCTCCTCCTGTACATCTATCCCAGCGCTACACTCCAGTCTCTACCAGAACGTTCAGTTTTCCTACGTGGTACCAACGCTACAGCCTCAATACCAGTTTGGTAGGATATCTTATGAGTCTGTCTGAACTCCAATAACTTTGTTTTCCTGAGTCCCAGGTTACAACAATATTAGTAATTACTGACGATTAAAGGATGAGGGAGGGATACAAATATAATTAAAGGGTTGAAACAACTAGTCCATTGTTATGAAGTTAATCTGCAACAATTTAATTAATAGATCAGTGATTTTTCCAAGCAAGACATTTCCTGAATCTGTAAGGATTGAATGCTTTAATTTGTAAACTGAATAGGAAATAATATGGAGATAAATTGATGAAGAAAATATTTCGTTGGAGCTGTAATTTAATAGTTTAAAAACCATAGATGTTCTGGTTTTGCCTCAGCACTACGACATTTGATTTTATCTCACACAGAAACGTCCGAGACCTGCTTGTATTGTTATGCAACCATGTGATAGGCCCACATTATAATTGGCATGATAACTAGTTTACGGTTGTCCAAATCAAAGCCCAAAACTGAGTGAAGAGTCGCAAACATTTACGAGACACCTTATAACACTGAATACATGGCCAGCAGGATTCCCTGGGCAATTGCGCCTTGGGATTAATTATTCAGGTCATCCTTAAACAAGTTTAATTTCAACCTCAAAGCACACACGACCACACTTCTGTTAAAATAAATAAATAATAAATAAAAAAAAGGTAGCGCGAAGAGGAAGTTCCTGGATTTGACTTTCACATGTTGGCCTCATTTAATTTCTGATACCTTACCAGGAAGTGGGTGAGGTAGCCAGCAACCTATTGATCCAATTGCATGAGAAACAATCGTACACAAACATTTAAATAAACATACAACTAAAACACATATTATTCAAGTGTTTAGCTCGCTGGTTGGTCAGTGCATCTATCTAGCTGTTAGTGAGGTTAGCTGATTAACAACGTTACTAGCTGTTCAGTTAGCTCCTCTTTTACGTCCACACACGTCACACCGACAATAAATGCGATAAAGCAAAACTCCCACGAAGCTGGCTTTAGCTTCAGCTCCGTGACGGACCACTTAACGAGCAGAAGGTCTGCTGTGGGGGACAAAGTGACATGAAGTCCCAGGTTGAGTTTATCCATCGCTCGGTGACCGTTAACTTAACGTGACTTGAGGCTCAATGCTAGACAACCCTGGAGCTAACGTAAAGGCTCTCCCCCTAACGCCTAATGCCGCTGTGGAAAGGCCGCTCCTTACCAGTTGGTGTTGGACTTCTCATCGACCACTTCTTTGAAAGCAGATGATAACGCGGGGCCATTTTTGCTGAGATTAACTGCCATCGTTATGCAGGGTACAGCTAGCCAGCTAGCTATCCGGGATGCGCCCTTCCTATCGGGGGGAGTGGCGATGATGCTGACTTTCAGCTGTGCAACGCGGGGTCCTACGTATTGAGTAGCGTGACAGTCCGCGAGCGCGGAGCTGGTTTGCGTTTTTTATTTAACTCTCTACTGTGTATCTGTGCAGTACAATTTATGAATACGTTTTTAGATGCACTTCTTTCTCAATGTAGTAAAGCGAGAAAGATGGAAATATCGGTCTGCGACAAGATTATGCCGTCTCCACCGCACAAACCTCGCTTGAGCGCTGACTGAATCAAACGCACCCTTGAGCTGTGTGCATATACGGTGGCGCAACTTTGAAAGTGGAAAACAAAACTAGTACATGTACGATATTCGCATAACTTTCTCTGCTTAGTGATAATAGTATTTCTGGTCATCTATATCTCCTTTAATACCACCAATGTTCAGCTGGTTATGGCTCATACTGCTGTTAGTTATTACTTCATCATAAAAGCACACAAAAATGACGGCAGACAACGGTAAACCAAGATGAGCTTTATTTATATGTTATGACAAGGTCAATAGTTATCTTGTGTAGGCTATGTGAGGACAAGTGGACGTTCATTGTGGCATTTCAAGCAGACATATTCCAAATTTGTAGATGCATGAAGGCTGGTCCTGCTGTCAAAGAAAACCAGGCTGACATTTTCAACAAAAATATTGTTACTGTTCAAGCAGGTTTCCATGTCTTTTGATGAAATCACCCAATTGGGGGATACAGCCCTGATAGCAAATTTACAGTTCATGACAATGTTCTCTCTATATATACAAAATGAGGGTTAAGGCTAAAATTTTAGTCAGAGGTGTTAGGCAGATGAATTGTAACGAAATCCCTGATATCTGGCAAATGTGTGAGAAGGTTCACCAGAGTGCAAAGCATGCCAAGCTGCCTATATAAACTCTATTGAGCACACTGGACAAATGAAGTCAATGCCGAACCACTCGCATGATGAATTGAGACTGCATTCATTGGTACAGTTGGAAGATACTCTGCTCTCAAATAAATAGCCAGACGAACAATGCACAAAGTTTGAACTAGTACTATTACACACGTCATTTTCAATTCTGGTCTGGTAGCAGAAAAGACTTTCACTGCATTTTGAGGATATATTTTCAAAACCTTTTAGCATATACTGTATTTCAAGATGACTTAGACAATTTTCTCTACAGCAGCTGACAATGGAAATCTATATTTGGTGCCTGAACCATGGTGTTAATTCTACAATCGAAGCCTCTAAAATGTTCATGCTTTCGTATGGAACTATTGGGATGAATCCACTGAATAATGCCTCAAAAGCTAAATTTCTTCCCCTTTATAATGTCAAACAAATCCCTTTATATTGGCAGCATCAGCACATTATGAGCCATGACTAAAAAAAAAAAAAAAAAAAAGAACAAAATCATAGCATTTCCTAACTATTTTACCCAACAGCCACAATGAATTATATTAAAACCATTATTACATTATGACACATCACAATCTTGTTCAATTCTTGTGAAATTAATGAAAAAGAAATTACCTATTACTAAAGCTTTCAAAGATACAATACAAAAGGTCACCAATGTTTCACCGAGACAAACTGTCAGTGTGGATTGTTAATCCCAAAACAAAACAAACCTTTGCAGAACCGAATAGGAACATAAAGAAATGCTGACAATCTTCACATCACTTGATGTTTAAAGCAGATGAAACTCATGAAAGCTGTATTTCTTCACCTCAAGTAACAAGATGCACATGACTTGATATGACTAGGTTCTGAAAAATGTCATGTCTGTTTAAGTTCCCATTTTGAGTATAACTGGCACCAGCTGTAATCAAAGGCCATTTCATTTTAAGAAAACAGCATTGTTTAAACGCTGCTCACATCCAAGTGTTGCTAAAAGATAAATGAAGCTGGTAATGAGAAGAACTTGAGGGGCATCATGAACGAGCCCTCTCCAGAGACAAAATTACTAGTTTTGGGACCGCATATTTTTGTGCAACACAGACCGTAAGGGTCTAGATGCATGAAGAACTTCAGGAGTGCGAATCTGTCTTTTATCAATCAGTCAATCAATCTCTTCAGGGTGAGATTTTTCAGTGAACTTTGATCAGTAAATTTTTAAGAAGCCTGATAATACACGACCTGGTCATTTTTCTCACAATGGGTCACTGCATGTAAAGGCTGATGATTTGGTTAGATACCTGAGTAACTGTACTGAGGAGGTGGCACACAGCTCAGCTATATGCCAAAGAGTAGCTACGTTCATAGCTTTACAACAAGTAATATGTCAAACAACAGTAGTATTGTGTGCACTATGGATACCAGCCATGGTTGTTATACAGGATATAAGGGCAATGACAGCATGTGTGAGAAAAATGAGAGTTGACATCGCCCTATGTAGCCCCACAACAGTGTCCTCAAAACAAACTAAATACTGTTGCAATTTAAAATGCAGTGTGGGTGATAAGAGACCGATCCTTCTTTGCATCTTTCACATTGTTACGGGGTAGAGACAGTATGTGCCAACAGATCAGCTGCTGGTAATGGTACTGCACCATTTTGAGTTGAACAGGAAACATTCTGCCTCAATTGCACATATACCAAAAATCATAACACAGAAAGGCCACTAAATACATGGAAATACAGCAATAACAAGACATCCAGTGGGACACAGACAGTACCTCTGAAAATGAAGGGAGAGCCAATCTCCAAAACAAATCAAAAATGTTGCTTCAGAGTAGCACAACAATATGACTCATTGACAGTGAAAATTATGAGTATGAATAGCAACAACAATAGTGAAAATCACAATAGCAGGAGTAACAGTTTAAAGTCTGAGTGTGGCGGTATGGACTGTGAAGAGTTTCCGGTATTCCATATGGGAGTGCTTTAAGGAGCCCATCAGGTCCTGCTCAGCAGATTCACACAAGTCATGAAGGACAGCACATGGTAGCAGCTCAGCACATGGAAAGCCAGGTGGCACTGTACCTCATTGTATCACTTCCTCCTCCTCCTCCTCTTCCTCACCTCTGTTGCTCATTTGCCTCAAGTTACCAATCAAACGTGTTTCTTTTGTTCTCATTTGTATTTTTGATCTCCCTGCCATTTTCACATTGCATACTTATGTGTCCATTCTCTTGCAGATTTGTTGTACCTGTAAAATACATGCAAAGTTTGGAAAAAGTTTCAGGTGACCTAGAAAACTAAGAGCGTAATCTCCAAAAATAGTAAAACAGTATGACAGTAAGCAAAGCCGAGAGATGTGGTAAATCTCATTCATGTTTTACACTCACTTTTCCCTGTCAGCCTTGTATGTATGAGCGATCTCTGGTACCAGTGGGTCGTCCGGGTTCGGATCACAAAGAAGAGAGCAGATAGACAATAATACTGTGGAAGAATGAATCAACAAGTAATTAGATTACATTAACAGAAACCTAATGTGACAATGACAGTCGATTTAATGGCTACTCTTAAACACAGCCATGTGTGATTTTGACTTTAGATATTCATCACAAAAGGCCCAAGCAATATTGATAAAAGGGACTATAAATATATACATGTCCAAATACCTTATAATATAACCGATTGTGTGTTTGTGCCTTAATAATTATCAAATATTTAAAAAGGCACTGATTTATTCTCAGTGTAATTTGTATGGACATCATTTGAAATTGAAAAGTTTATCAAAACTTCATTTGTTACATGATTCCATTTGGTTTGACTTGACTTTTCTTTATGACATTTCACATTCAGTCTTAACACCTGACTTGAGACTCGAGTCTCAAAGTTGAAGACTGACATGAGCCTGGCAAAAGTTCAACTGGGTGAAAATACTTTGGTGTCAACATCACTTTTCCACATGATGCCTGCTATGAATGGGAAGCGCAGTAATCAGAATCAGGAGTGTTGAGTGACTGGACACTAAACACCATCTGACAAAAGCTCTGGACTTCAGTCAGAGTACTGAAATTAAAAAGGTAATCAAGATTGTAACACTAAGTGGTCCAAAACAGAAACTAAGATAATATTTTACCTGAAAATAACATACTTTTACTTTGTCAGGATTTCACCCGTCTCAACAAATAGCTGTGACATATTTGCAGCAGAACTGTCTGAATCTGTTTAAGCAGTAAAATGTGATATTTCAAATGTAAGCTGAACGTTTCGCCGTTTTTCCACCCTGTGCAAAGTGATTGTGAAAACATTTACATCCTCTAAAACCGAAGTGTAGCTAATAACATTAAAAGGTGGAATTTCCACCATTCAGAGCATTAATACAGCAGCAAACAACTACTTATAATGTAGATATAGTGGAGTCGTGTCTAGGAATGAAGTTGCTCTCCCTGTGTGTGTGTGTGCGTGTGTGTGTGTGTGTGTGTTGACATCAGTGTCTCTCCTTGCCTTGTTGACATGACTGTGCATGTTTTATAATGCTTGTTTGTGCATTTGAGCATGCCCCATTGGCTAGCTCACTGCTGCCACTCGACAGTTAGAGCTGACAACACCGTTCCAACCAACGGTGTTGTTTTGCTGTAGTTGGCAGTGGCACTGCTGCTCCTAATCTCGTATATTGCACCTTTAGTACTGCTTGCATCACATTCAGCTGTGCGCTGGCTAGTGCTAGTCAACATTCACCACTGTTTTAATAAATACAAATGTCAATACACTAATATGAATACAGTATTATCACCTACCTTTTGATACTGTAAGTGCAGGTGACCATTGTGATCTCAGTATATCCAGACAAATACTTCCATTGCTGTTGATATTAGGGTGGTAAATTTTTGTTGTGAATGCAACCTGAGACAAATTGAGAAAACAATGTTGTAATGATCCAGTGAAGCCAAATACCATTCATCACATTTCAAATCAATGAATATAAAGTGAGTTGAGAAGTTGAAACATGTGACATAAGATAGAACACTCACTTTGGGTGGTTTGAAAGGGTAATCTGTCGGGAAGTGAATGGTGAGGAAAAACACTCCGCTCTGATAAGGGCTGTCACTCTATTCAAATAGAAATAAAAACGAGACAAGTTAGTCAACAGAAAATGTCATTGTTCTTGTAATATTTAAATAATTCCATTGCTTTTAGATAGTTTCACTTACCGGACCCATGATGGTTGCCTGCCAATGAAATACTGGGGAAAAGATTTATAATGCATTTAGCATTTACATATGGATGCAACATTCTTACGCACACTATACACTTCTGTTGTAATCACAAAAAACTGATGTATAAAAATAAGGTATTATGTTCAGGCATACACTGATGCAGCAATTTCCTCACTACTTACAATCTTCCCCAACTGGTCCAGCAGAGCACTGAGCAGGAGGGTCTTTCTGCAGGTCAGACAGTTCCTAAAAGGCAAAACAATCACATAATGAATTTTACCAACATGTAATTGACATTCTAATTGATATTTCCTACTTGACAGAATAAGCTACTCTACTTAACTACACTTACAGAGGCTTATCAGACAGGATGAGCTAATGGGAAGCCATTCTGAGCAGGTAGCTCAAGTTGTCTGAACACTGGTTTACCAATGTGCATCAAATCAAACTGAGAATGTCCCCGATTATTCATCTGACCACTTCTGTGATCGGAATTCTCTCTTTGAACTATTTTTTTTTTAGCGAATATTTTTCTTTTTTGTGTACATGTGAAACAAGTTCTGTTCAAAAGTGTGCAATGATATAGCCTCTTACAACGAACTCGACAAAGCAGATATTGACCAAACTCTAGCTCTGGGGTTGTTGCCATGTAAATAGTCGTTTTGGGACAGATGGCTTCATAAATAATTTAGTCATCAGTACAGTTTGGAGATAGATGTTAATTACAAAGGTTACAAAGCTCAATATAAATAAAACACAAAAGTTCTACAGAAAAAATCCAAGCAAAGAAAAACACTCGTATGTTAAATTCCGTTTATTGTATCTACATAAAATGTAAAGGCGAGGGCCAAACAACATAGCATTAGATTCGACGCACTGACTGCAACACAACAGATGGTTAAATAGAAATAAAGCCCGTTATTTAACATCTCTTGAAAGTAAGCCTATCTATTCTGTTATATAAATACACACCGTGGCCTGCTCCAGTGGCCCATTTGCCATTCCATATATGGCAACACCGACACTAGGGTTCAATTTTGGCAACAAGCAAGCGTTTGTCATTCAGCAACTAAAAACATCACCAGCCATACTACTAGTGACCGACCACGAGGATAAAGACAACTGTCAAGCTAAGAAGTTAAAACCAAATCCTGTAACGTTAAACGTCATTCAGTCAAAGCAGAGACCTAACGTTAGCTTAGCGCTGCACCACGGCTGGTTTAGAAATTATAGGCACCTTTACTTAAGTATTGACCAGGGGCTTCACGTAAAACAGATACATACTCACCTAAACACAAACTAAGCGTAAGTAGCTGTTACAATAATGGCGCTGTTTGAGTTAGCGTTATCACTGGCTAACAGCACGGTAGCGATGCACCAACATGGCCACCAGTGGTTAGCTCGTCTTTGTCTGTGAATTGTTTTAAAAAGGAGCACAAAACAAGCGATTCTACGGAAATAATAAATACACGGCTATATACTGGTATGGTCATAATAGAGGGGCCCGTGCTCAGAGAACAACAAAGGGTGAGGTTAGCACATTCAATAAATATATTCACTCACCTTCTGAATTCGTTTCAACGCCATTGCATCAATGGCTATGCTATGTAGCCTGCCAGCTAATGTTAGCTAGCCCTTCACACACTGTGGCCGCGTATCTCCAAATCTCGCCTAAAGTATAGTCAGGAAATCTCGTCTGATATACAGCAGGCTTGGTTTGTTTGTAATTTAAGTCAAGCGACAAATTGTGTGTTGAATGTTGATCTTTCGTTCGCTTGCAACAGAACAACCGATATATTTTTGCTGTCTCTCTTCTCACCTCCTCTTGGTGCCTGCCTGTCAAACAGGTTGTGGTAATATCGCGAGACTTTTCTTTGAAATCGGGAATGACGACGCGGCTACGACTTCCATGTCTGTAGTTCCAAAATACCGTTTTCTTTGGAGTGTTTTAACACGGTCCACATCACAAAAATCAAAGTTACATTAACTCCAACGCTTAAGGCAGACAATCACAATGGTAATTTCGACCAAACAACTGCACGTTACTTATTTTCTCCAGTCTGTTTGTCACTTTATCACATATGCTGCCTTAAATCAAAAGTTATTGTCTATTTATATGTATTTAAAAAAAACATCAATGCAATCATCATCCTCGTCATAAAGTGTACAGCACTATTACAAGAGCTAGGAATGGAGTGTTATAAAAACAGGATAATAATACATGGCCCAAACACACAGCACAATAATTGAGGTCAGGCGTCCACCAGATGTCACTATTTGAAAAGAACAAAAACACACAAAGATATGGCCAGAATGGATAATGTACAGCTTTGACCAGAAAACGTGTTTGCAAGATCTCCTGTGTCATTTATCAAATCAGTTGATACATGTTCGGAATAAATAAATTCATTAAAACTTTGTTTTGAAATTAATTTGCTCTCGCGCAAAAGTGCATGACAATGGAGCTGCAAAGTACAATAAAGCCAAACACATGTATTATTTACGCGAACATAAGACTAAAGAAAAAGACTATAGAATTGTTCATTCAATACCCAATCATTGTAAAGGCATATTCATCTGAGTCAGCTGCATGCTCTGGTTTCTGCACAGCCTTGTCTTGCAAAGCCTCATGAGCTTCCCTTTATATGTCTTAAACAAGAGTGAAAAAAGAGCTCTCATTATTTTAGTGAGTATGTATGAATGGGTTACAGTGTTCATTCTTCTTAAATGGCTGATTCAGTGTCAGGTTGAGGATCCTATCGTCAATGTGACACTGAGAGGGACCATTTTCCTTTGGAAAGCTGAAGATTCCTTCAGATAATATCTTATTGTTTGCTCATCTCTGTGCTCTCAATGACCTGCCTGTCCTCGGGGCCTGCCTGTAATCAGATTCAGCCAGCAGCAGAGGTAGCAGTTTGGGTCTTGTGCAGCAGGGGCCTTGTGCTCCGAGTTTGTCTTCTTGGAGAGGCCATTTATCAGCATGAGGTTTTCAGACACAGTCAAGCCCACACGTTGTTGGCTTGAAGCCTCAGTTCACAAAGTCTCCCACAGTCACTCTACTGTAGCTTCCTCTGAAATCTCAAATCACATTGGTTTGCTTGCTACTGTGTACTTTAAACCTACAGGGTTTGTAGTGGACAGATAGTGAGCCCTTTAGTATGCGGTGATGCTACCTTTTAAATGTTTAAGGCAATAAGCAAGATATGTTGTGGTTTCTATAAGGCAACATATCACTGACCTGTATGGGGAATTCCCCATCTATAAGCAGAAGTTGAGTTTTTAGTTACAGGGCTGGTGCCCCAAGTTCAAATTGATGTATGAGCCAAGGCGTGAGTGTGTCAGAGCTGGGATGATATGGGTGGGAGTAGGAGCTTAGTTGACCTGTCTCATGAGGAATATAGCCTATAGTGCTGTTATTTGAAACCATGAACTGAACAGACTCCAGTGATCTGTCTCTTTGGTCACATGAATCATCATTAGTAGTTCCATTGTATAACAGAAAGCATTCCACTTATTGCTGCAATTATGCTCAAGCTGCGTCTTAGATTAAGTATATTCCTCTCAATGGCACTTTTCCCATGGTTGCCATTGCCATGACAAAGCACATGGTCACTGTCATTTTCAAAATTAACTTAAATGGATCTAGCTAATGTTCTAAATTATCCAATAAAAGCACAACCAATTAATGCTGAGCACAAACTGGGTTCTCAGTCCCCAGAGGTGTTCTACCTTCGGTCAGTCTATGAGCTTTCTGAGGACTCTCTTATGGAACAAAGATTCATTGTTCCCACATACTAAGAGATATTTGTTCACTCCTTGTATCAATGGTCTTGATTTGATTATACACTCAGGCAATATGTGCAAGCAGTGCTCATGTTTGCAGTGAAGTCAGCACTCTGCACAATCAAATAATTCTTGAGCTAAGCAACTGGAAAAAAGGGTTATTATGTATGGAGCAATCAGTGTTTCATGGCTCATTTCCTTCGCTGTGATTTGATTTTGCTTGTCAGTGTTAAGGTGGCCTTTGACCTAGAACATCTCTGAATTATTCCTCAAATCTTCCTTTTGCTTTTGTGGGTATCACTATTAGTTTTACAACTTGGATCAATAACAGAAAGACCATTAAGAGAAATGTGAAACTTACCCTTGTCTTCTTGTGTTTCGAATATTAAAACAAGCTGGTACATGGTGAATGTTTTTTTGGCCAACAAGGTTGAAATGATGCAATCATATAAACATTTATAGCTTCAAGGATGTGCTTATTAAATAGCATTATGTGCTTTAACTGTGACTGTGAAGTACTCTGCAGGTTTTATTGGTCTAATTGCATAGCTGGTTACGGGATGTCTAAAGCACAAAAATAATACTTCATTAGTGTTTTCAGAGACCAAACCTGTTAAATGTGACCTGCTGAGTGATGACTTGTTTGCTGAATAAGTTTCCCTTTTTGAACATAGAAAAACAACTTTTGAAGAATGGTCCCTTTCAAAGGGCATCTTAGTTTAAACAATAGCAATGCATCAGTCTTAAAGTTTATCATATGTTTTGCATGTACTGTCTTAATTTCTAAAGTAAATTCAGCCATCGGAGAGATGTAGTGAGTTAAATGTGGACAGTTTTCCTTTGAAATGTACTAAAGTAAAAGAAACAAATGTGATGGCAAAACTTGGGCAAACTCTCATATATATATATATGAGAGAGCGCGAGAGAGTGAGGTGAACAAAGTACTCCAAACTGCATGTCCAAACATATACTTTACTTTCCAGATTTGGATAACAAAATTATTACCAAATTAAAAATTGTTGTAATACAACAGCAATCATGAATTATGGATTCATCATCTCCAAAATATTTTTGGGGGTTATTCTTTTAATTCTTTTCCTATTATCAGGGTTTTATGTATCTCTGGAGAGTATAGAATGAATGAGATCTGATCCAGTCCCCTGTGTCGTCACCTCTGATCCACCCTTATCAGATGAGCATCATGTGGAGCACAGACACAAACCTCACATATAGTCATAAAGAACCAGTAATCCTTTGGGGTTAAGCACTTAAAGAGAAATCCCTAGAGCCCTCTGTGTCTCTGTGTTGCACCACATCTCTAACACAGTGATTGACAGCTCTGGAAACTGTTTTACTGTGCTGCTCTTGCAATGACTGGTCTCCAGAGCCTAGGTAATAACTAGTCTGGAGTGTTGACTAATACGTTTAGCGGTGACTGTCCGTAATTAAATGTGTTCCAGCTGTTTGAGTTCTGATGCAAAATTCAGGTTTTCCCAGTTTGCTGAGCTTCCTTGAGAGACAAAGGAGGGATTTCCTCTGAAACAGACAGGCAGTGGCAGCACCAACAAATGTCTTGGTACTGTTATCAAATAGAAAGTCTGACTAAATATAAACTTATCATCTGCAGCCTGAGCCTGTGCAGAAATGGAGAGAAAGCAACAGTCGAGACAATGCCCTGGGACAAAGCGAGTAGACTCATAGAAAAAACATAATGAAAGAAGTAATAAGTAGTCACAGCATGTGGTAATATTATGTGACCTCGGTCAAAGGGAAATATTCTTGTTATCTTTGTATTTTGTTAGAGCCAAGCGCTCACACACACACACACACACACACACACACACACACACACACATGCATCTCTGTAACTTTTGCTACATGATTCAGAGGTATTGAAGCAGCCACCTGTCGCTGGACATTTTACCGTGTAGAGGTGTGTGTGTCTGTGACTGTGTGTGAACGTAAGTGACTGGTACATTGGGGGCTGTCCATCCTGCTGCACAATAAACAGTTTGTTTCCCAGGAGCACCCCTCGTGTTCCTGTTGTTGGCTCCATCGTTGCTCACTGGGAAACGTCCTGGCCTCTATTGTCCAGGAGGTCGGAGGGTCACAGGATGCTCCTAAAGACCCAAAAGTGGAGGTTGGTTAGTGAGGCATGATAAAGAGCTAACCCCCCCTACTCCACGCACGCACCCCTTATAAACAAAACATTAAAATTTCTTTTTTTCCCCTCTCTTGTCTCACCGTCTTTCATTCAAAATCTCAGTCATTATCAAGAGTTTCAGGAAATGAAATCAGGACAAGGCTTTGACTGACTACTTCATATTGAACATCCTGATTGCCTTTCGTTCGTTTTTCATGTGTAGGGCTCTGTTCCTTGCGTGCGTTCTTTACATATCTTTAATATCGGATTTAGTCCACAAGCTTTCCCGTACAAAAATGGGAAATTCAATCTAAGTAGCTAACAGACGGTAAGGCATATCATTAAAGAAAAGAAAAAAAGAGCCAAGAAAGGAGTGGTTGTATTGTACCGTTTTTACCACACAAATGTTATTATTTAACCACAGACACTGGCTGAAACTATGGAGCAGATATACATGCTTGTGATTGCAGTGACATTTTAAACAGACTAGCACATAAACAGCCACATAAATGCTGTTTTTGCAGGCTGATTAAATATGTCGCCTCATAACAGCAGACGTTTATAATAACAGACACGGCATGCTGCCATAAGGGAAACTTCTTGCGCCTTTCTTTACAAGCTGACAGCACACTCCGAGGTGTGTATCAGTTTGAGCTATTGTGTGAAACAGCAGCCAAGCAATATTTGCCTTTGAAGTAACATTTTTAAGGCTTTTGAGCAATGGTCTCATTTTTTCTATTGCGCTTGAACCGAAGCACTTTAGGGTCTGCAGCCTTTGCTTTGGTACTGGTGAAATGAGTAGACATGCTATTCTCAGGACATTCACGGGGACACATCTATCTTTTTTATGGAGCTGAGCTAACTGGAGCTTTGAACAATATTCCAGATGCTTCTTGCATTTCATTATATCAGCCTAATACAAATGGATCGCTATCCACAGCACCTCGACAGCAACAAGGAGGCTGTGATCCTTTATCATCCCCCAAACTTTATTTCCTGGGTTCCTCATCACATTGGATGTATAGTGCAATCAGATGATAGATAGCCTGACATCTCTATTGATTCACACATCCATAGGTTAAATGACACATTATTTCCAAACCAATTATTACATGATTGCAATAATATATGTTTAAGCAATGGAGGAAGAATCATTTAAATGTTTTACTTTAGTAAAAGTAGCAACACCAAATTCTTATTTTAAGCAGCTATAATCCACATTTTTATAATAACAGTGTATCAAATGGCCATGCAGAAATGTGACAATGTGAAAAGGGTCGCTTATAAGGATGAACCTTCAAATACATTTCACCTGAATCTGCAGATCCCTCCAGTCTTAGAGAGCTTTGTAGCGAGTTTCAGTTAATTGTTTAGCTGTCCGGCACACAACTTTACTGTTTAGGCTCACTCTCACAACTATCATAGTTTTCGGCTACATTGTTTTCAGAGAAAATGTTCTAAAAACTCGACATACACTCACTACCTGCTTAGAACCAAACAGCAGACAGACCCGGTTAGCAATTAGCTGCTGAACATAGTGGAACATTTAGCAGCTAAAGAGCCAGATATTTCCCTCAGTTGTTAGTACAGACAAAAAAAAAAAGAGTGACTATTGGACGGTGCATTTACTCCTTTGCAAATTTGAACTATGTTATGTAGGGTTGGATAGTTTGTTCTGTTATAATGTGTCATATTTGATCATGAGTTTTGTTTGTAAAATGTTATTGAGCAAAGTGATGACAACTGTCAAATAATGTCAGTGAGTAAAAAAAGCATGTACAAAAAGTATAAAATAATCAAAACTGAAGTTAAGCGCATGTGCTTGAGTGAATGTACAGTACTTTACATTTGCAATTACATTCAACCACTGCATGATTGTGTTTTTTCTTATTTATTGTTTTTAGCCTTGTTATTGTATGTATGAAGACTTGTAGTGTCTGATGTAAGATGAGAAGTTAATAAAGGTAACATGAGCAACAATAGGTGCAGCACTTGGCCATCTTTATTTTTCAACCACAGGCAATTATGAACATAATGCTCATAGCTTGAGTTACATGTTATGAATCTTCCTCTAGGCCTGACCCTCGTCTTGCCCTGTCATATCAGGTTAGGAGTTATACTGGAGCAGGACGTGACAGCTGGAAATGGTTTGAGGCTCTCCGGATAGTTTGTTTTCAGATGGCGCTGCAGGGAATGGATGAGATACACGTGCAGGTTAGCCTTTAGCTGTCGTGCTTATGGGCCTCATGGTGATTAAACTGTTACTGGCGATAAAGTCTGCACTGTAACATATTTACTCGGCTCCTAGTGCTCCTTGTAAGTATGAATGGCTGATGCGAGCTGTCCAGGTATCCCAGTAATGTGTCACTATCTGACTTAATTAGACTCCTCTGCACTTTGAGAACTTTGACCTATTGGGGATCATTTCCTGGCCTGTTGTGTTTCTTAGTCTGCAACTGGGGTTCTGGCATATTTTGTGTTCTCACTTCCCAATCCTTCTCAGATGGTGGGGTACTTTTCCTTTCTTTATGACCAAATAAATCTGACTGGTGCCAAAGAAAAAAAAATGGGATTAAAATTCCCCTTTTGCTGTCTTGAGAAGCCCAGCTGCACTGCACTGTTTGTTTTCCACAGCGCAGTGCAGCTGCAGAGTCAGGCATTATAGCGAGGTGGGCCAAAGCAAAACAGAAATGACTTATTTTTGTTGGCATGTATACCTTCCAATTAACTGAGTGATAATTGTATTGTAGAATTAAAAAAGCAAGAACGACAGTCAAGTTAATATAATCTTAATGTGGTTCAACAAGCTCTCTGTTTACATATATCTTCAAGGTGGTTTTCTTCACTTGAAGGATTTTTTACAATAGCACTTTCTCTCAATTCTTCTGACCACAATCTGTTTCAGAAGACACACCATCCTCCCAGCACTTACATATAATGAGGAAGCACATGAGGGACAACACAAATAGTGACTGAGGCCAGAACACAGAGAATGATATTAACTAGATGGTTTAAAGATGATGTAAACTTGACAGAGCAACATGAACAGTGTTTTCTTTTTAAATGTGACAGTTATTTAACAGATTCAGCAGCAGTTAAGAGCAGGTAGTCATTCACCCAAGACGGAATGAGCTGCAGCGGAGAGAACGAGCGACGATGATGCAGAGATAACACAGGAAAAATGTGGTGCAGCAGGTTAGACATGTCTGTGGGTAACATTACCCGGGCTATGGTACATTTCAGGTGATTCTCTGAAAATAATGTCTGCATTTAAATGAGCATGACTGCCCAGCAGGTTTATGAGAGCTGCTTCTCTCAGCTGAATCACTCAAAACCGGCCTTAACATGGAGCAAAGAAGAGAGGGAACTGCACTTTGCTTAATTATGCAATCATCTTTGATTTTTTTTCTCAACAAATTATGAACATTTTCAGTTTGACTGATCAACATGACTCCCTGCAAAGAGTACACTACCAGCACATTCTTTTTCTTCTTCTTCTCAGCAACCCCGCCTCCTGTTGTGCGCACATTATATACCAGCTGTAGACATTCAACTGTGAGGCAACCTCCAGCAAAGGATTATAGAAATTCTATGGAAGAGAGATTTACACACCAACGCGTAAAGTTGATGGTTTCCAGACCCTGTGCATTATTCTGACTGTGTGCTGGCCATAGCCACTCTATAGCTACAGAGGGTAAAAGACAACACTAATAATAAGTAATCCATGTGAAAAACAAAAGTCCTCATGGACTGGAAATAACTTTATCTTCTCCTGTGGATACACAAAGACAAAAACCAGCAAGGACACTAAAAATATGCAGAAGACTTGTGGTGCATGTTTCCCAAGGCCAGAGAAAGGAAATAGACTGACAGTTTCTCCCTGACCTCTTTACTACCCCCCTGTAACCTCCTAACAACCCCCACGGGGGATCCTGTCTCTATGTGTAAAACAGACAGTCAAAAAGCATCCTGGAAACTTTAGAGCCACGAAAACAAGGGGACATGAGGAAGTCCAATAAGCTTGTATGTAGAGGGCTCAGTCGGGAGATAATCTCGAGGCCACACAGACCAGGCGCCAAGCCTATAGAGCCTAAAAGCTCTGTGGCGCAGCAGAGCAGCGTGGTCATTGTTGTCTTTGGAAAGTAAGCAGCTTCAGTGAGGCCAGTGGTGTGAAAGCCACCTCTCTTCTTGAGTGTCTGCTCCAGACCCTGTTGTTGACATACAGGGCAGGTGCAGCTGCTCTAGAACTGCATCAAGTAGAACCCCCTCAACACACATACTTGCAGATGCACATAGAGCTTGGATGTCACAAGACAGGGTTATATGGACAAAGACAAATCTACCATTTTCTTTAATATCTCTGCAACAATCAGCGAGGCACTGCTGAGTTAACACAGGGCCCACAGAGATGAAAACAATGGTTGGATTCTTCTGGCTTGAAGATGGCTATGGGAAATGGCAGGGATGCCAGGGCTGATAAGTGACCGAGAGGCTCAAGTTACTTCCAGCTGTCTGCAGCCGTGCATGCCTCTGCGGAACGTATGGTTCACGCATAATGCAAACCATTTCAATTGCGTGAAGCTCATAAAAAAAATCTGGCGGACATATTAAATAAAGTCAACAGCCTCTCACTTAGGCAGGGTTTTATATCACAGGAAAGAATCTCCAATCCTCTGAGGAGCGCTGCAATGCATCCTCAGCTGAGAAAACACAGACAGTTGAAGACTGTGACCTTGTGAGCGATAATGTTAACTGGATCAATAAAACCAGGCGATAGCAGAAAGTCTGGATGCAGAATGTAGACAGAGTCTGACTCAGTCTTTGTGGACAATGATGGTAGCCACAGAGCTGTGCATAGTAAATAGTGTCCAAGAGGACCTGCTGGCATTGTTGGCTGTGCTTGCTTTTTCCCTTAAGCCATAAAAGACAAATTTCCAGATAGACACAGCAAAATAAAGAGCATATTTGTCCTCTTGTATTTTAAATGATGGGAAATTAAAGTTTATATCAAATAAAGCCTGTAAACGATTAATAGTACTTTATTACGGACTGGATTTTTGTGCTGTAAAATGAGTTACGCTGAAAAACTAGCGCCACAATGCATTAGCATCACCTCAATACCAGTGAGGGCCTCTTCCTGACCATTTGGAAAATATAAGTACATTTTCAAGCTGCTGCACACTCCCAAAGGAGAGTGCTTTTGGCAGGCTTTGAAGTTCTCAGAAATAATGCTCCTTAAAAGCATCCTCTGCAATACAGAAAAACATGAACATGTATTTCAGTCAAGAGGCGTGAGTGAGCACTTCCTAGCAACCATGTGAAACTGAACTGGAGGACTCTGCCATGTTGGATGTCTTTTAAGTCTCATAATGTTGCACCCTTTGCTTTGATTAGCTTTTAGCTAAGGCAATATTAATTATTCAATCATTAATTGTATGTATGAGTCTAAGCAGTTCAAGCACTGCTTATATGTGTTAATTCAGTCTGAATCTTACTGAATTAAATGCTCTCACAATTCTGATTTGATCATACAGAAAAACATCAGTCAACATCCATCTCATCATAAAGTTGTTTTTGTGCAACCAAACACTGACTGGACCCTTCAGTAAAAGAATACTACAAATTCAACAAAACGCAAGAGAGAAAGAGAAAGGCAAGGAATAAAAGTTTGCAACAAAGTCTTTTATTTTCTCTTCTCTGCACAGTTTAGTGTTTCAGCTACACCCTTAAAGCAGTAAAAACTGTCATCTAATCATATCCTTACACAGTCTTAAATGCCATATACGCCCCTACCAGCCTGGAAAGGAGACCTTTTTGTGGATTAAAACGGATATGAGGTTATTTTTGTGCGATCCATGATTGCATGAGGCACTCCCATCCAGACTTAGTGTGATGACTGAAGAGGTGAGCTAATATGGCCCAGTGGTGATGCAAAAGAGGTGTGTAAATCCATCTGCAGTGGATCCAGTCAAATGATCCTTGTGTGTTGTCTGAAATAAGGCTGGTACACATGTTATGTTTATAAAATGAGCTCAGATGAGGGGAATTTCAGGATGTTTAAAGAATTTATCTAATGGAAAATTCTACATAAGTGGCAGAAACCCTTGAATCTGTCTTTTTTAATATAAAAACACTAGAAGAAAATAAGTTTTACATACTGTATATGAAGCATGTATCTCAATGGCAGCATCATATACAACAATATGAGGCCACATCTATAGTTCCAGATTGGTTTGAAAATGTTTTGCTCAATCTCCAAAAATCTAAGCTGTACAAAGAAATTAATGGAGAATTGTGGAGGACACGTCGGATGAAAGAAAGAACATGATTTGGGTACGCTTCAAAGACAATCAAGTGAGACCTAAATCTCCTGAAGTGAGATAGATTGAAGCAGCAGTAGCACATTGTGTGATCTGACATGTCCTCCTCACACTTTTACTAGTATTATTAGAGAGCTTGACAGGACCGGTTTGGCCCTGGCAAGACATGTTGGACACACTGCATCAAGATCAGAGAGAAGACAAGGGAAATGGTTTACCGCCTCTGGAACAGTGAGGCGAAAACGTGACGAGGACATGGGAATTACTGCTGAATTAAGCACCACTTTGATTGGAAACTGATTGACCGATGGTTGGCAAAACATAAAAGAATGACCTTGAATTCTCCAAAGCGAGTATGGATTGGCACACAGCATCTCTCCCTCTCTCCTCCCTCTTCCACTCTTTCAAGCACACACATACACACACACACACACACACACACACACACACACACACACACACATACACACACGCACACGCACACGCACACGCACACACACACACACACACACACACACACACACAAGCACACACACAAGCACACACACACACACACACACAAGCGCGTACACACACACACGCACACATACACGCACACACACACCACATGTAGAAACACATACATGGGGAATCGACACACACGAGTGCTCCATCTCTGCTTTTTCGGGGGAAATTAACACACTGTCACGTACGACAAGCCAGAGTTGGAAGAGCAACTTCAAAGTAAGGCAGATGCAGGGACAGCACCCACTGAATACATTTTCTGGCCACCAGTCGATCTGCCCCCAGGCTAAGATTGTGGCTGTTCGCATCTCTCCTGACCTCTCATCAACTTCCAGTTAAAACCAATCCCACTCCAAAAAGGCAGACGTAGAGGGAAGGGAGTGATACATGTGTAAATTTAAACGAGATAAAAAAATCCTCTCTCACGTGTTGCAGGTATGAAGAAATTAATTATCATCAAATACTCGATTGTCAGATTTTCCAAAGATCAAAAGTGCAGCTGCTTTGATTAATAAATCAAAGTAAGTGAGAGGCTGCGTACCAACACAAAGCAAATTAAAAACACCTGGAATTATCATTCAGTAAATATATATAATTATGTTTCTTCCAACCA
This sequence comes from Myoxocephalus aenaeus, assembly GCA_038501785.1. NCBI lineage: Eukaryota > Metazoa > Chordata > Actinopteri > Perciformes > Cottidae > Myoxocephalus > Myoxocephalus aenaeus. The sequence goes on from JBAMJR010000031.1 coordinate 5,711,994, forward strand.
AAGCTAAAAGCAATCAATAACTGTGCTTTATTTTCACACCTGCAGCCATTTTGTAACAAAAATTGGTGGCTTCTCACCTTGGATTAAAACATTTCAGATACACTTGATTTCTTTCTTTTTTTTCACATTTATCACAGAACTGTTATATCTCACGGTGCTGTTACAGCTTACTGTGAACAACAGTCTACTTACTGCATGCCAGTGGTGCTTAATAACACACTGCTGAAACTTGTGCGTGTGTGAGAAGTGTCAGTATAGGAGATATTCCTGTTCAGCAACTGCTTATGCATGTCATTATTATTTTTCCGTGTTGACTTGTTTTAATATTTGATTTCTTTATCAATCATTCATACGGCTATGGTGCATGAGCACTGCATGATTGTAATTACACATGCTGTGACATGCACAGACCTTTACATCTCTGACATGTGATACTATAGAAGAAAAAAAGAGGAAAATATAGGAAACTATACTGCTATATTAACTATACTCCACAAATGTGGGCAAACAACTTGTCTGTGCCTCATCTGGAGAATACATTAAAAAAACAAAAAACAATGATATATAGCCCTGAGGGCAATTATTCACCTGTGTGTGTATTCAAGTGCAAACATTTGTTGTACGATAAACCCACTATACCCATAACCACAATGCAATTCAAGATGCAGTATGCAATACAGTAGGTGTTGCTTTTAACTGAATACAAATACACACGGACGCGCGCCCGCACACACTAACACCCAGGAGGAGTGTGGATATAATGAGGCCCGTGGAGACACTGCTGAATTGTCAGTCAACCCTCAGCTTGCTGACATGCAGTCGACAACATCAATGACTTCTTTTCTCAAACGGGGGAAGCCTGTCGAATAGCATCAGAAGTAAAGAGAAGGCTGAGGTCAATTGGATCTGGACTGAGACAGGTGAAGATAGAAAATGTTCTAAAAGAGCTGCTTCAGGGAAACAAGAGTAGCAGCTAACTTATGTGTTACACCAAACTTTAAAACTTTTGATGCTTTGTGAGCAAATATTTATTTTTCATTCAAATTAAAAACACACACACACAAGATGTATGTGGAGGTTACTGCACTGGAACAAAGAAAACAAGTTGTAACCTCCCTTCTTCCTTCTTCCAAGACGGTTGTAAAACCGGGCCTCCAATCCTGTTCCTCAAAACAACAATGGGGCCATGCATATCAGTCAGAGAGAGAGAGAGAGAGAGAGAGAGAGAGAGAGAGAGGAGAGAGAAGTGAGGCTTGTCCTGTCATACCAGGCCTGGATGTTCAGAGGCTTGTTGCCTCACTGTCATGCGAACAGTTGTGCCATAATGGGCCGATGCTTATCCCAGGTGTTATTGAGCTTTGTCTTTCCCAGCGTAGTATTTCAGGACACGCAGCCGTGCAATTTGCATGGCAGTGTGTAATTATGACTTTCTCACTAAATCCGGGTCTGTTATTTTCACACAGATGGAGGCAGTGTGGTCTCTTGCCCTGACAATACTGGATATATCAGCTGGGTTACCGCGCCGGATATAGACTGCTGCTCAAGTTTATTTAAACAAGGGAAACACATAAGACTATACCTAGAATAAAGAAAGTAACACTTTAGTAGCACTTAGTTATAGCACTTTGTAGTTTGGCCTTCTAGAATAAATTGTACTTTCTGGATTCTTGTTGTTATGAGTTTGTACTCATGGTTGAAAGCACTTATTGTAAGTCACTTTGGATAAAAGCGTCAGCTAAATAAAATGTAATGTAATAAGTTGAGTTCCAATTACGCAGGCAACATTGACTTTTCCCTCCTTTTTTATTATAAATTATGTATTAGCAGTAATAGTAATAATAATGCTTATAATAACAATAATAAATCATCATGAATATAAACTCTATCTGTAATCTATTTGGTTACTGTATTTCTCCATGTACAAGCCTCCCTCATTGTGCAGGCTGTGTGCAGGAAGAGCGAATAGCTGATCTCCATGGTGGTGAATGAAGTGTCGGTTTTCACCGCTGACTCCTCCCCTACGGACGGGCTGCGCTTTTTCTTCCACTTGAACAACCAAGTAGTTTTTCAGGGCGCATTTCCCGGCAGCAATGTGGAGGGAAAGGGTGACCACGTCCCGTTGAACATTTTTATATACTTTTACATCCGGTTATATCGCTGTTTTCTAAACATTGTTAGAAAGAAGAAGAAAACACGCGATATCGCTGTTTCTTTGCGAAGAAAAGAAGCGAGTGAAGAAGTGAAGAAAACTGCAGCCTGACTGTCTCGTGTTTTTTTTTTTGTGTTTTTTTTAATTTTTTTATATAAACGCGAGCCATTGTTTTCTCACAAATGGATATTAGGAGATGAAATCGGACGTGTTTCTTGCTCTTGAGTAACCCTCCCGGTCGCCTGGACTGTAGTTTATGTGGTATCCGGGCTCTGTAGGAGGAGGAGAGAGAGTCCCATTCCTCAGCAGCACAACACGGACAGACACACAGGGGCCACAAGTTGTCCACAAGCTGCGACGGAGACCAAACTTTGCCAAGTTTCTGCGCATCCGGCCGCTGACGCCAAATACTCATCCATATTTTGTAACTCTGTCGTAACTTTGACTGTGGATTATTATCGCACGGCTCGTCATGGACCGCGGGAGCACGTTCAGAGGATGATACGGGTTTTTTGAAACATGACCAATTACTTGTAGTTAGTTTGCTACTCCAGTGACACGTTTGGACAAAAAAAAAAAAAAAGAAGTCAATTGTTATTGCCATTGTTTTCCCCCCTCTTCTCGATTCTATCAATTCTGCAAAAATGCCACAGCTGAACGGAGGTGGTGGGGATGATTTGGGGGCCAATGATGAGATGATATCTTTTAAAGACGAGGGCGAGCAGGAGGAAAAGATATCCGAAAATGTGTCAGCGGACAGGGATTTGGATGATGTGAAATCCTCCTTAGTGAACGAGTCAGAAAACAACAGCAGCTCATCCGACTCAGAGGTAAGGACACTGCGAATGTAAACCGTCTCCACGCTGCCCAGCAGGAAGACAAATACCATTTAATGCTGTTTCAAGTTTCAATAGTTTCCCCCCGTGTGTGTATTTCTCCCCTTGTCAGCAAGCAGAGAGGCGCCCCCAAACCAGACCCGACTTAGAAAGTTATGAGAAAGCAAGAGAATACTTCAATGAAGGTAAAACATAAAACACCCTCGCTACTTTATGTGCTGGAGCTGGCAATTGTGTCGCTTTTGTGCCTTTATCAACCCTGACTTTTCTTTCTCCCTGCAGCGCTGAGGAGACAGCAAGATGGTGGCTTTTTTAAGAGTCCTCACTATCCTGGCTACCCGTTTCTCATGATCCCAGACCTCAGCAATCCCTACCTATCAAACGGGTCTCTGTCTCCGAGTGCAAGAACAGTAAGTGTCAAAGTAGCTGTGTTTGTGTTTGCTCTCTTTTCCTCGTTTCGATCGCACTCTGCGAAAACTTTGCCCGTGCGTAAAAGTTCCTTGTGCACTTCCAGACCGCCATATTCCCTCCGAGTGGGGCCTCTCAAGGAGTACTAACTACTTCTTTGTTCTTTTTGGGGGGATATACATTTCTCCCTGCCAACCACTCCTCGACATGACTCGCATTTGACAACTTTTCATTCGGCTCAAAGTTCAGACTCATTAGTCATTCTTTTTTGTTTTTGAATGATTTATGGCGACTCCTTGTCGAAAATACGCTGCAACACCCATGCTGCATCTTGATGATATCGCAAACGTGCCTTACTAAAGCTATATGCTATGCTTCCTCTTCTTACATTTTGCAGCGTAGAGGCTGAGATTATTCTAATAGGGGTTTTACAATTACAAGGTATTTTTTAGGTTGGCCACTCATTTTATTTTTGTACTTGTGTCTGTAAGGAAAGCGTTTCCTCAGTGTGTGCAGGCTAGTAACTCTCAGAGCTCTTTTAAGCCGTTTGCACACATTCTCTACAGAACATTGAGGGGGGAAAAAGATGCTGTTACTGAAGTCATATCCCCTGTAACAACAATGTAATACCTTGCTTTGACACACATGGGAGGCATTTCCCTGCAGTGTCCATGACAGCTGCACAGAGACGTAAAAAAAAAAGAAGTCTAGATACATTTGACAGTTGTTGATGAAGACTTCACATTCGTTTACTTGTTGCATCACATCAGTTGTCCACGAGGCTGGTAACACTTTTAATCCGTACTGCGTTTATTGTTGCATTGGTTTCTCCAGTATGAGCCATATATATCACATATTAAACATGCCTTAACAGCAGGTTAATACAGCATAGGGACTTTACAATAATTCAATAAGAGTTAGCAATGTTGCAAATACGACTAAGGAATTCACACAAGAAAGGTAAAGATAAAAATAAAAAAACACTACGGTCCAAGAACATGTTATTGGTGATGACAACAAATACCAATTCCAAACCAACATGCAATATTTTAAGTAACTTAAACAACAATATTTGGAACAGTAACCTACAAAATGCAATTTAACTATGCAAACTTCCTTGAAATAATCTCAGTTGGAGAGCTGTGTTCTTCTTGAGCTCGTCCATCCCCCAATCCATGTCACATCCCCCTAAAAAACAAGTACTTTCGTTAAAGCCTGGCAGGCATCTGACTGAAAAGACCCCCCCCCCTTTTTTTTCTGTCTCCTTTTCACTGTTCCAGGCCCACTCCCCTCGCCTCCCTCTACCTTCCATTCAATTAGAAAGGCGTTAGTTGACCATTGTTATTCTGAACAGTCTTGATGGCTTCATTGGAGGTCTCCATTGGGGCTCATTAAATAAAAGGCTACTCTGCTCACACAAGGTGATACATACCAGCGTGTAGATCGTCTATCTTGTTTCTTTTGGCCACCAGAGTTTCGGCGGAATAATATAAGAGATAAACATGCAGGAATGTAAATGCTTCACCATGTTTTTAGCTTTTTCTTAAGGAGTTTTAGTAAGGACCGTTGGTAGATGTGTTTGGTAAATTCAAGGAACAAACCTAGCAGTCTTAAGTAGCTGAGCGAATTTTAGCAGCCTATTATATAGTCTCTGCTTTGTTGTGTCTTGTGTCTGTGGTATGAAAGCCTCTCACTTCCGCGTGTTTATGTCCAGCAAAGCAAAGTCGAAAAATAAAAACCGTTGTTCTTGTTACTTAGGCAAAGTAGCAAATCATTGAAGAGGATTTGAAATTCAGAGGTATAATCCCCCATATTAGAAAAAGAAAAGAATGAGGTCAATGGGACAGAGCAAACTGACTGTGTCAATCATCAGCGTGGCAGAAAACATGCAGCCAGACAATGGCTGGCATACTTAGCAGGCGTCTTAAGGTCCTCCATGTTGCGCATGGCTTAGTGGGAACGCAGTGAACGTGATTGATGGGAGGTTCGATTGGGCACTATTTTTGGCTCGCATTCTGAGGGTTTGGTGTGTTTACACCTGTGGATGAAGTTCGATACAGTCGGATGATATTTCCCAGTTGCCCACACCCATGGCAGGCAAACAACTTAGTTTGAAGAGTACGCTGATTGGCTTGTGAGATTAAAATTTGCCCACAGGTTAATCTTATTTGTGTTGTAACCTCTCGACAAACAATCCCACTTTATTATAGTGTTTTCCTTGAAAGCCCATTTGGGACTGACAGATTAGTTTTATAAGTGTGGTGTGGTATGTGGTTGTACTTCAGCTGCATGAGACACATTTAAGTTATGGCCCCCAAACAGATCATGTGACTAATGCCGGGCCGATAGAACCCCCTGCTCTCATTTTCGGGTTCCATTTTCTTAGCTTTCAACGCAATGTAAATATTTTTGTAATCAAGGATAAAACAATGTGTGTGAGTTGTCCTGTTTACATTTCCTGTGTGTGTCTATTTACAACAGCCCCTTCGGCTCTTTTTTTGTTGTTGCAATAATGAAGCCATCTCAAGCAGTAATATTCTGCACATATCCGCATTTAAAAAAACACTGCTCAATAATATAAATGAGTTGTTGCTCAAGAGTTGTCGTGGAGTGATGAATGATTTGGGGCCAAACTTTTACATTTGTATGTGGCAACCCTATCATGAGCAATGAAAGACAGACCTACATGGGATCAGCACAGAGTTCCCCTGAGGGCCCAGCATAACTGATTTAAAGCCTGCTCAGAGCTGACATTCTGCTGTAATCCACTGGGAGCTGAGGAGGAGGTTTTATGTTTGCAGAGATGTTCCAGCAGACTGCTGCCCGCTGTGGTGTGTAGGGCCGGAGAGAGAGTTTTGTCCCCCTCCCAGTCAGCCCGGCAAATCCAGTTTATTGTTTGTCGATTCATTGATGTGATCATCGCCACATTGTTCCCGTAGTGACAGACTAGTGCCAGATTTAATTGGTGAGCACACACTTTGCTTGACACCACCTCTTGTCAGCTTCATCAGCACTTTTAGATAACTCTGCTAGTACATCATCATCATCGTCACTAAAGAGTGAAATGCCTCTTGTGTGTGAGAGGTGGCACGTAAGCGAGAGCGAGGTTAGCCGCTCAAATATATCTTCATCAAATACGCAGTGGGACACTCCAACTCCGGAGCATGATTGTTGAAAAGAAAATTGTTTGAGATATGAATGGCAAGCTTGTATAAGTCTGAACATGTCTGTGGCTACGATTGCATGCCTCTCTGACTTCTTTTTTCCGCTCTTTCTCCTGCCTTTGGTGCTTAAAAATGTTCGGACAAAGAAAAAGTCAACACAGACATGGTCCCTCTGAATAAAAGGGCCTCTCCCTGCATAAGCAAACGCTGTTTGTGTGGAGGTGTCTTTTCATCGAGTGGCTCACTTGGCGTTTCGCTCACCTTGCTATGTGTGTGTGTGTGTGCGTGTGTGTGTGTGTGTGCATCCATAATGCATGTTTGTGTGTGTAAAGTCTGTGAGTGTTGGGGTTAAGGGGGGGGGGTTGTTCAGGTGAGGCTCTGTGGATACTTTGCAACAGAGGGAACAGTGTGCAGTGCTCACATTCTGACAACCCTCAGTGTTGTATTCCTGAATGTTAGCGCACAAATATTTTTTCAACCACACACTGTGTCAACAGAGCGAACTTTTTTTACTAGGTTTATAGTTTTTTTAAAGATTTTTCCTTCAAAGATAAACACATCTACATCAAACTAGTGGCACTGTACAATTAAAAACAGGTCGTGGCAAACACAGAAATGCCATCGCTGCCTGGGAGCTCTGGCCTGGACTGATTAACTTTGGTAATGAATTCAGTACTCGGGCTTAAAGTAATTTAGTTACATTTGGCACAATTTTTTTTTTAAATATTAGATCAATCATGATTGAGTTTGAGAAGGAAGAGGGAGTTGTTTGGACTGATGTTTGCACTACATTTACAAATGGAAGCATTTAAACGGATTACAGTTGAGATTGTTGCATATTTCAACAATTGTGTGTCTCAGAAATTACTTTCATTTCACGTAGGTAAAATAAAACCTGTTTATACATGATGTGAGTGAATATGTATAAATGAGTCACTGTGTAACAGACATCCAAATCATAAGACGTCATAATGCTATTCTGTAGCTTTAGTAGATTCACAAAGAACCTACGGGAACATGCATCTCGTTTTCAGACCGACGGTGCTTGTGTGGACTTCCTAACATCACATGTATAGAACTGTGTGAAATGGTGTCAGTCCTGGTCTGTATCCTTCCCTCTTTGGTCTCTGTGGAAAGCATGAGCTGGCGTCAATTCCTCCCACTACCCCATACTCTGCTAGTTCACTACCTAAACCCACCCACCCGCCCGCCTGACATTAGAAATTCTGTTTATAGCGCTCTCTGGCTTCTCGAGCGCGGGGCCCATCAGGAGCATCTCAGCACCCTTTGAGAAAAGGATAACCAACATCTCCCCTCTCCAGCCGCAGACTCCCCATGTTCAGTGACATCAATGAATCCCTTTGATGTGCCAAGATGAATATGTGTGCAAATGTGTTTTTATCAATTAATGTGTTTTTCTCGTTCGCTATGTCTGGCCAGAGCTACTGTGCAGTTTGGTACATTGCTTTCCCCTGTGAAAATGTTGGCAAACTTGTGTTGAGAGTGTTTGAGTTGTGAGACATTTGGCCAAAGGTGAACATCTCTAACGCACCTGAGTTCACTCCAAAAGCTCTGCTTTTCCTTTTGGCTTTGAAACAGTTTAAAAATAAAGATTGTGGAGTTGAGGTTGAAGCAATGGAAGTACAACGCATGCTATCTCCAGTCCTCCACAGCTGCTCATTATCAAAAAAAGTTAGACGTTTTTGCCACAAATTGAAGCTCTGGGAGATGGAGATGTGGGAGTTGGAGACACGTTTCATGTGTCATGTGAATACCAGCTTAGTCATGTCTGTTCTGTGGTCTTAACTTGGAGCCCCGGTGCAGGGGGGATGGGAGGCCCCTGGATTTATCGGGAGAGCAGTCAGACTCACACCCAGGTGACCACAGTCCTGAAACTATTAATTGTCTAACAGATTAATCCGGGCAATTCCCTTATATCCAAATATGAGATAATTGCATTTTTTTTCTAATTTTTGTGCCATGGCAGAATATCATGCAATTTGAATACATTTAGTTATATTGTCTGTTAGTCGGACTACAGGGATTTGAAGACATTATGGCGGCAACCAGAGTTTCTTTTTACAATCAGATTGTTCTTTTGATTGATTGTTTAATCATTTGGGCTGTAAAATAGTGAAAAATGCTCATTTTAGTTTCCCAGAGCAAAAAAGTAATTCACATTGCTTGTTTTGTATAACCAAAAGCCCCCAAAACAATCGTATTCGGTTTATTGTCAAAGAAAACAACAACAACTTGCTTAAAATGGTCTTAAGAAATGACTGAAACAGTTAATTGATAATTCAAAAGTTGGCAATCAATTTTCTGTCGATCCATTCATCAAATAATTGACAAGTCGTTTCAGCTCTACAAGGCTCTAGAATAATGTTTCAATAAACCCTCCAGATGAACTAATGCTGAAAACAGTCCTTACTTGCACCATGCTTGTATCTAACTGATAGACGAGTGTGGGGGAGCAGTTCCTGTGCTGTTGGACTGTTGCATATACGTGTATGTAGTCCTCTCATAGCCATAACCACTACTGTTTAGCTCACATAAAGAAATGTTTTCCCTCGGTAATTGTACCTTAAACGCTTCACTCCATGCTAATAAAACGTGATTGTACAGCAGGAAGAAAAAGAAAAAGCTCTAAACAGGGTTTCATCAGTCTGGTATTCCAAGCAGCTGTTTTCAGTTTAAGCACTGCAGGCAGCAGGAGAGAGGGAAAGAGAGAGGGAGGGAGGGGGAGAGAGAGTAGGCAGGAGGAGAGATTGTTGATGAGATGTGGTGGTGGGAGCTTAAACTGGGGCAGATACGGGTCCTGCTATTCCTCTGCCTGTTATCCCGAGGTGGGCCGGCTTCCAGACCTTGAGGCACTCACTTATCTGAGAGATTCAGTCTCCCACAGAGCGCAGTTTCTCCACCGTAGACCACAATGCTTTGCCATTCCCTCACAGTCACAGACCAATCAGCAAACAGCAGGAGGCTATCAGATCATGCACATGTTGCATCAGTACTCCTAAGATTTTCATCAAGCTTCACTTCGGTTCACGTACAAATGTGCTCTCCTTGCACTGGGTCTGTGAAAGGCCATCTCATACAGTATGTGCGTAGTATCATACTAAATTAAGAAGTGGATGGGTATCCGTCCAGGATGAGGTTAGTTGAAGGCGAAGCAGAGCAGCTGTTCTTCTGGTTGAAGTTGTAAATCAGTTTGGCTGCTTCCCACTGAGTCTGTCCCTGTAATGGTGGAGCAAGTTTGGACTGCGGGTGCGGCTCACGTCCCGTGACGGACGCATGTCACGTCAACACATTGCACCTGCGTAAGCCTGTGACCGACTGCACACAGACCTCAACCGGTCTATGGTTGGCTTTAATGCGTGTAGATTATTACACCTTTCACGCTGCGACATGAATTTACCTTTTACTGTGAAAAAATTGTGTACATTTACAGCTGATGATGTAACCGATGAGACTGACATGCCATCTGTAATCTGAATTTAGCTCTGGCTCTAAAAACACAAGTAGAGTATGTAATGGATCGTTTGACTACATAAATCTTAAACAGAGCCACAGGGAATTTTCCATGTTTTAATACATTTAAGGAAGCAGGACACATGCTACCATGTGGTCACTATCACTGACTTTGTCTGAAATACAAGTGGAAGACAGAGCTAAAGTCTTTACAACATTCTTTTTAACTCCATAATTGTATCTATTGTGTCAGTGTATTCTCTTGGGGGTTTGCTATCACACAAAAAGTATAGATTTTAATTCTACAAAACAGTAACTTACATCACTATAGATTTGTCTATATATAATTGCCATGACTTATGTGATGAAGTCATGAGTTTGTTTTTTGTAATTCTAATTTTTTGATTAGATTAAATTATTTTTGCTCTGGGATAATTGTCTATAATATTATAATGAAATATCATGCACACTAGCACAATTTCCCCAAGAGATCAGACTGCTCATCCTAATATTAATAAGAACGTAACCTTTAGGTGCCCCCTGCTTTCCCCAGTTACCTTCGTAAACCAATTGTACTTGTTAAGAAGTCACAATGTTCTGTGGAGTGACAAATTCGATTAAAGCAGAGCAAAGACACAAGTCATCTAAAATGTGTAGTCTCCTTATCTGGAACCAAACTTGTGGATCCTGTTAGTATATACAAGCAGCAGAAAAACTTCTGACTTTTGATATTGGCCCCCGGGCCACACAATATCACCCTTTTTTGACCTTATCTGCTCAATTTAAAATTATGAAGTAATGTGATGGTGATTATTTATGAGTAATGGCCGTTGCAGGCCTTGTGCTCCTCAGACATAAGACACTCTGTTGTGATAACGGGATTCCCCTTCTGCCTCACTTGATCAGCATGATTAGCTTAATTTGTTTGACGATGTAATCATTTGACATACTCAGGTCTACCTCTCTTTCTATGAAATTTAAAACGTGTGTTAGCATGAGATGCATCTTGTAATGTATGATAACGATAGACGTAGGAGTGTTGGATGGCAGTTCCACATCCTCCGCTGACATAATCCCTCATCCATTTACATGGCTAAATACCAAATCCCTACACATGTGAATGTGTAGGGATCCCTCCTTATTTGCTTCAAATTTAGAGTAGCAACATCAGCAAAAAAAAGAAGATCTAATCAGCCTTATATGACATGGAGTAGGCCAAGGAGCCCTTTTGTTTGATTTGTACATGGGTTGGAGGGGCTGGCTATTGGAAATCCCTGAAGCAGGCTTTAGGGGCAGGTCTGATTCTCGTGTGAAATGGGAAGGCTCTATAGCTCTCGGCTGACTTGACTGGGGCTGTATGGGTGTGTTGGCAGGGGGAGCGCCGGTCATGAATAGGGTCTTTGACTACCTCAGACTTGCCCTGAAAGGCAGGACAAAGACCCTAGGGCAACGGCTTAGAGCCTCACAGCTGAGCTACAGAATGCTTGGCCCAGTCTTCCTCCCTCCTTGCCTGATTTAAATACTACAGTGGCTTTCAGCATTCTGGCGACGGAGGCTTGCATTCACCGCAGCACATTTACCATCAACTTTTCTCTCTGTTTTTGTTTACAGTATACTAATGCCAGAGCTGTTTACGTAATCTTTTGTGTAGAATCCATCAGAGGTGCTGGTGAATATGCATCAGTGACTCTCTTAAAACCGCCTGAAGATTAGCTTCATGTTGTTCGTAATAAGCAGAATGTATTTGGATACAGACTAACTGCCGGCATATGTGTGTAGCACCACTAATCATAACTCTGCTCTGAGTCGTTAATTATGGAACGTGTTTTGCTTATCTTTGTGCAAGATGTAGGTATTGGCAAATCGACAAGACAAAACATGGTGCACACTTCTTAATTGCTTGATTATTTTTGACGGATCTGCGCGACTCGTCAGCGTCGAGATTTGCAGAGGCAGAATAAAAAGCCATAAATCTTTTCTGCGGAGTTAATGGGGTTATTTGAGTCCTGTCCAGACACTCTCTCCCCACAGAGTGTCTAGTTTCAGATGTCACTCAGAGCTTTGTTTGCCCCCCAGGGTGAAGGGTTAGAGGTCAAGGTTCAGGGCCAGTTGGCTGAGTGGCCACAAAAGCCCAGGCTTCCCCGCAGCACATCCGATCCCTTCTTCCACACCAGCCTGCAGCCACAATGAAGGGATCAGTTTGCAACATTTGTCTTTTCTTATTATAACCGAAAATAAAATTATTTAAAAGAGTGTAATTATACGGTTATAGTTCATAGTTTCACAATGAAGTCATGAAAATGCCTTTGGATTACTGCTCACAACTTTAATTGTTACTCAGTGGAGACTTGTGTGAAACTTGTGTGATTATTCAGTGACACTTTTGGAAAAGTTAATTTACTGTCCGGCTATTGTGTCAGCCCACTCTTACCACAGAACAAATTCTTTATTTAGTATTACTTGCATGATTTGAGATTTCTGCACAGACTGTTATTCTCTCTTTTTCTGTTGTACTTAACAACTTCAAGAATGGGACCTCAGCAAAATCTCACACCAAAAAAAGTTCTCAGTTTCTTTGTTCCAAACACCTCCAAAACACAACCTCACCCGCATCAGCCCCCACCCACAAACTCAACTTCTCCCCCCCCAACCACCACCCAAACATGTCCTCTAGCCAGGTTTATTATGCCGTTTCACGCAGACCAAAATTGCAGCTGCATGGAGAACAATCTGGAGCACATTAGCTCAGGCGCTGTGATTTATAAATTGTTTCTCAGGCCATAAATCCCTGCTGTAATTGTGCACAAGCACCCCTCTCTTTCTCCAGTCACTCCCCCTTCGTTCTCTCTCTCTTTCTCTTCCTCCCTCAGTCTCTCTCTTTTTCTCTGAGCAGCTTACAGTTCTTGGGTTAATACTAATTGTTTGCAGAAGTGTGCAGTTTGGATTGAGTGGAAGTTTGTTACATTGTGGCACAGATTTGGGGCTCGCAGAAGCAGCTCTTCGTGAAAGATAAACTTTCCTATATTTTTTTTTTACACCATTCGTAAACCTCTTCTGTCATGTGGTGTGAGCTTAACGTCCAAAATGGGATGTGAGCATTTTGTCTTCTGCTCCATGTTGCTGTGGTTCATGCTCTGCATTCCTGAATACTGTGTAATTGTAAGGGGCCTCTCCTAAACTCTGTCCCTGGAAATTTGATATTTACAGCAGCCCCTGATAGTAATCACCTTGCCGTTCTCATTAGATTGTATTAAAACTGAAAGATAGCAGCAGCTGTATATACTGTTTTAAATAGCATGTCCAACCGTGAGTTCTCAGTGGACATTTTCTGCAACTTTAAAAAGTGGAACAGCTCCTATCATGTTATATTGAGCAGCAATTTTTCCGAACAAAAAGAAAAAAAAATACATTTACTGGAAGGAGCCCGTTGCTGAACTCCTTTGTTTTGCTTTCAAGGGACCTGCTGAACCTTGAAGCGGTAGGGGACCTCGTGACCCAACCTCATCCCGCCTTGCGACTTCTCTAAAGGCTTTTTTACAAACCCGAAAACCTATACGTTCTTACTGGAAGATTTATTCTTTACAAAGTTTCAGACATGTAAAACGATCCCTCGATGTGAACGTGAATTGAATTTACAGCCACACCTATCACAAGATCATGATTTAGCCCTCACATCTGTACATTGCAGGGGGAATGACTTTTACAAATGTGTTAAGGTATAAAAAAGTTTTGGCGACATTCCAGACCTCCCTGCAGTCTGCTGACAATACTCATAACTGAATCTGGAGAATATCATGGCAGTAAATTGTGCGCTTTGTTGCACACTGTGTTTTTTTCTTTATGTCAAATGAGATTATTTTCTGTCCCCAAAATAATTTATTGTTGTCTGATTTAGTCTGTTAGAAAGAAATGTCCGATTAGAGAATTATTTCTGCTTCTACAACATTTGAATCAATTGAAACTAGCGTTTGCAATTTTTTGTCATATCTCACTAAATGATTCTAAAAGAGTACATAAATGCTGTCGTTTTAATTTCCAACAGTCAGTCTCTGTATCCCCGAGCGCGAAGCATACCTGTGGCATGTGAATGTGTCTGCGTGTTTGAGTAGGATGGGGGGGGGAGTGGAGTGGAGTGAGTCGGGTTAGCGGTGGGGTGATAGGGATGTCAGGTAGTAAAAAGTGAGATGAGGCAGGGCCCGGAGTCTGCGGGGGCCTGGAGATTTGCGCCTACACTCGGCGAGCAAATACAGGACGCATCTGCAGGCAGCTGTGTGTGTGTGTGTGTGTGTGTGTGTGTGTGTGTGTGTGTGTGTGTGTGTGTGTGTGTGTGTGTGTGCGTGTGCGTGTGTGTGTGGGGAGGGGGGGGGGGGGGGGGGGGGGTGCGCTTGCTGTTGCTCAGGGCAGGGGGTTGGGGGTGTGGAGCTGGGTGGTAGTGTTGGGTGGTGGTGAAGAGAGAGGAGGAGGGGAGGTGGACTTGCAGAGTGAACACAATCAGCCCTCTGTTTTCATAAGACTTGTGGTATGTGAGAGCAGAAACAAATGTATTTAATTTAGGCCCTTTTTTTCTCTCGCTGGCCTTCTCCACTAAACCCACTTATGCCCACCTCGGTCTTTCAAAACTGACTTTTTCCCTTCAAGATGCCCCATTGCCTCTTCTGCCAATGTCAGCTACTTTTAGGACATTTAAAAAAAGAAACAATCACCCACTGTGCCCTGTCAGAAAAACAAACAAACTTTGAGGCACACTTTTAGCAGACATACTCAAATTGACTCTTTTGGTGGAGGTAAATATTTATCTGCAGTTACTAGAAAAAGAATAGAAAAAGATAATTTCTTTCTGTTTTTGCTGAGAGTTTGGGGGGGTTAGTGTGCTGTGGTATTTGTCCTGTGCAGTGTGCGGGGTGCATGCTGGATTATTGCCTCCTAAATGCCTTGGCAGGAAACGCTGTATTATATTGGTAACCAATGCTGTCTCCAGTCAATTTGTGTTCGGTCATAAATGAAAAATTCAGGTCTCACTTGTGTGTCATTGGCGTAGACTTGGACACACACACACACCTACACTCTGACACACACACACACACACACACACACACACACACACACACACACACACACACACACACACACACACACACACACACACACACACACACATTTGATCGAGCTTTACTGTAAACATCCAGCCAACCTCTGCTAACCACATCGTGTTCTGGAGTTAATTATACAGACGTTTACGGCTGTGAATTTCAATGAAACGAGGCTACTCCCCAAACAAGAATAAAGTTGTGTTCCTGTGCAACTGGACAAACAATGCAACAGGACATAGAAAAGGACGACATCTTTGACATTTGAGGTGTAGCCTGTCTTGACATCAGATCACGCTGACATTAAGCGGAGCAGTTTGTGACAATTGAAAGCAGATCTCCCAGGTATGGGAAACCACATAACTGACTGCACATAATTGACTTGAACAGCTTCGCACCCTCCTCTCTGTCTTTATGAGATGGCCTCGCTCTTACCAGATGCATAATTATTTTCTTGTGTGTCTAATTATACAGTGAGTTTTATATGACCTGCAGTTGTGCTCTGTAACAGAATTACTCACTTATTCCTACATTTAACCTTAGTGAGACTGAATGAAGTACCTGGAAGTTAGCGAGACTGAATAAGAAGAACAATGCCGGCTTCATTTAAAGACTCAACATGAGCTCTAAAGTTGTGGATACAGGAAGCAATAACTCAGGATCATGTCATGCAAAAAGGAAGGCGGAAAAAAACCCTGATACAAATAATTGCTTGAGTTGCAAAAATGCAAACTCCCGCTGAAGTCGCTGCCGACTCACTGGGACAGAATATTAAAGAAGCTCTTTAGGGGGGTTTATCTTGGCCTTGTATAGTGTTAATGCTGTTTTATTACTGAAGCTGCAGTAAATTCACTCCCAGGACTTTTCAAATAAACCCAGTTTGCTGGCTCGCTTGGCCTTGTACAGAATATGCATGAGGCATGTGACACCTTTGCTCATTGACTTTTTTAAAGATTGAGTATTGGAAATACTTTCCAGTAAATGTACAATTAATATGCAGAACAAGAATCATGTTCATATTTTGTAACAGATTACCGACACATACAGTTTCTTCTTAGTCTCCTCTAAGCCCATTGAGGGGCTACTGGTATCCCACGTATGCGACAGTATTTGGAGCTGCGGGCAGAGTGTGTAACCATCTTGGAAATCTTGGAAAAACCTTGTCGTTGTGTTGTTAGGACCTCCCTCGCGCTGCCTCCCCTCTTCACTCTCCCCTCTCCCTCTTTGCACTAATAGTTCTTTTGTGTACAAGAGCATGTTAAGAGGCCAATGAGCCTGGCCTTAATAGGCCACGTTGCCATAGAAACCACAGCACTCTGGATGTCTGACCTTTGACCCAGTTTTTTTTACTGGCTGTGAATAAGAGTGCAGGACGACCAACCAGGTCACAATAGAGGCCCGGCAAACTGAGGGAGTGCCCCTGTCATAGTCACTTAACTTCATTCCTCTATGGGCTAATGGACACTTCAAATGTTGTAGCTATTAGCAGTATGCTATCTCCACTGCAGGACCACAGGCTTCTCAGGGCTAATATAACTTAAAGAGACTACACATTTACATTTACAGGTTCCTGATGTGCTTTTTATACACACATCTAAACACATCTCCACTAATAAAATGTCAGGATCAGAAATCCAGGTAGTCTGTTTCGATGATAAATTATTATCCACCAATTACACCCTAACCAAGATATATTTGTAGTTTCTTTCTCTTTGTACCTTCTTTTAAGATAGCTTTAATTAATAACTTCCTCCCTGACTAATCTACTTACTTCATAGTGGACCGGATAATAGGACATGGTCCCCATTCAGAAAAATTTGCAGTGGCACAGTAGTGCATTGTGGGTCTGACCAACTGAGCTGCTTGTCGTTTCCCCATCAATTACACACTAATTAGCACAATGACTGCCGAAGTTTGCTTAAGAATTGTCAATGTAATTGCCTCTAATGTTAGTAAACAATGAGCTTTAATGCAAACTCTGAGACAAGGCGGGTCCTACTTATCACATTGTCTTTGTTGTAGAAACTTTAATTGTGTTTCATGCATAGATCAGGTTGAGGTGTCAATGGCCCTGCAGGAGCAGGTGATATCAGCAGAGCAAACCAGGGAGGGACTGTTGTGCAGGGGGCCTGACAGAGCCATTGTCTGGAGTTGCTGTTCATATGGGCAGGGGACGGTAATTAACACCTCAGCCAAACAGCAAGCTGTGCGGCCCATTTGTTTTCTGTTGGGGGGTAAAAGAAAACAATGGGGAGGGGTTCTCCACACAGTAGGTGATTGACATTATCTGCTGGAGCGATCCGTCGAGGCATTCCTGCTGCTCCGCTATTCAACACAAGTTAGGCGAAGCCATTTCACAAGCGTCTGAGCTGCCACTTTATACATATTGACTCTTTTATTTCTTGTTTGACTTTGTCAGAGTGTTTGCTCTTGACTTGTTGAGTTAATGCAATTCAGCATACGATGCAATACCATGTCATTTGTTTTAGATAGTAATAGTTAATATGCATATCTGCTGTTTTCCAGAATGAAGAAATGTTTTTTGCCTACTTTTTTTGTAGTTTTACACATTGTATAGAATTATGAATATATAAATCAACATTAATAATATTTTTGACTTTAGTTTTTGCAGCCCTGAAGTCGACAGACAGTAGCTAGCAAAGTTTGGGATTTTTGTTCTGTCCCTTTGGCAGAGTGTCTGACTTAGTTTGAAAGCAAATGTCCAGACATCTGTCTCTTCTCCTTGCTCTGATGTTGGCCTGCAGTATGGCACCACACACTTCAGAGATGACAAAGACTCTTGGCTGTGTTTTCCTTCGCTCTGTGAGAGCGATGTAACAATTAGAACCCAGCTCTGGCAGGCCACATGCCCCAGAGCATATGTTGCATTCTCTCTGTTCAAAAAACCAAAGGGCTCCAGTGCAGCTTTTTGGAAAATTTCAGTGGCATCATTGCCACCTTTGTCGCATCTGGGTCCTGTAAAAGTAGCACATTCTACTGATGTCTATTCTGAGTGTTGGAGGCAGCAAGGAGGCCTGGAAGACAATTAGAGAGCTATGAAAATGGATCAGCTAAACTTCACTTTGGTTACACATTTCTTTCAGTAGTCCGTCCGAGTCTATTTACCAGAGCTTCCAGCTCCCATGCTGAAACAGACATTGCTATGGGCCCAACCATATGTCTGTATTTGCTTCTTATAAAATAAGGGCATGTGTAAAGCATCACTAAATGTCCTGCAGTTACATTGATAACAATGTATCTCCTGTCTCCACCTTTTACAACCATTTAATATCACATGTCATAACAATTTGAATCATCCATTTTATGCGCTGGCTATCATTCAGCTGTCCTTACTTTTTTTCTTACACTTCCCTTGTGGTCTATTTTTTCCCTGAGAAAGTTTTTGCTGAGCAGCATGGCCCACAATTCCTCACCTTTTGTTTCCCGAAACAACTCATAGACCCAAACACCCTTCCTCTCTCGCTCTCATGTGTTTGTGAGTGGTGTGCTGCTGTTGTCTGGACTGGGGCTAATGTGACAGTGTGCGGCTGGCATTACCTGGCTGGATGTTTCAGGGAGTGTGTGAACAGTTGCTCCATAGGGCATGCTGGCAATTAAAAGAAAAGTAGGCGCTCAGTAAAAAAAAGTGCCTGGAGGCATGTTCCTCAGTCCTGGCAGAAGCTGTCAAATAAGGGATGGATTGGGTGGGAGAGCCGGGCTGGGCACGGCAGGGCAAGACCAAACGCTCACAATAGCGCTCGTTTCATTTGTGGAAGGACTCATGATTGACATAGATTAGACAGAGAAAACTGCATTGTTTTGGATTTTTTCTCCGGAGAGCAGCATTCATTAGGCGCCATGCACACAGCAGAGTAAAGTTTCAATAGCAGCCTCTAAAAGCAACTGCCTCCTGACAGTTGTATGGACTTGGGCCCATTAGTTGGAACTTACGATTCAGCCTTGAGCAGTATAGTGAAAATGAAGAGGGCTGATGTCAACTCTAAGAATTTCCCCCCTTTTCGAAGGGAAAAAGGGTCCCCTTCCCCCTGCCTCGTTCTCTCTTGGACCCCAGCTGTCAGGAAACAATACCCTCTGCCTGCTCCGACAAACTCATTCCTGAAAATGTTTTTTTTCTCCCTCCTCTCCCTTTCCCCCTCCTGCTATAATGTCTTTTCCATTTTTAAACCACAGCCATCCAAGCTTCCTTCCTCCTTACAAACCCTGAGTGATGAATGAACTTTTAAAAATCAGAACCTGACTGCATGACTCCTCCAGTTTGCTTGTTGGTCATAATTTATCCTGTAACAACTTTTAAAAAGCAGACAAAACATTACATCTTCTCCATTCATCATGTGTTTGCTATGGGTCAACGGCAAACTGTTTGTGCATAGGAATTCATGAGCGCAACGCTATTTAAATATAAAGGACAGTATACATTGTAGAATAATAACAGAGGAACGCATGGGGAGATTGTGTAATCGCAACTTCCAGACAGAATTTATAACCCATAATATTTTCCCATGCACAAAAGGCATCTTAAATAATGTACTGTGATACCTTTATGTCTCTGCACTACATTGGCCTGGATGAGCAAAATGTTACCTATAATATACAAAACCCTTTCAATTAATTTTAAATTGTACCAGTCCTGAGAGAAAATCCACATGCATGACGAGCTGCTGTGTCCGGTATTTAAACTGATTCATAAACCAGATGGTGGAGCAGTGCTTTTGGAGCTCTGGCTTCATGCTATCTCCATTGCGGGAGGAAGAAAAAAAATGCTCAGCTTGTTGTATGAAGCAGTAAATCATAAAAGTTCTCTTCGAGTACGCACTGCTCTAACTCTGTTGCACAGCGGCTAAGGAACGGGCAGCGGTAATACGGTGATGGAAATCTTTGTTACGTGAGGAAAGCAAACACTTACACAAAATCCTTTATGATAACTTTGATACATGTGTGAAAAGTAGTGATACTGAATGGAGGAGGGACTTTTTTGGGGGGGTCAAAAGGCCAAACCAATGGAGACAGGAGTTAGCTTCGAGTCCGCAGCTCAACCTCTTTGCTGCTCTGTAAGTGGGGCTTCCTTCCAGCTGTCTCTTCCCACCCGCTCAGCGACGGGCGCCCACAGCTGGCCTCTTGTTTTTCCTTGACAAACGGCAATTTCACAGTGCTCCACCAGTCCGTTGTGTTCACATTGCTCTCCCTACTCTACCCCGTGCCAGAAATCACTGTCTGACTCCAGCAGCGGTGTGCGTCTGGTACAGGTGTCTGCTGGAGATCTCTGCGGGCTAGACGCCATTCATACTACTTTTGCATGCTTCAGTTAAGTAGCACAGCAGGGCAATATTTGTGTTGTAAAATAGAGCCTTACATTTAATTTTTTGGTCTCTCCATCATGTCTTTTTTTTTAATGCATTCTGTTAAATCTTATATATTTTTGTGTTTTTATTACTGTGTATATTTCTGCCTGCCAAATATTTGGTTCTGTTATAAAATTCTGCTCCTTCTCTGTCACCCGCAGTACCTGCAGATGAAATGGCCGATTTTGGACGTTCCTGGATCTGCAGGACTAAAAGACTCCCGTTCTCCAACTCCGGGGCATTTAGTGAGTAGACACTCAAAACCCAAAACATTGTTATTATGCAGTGTACCAGAAAAAAATTATGTGTTTGACAAAAAAGCACCATGGCTGATTGGAGGAGGAAGAAAAAAAAAGTACAATAATTTCCACATCAAAATTTCACACAGCAAATAACTGTGAACAACAGCAGTGTCCCACCACTTCCCCTCCCTTATTTTATGGCACTAATAGGATGTTTCCTCCGGGCTACATCCTACGGGACATTAACTTAATTATCAAACAAATCGTGTTAACTTACTGCGGGAATCAGTTTACTGGGAAATATGCTTTAATCAAACGATCACCATGATGTGGTGATTCACAAAAACAAAGTCATAGTGTGCATGTAAATTGACTGGCACCCATCCATCCATGCACAGCCTCCTCCTCAACCCCTATAGCACCCGCAGGCAAACTGCTGAGCAGCCTGTCTGTCTTTTGCCACAAAAACTCCATAAATCTCTCAAAGCTCGAACCTCCTTGTCATTCTTGAACTTTCCCACACAGGTGTGAACTAGTCATCCTGGTGTCTCACTCTGGTTAGACAATGCAGGGCCTCATCAGACCTGTTTGGTTTGTGGCTTCGCTGAGGGATGTGTGTTTGAGATTGAAAACATTAGATAACGTGGGCATCTATCTGGCACCTCACCTGCTTGATCGTATCAGGGCTTTTTTTAGTTTGTGGAGTCATATTAAGCAGTGCACGGAGCAAAAAGCCACTGTTACTACACTGTTGTAAATACAGCTGTTGATACTTGACCTTACATAGCCTGACTAGATGTGCTTGCTGAGTTTGTGGTTGATTTGTTGGATCACATAATTGCAGCGATGCACATGATAAAGTCCTCATTGAGCGCAGTCAATGGGACATTGTTGTGATGGGATGGAGTTTGCTCATGGGAATCCAGGACTGACTTAAGTCTCAATAGAAACCAATTATACTTATTTATTATAATAAATGCTGACCTGGCAGTGACCCTGTTGATTTTTCTGTGAGACACGGCAGCTACTGTGTGAAGTTTTGTTGCAGAAAATGTATTCTAAGTAGTTTAGAGGACAATGTGTAAATTTATAAAAATCTGTGAATCTACAACATAGAGACTTAATAAAGAGAAAAGGTCAAAAGAGTGAGTATGATAATAGCAGTTGAATTTATAGGAAATGAAAGCACATTGACTGAGGTTGAGTTCTTTCTCTGTTCTGTCCTTCAGTGGTTGCTGCTACTTTTCATGTGGCTGTGTCGGTGCTTTTTTTTTTGCTTGGCCTTCATCTCTTTGAACGTCATTAATCCAGAAAAGTCAATACAGAAAGAAACATTGTAGAAGACTGCGAATGTGAGGAATCCAACTGTTTTGTGGGAGAAGTGTTCCTCACATCATCGGAATAATAAGTAGCCTTCACCTTTGTCTGCTTAAATATGTACTTTCCTCAAGTTTGCAATGTTTATCCTTTTGTTGTGTGCAATTAAATGTGTTTTAGACGCCTTCATATCTGCACATAGGAACTTATAAATACCGTACAGGTTCTACATTGTTGTTAGCATGGAAAGAGGCTTCTTTGTATCTTGGTTTTAAATTAGAGTCCATACTGTGCGCTATTCAATATCATTATACAATTTTTTTTGCAATTCAATAGCACAGCTCTAATATATGTGCAGTCCAATGCCAAAGATTGCAAATGAAACACTTAATTTGGCTGAAAAAGAATATGGGATAACATTAGTGTCTTAGAACTGGTGCAACACTTTCATTTTAAAGCAGTACAAAAGGTAGGGAAGTTCATTGAAAGTGTATTATTAGCTTTCAGTATGTGAACTAAAAGAGGAAGTCGCCATGCTTGATCTGGTGACCTGTGACTAGAGGGTCATTTGATTAGTGGTGGGAAACACTAATACCGGGTGCGGTGTACCCTTGGCACGGAGGATAGAGAGCGAAACACCCTGCTGTGGCCTTACCCCCCACTCTGGGCCAGGAGCCCACATGCCCCTCTGGTGTGCTGCTGCTGACAGGGAGCCAGGCTGATTATGTGCTCATTACTCCAGCCGAGGAGAGAGTGGAAGAGTGGGAGGGGAGCAGCAGGCTGGCTCCCCAGGCCTGCAGGCTCCCCAGGCCCCAACTTTGCACTAATGAGAGCAGGGGGAGCGGATGGGCACATGGGGGGCCAGGGATTACTGCCCAGGGCCAAGAGGAGCCAGAGAGAGAGACCCGAGGAGAGGAGACACCAGCAGGGACTCCTGGAGCAGACCTGTAGTCCTGCAGTCATTCTGCAAGCATGTGTTAAATCTGACATCGTTGTTTTGCTTTTATGATGGACTGTCATGGTTTGGAATATCTGTCAAGATTTGCTTGTAGGCACATGCACATCTTATATTTGTATATGCATGTCAACTATTCACAATGTTAGCTTACTGAAAAGGCTTTTGTAGTCGATTAGTTACAGACCTGCTCAGTCAAGTGTCTCTACAGATCAATAAATGAACTGAGAGCCTCCACTTGAAGACGGTTTTTGGTGAATTATATCATCCCTATCATTCCCACATATGCCGACAGATTAATACTATAGTTGCGGGTAAACTGAAATTGCTGGGATATTTCTTCTAATTCTGGCAATTTGGACCAAGATAAGAGGATGTTAAGTAGAAATCAGAGTGTTCGGTGGATACCAAAGTCCAGGGAAAGACCATGCTGTCACTGTGCAGATTGGGTCCATAAGGCCTGTATGCTAATCAGAGCCTGCTCTGGCCTGAGATCCTCAATTATTCAACAGACAGGTTTGTTTAGCATTCAGTTGGTATTGCTTTTGATAGTAATGGTGGTGCTGGTGTGGTGGGAGCACTGGGAAGATGGGAGCAAGCTTTTCATACACACACATGTACGTGCACACACATACGTTCAGCACCCCAAAACCCCCACAGAGACCCCTGTGCTCTTCATGAATAATACATCAAAGGCGCTGCAGGGCCAGGTGATGCAGTATAGGGAACATGTAGCCCATCAGTAGTGACCGAGCTGGACCAGAGAGGAGAGGAGAGGAAAGGACGAGGTGGCGCTGCTGTCTGAATCATGTGTGTCTCGTACTCATCTTCCACAACGCACCGATTCACAGTCATTAACACTCTGCTGATAATGATGTCAAGGCTGCGTACCTTCCTCTCTGAGGTCATTCAGTCACTTGCAGTAATTTGTCCAAAATGCCTATTCTCTGCGTCATTACCGACTACACTGACGAGGACTGTTATTTTGGATTAGAAGGAGCTGTGACTCTCTAATGAGGTGGAACTGACCAGGGGTGTCTGTCCCTCAGTAACTTATCAGATCACGGTGCACTCAGTGCTGAAATACAGGCTGATCTCCACTTGATAGGGAGAGAATTACCCTCTTTGTTTCAATATTGTATTAGCGCCGTCTAGAGTAATCAAGTGATTGAGGGATATGGCCCTTTCAGCGTGTCATAAGTCACTTAGTCACAGAATTGTTAAAGTTAATTGAAGTGGTAAGGTTTAGAGCTGCATTCCAGATGCTTTTTGTCTCGCTGCATGTGTTCGGTTCAATCTTCAACTCTCAGGGCTATATGGCACTTTAAGTAAAGATATTAACTGAAAATCTGCTGTTTTTTTTCTCCCATAGAGATACGTATACTTGCTTTAGACCAATATTCTTCCAACAGACCTTTGACTGGGATTCCGTGGAGATTCTCTCGTTTTGCATTAGGCAGTGAACAACTGGGATCCATCATGAAATCAAAGGCTTTGGGAGGATTGAACTGAATACTGATCTGAGGTCTGCAGTCCTGCTGGGCCACTGCAGAGATAAGATCCTTTTCAGAAATGAGAAAAGGAACCAGTGCTTTGATTCCATCCAAACTGTGTAATGAAGAAAATTTAGGATTTAGAATTGATCTGTCAGTGCACAACTATTTACTACCACACTAGTTCCCAGTTAGTGTATATTTATGCTGAGCGGATTGTGTTAAGAGCTCTCTCAATTTATCTAATTACCACTGGGGATATTCACTCCAGTAATATGACGCCGCTCTGCTCTGTATTATTTTAAGCTAGAATATTACTCCCATTGACCCATTCAGAGTCGCTCACCAGACGCAAAGCACACGTTGTCTGTGATGAATGGCATAGTTTGGAGTGGTTGATTTTAAAGACATACGACACGGTCAGTCCCCTCTCACGTCTGCTTCCTGTTGGCGTTGACAAACAAGGCTTGGATTTCTCAGCATGCCTGGCATTCTTTTCACCCTGTCTTTCCTGGAGTTTTGAAAGGCCTCTGAGCCTCCCACCCAGAATCACCGAGCATAAAGACACACAAAGCTGCGGGGTTATTCAGTTTGTTCTAAGCCCTCTTCCCCATCGGCTGTTTGCCTAGTAATTCAATTCAGATGTGCAGGATCCAAAAACATGTTTGCTTGAATGAAATCCACCCCTCCACCCACACTGACCAAGGACTGTGCTTTTCTTAGCGCCGTTCCAAGTTGGACAGCCAAGCAAGGTACTGCCACCTCGGCCTTTTTAGCTTTAAACCCTTAAGAGACAGACATCTTTTCTCTGCACCGGCTCAGCAACTTTTTGCTGTTTTTTTTTACCCTTTAAACCTTCCTGTTACTATGTCCAATCCAAAGACCAGTTCTGGGTGTTTTCACTTGCTGGCTGAGAGGTATGCACCACTGCAGACCTGTTTGCAACAAGCACGTCTATGTAAAGAGCATGATTTCTGTCTGCCGATGTAGATACCATCTGGTTCCAGGTTGCCCTTTATCCGTCCTATCACGTAGATGTTGTTTATATTTAAAACACGGCTCATGTTCCTTGTGGTTTCCTTATTACACTTTGCTTGTGGATCATGAAACCAGACGTATGAAGCTCTCATGGGCAAGAGGAATATTACCTCTACACATAAAGCGAAGTGAAAGAAGGCATTGATTCCTTCGTGTTTGGTTTAATTCATGATCGAGCCATTAGTCTAGTTTTTCAATTTCACAAAACCACATGTTATGCTCTCAGAACTTAATACATTTCCATTTGTTCAAAAACGTATGCAGATTTTGATTTATAAAAAAAATCAGATTTAAGAAGAGGAACTTGCTTGATGAAATAGCCATCTTCATTCCTCACGGAGACAGTCTGGCAGATCGGATACAGTTCAGAATAGTTTTGCATATGTGCAACCTGCATACTCCATTTTTCTCCACATTTTGTGGGGCTGCTGAACTGAAAGACAACCCGGAGTTAAAACTAGTGCCTTCAAACTTAGAAATATGTGTAGAGCACACGATTGGTGTATTCCAGGATATGAATAATTAATAGGCATCATTTCAAATTCTCACTGAAGTGCTTCCCAAAATGTGTTGGCACCCAGGTCTAGAGGTCTCAAACAGCCCTCACAATATATGGAGAATTCAGGCATATTGTACATTAAGTAGAACAACAAAGCACAACTCAAATATACATGACATGTGGGACATGGGATTTCAACCTAGCAGGTCAACACTATTTCTGCCATGAAGCTTCATCAAAGTCTTCTCCGTGTTGTGTGAAATTGTGTTCTTTGTGCATCTTCATAATATGCATTGACCTTATATGCTCTTAAGTCTGGACAAACCCCAAAAAGTCCAGAGCAAAGTGATCTTAATATAGCCATGTTTAACACCAGTAAATATTTTCCTCACTCCATCTGGCATTAACAGAATCAAAGCGTGCTTTAGGCACTGGAGAAACCAATTTGCTAAAGCTTTAAAAGGAGGAAAAGGTTGGACCTTCCTCTTAAAAAGAAGAAAAAAAAGTGGCGGAGAAAAAAAAGCAAAGATTTGGAACAATTCTTAGCAGCGTGAAGCAAGAGAGTGTACAGAAGTCTCAATGCAAACCTTGTTCCCTAGCAGACCACGTTGGAGAGAGACGAGAGGTTGAGAAGGGGGTGGGGAGGGATATTGAAGAAAGGTTAGCCTGGAGGAACAAGACTCCTTTCTCCCCCCCCCACCCCCCTCCACCCCTTGACCCTCCCATGTGACAAGTTGAGCCAACAAGTGCTCTATTCAGCCAGGCAGCCAGGGGAAATGACTGTGAGGCTGAGCGCTGCCTAATGAAAGTAGAGACGCTGGTTATTATTATTGTCTTCATTATCCTCCTCGTAGCTACAATACCGGCCAGATCTCGGCTAGTTTCTGTGCGTTGAGTGTTGTTAAAACAGCTAAAAGGAAGTTCCATCTTTCTCTTCTTCACCCCGTATCTCAAGTTATACATAACTTTCAGTGTTTTTCCTACATCAGGGTCATCTGCAGTGTAACGTGGCAGTGTAATCCACCCATGGGCGTCTGTGTCTTCCCATCAAGGGACTGCTGTGGGACAGAGTGGGAGATGCTGTCTCCACTTGTTTATGGGTATTTAGTTTACCTTCGCCTGGTAGTGTTTGTTTGGGGATCACTGGTGTGACTTTTGGACTTGGTAGCACCGTTGTTTTTCTTGTTGGACTGAACAAACAGTTCTCTCCTCAGCTAAATGACCATAATGGTCTTGGCATGTGCCTGCAGGGCTTTTTAGTGTTCCTTGGTGCTGGTCCAGATTGCATCACAGGGCCGGTCACACGCACAGACTGATGTTATGTTTACCGTAGAGGGCATTCACACATGATGGCCTATTTACTGCATGCATTTCTGTTGAACAATGGGAAACTGAATTCATGTGCGGTATACACTGTGGGATCATTATATGCTTGTTTCAGCCACAAGCATAATAGCTTTGATGGATTACATTCACTATGTGTCAGACCCTTGTTAGACATTGTAACCTCCTGCTCATAACTTCTTTGTGTCTCTTCTTCTCTTGTTTCTTTTCGTCATCAACAGTCCAACAAAGTCCCAGTGGTGCAGCATGCCCACCATGTCCACCCACTGACACCCCTCATCACCTACAGCAATGAACACTTCTCCCCCGGCACGCCGCCGTCACACCTCTCCCCGGAGATCCTCGACCCAAAGACAGGTCATTTCTTATAGATGGACATTGATTCACTTCACTGTACACTGTAGATGTTAACGTGATATTCCACATAAAACCTGTCAGTAGTCCTAAAATGTGGCTGTAAAAAATGGCTTTAGTCAGCTTAAAGTCGTGTATTCAATAGTGACCACTTGTCGCAGTTGAAAAGAAGTATCGAAACATCGACAGAAACCAGGAGGCCGGCACTGTAATGGGCCCAAACAAAGGCTAATGAGCTTGACAGGGTCATGAAGTTTGAAAAGGAAACGGCATGTTAAGACAGACTAAGGGGGAAAAAAATGGTTTTAGTTTGGAAAGTACTGAGCAAGTTTCTATTGACATTTTGTCTTTTTTTCCACCTTGAAAACTGGTCACTATTGGAAACACCAAAGTTAATTCCCCACAGCTGCTGTACTCTGAAGGCAGATTGATTTTGGGTGGAATATCAAGAGTATAACAATTATTTTCAGATATGTTGAATATTGTTTTAAATATTCCTACGTAAAGAGATGTCACCTCAGCAGGTATTCTTTTCTTTTTTTATTAATTAATTAATTTTGCACAATTCAAACAATAAAATTAAAAATCATAACAGAAAATGAATATCACAGTGCAGGAAGAGACAAAAAGCCAACTGTGCTTATTTGAAGCCTCCACCTATATAATATTAAAAATTGTACAAAATTACAAACATAAATTGGAATATGCATAAGATAGACAAAAGAAAGAAAGAAAAGAAAGAAAAATAATGTAATTATGTCAAGTCTGTGTGTGTGTGTGTGTGTGTGTGTGTGTGTGTGTGTGTGTGTGTGTGTGTGTGTGTGTGTGTGTGTGTGTGTGTGTACGTGTGTGTGTGCGTCTGTGCATGTGTGAGCGTGAAAGTAAGCATGGCTTGCGTTTGTTCAGGGATATTGGATTATACCTCTGAGGCAATTCCTAAGCAATGGTAACTAAAAATGTAGATATAACAGCTAAAACAAGAAAGACATGAACACCAATACATAACAAACTCTTACGAAACAGCAATTAGACTTTCTTTTAGGCAATTTTTTGAATTTTTTATAGAGGGACATTTCTTTGTGAGGTGGGAAAAGTTATTCCATAACTTGGTTCCCCCAAATCTAATAGAGAATTGACCTCTGCTAGTCAGTAATTTAGGAGGATGAAGATGTGAAGATTGACGAGTTGAGTAAGAATGAATCTGTGAATTGACTTTGAAGAAGGTCTTGAAATGATTCACTGCATTGTTAAAGCATGTTTCTTACCTGCAGGTATTCCTCGGACACCTCACCCGTCAGAGCTCTCTCCATACTACCCGCTGTCTCCAGGTGCTGTTGGCTCCATCGCACACCCTCTGGGCTGGTTCATGCAACAGTAAGTCACTTTTATTTACAGCTGTCCACTCAGCCAGATGTGTTTTGCTCTTAGTTACAAATCGCTGATGCTGGCGAATCAACTCTGTGGCTAACTACTTGAGTTGAGTTAAGATTGAGGAAAGCACAACCGAGTAGTTTGATAAAGTTCAAGTCAAGAATAAAATGATGACAAGGACACCATTTCTTAAATGTTTGTTTAAAGTGAAGTCTGATTTGTATGCTCTGTTGTCTAGTGCAGGAGTGCCATATCTGTACACTAGCATTTTTTTTTACATTTGAGTCCACCAGGAGGAATTTACGAACATTTATGAGTTCTACTACAGCTCTCGTAATCAATTGCAGCGGCGCTGTTCCACAAACAGGGGATTTGAGTTGATGAGTAGAGGATTAGTGCTGGTGGGTTAGCTGTCAGCTGTGTTTGATCCACCTCACACCTCACTCTGTCTCCCTCTGTCTCTCAGGCAGGGCCAGCCCATGTACTCCATCCCTCCGGGGGGATTCCGTCACCCCTATCCAGCGCTAGCGATGAATGCATCAATGTCCAGGTGAGCGGATCATGTTCGGCAACACCCCCACCCTCCCAAAGGGAGACATCTAATATCTGCTGCTTCCATGACATGCTGTAATCACATTTATCTTGCTCTCTATGCCAGCCTTTTTAAATTGCTTGAAGGAATGGCTGGTGTGCACCTTAAACTATTTTGGCAACACTTTTCAGAAATAGCAGAAATCTTATTTTGAATAAAACACTTACAGTTGTGTCAGGACTGCAAAGGGATATGAGGTCTAAGTCCATCACAGACAAGTTCAGCTTCTTAAATAGAGGGAAGGCATTATTGGCATTCAGCACTCCTCTCCTGTCTTTTTTCTCTGAGCTAAACTTCTGTGGTCAAGCCAATGTTCTGAGCCGCCCCACAACACTCAAACACACCGCAGAGATGAAAGGGCAGAGAATCAATAACGACAAATCAAAGCTCATCTGAACCTGCAAGTCCAATCAGACTAAACTCTCTGACCCACTTTCAAAATGGGAAAGATTTGTAGCTAGCCTTCCGGTGTTCATGTGAGATAAAATATTCAGAAAGATCTCTGTGATCAATAGGATGTGTAGTTGGAGACGGACTCACAACAATCAAAACACACCTCACCGTTACTGTATTTAATTTATGATCTGTTATTTTTACTTTCAAATTGGGATTTTTCAATAAAAATGAAACAAATAAGAGTAAAAGTAAGAAAAATATCTAATGACAAAAACAAACTTTAGGAAATATGACTGCATTGCATTAATGCAAATGGAAGTATTATTTACAAAATGTGGAGCTTGAGTGCATGCCATCACTTGGAGCAGCAAGGAGATATTCATCAGGGACTATGTGGGATGTTTACAGAGTTAGTCAGTATAGGTTTATTACCGAGGGGACGATGTGGCACCTCCTTGTTTATACAGCATGAATTATTAAGCGGCTCATAGAAAAAATAGTAAAATAAAGCAACACATCAGTTCTTAATAACAGATATATTATTATACTTCATGAATTTACTCACGTTTTTTTTTTTTACACTTTACTTTAGGTCAGAAATGATATTCAGTCAGAGAGTAAATATTGAATGAGGATTCAGCTTTGAACTATTTTTCTGTGTGAGCATTTTCAACCTGGACTCCAAAGTTACATTTGCAACAGTTAAAAAAGTCTCTCTTAATATATTAAGACTGGGTTGGTCCACACTGAGAGTATCTTAAGGTGGAACTGATGACTCTGGACTGAGAGTACAAGGCTATATTGTGCTTGGTCTCTCATGACTGTGACATGTTCAAATAGAGGCATTTTCTAACATTAACTAGAGTGTAAGATAGAGGGGACATGGGGCGTAATCCCCCCCCTTGTCCATTACAATGCTCCATTGTATTAACAATTGGAAATAGAGAGAGACACTGTGAAGGTGTTCTGTGCGGACGGCTGTCAGAGCGCTCCCTGGTACGTGGTAAGGAAAGTGGTTTCAGGTGTCATGCATAACGGCCATGCTGTTACCAGGGCAACAACACACTCCACTTTTCTCCAGCCATTGCTGAATAAAGGGGCTTTTGAAAAAGTCTCTAATTCAACCAAAAGCAAGCATGTAACTCATTGTGTGTATGCATTTAGTCTAGACGGACACAGTGGGCACAGTGAATTTCCCCCAGGGGTTAAGGCAGGGCGATTATGTGCCAAGTTAGCCAAACCTCTTCTTGTCAGGTTAACAGAGGTTTGCTGTTGAACCAGACTCTTAAAATGTTGAATCCTGTTGCCCTCACAGCTTGGTGTCCAGCCGCTTCTCCCCTCACATGGTGACCAGTCCGCACGGCCTCCACCAGACCGGCATTCCCCATCCCGCCATTGTCTCTCCGGCGATCAAACAGGAGCCCAGTGACATGAGCCCCTCAATGCATGCGTAAGAACGTTTAAAATAAAGTCTTTAATTGTATCAAAACCTGTTTGCGTTGTGCACAATATTTCCCCTTGTTGGCTATAATTCACAAGCATCTCTCTACCCCTCACGGTTTATTAACAGCATATTTTTTCATGTTTCGGATTAGCAGGAAATCCCCCGTTCCTCCCAAGAAAGAAGAGGACAAGAGGCCTCATATCAAGAAACCTCTGAATGCTTTCATGCTGTATATGAAGGAGATGAGAGCCAAAGTAGTGGCAGAGTGCACTCTGAAAGAGAGCGCTGCCATCAACCAGATCCTTGGAAGACGGGTAAGTAGCATAGATGGGCATGTGAGTTTACAACTATCTGTGTGTGTTTTAGCAATCCTTTGATATTTTCTGTCTTCTCTATTTTTCTCTACAGTGGCATTCCCTGTCAAGAGAGGAACAAGCCAAATACTACGAGCTGGCCAGAAAAGAGAGGCAACTCCACTCCCAGCTCTATCCAGGGTGGTCAGCAAGAGATAACTATGTGAGTCGCACATTTCCATGATCAACTCTTCTATTAATAATCATGTGTTTTTTCTGGGTTGGGTTGGGTCAAATGTTACTCAGTTAATTACAGTAATCACACGTTCGTACTTATAAATCAATGTCATTGAGGGCTTTACTTTCCCTATTAAAACTGTTTTTAACAGCATTGTTTTGTCTGCGTAGGGAAAGAGGAAAAAGAGAAAGAGGGACAATAAACCCGACTCAAAACCAGAAGGTAAGGCGCCTTTTCTTTCCGACCGCCTTTATTCTATTATTTGAATCTACCTTTTCTGCATGAATTCTTTTCACCACTAACACCTACTAACGTTTCCCCTGCTTCTATACTTTGACAAGCAGCTTATGAGGTTCAATGCTAATAGTGGCAGGTATGTCTGTTGTTGTGCAACCAAACAACTGCTGTCATTTCCCCAAAATTAAGAGAGCTTTCCACACAGCTTTGCACATATTGGTGTAGTGTGTCCTGTTCTTCTTTGGCATCATGAAGGCATCCCATCTGAATATGTTTAACATCTTGTTTCACTCACTGAGATGCAATGTGTTTTCAAGTCGAATTGAATCATGTTTCCCAACTTTCACTGCCATCGTCTTCACTGTCTTGGTAATCACTTGTTCACTTCTGTCAGCGGCAGCATTGAGGGACATGAACCAGATTTGAAGCCAGCAGCAGATCCATAATTCAGCTTCCTCACTTCTCTTTTGTTTCCGCCAGACTTTTCGATAAGAAGCAAGAAGCAGTGCGTGCAGTACCTGCCCTCGGACAAGATGTGTGACAGCCCAGCGTCGTCCCACGGCAGCATGCTGGACTCACCGGCCACTCCCTCTGCATCCTTGGCCTCCCCGGCTGCGCCTGCCGCCACTCACTCCGAGCAGGCACAGCCGTTATCGCTCACCACCAAACCGGAGGGACGCATGCACCACCACTTCTCCCTACATGGGAAGGCTTCTGGATCCACATCTTCTTCTTCCTCCTCCTCCTCCTCCTCTTCCTCCTCCTCCCATACCCACCACTCAATCCCAATTGGTACTTCAGGTAGCCACTCGACCACACCCATCCTCACCCGGCCAATCCCCTTCACCTCTCTGCACCCCTCCATGCTCTCCCCCCCTTCCCCTTTCCATCAGGCAGCCCTTCACTCCCATCATGCCCTGTTCCAGTCGCAGCCCCTCTCCTTGGTTACCAAACCAACTGAATGAATCCGCAAAGGCAATTTTCTCCCATTTATTGTGCTGTATATTGCTTTTCTTTACAATAGGTATTAGAACAGCTTTTTTTCTAAATAATGAAAAGGAAGAAATATTATTGGTCAATATTTGACTATCTCCTTTTCTACAACTCTGAATGAAAACAAAATGTATTTTTTGTAAAGTTTACTGCAGAACTGGTTTCTTTTTGATGCATTTATCCAATGAACCTCTTGTATAAAAGAACCAATGTACATAACGTTTCTTTATAAAAACAAAAAGGAACAAAAACATGTTTTCTTTTTAGCCAAAACCTGATTAATGTTAGTATTAAGTTTAAGTCATAGTACTGGCCAATAATTGCAGCCCCCTTTTCAATTCACAAGTGTGTGCCCCTTTCTTTGACATGTTAAATAAACATTTGAAATTGTTTCTTAAAAGAAATGTCTCTTTTTGTATTTTTGTGTTCTGTCAGCCCATGTTTTTCTCATTTCATAGAAAGGTTTCTTTAACAAGGTAATGTGGTTTACATTAATATTCTCATACTAGTGACCACAGTGCATAACAAGTCGAGAACAGCCTTATGTAGGTGTTACAAATGTAGATTTAATGAGCAGAATAATTTACAGCCACACTCAAATTGAATGAGAGTCCATAACACACCTGCCATATTTAGTATTGTGTTCTCCTTTATTTCTGTAAAGAACATCTTCATAAAAACCTTACTGATGGTGGCAGGGAGTTTAATGATTAATAAAGCAGAATTAGGCTAACCACACTGGAAAATGAGCGCCTGAACGAGAGTAACAAAATTTAAAGCCCAAAATAAATTCAAATAAAAACATAATAGACGTCTGCTCCCTCTCGGAATATAGCGTCCCACAACAATGACAAAAAAGCAGGTCAGCCTCATCCCAGCACACCAAACACAGCTTGGGTTCCCGGTTCCTCTTGCACTTTTACTGCATCTTTATTCACCGTTTGGCACACTGCTTAGGATTTAATTAACTCAGAGGTAATGGGATGGAGCCCTAGGGACCTCATTAGGCATTTCAATTAGGGAAAAATACACAAGGTAGGTTACAGTTTTTGGTGGCTTTGGATATGAGGAGCAGTGCCAGGGAAGGACCAATTATGTCAGAGCAGGGGGTGGGGGGTACTTTTCAACAGTATTTGCACTGATTGGAACGTTCAGTATATTTATTTTACGAGTAAAGATACATTTCCAGAGAGTGCACCATCAGGCACATTGGAGCAACAGGGCAGTCTGGGTTAATTGGTTTTAAGCTTAGGTCCCACTAAAATGATTTCAACATTGTTATAAATATCTGGGATTTTACTGAGATTTAGTGAGCATATAATATTTATCATTACCTCTATTTCTAAAACTACAGACAGGTAGGCTGATGATGTGTTTCAGTTTAGCCCCGTAGAGGCACCACACTGTCAAGTCTCCCCCGCTCTGTTTTAAGCCATCATTAGCCATAATAAATCTTTGCTTATTTGCCGTTCTATCTTACATCATCCCAGGCACAAACCACAGAGTCTCTGGTGCCACGGCTGCCTGCTCCGAGTCACTTCACCAATCTGTCAGTGAAATTACAGGTAATGAGTTGTCAAAATAGCCAGCAAATCTGTCTCCTCGAGGCTATACATCCAATGCAATGTTCCATTCTCCTAAGACAGTACCCGTATTATGAAACTTGGCCCCCATGTGAATGGTGCTGGTTTTTCAAGTTTGTCCCTCTATTAAATACATTCCTGTGCTTGCTTCTTTTTTTAAATCTTGTGCATGTGTTTTATCATATTGAAGGAAATCCCTTGAAAACTATTATTATAATAATACAATTTGATCAATAAAATATAATACATAATAGATGAGCAAGTAGGATTTTAAAGCATGGGCATTTTGCTCAGTTTTAACACAATATTTATTTGAAACAGAATAAAAGGTACTACGCTTAAAGTTCCCATGCGCCACGGTAACACGCCACTGTTTATCTCTAATAACATATCTGGTTTCTGCTCCACTCAACATCTGCCATGTAAGCACGAGGTCAGATTTAATACATGTTAATTTTTGCTCATTAAATTCTTCCAATCTCTTGCCAAGGTTCTTTTCTGGGCCTTCCTTTGATCTTGAATTTATTCCAGGTTAACCCTTTGATAGTTCACATGCGGAGTAATATTGCACTGGGTACTGTCATTTAATAAGTCACAATTTTTTTTTTACATTTTTGTATTTATTGCAACACTTTAAATAAAACAGAAACGCACACCTGAGAGCACCCTTTACTCATGCACACAATGAACAAAGGCTGACCGTGATAAATTCATATAATTGTGTTCTTTAGGTAACAAGTATACAAAAAACTGATCACAAAATAATGGTATATCTTCTATTGACTCATGACCTTATATTCCCATTAATAACAGGATGCTGTGTTTGCTTCACATGTGGTTTCCCAAGGTGATATTAATTGATTGTTTCTGTAACATTCACTGAGCTTAGCAACACTCAGCTGGTGCCTTTGTGAAGGTATAGCTGGCTGTGAGCTTAAGAACCTCCTTAATGTATTATTCATACCCATTTGACCTTAAAGATGGAAATGCAAATGACTGTAAGAATGAGAGGGATCATCGGACTTTTCAAATGTCAAATAGCCTGCCACAATTAAGACATATTCATTACAAGAACCCACAGGTCCCCAACACCCAACTGAGATGTAAAACACCTCCAATTAACATCTCATCTCTTATACTCCAGCAAACCTTCACATCTAATCCCTATAATATTATTACATATTATTTGTGGTGCTCAGCGGCAAAGTTCAGTGACTTTATGACAATTATTTTTACTTCATGGTATTTCACTCTCTCAAATAAATATAGTTTTTAAATCATTAAAAGATATCATATAATTAAACCCTCCCAATAAATGCACATTAAATTAAGTAATCTGTTGTCATGAGTAATCTGTTGTCACAGTTTCATAGTTTCACAGTTTTCTTTTTCAGTTGCAGTGTATATCAATACTGCCATCTGCTGATAAGGTCAAATACTGACAATCACCTCAGTGGAGTGTATCCGTATCGTGTCCGCACCTCGCCTGTTGGTGGCAGTAATAACACAAATGTATCTACTCCACTCCTTCTGGTGGATTATTAGGAGGACAAAAAGTGCCAAATTAAATAAAATTCTAATTACGATTAGTATTATTGTTGCAATATTTTGTATTATTATAATAATATAATTTTAATTAAAATTAAAAATATATATATATACTGTATATGTATGTAATCTAACTTTACAAGTCCAGGTCAGCCGTGTGC
Source organism: Myoxocephalus aenaeus (assembly GCA_038501785.1). NCBI lineage: Eukaryota > Metazoa > Chordata > Actinopteri > Perciformes > Cottidae > Myoxocephalus > Myoxocephalus aenaeus. The sequence goes on from JBAMJR010000031.1 coordinate 5,748,567, forward strand.
AATGGGGTGTAACTACAATAGGAGGATGTCGGCTTCACATACAGAAGCATCTGTAGCTGAATCTGGCCTAAATATTTAGTCTCCTTTTTTTTCCACATGTGCCGGACAAATCAAACTAAACAATGCAGCTGTGAAAGTCAAGTCCTAGACTGAAGGCCTAGACTAAAACACAAATAGCTTAAATCAGCTGGCTCAAACCAAACAAACATGCATGTATTTACTCTTTAAATGTATACAGAGATTTGTGAAGGTATGAAGGAAAGGTGCGGTGGAAGTTTTTGAAAAGGGGAAGGGGAGTTTATCTTCCCAGATTTTTAAAGACAGATATGATGTTTTCCAGCTGAGTGTACGGCTGGTTCCAACTCTTCAATGACAGAAAAAATGTGCAACTTTAAGTGTAACTCCAAACCCAATGACATTTATCATATATGCAACACTAACTATGTGATGATGCTGTAGCTCGTCATAGGATTGTTCATTCAGTGGCGAGATATGAGGGTTGTCATCAGGGAATCTGGTCAGATGATGTCTTGTTGTTGCTAAACTGCTCGATCCAGGGTTTCAGGGTCAGGGAGTTCACCTGGTGTCACCTGATTGAGACCTGAGAGCTGCACTGCCAAACAACTGAATTTGAACGTATGATGGTTGTGATAAATTACATTGAACATTTAAATCTGGTTGACACTTGAACATTTTACTTCCATTTTTAAATACAGTAATGCCAATATCACAATTCAACTCCAATTGAAATCAGTTAAAATGTATTAGGAATAGTTAAAAGCACAAATGTGCAATCTATATCACCAACAAACAAAGTTTCATTTTACTGCAGAAGATGTTTCTGTTTCCTGTAAGCGTGATAACTCTTTTTTTACTCAACACTACATTTACCTGCTTTTCCTGTTGATCTTAGTGAAGCATCACACAGTTCCGTGTCACACATGATTGTGTACACAAAGAAAGGTGTGATGGACAGCCCTGCTTTAAACAAGGAAACGTAAAGCCTGAATGAATGCAAACAAAGAGAGGTGATAGTGCCTGTGTGTTGTGTAAGGCAGCTGGAGTGGAAATATGGTAACTACTGAGAATAAAGTTGATACAAATAGAGCACGAAAAGACTCCATTCGTTCTTCATTCACATACAACTGAGCTATCCTGGCCTGAACCAGCACGCATCACTGCCATTTAACACAGAGCCCTGTCATGTTAACGCTCAACCGCTTGGCGCCGCTAATGCCCACTTTTGCGTTTAATCTGTAGAAGAAGAAGAGCATGTTTGGTTTGCACCATTTGTACACGGAAGCAGGAACCGGACCTAAACCAAAACCTCCAACCTGTCATCTTAGATTTGTCAACGCGGATTCTGGTGTGAGCTCAGAGAAGAGACCGGTTAAATACATTCGTTTCGTGTTTTAACTGGAGAGCAGACACAATGAAGGCGGCTTTCTTGGTCCTCGGCACATTTCTGTGTTTCTGCTTGGTCAGAGGTGAGTGGAGATTTGTGTCGTTTTGCTATTTATGTCATCCTGAGACTATTCAGTGAAATGTTTGCCTCGCATGTAATCCCTACTAAATTAGCTAGGCTAGTTGTCGCTGTATAACAACATCGCGTGTTTTAACTGAGATAATTTGAGCTAATCACGGAGCAGTGTCAGTATCTTCAGTGTTGGCTTCACTACCATTCATGTCAGTGCATTTTAAATGTTGTTAGTTCAATAAATGAAAAACATACATATACACGTCACTGCTGTTTAAACCGTACCGAAAACTCAAGTAGGCTTTACTTTTGTGTGTTCGTACGCTTTGTGCAATAATACATTTCTTAAACCAAACTATATTCAACACAAATATCACGTTACAGAAAAGACAAAAACTCGTACTGGCTTTAATGTAAACGTCATATCCCCAAAATGTGTCGGTCGATTAGAGGGCCTGGGAGGCCACACCCTCATCCCACATCTACTGGTTTATGAACCCTGTTGCCAAGTCCCCTTTAAGTACAGTGCACACAACAGACTATATATAGCAGCTTAATTACACACATGTACAAGTACTTTTATCATGAAAATCTACCACCATTTTTTTGTGTATCATATAGTTTGACTCACCTTTTTAGATGGGAATATATATGACCCTATTTCGAAAGCCCCAGTACAAGACATGGTCACTAGATTAGCTAATAATGCAGAAACCACCTTAGTTGTTATTGTCCTTTCACTAACACCTGTTCAAATATTGAATTAGCAAGACCAAGTGACATGCAGAAGCCCAGAGGCCCATGGGGCAGTTCCCTGCTGGTTCTGGTATTTGATCTAGCCTTGATATGAAATCTGTTTGGTTTATTTAATCAAGCGGGAGTAAATTGACAAGAAAAGACATTACTAACAAGTTTGAATAACACAAAAAAAAGTAGAATAAAAGTTTTTAAAAAAAAAAACAGAAAAGTAATGGAGACAAGTAGATCTCCATGTCACTTTACCCCAAATTGTTTTGAATGCTTAGTTAGTCCTGATGGGCAGGTGGCACCTTGCATAGTAGTCCCTCCCATCAGCGTATAAATGGGTGAATTGCATGTAATGTTAAAGGGCTTTGAGCGGTCAAAAGACTAGAAAGGCGCTATAGAAGCACAAGTCCATTTACCATTTAGTAAAAACTCTATTTTTCTTTTCTCTTTTAATTTACAGGGGCTCCAGTGCAAAATTCACAGGAGCTCGGACAACCAAACAAAATGGAGGAAAATAAATCAGCGCAGTCAGCTATCATCGCCAATCCCTCAGCAGCATCCAGTACAGTTGCTGCAGACAAATCAGCAAATGCTGTAAACGAAGAGAACACTCTAATAACTAAAGGAATACCAAGTAAGACTGAATTAAACCAACTGCACATGACAAACCTTACGCAAACGCTAGCCATGACACAAAGTCAGACAGGGAAGCCTGTGGATGTTAACCCTAACGAAACGCCAGATGTGACTAATAAAGGGAAGCAAAATCAAACTGACAAAGAGGAAAACAATGATCATGCAAACACACCCACATCTGGCCTAACAGATCTGAAAGTACAACCCAAGTCTCCTCCAGTTAACAATTTAATAACACCTGAAGAGTCAGGAGGGAAAACCAAGGAGACAGCTGCAACAGACACCAAGAAAGATGAGCAAGCAGACGATAAAGGCCAGAAAGACAAAACACAATTGGAGGACAACACTGAGGAACAACCAGAAGGAGAGGACGTCAAACGTAGAATAACCGGAGAGAAAGTTCCGTATGACCAAGCTGATATAAATGATGAGGAAGAAAGCAGTCATTTCTTTGCCTACCTCGTCTCATCAGCTGTGCTGGTAGCAGTGCTTTACATCGCTTACCACAACAAGCGCAAGGTAAATGTCTTCACACCTCTTTGCAGTATACTTCCTGGGTTTCCACTGACCCAGATTTGTCTTGCAAATGTTATGTGCGTGTCAACCATTTTGGTCTGTGCATTCTTGTTGCAAAAAATGAAGACGTAATGGAATTGCTGAGCGAGAACTTGAATACCTTTTTATGCACTCAGGTCTCCACTATATATCCAATGGAATAACTGGAGGATAATTTAACTGAAACTAATATTTGCTGGTTTTACAAAACATAAAAAAACAAAACATTTAGATCGGACTAACAGTGCAGAAATATGTCATGCACTTACGGTAATAGTATTATTATATGTGGTACATTTTGTCAGCTTCTGAGTTGCAGATATAATATTGGGCCCAAACAAGCACATGACATCTGCGAAGAAGAATGTTAAAAGAATAGTTTGACATTTTAGGAAAGTGGGGATTTATTTTGTTTCTGAGAGAGATTAATCCTCTGAAACCTGTCTAGTTAAAATATATTCATATTTGTTTTGTAGATCAGCCTTCAATAGGCCAAATCAGTTGAAACCAATATCCTTTTCTCTTTTCTCCAGATAATTGCCTTTCTTTTGGAAGGAAAGAAATCCAGATCCACACGTCGCCCTAAATCCACAGAATACCAGAAGCTGGAACAGCAAGTAAGTTGTTGATGTAAATAAAGACCCCCCCCCCCCCCTCCCCCTTTAAACAAAAAATAAATAAATCATATTTTGAGTTTTTAAATATCTCCATTTCTTTCAGCTGTAATCTCAAGTCATTCTCTTGAAGCTGAATGAATCAAGCAGCTGAATACACTGGCGGTTGTGTGAGAAGAGAGTGATTTGGACACCGGCATTAGATATTTCCCTGGTCTACTCTGCATTGTTTTAACCTTGTGTTAAATGGACATTCTTCTATTTTATACCTTTTAGATGCTTATCGTATGACTATGCAGACGACACTGTTGCCTTATTGAGGAAATAAGTGAAATGCAGTGAAGGTAAAATAAGCATGCTGTTTTTGCACTTGTGTCGTTATTCCACTTGTAAGGCAATCTCGTAATTTGACCTGACTAAGGTCCGGACTCAGGATATTTCAGTAGCAGATGAAAATATTAGCTGGTTGGTTTCCAGAACACTAGTGATTGCACTGTACACTAAATAAGCCATTGGATTCTTTGTAAAATACAGTGTACAATTTCTTTGAGGTTGTTTTAAATGTCTGTGATGAATTGTATCAAACATGTATCACAATGAGATTTCTGCTCGTGCTCATAACCATGTGGTATTGGCCAGATGAATGTAGGGACCTTTATTTTGCTAACTTTATTTTAACGAGATGCTAGCACAATGCTCGCCATCTTTAACTGCCTAAAGGCGGAGACTTAAACATAATGAAATATGCGCTTATAGAAATAGTTTTGGGAAAAGCGCCAATTTGCTTTCTTGCTGAAAATTTGATTAGAAGATCAATACAGCTCCAATAAATATATTATTAAAGGTGACCTGTAAGGGATTCAGAGCATTAACATAGCAGCAAACAACAATTTGTGCATGTCGGCGTCCCCGACTGGTGAGCTCACGGCTGCTGCGCTGCACTGCCCTCAGGCGGATACAGCTGATTCAATTGGTGTTTTTGTTGCTGAAGCATCGGACCCACCCTCAGTCGTTGCCATGTTTGTCAGCTACTGAGGGGCAATAGAAATGCTCCCAATCTCGTCTTTAACACCTTAAGGCTACAGCCAGCGTCCGTAAGAGCAGCTGAGCATAAGGACTGGAAACTGGGGAAAGGGGAGCCTGACTCTGTCCAAAGGTTACAAAAGCCTCCTTCCAGCACCTTTTAAACTTCACTCATTAACACTCATTTAATTCTGGGGGTGGGGAAATGAAAATGAGTATGTTTCCCGAAATGTTAAGTTAAGATGTTAACTGAATTATGTTTTAACTGCTGTCGAAGTGTTGGGTTCATGTGCAAAGGCCTCTTAATTTATTCAGTCTAAATGTTATATGAGGTGTGACCTGCATTAAAGTGTTGTTTATCTAAACTGGCAGTCTGGTTACTGTCTGGCTGCTCGACGCCTCTGTGGCTTCTTCTTTTGGATAAACATCTCTTGGTCCACTTGTTGCTTTGCATTTACACTTTAGTCTGAAATGTTGTGAACCTAACATCAGGTCTGAAAGAGGTAGTTGGACAAGAGCTGCATTGCTCAGAATGTTTGGAGGGAATTACTTGTTGACCACTAATATATTAGATTTAATATTTCCTTTACAGTAGATATGTGTGTTTATGTTCAGAGTTGACAGACTTGTGCCAAATTGTGAATTCTACTGGGATTCAATGTCTGATTCTTGTATTGTCTGTTTACTAAATTAACATTCTAACAATTTACATTTGTACTGGCCTGAGGTCGCAATAACAAATATTATTTCCCTGAATATATATATGTTAAATCTCCAAAGAAAAATAATTAATTAGCTCTTTTCATGAGGGAAATAAGGACCATAATTAGTTAAAAAGCTTCATGAGACACTCATAAAATCTGTCAGTTAGCATGAAATTAGCATGTTTTCAAGATGTGTAATGAATATATAACTAAGTATAATATTTAAGTTTGTTAGGAATAGCTGTCCATAAAACACAACCCGCTGTCCATCAAGACTTTCATTGTACACATGTCTGATGAACCAACTGAGATGAGTGTTGATTCTAAAATAAAAGGTTTTTCTACTTTCTAGCCTTAAATTAGTTGGATTGCTTTACTGTCTTCTGCTTTAATGATGCAGGGCCTTTCATACACAAGCCTCAGCCTAAAATTCAAAACCTTGCAAAGTATCATCGGAAATAAAGTATTGATAGATAAAAGCACTCATGCAGAAAAATTACAACCTATGGAATTAATATATATTATAGGTGATAATAGGTTATACTGATACAACTCCGAAGCATTTTTATGTAGCAGATGGTAAAGGTGGAGCTTGTTTACCTACTTCAGATACAATTGTTTAGTTCAGTCCAGTGGTACCAACTGAGGGGTGAGTACCACTTGAAAGATCACAAGCTAGATCTAAGGTTAGATAATGCAGGAAAGACAAAACTTCCTTTTTTGAATTTCTCTGCTTTTTGTGAAATATTGGATAGTTCTAACTCTCTGAAAACACTTGAGAAAATCTAGTGAGAATCACTTGGTACAACTACTAACAACATAAATAAATGTTACAAGGGGCCCTCACTAAACACTCTTTTTCTGTGAGGGCCCACACGCTAAAGAGCTTGGCGATGCAGGTTTTATAGTGTTTTTAATGTAGGCTAAACTCAAAAACTGGTAACTCGCTGCGAGACAAATGCATTGGAGTAGGGAGTACAATGTTTCCCTTTGAGATGTAGTGGAGCCCATATGAACTCATCAGGGAGTACACAAAGTCTTTATGTTTTGGTCAGATGACAAAACAGCAGTTTATCAATGTGCATGCGACACACAATACAGTACAATTATGTCCATGCATTGTTCAATTGTTAATACTATCCCTACAAAGCAGTGTAGTGGTTTCTTCACAGTGGCATCATATTTCTGGCCTCCTGTTCATAAATGTCTGGTAGCTCTCCCATGGAGGAGCAGACCATTCGGACAGAAGTGCACCCACGGAGCTCCATCTCATAGCGGATGAGCTGTTTCCAGAAGCCGTTATTCGGCCTCACGACGGGTCGACAGGTCCTCACCCACCTGTGCGCCTCCAGGAGAGGCAGCCCGCGGTGCTTCATCAGGTAGGCCATGCACAGGGAGGCGGAGCGGCTCACGCCGGCGTTGCAGTGCACCAACGTGCGGCCCCCGCGCTCTGCAGTGAGCTGTATTTTATCCGCCACCTCGTCAAAATGCTCGCTGAGGGGAGACCCCGGGGAGTCCGCGAGCGGGATGTGGACGTACTCCACCCCGGGGTGACGAGGGCAGCGGCTCTTGGTCTCAGTGACGGTCACGATGCAGTTTATCTTGCACCGCGTCAGCTGGGCGGAGTCTTTAGCCGCGCGGCCATTGCTGAGGTAGAGATGGTCGGTGACTCGGCACAGGCCTGACAGACCTGCAAGACCCGACTGATGCATACACGACGTGAAATACCCCGCTGCGACGTGGAGGCGCGGACTGCGTGAATAAGATGTCGTGCAAGAATGTTGTGAGATTCCTGGTTCGCAATCCACAAATATAAGGCAACTCCGGAAGGCCACATTTGTGTGAGTTCACACGCTGTCGCCTCCTGCTGGCAGGGGTTTCCACGAGGTGGACGACATTGACGGTGTCTTTCAGTGTATCGCTGGCAAACGAGTACATTGTAGATACTTAAACCCCTTAGATTTTAAAATTTGATGGATCCCTCCAGAGGATTCATTAGCATGAATTTAATGGAAATCAGGCCAGTACTTGTTGAGATATAATGTCCAAAGGGACAGAATGAAATTACAATATTGTAGGTATCTTATGTTTCGTAGGTATCTAAACAACCACAACTGGAAGTAACTATTTAAAGGTGCTGTAGAATTTTCAAAACAAAATATTGTGTATAACTTGAAGTAAATATTGTTGAAAAATGAGAGGGGAGATTAATTGATTAAACTAGTTGATTGACAAGCAACTATTTCAATAATCCCTTAATCATTTCAGTAATATTTCAAGTAAAATGTCAAATGTTTGATGTGTCCCAATTCTCCAACGTTGCTTTTTTGTTTCTTATCATTCAACATGTAGGCTTCTATCTTTGGGTTTGGGATTGTTGGTTAGTCATAATACTGCATCAGTTCAGCAAGTGTGAATAAAATATATAAGCAGGCACATATAGTTATGTTGTTGTTTTGCATTTTGGAAGATTGATAGCTGTTCCGTCTTTTAACAGCGTGTGTTACAGCATCTGTGTTATTATTGACTTAATCAAACAATAATGTGGTCATCAGTTCAGAAATGTACAGTCACATTGTAATGATTTCCAAACAATATATATTATAATATAATGATATAATATAATATTACACTTCAGCCGGCTCTTCTTGACTTTAACATGGACCTTCGTCAGGTGACTCGTCACTGGGCTGGACTGGCTGCACCATGGCTGACAGTTGGTTCCTCTTCAGCTGAGCCAGAAGCGTCTATAACTCGAGCAGCTGCTGCTCCATCGTTTGAGCGAGGCATTTGTATAATGCCGTCACAGGAGCAAGGAGCCTGTGCTATTTGTATGAGATGTGCCTGAAGGCCATTTACCTTCATCAACCTCATTGCCAGAAGGAAGTTCCTCTTCCAAGTTTTCCATTGGGGATCCCAGTATTTTGTTATAGGACAAAACATGACAATCAATCAATGAATCAGTCAATCAGAATAAAACTCTGTCCATTCATTACATTTTCATCCAATCATGCATCTATTCCACCATACTCATACCGGACACACATGCAGTAACTTACTACAAGCTGGTGTCCATCTCACCCACCAGATGGGCTATTGTGATGAAAGGGTGCTCAAGAGCATTCTCTGGAGTGATCCTTATCTCAGGATTGGTTTGGAGAAGGGATTTCAATCAGTTTTGCTTTTTGTCAGTTCAGCATTTTGACAGTTGCTGCTTCACATCTGGGTGGCATATCTAGCCGAGAGTACATGGTTCTGTATGTGTATCGCAAGTTGGGTTGACTTCACTCGATGAGGAATCTCATTGTTTAGCTAGATATTGTGAAATCATCTGCATTTGATACTTTTATTTTTATTTTCAATTTATGAGGATATCTATCTTGTGTATTGAATCCCAGAATAAATCATAATACATATTATTTATTTTGGGATTCCATAAAAAGATATCCCAAAATTAAAACTATAGTGGTCCTTCCTCTATAGGACCACCCTCAGGCACGAACATGCACCATACAAATCTCTGAATTTATTTCATCCCTCAAACAGTTGGGTTTGAGTTTTAAGTATAACAGCCACATGCAATACTGTGTGATGCATCTTCAATGTTTTTTTAATCTCGCCAGGATAAGCGTTTCTTCTAGTACAGTAACATATTTATTCTCATGAATATTCTCATTAGTTTATATATTTCACTTTCAAACGTTCAAAAACAACTGTTCAAAAGTCCTTCATTACAAAACAGACATGACCACTATCAATCAGATATGCTATTTAGGCGTATATATTACAAGATGAACAAACTTTCTAAATTAATTATTCAACCCATTAGTTACACTTTAAGATTAGCTGTTATCACTGACATTAATGTAATTTGAAATGTATCATCATGACACAGCTGAAATATGGACAGTATTATTGTGTATTTGTGTGCTATATCTCATATATATATATATATATATATATATATATATATATATATATATATACACTCACCTAAAGGATTATTAGGAACACCATACTAATACTGTGTTTGACCCCCTTTCGCCTTCAGAACTGCCTTAATTCTACGTGGCATTGATTCAACAAGGTGCTGAAAGCATTCTTTAGAAATGTTGGCCCATATTGATAGGATAGCATCTTGCAGTTGATGGAGATTTGTGGGATGCACATCCAGGGCACGAAGCTCCCGTTCCACCACATCCCAAAGATGCTCTATTGGGTTGAGATCTGGTGACTGTGGGGGCCATTTTAGTACAGTGAACTCATTGTCATGTTCAAGAAACCAATTTGAAATGATTGGAGCTTTGTGACATGGTGCATTATCCTGCTGGAAGTAGCCATCAGAGGATGGGTACATGGTGGCCATAAAGGGATGGACATGGTCAGAAACAATGCTCAGGTAGGCCGTGGCATTTAAACGATGCCCAATTGGCACTAAGGGGCCTAAAGTGTGCCAAGAAAACATCCCCCACACCATTACACCACCACCACCAGCCTGCACAGTGGTAACAAGGCATGATGGATCCATGTTCTCATTCTGTTTACGGCAAACATTTTTCCAGTCTTCAACTGTCCAATTTTGGTGAGCTCTTGTAAATTGTAGCCTCTTTTTCCTATTTGTAGTGGAGATGAGTGGTACCCGGTGGGGTCTTCTGCTGTTGTAGCCCATCCGCCTCAAGGTTGTGCGTGTTGTGGCTTCACAAATGCTTTGCTGCATACCTCGGTTGTAACGAGTGGTTATTTCAGTCAAAGTTGCTCTTCTATCAGCTTGAATCAGTCGGCCCATTCTCCTCTGACCTCTAGCATCAACAAGGCATTTTCGCCCACAGGACTGCCGCATACTGGATGTTTTTCCCTTTTCACACCATTCTTTATAAACCCTAGAAATGGTTGTGCGTGAAAATCCCAGTAACTGAGCAGATTGTGAAATACTCAGACCGGCCCGTCTGGCACCTACAACCATGCCACGCTCAAAATTGCTTAAATCACCTTTCTTTCCCATTCTGACATTCAGTTTGGAGTTCAGGAGATTGTCTTGACCAGGACCACACCCCTAAATGCATTGAAGCAACTGCCATGTGATTGGTTGATTAGATAATTGCATTAATGAGAAATTGAACAGGTGTTCCTAATAATCCTTTAGGTGAGTGTGTATATATATATATATATATATATATATATGTATATATATATATATATATATATATATATATATATATACATATATATATATATATATATACATATATATATATATATATATATATATATGTATATATATATATATATATATATATATACATATACTGGTCTATATATATATATATGTATACTAACTAGACTATATGTCCCCTTCTTTGACATTGAGTTGCCGTACGAGTTAGCCCTACTAGACTAGAAGCAGGACATAAAGAATAAATGTGTGTGGTGTGCATGCATATGGCTATTCAGTTACTAATGATATATTACTTGCATAATCAATGTTGTATGTCACAGTATGTCCCTTTAAGTTAAATTACAGCAGAATAGTGTATTTGGGTTTGAGGGTGCTGTGTACTGGTGGTGCCTGCAGGCAGTCCTCGGTTGCCCAGGAAACACAGATGGTGGATGAAGGGCGCGCGTACAAAAGACCATAAACCTGTGGCAGCAGCTGGAGACCGAGACCACTGATTAATTCAGCTCTGTGCAGTCCCTCTTATTCAAAGACGTCTCTGTTCTCTTTAATACCTCCCATCCATTTTCTTTGTCCCGGGGCTCCCGTCTCCACTTTATCCTGTTTTCCCCGGACTGGTCTCCCGTCAGTGCGCAGCTGTTGTTGGCACTCCCACATCTGCTTGTCTCGGCTCGGCGGCCATGCAGACGACGCTCCGCCGCGGCTCGAGAAGTGCGTATAGCGTGGAGGTCCAGGGGGCGACCAGCCTTCTCCTGCGGGCTGATCACAGCGCACACAAGGCATGCATTTGCAAGTTCGGCAGCGCCTTCAGCATGGAAGAAGAAGAAGAAGAAGAAGATCTTTTGCGTCGCCTGATGCTGCGGGTCATGTGCATTGTGGAACCTGGAGATCACTGGTAGGTAAAAAAAAGACCACATAGTGGATTTTGTTCTATTGTGATTTTACATTAAACGATTTATAGTTAATTTGGATGAATCTGTTGTCAAACTAGATACACATGAACTTGTTTAATTCCCTGCAGAGGAGGGCCTGGTCTGTCTCTTCCCAACCTACATCCTTGCAGGCGTTATGAATATTAAAATATGCATATTTATAGAAAAGCTATTTCTGGTGGACACATGGCAGATTATATTGATGGTTCATTTAATAAAGATGTTGCTGTAGGTAGGCAGTGCAGTATATATGCCTATAGCCTATACGTGGTCTTTCATCTCCAGATGAGCTGCAGCCATACTGTATTTTTTTTGTTGCTGTGTTTGGACAACAGAAATATCAGAGAAATTGAACTCAAGCCATATGGTTTAAACTCTAAAGTACTGATTATATGTATTTCTATAATTTTAGGTGAATACAAGGCAAAGTGGACCATTGAATCCCCCAAAAGGAATGAACAAACACAGTGAATCATCTAGTGATCGGCATGTACTTTTTGAGTATGCCTTTTATATTTTAGGTAACCTTGTGGGCGGTGTTACTGGATTCATCTACAGAGCTGCAGACATGTCACCAGCCAGGACACTGGGAGGATCCACATCGGAACCAACAGCAGGACAGGTTATGTGTACAGGCTGGATTCTATTTATAAAAAAAAAAAACACAAGGGAGGATAGTTTTTAATTGCACACAATACCAGATGTAGAATTTAGTAGCATTAGTCAGTCAGTCAGATAACTGATACTGTAACTTATATCTGTTGGTAGGAGGTGTATTCATTTGTCTTAAACAAAAAGCAGTAGGAGAAACAATAATACGAAAGAACATGTAATCCCTGGAGTATTTTGGGAGGACAGTTGGGTTGCGTCCCACTTTTCTGCTGCTTTGTCTTGTGTATTCCTCTCCAGTTACACGGATGAAGGAGCAGACTCGCTCTGGACCTCACAGCTCCATCGCCCTCTGCTGTGCTGCCTCGCAGACTGGTAAAGGATCTGACAGTAGATTTACACCACTGTGACTTTCATCCCTCTCATATTCACTTTACAGTCTGCACTGTGACTTGTTATATAGGTCTTGATGAATATAAACTGCAGAGACGATTTTTATGGACTCTTATCTTGCTTTTTGCCCACATACAGTGTGTGTGTGTGTGTGTGTGTGTGTGTGTGTGTGTGTGTGTGTGTGTGTGAGAGAGAGTGTTAAGCCCCTGTGCCTTCTGAGAGTGCAGATAAATGGGGAGCAGATATAACATGGGAGATTAGTTATGTGTTAAATCGCTGCCATATTTTCATCCATATACTGATATCCTTTTCCAGGATTATGGTAAAGAGGGGAGATAAACCAACCTGAAAGTGGAGACCATGACCAAATCAGATTTAGCATAATCATCTTTTCAGATTTGTTACTCCACATTATTCAGGATTATTCTGGAAATAAATTGTTTGAATATCTTCAAAAGTGTGTCATGTCCAACTGGAATGTGTTCAAGGTGTTAAGAATGAGAACAATCAGAATATCACTTCTGTATTTCTGCCTTTAACAGCTGTCGTGTCATTTCTCAAGCAGCGACCGATGCATGCGGTGCCATCACTGATGTCCAGACCCTCAGAAGGAGAGGATCCATGTCCGAGTGTTTCCCCACTGAGAGACAACTTCTGCTGCTTTTGTGTATCATGAAAAGGGCTTTGAAGAGTTCAAAATGACACTGACGCTTTGTAGACAGTGTCAACGTGATCAGATTTAACAGCAAAGAATTTCATGGCTGGTGTTTTGAGTCCAAAATTATTTGCTACAGCGTTCCTTCCTGTTTCAAATGTGCACATTTTCTGGGCTATGAGTAATGCTAATATAGCTTCATCCACCCCCACAATGATGAGTTTTTTGGCTCATCTAAAACAGACACTGCAGCCAACAAGCACCTCTCACGCCTGTTTTCTTCAGCTGCGTTTTTCTTCAGCTGCTTTTCGCTCCATTACCTTGGTCACTCTGTCGAACACTTCGGCCACTTCTCCTCGTATAAGAGACTTTAAATTCACCAGAAACAATGTTTTTACATGTGTCTGTAGCATAAAAGCAAAACAAATCTGCAGAAGTGAGTGAGAATGACTAGTTTTCTCACATTTTGACAATGTGTAATTCACACAGTATGTTCTTTGTTTGTCTTGAAACCTCTTAATTTGGGCGTGAGACCAATTACTTTTATGGTTCTACAGTGTGTACTCTATTTTTACTGTAGCTGTGTGTCAGTGTGTGTGTGTGTGTGTGTGTGTGTGTGTGTGTGTGTGTGTGTGTGTGTGTGTGTGTTTGTGTGCATGTGCTCTATTTGTGTGTGTGTTTGTTCCTGTCTGTGTGCATGTGTCTGTGTGATAAAACACTTGTGTAATTGGCCTGAAGCTACAACCTGCTTTTCAATGGATTTCTCGTTGCTGCACAGATTTAAAATGCCTGAATCTCTCTTCTTTTAACACATTGAATGTACCAGACAAAGGAGTAAAACATATTTACAAATGATTCTTAGCATTTGTTCAGACCTCATTGAAGTACCAGTTGGGTGGGGGTTCTTGTGACCTCGATAATCACAAGAATGATGCTGGAAATTAACGGTGTGTAGTTTTCTAAATAATGCCTGCTGGCATTAATTAAACTGTCCCGATGCCTACTGCCCCATCATCTGATACTTCTGAAAATTACAGCAAATGCTAATAATTATGTGCAAATAGCTTTTTACCCAGGTCTGGATTCTACTAACAATATCTGACTAATATCTAACAATACTAATGTCTGCTAACAGTCGGATGACTACTAACCTGTACTCTGAATGCTGATGGCTGGCTTTGTTCGTTCTAACCCGCTGACTAACCCTCTGCTTTATGCCCGCAGTCCGATGCACATGCTCCTCTCTCATGATCCTGCAATCCTTCTTCTAGAAATTACAGACTAAGATGAATTATTAAAGAAGAACATTTATGAAAACTGTTAAAGTGAGCAAGTCTAGAAGGGTTCCAGGACTTGGGAAGGGAAATGTTATTAACCACTCGATGGAAAGAGGAGGAGAATCAGCTGCTGATATCAAACTGGGTTGACCACATACTTAAGAATCCTCACAAAACTGATTATGATCTGATCAAAACATAATATCACTCTACTGTGTCGCACTTCACAGGCAAAAATCACATCTCCAGAGACCGTCTTTCTGTCTCTACCTGTGTGGTCAACCCTTGCAGATGAGTGCCTGGCTTGTTGTCACCACAGGCCAAGCAAACCTCAACTCCACTACTAACTTATTACGGTACTGATACTAACAGTGGTGAGGCTCCAGACCCACCTGTTGCTCCGACTAACATCTGTGTTCCTTCTGACGGAAACATCCTGATGTCTGTAATCAAATTATTCCGTCTCTTGGTTCTTCTTTAATTAAATCAATGTATGCCTTGTGGCACTTGGGCTGCTTATTAAATTAAAGTACATGGAAGCTTTTATCCAAAACATCTTCTAGTGCCATGAGTGTGTATGTTTTTTAGCAATGGAAACTAAGTCCTATAGGTCTAACCGTGTCAATGACATGCTCATCAGAAATCCTTATAAATAAGCTACTAACATCTTCTAAAGTTACATTAACAGGTACGGTACTAACTAAATAGATATTAGCTCTCTGCAAACTAACAAACTAACCCACTAATAAACTAATAATCTAACAAAAACTAACTAAAATCACTAACTTTGTGCTGAGTGGCAGAATTAGTGAAGCACCCTGTTTTAAGGAGTTGCATCACTTATTGAATGTACTAACATAATTTAGTTGTTTAAGAATGACTTATTGATGTGTATGTGTGTGAAAGAAAGAGCACAACTGTGTGTGTGTGTGTGTGTTCATTCTCTCAAACAATACATTTAACATATCAATGCAGATTATATTTACAAAGCAGTTTTAGCCAAATGCATCCACGGTGACTGACTACTCTGGTAGTGCTACTGAGCACCAGGATACACTCCTTAAACCTTTCAAACCATACACTGTGTGAAGTATCATGGATGTAATGAAAAATAAAATGTTCCTTGCTATATTGCTAATTTCTCAGTTGTCCTTTTACATGCTTTTGTAATAAACTATTTTCACACATAAACAAAACAGGGTTTTATTGTATCATCTTGCAATTTACAGAGTCTAATACAAAATATCCCATGCAGAAAAGCATTACAATTATCAACAACAATAGGAATAGTAGAGTCTTGTCCAGGAACATGTTTTTTGAACCCAGCGAGAACATTTTAAGTTTTTTTATTTCTATTGAAATGTGAAGTGTCAACTCCAGGAGTGCCATTATCCTAAATAACATATTTACTCTCTAGATTCTTGATCGCTGGAATTACACTGAAGAATGATTGCTGTCACAGCATGTTCAGTGGATGTTTTTTTTTACTCAAAAGCGCTACGAGTTTTGTTTATTTACATGTATCTAATACTTAGTCATCTTTATAGGTAATGCAATTAGATCACCATGTGTCACCTCTGAATAATATGTTAAAATCTCCTAAATAACAATGTGGTCCTGATACATGTTACCACACATTGATGGAAATATTTCAGGATTTTGCATAAAGTGTTACAGCAGGGGGCAGCAACTCATCAGATCAGAAGATTGTATGTTTTTTGGTGCAGCTGTCTCATATATTTGCAACCATTGGACACCTGTTTGCAGTGGTGCAATGATTTCACTATATTTATTATATGTGGATCTTACACTTTATATATTTGATGTTTTGTGGTTGCTTGCATTTCTGATTCACTTTTAACCCCATATTTATCATGGACTGTTTTTTGGTTGTTGAAAGAAATACATTGGTGTCATTTAACATACAGGTGAGACACTCAGGTTGGCAATGCCAGTGGTAAAATGTACAATCAGCATGTGTAAAAGTGTCTCTTAAAATATGCAAAATAAATCGTCATCCTCCTCCTCCCTAGCTTGTGTCAGACAGAGGGGGCTCTGCTCTGCCCCCCGTTTGAGCCCGATGTGATCCAGATGACAGGGGTTCCAAAGGTAGGAGCAGCGGGGCCCAAGGTCTTCATGGGTCAGCTGTAATTCACCACAGAGCTCAGAGAGCAGAGTCCCCTCACAGAACAGTGAGGCTCCATTTAAAGTCTTGAATATCACACAAACTCCAGTTCAAAGGCAGGTATGTTGGGATAAAAAACATTAATCGACTTAATGATGATCTCTAGTGGATGGTTTGTTTAGCCATTCTTTGAAAACACACTAATGCTCCAGTTTACTTGGACGCCACAGAGGCATGCATGGCCGAGGGAGAGGGAGAGAGGGGGAGAGGGAGAGAGAGGGAGCGAGAGATAAAGATAGACAGAGAGAGAAAGACAGAGGGAGAGAGAGATAGACAGAGAGAGAGAGACAGAGAGTGAGAGAGAGCGACAGAGGGAGAGAGAGAGACAGAGGGAGAGAAAGTGTGAGAGAGAGACAGAGGGAGAGAGAGAGAGACAGAGGGAGAGAGATAGATAAAGATAGACAGAGAGAGAAAGACAGAGGGAGAGAGAGATAGACAGAGAGAGACAGAGAGTGAGAGAGAGCGACAGAGGGAGAGAGAGAGAGAGAGAGAGAGAGGAAGGGAGAGAGAGAGACAGTGTGAGGGAGAGGGAGAGAGAGGGAGAGAAAGTGAGAGAGAGACAGAGACAGAGGGAGAGGGAGAGAGGGAGAGGTAGAGAAAGTGAGAGAGAGACAGAGAAGTGGAGAAGAAACAGAAAGCAAGAAATAGTTCCACAATTATCTCAACGATTCAGATTTTGTGGAGATTTTACCAACTGTGTGTTTCTGTTTTACTCTCTGAAAAAGAAAGAAAGGAATGCCTGTGCACAAGTGCATGTGTGTGTCTGTGTTATGTGTGTGAACCAGAGGCCGCTCTCTGTAACCAGAGCCTCCATCACAGGGAGGATGTCTGCTGAAATAACAGCTCTCTGCCTCCAACGGAATTTGTCTGTAAGCTGTAAAAGATGGCGAGGGAGAAGAAAAAGTGAGCTTGGGAAGTACTTCTCTCTGTGGCGCTGTAATCAGCAGCACTCGGCCTTGAAAATAGTCAATCCGCTCAAAGACAGTTCAAGGGATGAATAGAGATTGCTCTCCCTGCAGGTATGTGTGCTTTTGTGTGTGTGTCTCTGATTGTAGTTTGAATGAAGACGTGTGAATCTGGAATCTGGAAATAACAGAATCTACTGTTATTTATATTTTCCTTATTTATTTAAGCCTGCTCCACATTCATTGGCGTTTAAGCTTAAACAGTCCATACTGCCCATGTATGTTTGCAAATGCACACAAACCACAGTGTAATATAGGGGTGTGATCCTTTTTTTTCTAAATGTACTGGGGACAAAGAGCACCAGACAAATCATACACCTCTTTGCAAAATGTGAACTGCAAGCTCCAATACAAATTCCACTGAAACAGCGAAGTGCTTATTGTAAATAGGTCTCATTGTCGCATTTCACAAAACCGGTTGTTAGTCATCTCTTGTAGACACTAGCAGGAGTTATGAAGAAACTTGAAGTACGCTAATGCAAAAAAAAAAATACAGTTAAAAAATAGATATTTACAGCCAAAAAATCATTTGTAGTGTTCTTATTTTTTCATCGTTGCACATTTATTCTTGTATCATAAAATTAGCCATTTGTAATCTGCTGCGTAGCCGATATAGACATACCCCAGAGCTCATGGCCAACTCATATTATTTTGGGCCCCAACACGAGCATGGGATGGAAATGGGGAGCAGCAGAATTTAGGTCAGGGGTTTCAGGTCTGTAAATGTACAATAGAGGCTTTAACGCAAGGGCAGAGGGAGTTCACAAAGATGGTTTGCAAACTTTTAAAACATTCAAAGAAGAGGAAAGTCCAGCTAATCTCTACAAACAGGGCAATCTCTTTTTTAACCAGCCTGCAGGTTCTTCAGTTTACCGAAACATCAAAGAACTCAATGTCTGTACCACAGAAACACAGTTTCTTGCTCTGCTTTATGTTGATGCAAAATTACTTGCATAGAATTTTCAGCAGCGCTGTCCCAAAAATACTTTATTCTTTGCCTATTTCTTTCTTCATGTGTTCCTCTCTCTTCTTCTCAACTTTTAAGTCATCTTCCATTAAACTATTCAACACATGATCTACTGCCATTAAACTTTCTGACACATGATCTACCTGGTCACACCATATCCTCAACCCTTCCGTGTCTTTCTTCCAAGCGCTAAGTCCTGTTAATACTGTGAAAATGGCGATATTAAGTCAGACACCTGGTGCTTCCTAAACGCCTTTCTTTTCCCTGCCTGCAGCCAACATTCAGAGACTGGATAAGCGGACAGTCGGAGAGGGCCAATCTGTCCTGTTGGCTGGTGAATGATGGACAGTAATTAAAAGTTAGCTAATAACCTCTTCACACCTGACATTTCAACAGGGAGGTCCTGGACACCATTATCTACATATAGATTAAACAGCGTAATTGGCAGAGAGATAGGGTTAGGAGGATCGCAAAAGGAAAAGGAGAAAAAAGAGGCCAGGCCATCACCAAACCATTAAGCAGAATATCTGAGTGACACTCTGATTTTGCTCCTCTTGCTAATGCGACAGGAATTGAGCTGAACTAAAATGCTAAATGAATGAATCCTATCTCGATGTGGTTATTACCGGGGCAAACATCGGCCACGGAAAATAGCTTTAATTTCATAATAATTGCTAGATGGACGTGACTCGTTAGACACAATATGAGAATGGAAAGAGAGGGAGAGACAGGGGGAGGAAGGGAGGAAGGGAGGACGAGGACGAGAGTGACTCTTCGGAGGATGAATACTGTTCGTTGGGCTGCACCACTTGTGCGCCAACACACTGCAATTTGCCCAAACTCATTGATGAGTGATACTATGGACTGATGAGATGGAAATGGAGAGAATTAGTTGCACTGTCATTAGCATTGTGGAAATGTAAAACTTCTTCATTTAGAAACTAAATAATTCCTGAATGAGTTTCTACACAGGTTAACATTTTTATAGTCTCCACAGGTTTGTGTTAAACACTAATAGGCTATTATGCATGCACCACATCATAGCATTCACAATTCCTGATGGCTTTACTAATGAATGTGATATTTAGGTGAAGAACTCACTTTCTCTGGCCTGATTAGAAGATTGATATACCACTTGTGTCCGTTCGATATGATGCTACTGTCAGCAAAATCCAATCCGGAGTTCACAAGAGCTAATTAACATATATATTAGAATCAGAATCAGAATCAGAATCAGCTTTAATGGCCATGTAAATTTGCACATACATGGAATTTGACTCCGGTTTCACTTTGCTCTTTGTACTTTTTTCCCCACACAATATACAGTAAACAAGATAAATATAAAAATATAAAAAGGACATTAAAGACAGTAGTACATTTTTTTTATATAATGTTATATTTTTTCTGTTTAGTCCACACAAAAATCAGGAGTCTTGTTGTCATTGGAGGTTGCCAACTGCCGGTGACTCCACAAAGTCACTGCTCCTGGCCAAGATATTAGTCCTGCACATTAAACTCTCACATACTGTGTGTGTCAGTTTTACACTTTTTGGTAATTAATGGTGCTGGTTGGTTATTGTTGTATATATATATATATATATATATATATATATATATATATATATATATATATATATATATATATATATATATATATATTATTTTACCTTAGCAGGTTAGCTTTTTCCAGTGTTATGCTAAGCTAACCATCTCTTGGTAGTAGCTACAACTTTAACAGACAGATGAGAGTGGTATCCATGCTCTCGTCTCACACCCGGGTTGGTATGTTTCATATACACATTCCTTTTTTGATAGTAGCCAGTGTTGTTATAAATCGTGACATTTTTTTCTCCAGATACATTTATAACTTGTGTAACACAATCAGAGGCTTTGTCTAGAAATCTTTGTTTAGACCAAACTGAATTAGCTGAATTAGCTTTCATAATAGGATGAGTTCGGCAGATGGAAAGCAGGAGACATCCATTTCTCAAAAGCAGAGGAAGTGAGTCTGTCCACACTTCAGTCTCAAAGCCGTAATGTGATGTTGCAAATCTTCTCACCTGTGTTAGTCAGGAGAAAGTGATGTAAAAGTGTAACAGTCTTATTCGCTTACTCCAATAGAAATCAAGTTGACAGTGAAAACGATCATTTCCAAAGCATGCAGATATTTGCGGACCCTAAATCTATCAACCTGCAAACCTGCCTGTGTTTTTCTGACTCTTATTATTATTATGATTATTATCCAGTGATGGATAAACCCTCTCTCCAGCTATAGGAGGGTAATTTAGTCAAGTTGGACAGCTTTGGATTTTTGGCCTATTATTTTCACCGTCTAAGAAAGGGCAATTAGTCCACAATAGTTATTCTTATCATTTTTTTTCTGCACGAACCATTCATCGAGGGATGATATTGCCTTTCATTGGCAAATTAAATAACAAATTAAATTTAAATTATAAACCTTATCTACACAGAGGTTCCACATGTTTTTTTTTTTCACACGGTGCTATTGGTATATGTCTACTATACTACTTCTATATCAAAAGATCTGAAGACTTGCAACAAATGAAGCCTGCTGCACAACCAGCATGCATAGAACATATTTGGCTGTCTAATTATACACATTAACACATTGCTGGGAATAATCTCACAGGTTTCTCAGCCAAAAGCAATTCACTCTTTCCAAAAACAACCACACACATGTCAAAGTGTTGTGTATATTCCTCCATTTTATTTAAGTATTTTAACTCTTAAATGACTATGACGTGTCTACTTTTACTTGAGATTTGTTATTATTCCTTGCTTTTTCATTTGAAATCTTTAAAAGTGACAGAGAGGATTTCTTATCGGAGTTAACGAGTTTAATTGATACTTGCTGTGAATAATCTTTTCATTGCATGCCGATAAGGCAAAAAAGATACAAATACTTTCATTAAATGTACAGACATTACTCAACATTTAAAACGTGACTGAGATTTTTAGATTAAACCTCCAGGAGTAATATACAACCTGGTTATGGTGGAGTTAAGCTCTCTACCACTAGATGTCCCTCTTGCTTTAGTCTGGAGGCTGCTGTGTTGTGTATCTGAGCCATCTGTCCATGACTTGTCTATCCAGACCCTGGGTTCATCCATCATGTCCTAGCTAGTCTCTCTAAAACCAAACAAGAAAACATTTCTTTATTCCTCAGCTTCATCGCTCCTCTCGGTTCTTTCCTTCGTTCCTCTAACATTCTCCACATTCTCTCTCCGTCTGTCTCTTTCCGTCCCCCTGTCTTCGATAAAAGGATCCCTTTACTGTTTATACAAGGGGATTGGTGTTGTTAACAGGTGTAGGGTAATGGGATCCCTACTGGCAGCCAGGCACAGAGCCGGTCACTCACCCTCCTCTTCCCCACACTCACACTCGCACCACCGATACTCTGATGGATTGCACCCACCATTCATCTAAATTATGTCACTAGCAATGAGCTATCAGTTCAATCTGGCCCAAACGAACCACAGGGTTTGTTTCTGTTGACACTTCCTCAGCATTCACTTCTCCTCCTGATTACTGTCAGGGCCCGTAGCAGTGACACAGCGTGGCAAAGCTCGTTGCTGGGCCCCCACTCTGCCGTCCATTTTCTGTGTGTGTGTGTGTGTGTGTGTGTGTGTGTGTGTGTGTGTGTGTGTGTGTGTGAGAGTGAGTGGCCCTATTTTCACAGCCACTTTACAGCTGTTGAGAGGCTGTTATCATGGAGGATGAGGACTTTGAATTTGCATTCAGCAACTGTAGATTGCTGTTACATGAACCCTGACATTGCTGTACATTTACTACTCATTAGATGAAACTTTAGGCAAGGTACAAATTGCCCACCTTTATCGTAAAAGCCCTTTTTATGATAAAGGTCAGCATGCAAGTCTAGTTCTCAACTAGACTTCCAAAGTTAATCATCGCAGAGAAATTAATCCTGTTTGACATGGAAACACAACCAGGCTAATATGACAGTGTAAATAGAAAGGTGTTCCCCTACTCCTGCCATCTTAATCCAGTCCAGCCATTTTGGATCCTGTGTTTCTCTTCTCTCTCAGCCTTCCCTCAGCGTCCCCTCCTCCTCCATGTGTTTAATTCCTTTTTCTCCTGGCGTCCCTTAGAAATACTCCCAGCTGCATAACAGATGTCAAATATCTTTCTTTCTTTCTTTTTGTATCCTCCTTTCCCTTTATCTATATAACTCCCCGATGGCCATGACGATGACTGAATTCATAATTCTGACCACACAGCCACACACGAGATACTGACGAAACCATGATTGTCATGGAGGCTGCAACATCATTTACATTTATTACAAATCTTTTTTTTCTCTGAGCTGGCCTTTCTCTCCCTTTTTTATTTCACTCGCTCTGTCTCTCAAATTTGCTGTTGGCCTGGAGGACTTCCACCCTCCTCCAGTCAATGCTTTTGGCGAGGCGAGTGATGAGGGACCACAGACAGAGTGAGAGGGCTCAGAGTGCAAACACAAAAAGTTACTCTCTGCTCGTTCCCCTCATTGAGTCAAATTATACAAGGGCGTTTGATTCATTGAGAAAAACCCTGAAGCTGATTATTTGACCATTATACCCATTCATCATGTGAAGCTTGATAATGCGAGGAAAAGTCTATTTCCCGATGGCTAAAAACACAGAACGGTTCAGACTTCTTAACTATGGGGGTGGAGAATAGCAAACAATCAGAAATTGAGGAAAGAGAAAATGAGGAGAAGGCAGAGAGATTTTGCTGGTTTTGTGATTCGCTGGTTAATTGAGCCTATCTAACACGTTGTTAGCTTGTTATTTCAGACAAACAACCCAATAAATGTTCCCCAGATTACATTATTACAGTTGTAAATTGTACCCAGGGAATCAGTTCCTCCATATAAAAAACTCGTGATCATGCCTCCCCCATGTTCATTGTTTTTTATTGAGTTCTTCACCCACAGGAGCCAAATATAGAACTAAAGCCGCGCTGATAGAAATAATGTGCAAGACTTAGTTTAGAATATACACTCTCAAATGTTTTAAAATGCACGTTATACCGATGCCTGACAGCGAGTTCACATAACTTACAAAAGAAAGCCCTTTCACAACATTTGCGTCATTCCTTTGATGTCTAGACATTATATGTTTCTTTTTTTCTTTTTTCTTTTTTTGAGAAACTAAAAACCCTGCATCTGACGGGCTAGTGTGTCATCTCTTAAGAGAGAGGTACTTGACTGAAGTCACTGTGTAGACAGTACAAAGCTTCCACATTGGTCCATATTCATGAAGGTGTAGCTATTACTGACATATTTCCTTATGAGAACAAATCACCAGTAGGGTGCGAGGAAGCTGCAGCGTAGACGCCAGTCTCTGGAGTTTGTCACACCGAGTCCAGTCTTTGTGTTGGTTGCGCCTGTCGTGCGGGGAAGTTCCCATGGGCGGACAGTTTGTTTGGCCCCCTCCCTTTGGAGAGTCCGTGGTGGATTGAGAGTAGGAGGGCTGAGATTAGGGTGACAGAAGGAAAGATGTAAGATCAAGGAGATTCAGGAGCAAAAGTCAAAGAGAACTAAAGAGACAGAATGGGAGAGCATCTGTTGTGACTTGTGTAACTCAGCAGTTTATAATGTCTTTCCGGGTTCAATCTGAAGCGAGCAAAAGTCAAATTATGGTCTGTGATCTCTCTTTTTTTGAAGTATAGTCAACATGCAATCCTTTCTCTTCCTCACTCAACTGTAAACATGACAAATGGTCACAACAGTAGAATCAAAAGATCAGAAAATCTCCAGAGAGGAGACTCACACATCGCTGTTAGATTACAGAGCCATTGTGTATGTATGGCTCATGCCAGCAATTAGCCAGTACCAGTGGGTGTCGTCATGATTTTATACTGATTAATTTTTTATGTGGACGATGAATACATCATCATTAATGCAAATGTCTTCAACATTTTAGGTGTTTTCTGACCACTTACAATCACATGACCTTAACAATGCTATTGATCACTTACAATGATTGTTTGTCTTGTGTTTGTTGGGCACTATTGCTCTCTTTTCCACTATTCCTCCTCCTTTAGGATGACATTGAACATGCACTCAGTTGAGCACACCTGGGAGTGAGGGTTATCAACAAGTCAATAACCAAAACACAGCCGAGCAGTGAAGGTTATAGAGGTGTGCTATGCATGTAGACTGCTAAATGTGTGACTACCTGTGTGCATTAGTGCACTTTTCTGGTGAAGGCTTCTGTAGTCTGTTATGAGGCCTAGGTATTCCTCCTCTACCTCATTAGTGCTGATTTACACCACAGCTAGGTGAAAGCAGGCAGGATGGACCTCCCACCTCCCCCACACACACTCACACACACACTGCCCTTCACTCCCCCCTCTCTATCTTCTTCCCCTCTCTTTCCCTATCTCTCTCCTTCTCATTCTCCTGCCGCTCACAGACAATGGGGCCCTGGAGAATACCGGCTTGTGCTGAATTATTCAAATCAGCGGTGGCAGCAAGCCGGAGAGCAAAGGAGAGAGGCAAGGAGGTAGAGTAGAGAGAGGGGAAAGAGAGGGAGAGGGGTAGAAAGTGAGAGAATGCAGAATGATGGGAGGAGGATGTGGATGGCAAGAGAGAGAGAGAGAGAGAGAGAGAGAGAGAGAGAGAGGCATTGTAGAAGTGGTGGTTCTCGTTGTCTCTGCATGCAAATAGCCTTTTGCTCCTCTCTCCCTCCATCTCTCTTTCCCTCTCTATGAGTCACCCCCTGCCCTTCACTGCTTCATTAATACACATCTGTACCCCGGCACTCCCCTCCACCTCCTCTCTCTGCTCTCTTCTAGTGAGGAGGGAGAGAGAAACAGAAGAGTGGGGGGAGGTGGTGGCGGGGAGGCGCTCGACAGCAGCAGCACGCTGTTGGCAGGAGGAGAATGTGCCGGTAATTAGCCAGCACCGGTACAGACGGAAAAAAAACCCAGGAAGGAGAAAGGAGAAGAAGACGAAGAGAAAAAAGAGCAAAGCTCTGAAAACAAGCCTCCTGCCAGGCTAAACTCCCCAGAGGCAAGACCTGGACATGTCGGTGTGCAGCCTGGGAACAAAGGAAGAAGAGGAGAGCTGGGGAAAAGATGGGAGGCTGAAGAGTGGGCCCATGACAGCACCTGCAGAGATGGAGAATTTGATTGTGTGTGTGTGTGTGTGTGTGTGTGTGTGTCAGCATTATTTCCTTGTGATTGTGTTTGCCTCTCAGTGAAGGATGCCTTCAGATACACAGATACAAGATTCATCACCAGAATGTCTATACTAGACTAGACAAGACTGTGGGGTAAAAAGCTATGTGTATTTGCCTTATTCAAAAGAATCTTCAAAATTACAAAGGGACTCTCCTGTCAAGACAGAATCCCTCCAATGCTGATTGGTTGTCTGAATACTTCCACACTCATCCTCAGTTAGGCCGCACAGCATCAGATAGTTTGACAAGAAGCTACGACAAGCCAAGGTTTACTGATACGAGTTAATTTATAATTCATAATGATGATAAAAATAATACTAACATTCTCCCCAGCAACTAGTTTTCAGGCAGGCTGCTAAGCAACATAAAAGTATATGAGTAATGATCTCTGGTAGATGTGTTAATATTCCCTGTATTTACTTTAAGGCAGTTTCGAACATGACTCCTGCACCGTTATTTATCATAACATATCAGGTACTTTTAGCATTGATAATGCTAACACAGCAGATAGCCTCCCGAGGTCACAAAAGTGTGATTTCCCACAATGATCTGAAATTAAAACGACACGTCATTGCCTCATGTCGTTGAAGGTTAATGAACTTAAGTGTAATGAAGAGACTGTGACCTGCTGATTAACTAAAAGCTTCAAAATTGTACCTAGTTTTTTTTATATAAACAGAGCTTAAAAAAATGAGTGTCAGTAAAGACAAAGTGTGTGTATATGAGAGGGAGAGAGATAGTGTGTGTGAGAGAGAGAGAGAGAGAGAGAGAGAGAGAGAGATCTTGACCCTCGAGTCCTTTGCTAGCCTCATTAGTGAGAGAACTTGGTTCATTAAATGATGTGAGCAAGAGGTGTGGGCTATAAGCACAGATCACACACTGAGAGGCTGTCCCTGTGTTTTTCTTCAGTTAAGTTGGTGTTTTTGCAGAAGAAATACAAATGAGACAAGGTCTGCAGCTATATGCAACCAACATTATCAGTTAGTCCCAAAAATCCACGCCTCCTGTGAATGTTGTCACTTCAGAAAAAAACCTCTCCTCTGAATTTAGCTCAGAAATCAGTGTTTAAAAATAAATAAAGATAGAGTTAAAGTCTCTGCAAATGTATTTCATGCATTTGCAAAACATGCTAATAATACAAACACTGTGTGTAGAGTACTTAAAAAAATCACACAATTTTTTTTTCTTGGAGAGGCACTGAGCACACTCTACAATGCTCCTTCCTTGCTGACATTGATGTGCGATGGCCTCTCATGACTTGGCTGTGGATCGATTTAGCCCTGTGCACCTGAGAGCATCAGGCTCGTCCAGCTGTGCAGAGCCCTGGGAAAGACTGACTGGTCCATGCTTCCCTCCAGCACAGCAGCAGCAGCAGCAGCCAGCCAGCCGGACAGCCAGCGGTACGGCCAACCTTCCCAACGTCCCAACGCACCGTTTGGATTGTCAGCCCAGTGAGCTCTATTGGGAGCGGGGCTTGGCAGTGCTGGTTACAGAGCTCAGATGGGGCCTTCTGCACAGAGCCCCATGAGGGCAGGTAGAAAGGATGAGAGAGACAGGTGTGTTTATGTTCTACTTGTTGCCCACCCTCCCTCCCTCAGAGGCTAGGACAGATGCCCATACCATTGATTTTGGCAGAGACGGGGAAACCAGACAAAGGGGAAAACAGGGGGACAGGGAATGGAGGGCAAGAAAAGAAAATGTGATGTGATGGTATTAAAATTGATCTCATAAACTCTGCTCAATAAAAATCAATAGAGGATTCCTGTAGGATTCAGTTTGTGACAAAGGCTTCCCTTATGCATTAAGGCCTGTGCATATGATTTCCATTGCTAACATTCCCGGCCTTAGGCAAGAAGCACATTTCCAGGAAATCCATTTTTCCCAATGCTCCCTGGGCAGTTTACATAGTCCTCCCTTTTATCAGAGCCTTTGGGAAATGAAAATGACTCCATGCTCTTGGAACAAGCATTATACAGTTTTTAGGTTGACGACTAAAGTAACGTCAGGTCGTTTGGCTCAGCAGGTTGCAAGGCTTTGAGTAATCAGGGTTTGGGGATTCTAATTAGGACAATTAAGTCCTAATTACTATGTAAACACATTCTGCTGCCAAAACCCTAGACCCCTAGTGAGACCTCTGTACCGGAGCCTCCCATTCAGTGCTGCTGTAAAAAGAAGAGCATGGCCCCAATACTGTAAGTCCCACCAAGTCCAGGACAAAGATTCAGCAACTAATATGTTCACAATATATTTTCACTCAGGGGCAGATTTTTATGGTTCCCAAAATATGACTCAGTCACAAAATATGTCATATATTGTGGTTAAAATATTTAAGATTTTTAGAAATATTACAGATTAAAATAATGTAATTATTAAACGGTGCTGTTATGTGTCCATTCATATGTTGAATATGTAGAGAGACATGCATTTCATCCTACAGCTTTGGACACAAAGTAATTATCTTGATTATTATGTGCATTTATGCCCCTGTCGTATCTATTATTGTAGATGATTGCAAGTGACCACAGGCGAATGATTGCTGACAAAAAAACAACTAATTCTCAACATACCATTTGACCAATACCAACTTGTAGCAACATTTAAAAAAACAGATGACACTATACCCTGGCGGCTGCTGTTGAAAATAGAGGGGGAGTAAACAGACAGAGGCACCAGACAGGACAGTGCCGGGTTGTTCTCCCATCAGCTCTGGAGGCTTAGAGGAGCTCCTTGGAGAGAGAGCAGGGAGGTGACAGGTCGTCAGGGTGCTGTCACTACTCAGGATCAGGATTCTTTGCAGCAGAAAAAGAAAAGTGGTTTGCTGCATGAGGTCAAAGAGCTACCATGAGCTGCTATACCTTTGAGGGGGTGAAATATATGCTTAGATTTTTCAGGCTTAGCTTTTTCCAACTTTTATATGCTGGCGATTTCCCTCCATCCTTCTCCTCATCATTTTCAGAATTTATCATTGCATTGTCCTTTTTGGCAGTGAGGCCCACTGCCAAGGTAATTGGCAGTGGACTGTTATTTAGTCCCTTATGTCCAGATTCTCCATACAATTTTTTTTATGGAACATGCTACATGTCTAAAGTAATATAATGCAACATTTTCATTTTGATAAAATTACATTTTTATATTTTCAACATACATTACATTTGAAAGCTAATTTATTTTTTATATTTTCAACATACATTACATTTGAAAGCTGTTCTAAACTTCTATAATAATGGTCTTCCCCAGGAAAATGTTAAGGAAAGCTGGACGAGATTTGGTTACACATTTGTTCTGGACCTATTATGCCAGTTTTTAGTACAGCGGCTGCCCTTCCACACCTTGCCCACCTCCAGTAGCACATAAGCACCCTAATTGTCACGCCACTTCCCATTACACATGTCATTCCTCATGCCACGCTCCCATGCCCATGTGCCTAGCCAGCTGCTCAGAAGGGCTTGGGAACAGGGCAAGGTGTCACTGTTTCTATGTATACATGTCACTTGAACTTTGGAGTTGAATGAACAATAATCCGCTTTGGGAAAAGTTTTTCCAACCACACAAAAATAATGATCATTGTAAAGAAGACAATTTCACAGAGAGTATAAGCCTATATAGTCAAGCAATTTATTATGATTCATGGTACCAAATGTGTTTAGGACTGTTTATATTTCAAGTTTCTTTAGTTGTGTAATGGTAGGTGTCTTTTTTTAATTTTGGAGTTCTCATTATGAATGTAACTTCAAAAAGTCAAATTTTTATCACAGGGCTCTCACAGAGGAAAAATATATTCACTGTTGGTTCTCAGCCTTTGGGGAAAAAGGTAGTGTTAAGTACATGAGGAATACATTTGAACAGCTTGATATTTGACAGCTTTTGTTCTGTCTCATTACCTTGGCAAATTCTAATCTCGGTCTCCAAAAGACTCCTTTCCTTTTGAGAGCATTGGCTCCCTGTGATAGTATTTCCCTTGTGCACTCCTTCCTTTCTGTGAATAGCTGGACCTGACAACTCCTCCACCCCCACCTGCCACCACTTGGATAGAGCAGAAACTATATTCGGCAAATGAGGCAGCGAACGGAGGCCATGGTTGACTGGTCCTAAGGTGAAGGCGAAGGCTGTGTCCAGGGGAGCGGGAAGGAGCAACCAGAAGCTTTTCAAAATGAGAGTGTTTCACAGCCATGATGATCTCACTTCCTGCTGCGAAGGTCTTGCGGAGCGACCTGTGATGTTGTTGCTACAGCTGAGAGGCCGGTCTCCAGACCCTGGAGGAACAGGAGGTATGTGGTGTTATGTGGAGGTGATGAAACATAAAATATACACAGACACAGAAATACATGCAGGCACACACATTGGGAAAGAAAGTAGGGAGTGAGGAAGCATAGAATAATATCTATTTTTGTTTTTAATTACCACACACCATTTTAGTATTATTCATGACAAAAGTATAGAGGGACATTTAACCTTACCATCACCCGACAATCGATCATCCTCACATTGTGTGTGTGTGTGTGTGTGTGTGTGTGTGTGTGTGTGTGTGTGTGTGTGTGTGTGTGTGTGTGTGTGTGTGTGTGTGTGTGTGTGTGTATATGTGTGTGTGTGTGCTGGGGTTAAATTCACATGGTTAAAAACTATTGCCTGGTAGCTTGTAGAGGGAGAACTACAGTAAACCGATGCAGTGGCATTTATTACAACCGCTATTTCATTTCCAACTCATTCAATAACACTGAATGTAAAACATTCATTATGATCAGTCTGTCATAATGAGGATGTACTAGCCTTCTGTGGCTGGAATGCAAAGTGAGGTGGTGGTTGAGGAAGCTGGTCATTCATCATGTATATTTTCATTTATAACTTTATAAATTATCCCCATTTCCAGCTGATACAGTTGCTAGCGGTGGTTGCTGATATGCTCTGAATCTAAGTCATGTTATTTAAGCTGCTATAATTACATTTTTTATTTAAAAAAAATCTTTTTATTATCTTTCAGCTCATCATTTCGTTTTTCCAGCAGTTTTAGTTTACTCTCACCAACAATGTTTTTGGCAGCAGCAGGCAGCTGTTTTCAGTGAAAAAACTCTAAAAGTCCACTATATTCTACTTGCCCATCAGCAAACAGCAGACAGATAAAGTGTCTGTTGAATGTAATGAAGCAGTTTGCAGGTAAAGAGCTAGGTATTTTTCACAAAAGTTGAGACCAAAACAAATATAAGTGGAGCTGGGCATACATTTGTCAGGTGGCCAGAAACACAACTTCAAATCAAAGCTAATGTTGCCCCCTAACAAATATCCTATTGCATTAATTACATCAAACACACTTTTTAAAGAAAAAATACAAGGCTCCAATATCCAGGCAGGAAACAAAAGTACCAACATTGGCTAGACAGAGGCAAAATCCAAACTAAATAGACTCTGCCAAATAACAAAGACGAAAATTTAAACTACAGGTTTATAGACTATATATCAGAATGTTGAAAAGCTACGGCTCAAGACAAAACAACTATCTGAACAAAGGAAGTGAACCAGTATATATGAACTAGGGAGCTAACGAAGAAATGAGAACCAGTTGAGTTGGGGTCGAGCAGGTGAGCTGAACACCCAAATCATGGCATTATATATATATATAGTTTTATCTAAATCAGTGAAGGTTGGTACCAGCACAGTGCCAGTTTTGCAAAAATGATTGGAGAGGTCTGAGGTTGAAAAAATAAATAAATGAGCAAACCAAAAACGATCAAAACAAAGTTAACATCTACTACTACTCAAGGGGAAACATTGAGACTGATTATTTTGAGGTTAATGGCTGAGTGATTTAATTATTCTAACACTGGCTGGCAGGAAGTTGGAAACGAGTAGTGTGTGCATTTCTGAGGTCGGTTATTGTTTTCTCACAACGTGCGTTGTGTTCAATATTGTTAAATACTGAAAGCAAACAACACGTTTTAAACTAAGTTACCACTTCAGCTTGTTATGGACTTCTTGCACATCCAATATGGACATTAATTCAGAATATCATTGTCACTTATCCAGGGCCCTGTTTCAGAAAGCAGGTTTAACAAACTCTGAGCCTAACCCTGAACTCGATGTGTCTTTTTGTCCACACAAATGCAAACTTCACCACCTCTGGCTACAAATGAAGCTTAAGCATAAATTAAGTCAGGAAGACTCTCTTTATTCCTTTTCATTCATAATGTCTCGGTCTCTATTTCTCCACGTGATTACTCTATTGGTGTTCGCTTGAAATGAACAAACTGGATTCTGTACAGTTTCCTGAAGCCAATCACATCGTTGCTGTCAAACTTAAAACATGTCCTCCTCTCTGCTGATGTCATTTGTCATTTCACCTCAAATCGGATGCGACCCTCCTCCACCCCAGTCACCTCCAGTCAGCATTCAGTCTTGCTCCTCATTTATCATTGGATTGCAGCAAATCCCGTCATCTACTCCACAACCAGTGTCTGGACTCCAGGGGAGATTCTGCCTTATCTGACCTCAGCATCACTACCCCTCAATTATCCTACTTCAAGATAGAGTCCAATCACCAAAGACTTTGCACTATTCCAATTGTATTCATATATAATAAATGATTGTTAAATTCTAATGAAGTCTCTCCTGATTCAACTACGATGATCACACCAGAAGTGCATTTCTCTGCACCAGTCAACAAGCAATTCTGCTCCATAGTCTCTCTCTCATATAGAAGATAATGCAAACGTGATATGAGGTGGGGGGGCAATTCTGTCCTTCCAAAATATTGGCAGGGTCACTCACTGTACCATATGTAAAAAAAAAAGTTTTAAAAGTCAGTAAAGTGTGTTAAAAGAAGTTATTGTGTATTATGTTGAAAAGAGGTCATAAAATGTTAGTATGGTACATAAAAAAAAAATCATGAAAAGTCTCAGTCTCAGTATAGTATTGGTAGTTATAAAACTAAACAAATCGTAGTATATTATGTTGAAGAAACATCGTATTATAGTATGTCAAAAAACAGTAATAATGTATAAAAAAAAGTCAGTGTATCACAAAAAATCATGAAAAGTTGTATGGTATGTCGTTAAAAAGTCAGAAAAAGTCAAAGTATAGTATGATGAACAAAATAGTTGTATAAAGAAAGAATAAAAGTTATACATGTTGGAAATATATCACAACAATTCCTAATATTGTTTGTCATAAAAATTATTGTATAGCACTTAAAAAGTGCTAAAACGTCATAGTATGTAAAAAAAGAAGTAATATAGTATAATCTCATAGTCAAAAACAATTATAGTATAAGGAAGTTATAGTGAAGTATGTCAAAAAAAGTAATTGAAAATGATGGAACTACAGAATACGTGAAGCTGACATTACAGCCTATTAAGGAGCTCATTTATCTTCTTTATCTGTTCTCAGAGAAAAGATACAAGGAGGAGCAGCGGACTGGATGAGACGAGGACATCAAGGTGAGGAAAGGTGGACCTGGAAAATACCGTCTGGAAACAACTGGAAACTACAACTGTTGTCTGTTGAGTATTTTAACATAAAATTGTAGGATTGTGTTGAATTAAAAAATAAATAATGCAGCGGGTCCACCAGACCCACGAACACTGGCTGAATAACAAAAATATGAACACCACACACCACACCACACAGGTGTCTATGTGACATTTTTGTCTATGACACCGTTGTATTTATAACCCTCTAGGTTCTAGTATTATAATAAATACATATTTTGTTATTCATATTTCTTTGAATACACAAGTTTTTTTGCTCAGTTCCTGTTTTTTTTAATTCTTCACTTTTTGCTCATATTTTTGTTACGACCAACATCATCAAAATTATGAAAAGCATGGTCATATTTTGTACTACCTCGGGATGGACTCCTTTCCTTGGGCAAGATACCGAACCCCAAATTTCTTGTGAAGGCTGCTCCATCGTTGGGTGATTGTGTGTGTGAATGAGCATTTAGATCAGATCCTGATGGTCATGATGTGTATGCCATCAGTGTATGTGTGAATGGGTGAATGATGACATGTAGGGTAAAGCGCTTTGAGTGGTCAGAAGACAAGAGAGGTGCTATATAAATGCAAGTTCATTTACCATTAACTAATAACTGTGTCATCCCCCCTCCCCCCACCTTTTAAATCAAAGTTCCTCCATTTAGTGTTTGAGCTAAAACAAGTCACTTTGATGTTGAAATCATCCCAAGGCAGTACAGTTTGAAGACAGCAATAAGTGCTTGTCACCAGAAAATATGAAGTGTGTAGTCGTGTGGTTAACTTTAATATTTTATTTTCATGCAGTTCCAGTTGTTTTTGATTTTTAAGTGAGGTCATGGAGGAGAAACTGTCTCTGGTAAGGAGTCTGAAAAAGGGGGAGGTTTTAAGTATTTATACAGTTGAATATTTATTCAAACAAAGGGGAGAAAGTCTGTGTTTTATTAGGCAGAAACAGCAAGGTTTCATTGATTTTAGATGAGGCTAAATCATTGTGCCTATTTGTTATATCTTTATGGCTTTATGGCTATAAGGGCGATCATTCTGTAGATCAGTAGTCATGTTGGTTTGGTTTTGCAGCTAAAATCATCCCCGGGATATACAGGCCTTTTGTGTACATCATGTTGATTTAATTCCTTCTCAGAAATGTTCTGTTAAATTCAATATACAGTATTGCTTAAACAGGAGTGGGCTGCCAACTCCCCTGCAGCGGGACATAAACCTTTATTCATCTGAATAATCATCTATGAATCGTGGTTCATAAAACAAATTGTCGTTGTAAAAGACATAAAGACATTTCGCGAGCAGCAGAGAGATTGTGGAGTAAGGGCTAGTTGAAAAGGAGGAGATGCCGTCGCCTTGTGTGCAGAGCCTTTCCTGTGATGCTTCCTCTTTTATCGTCTGACCTTTCTCTTAATTGGCTGACATGTCTTTACACTGAGATTCTGTTGGTCTCCCAGCCAAGTAATTTCTCCCCCTCTTCCAGCTAAAGCGTTTCCCTCTGACCCATAAATTGGAAGTGCTTTAACCTTTCCTGAGTGTCCCCGTTATAGTGCTCTCCTTATTCTTTTATTATGCAGATGAGATGGATTTTCAAATTTCAAAAAGTGACTGGTATCACTCACACCTGCTTTTTAATACATTATTTTCGTTCTCAAATGTGTGTTCTAAGACAAACAAGAGCACATACAAAATGACAGAAATTATATTTATTCTCATACTATAGGTAATATATTTAAAACAGAAAATAACATGACTATAAAGAAGCATAGTAGTGTAGGGGTTATTGCGTTAAATCTCCTCATTATCAGTAATCCCTTATTCACCTAAATCAGCAGGCATGTATAGTTACTCACAAAGATGCTTACAACAATCATCAGAAATGATGGCCTATGTTTGCTTATTTCATTCAGTTATCTATAAAAGCCATAACAAGTGCATTAATCAACTGTCTATTTGGCTAAACGAGGTTCATAATATATCTATGAAAGTGTATGTGTGTGCTCGGGGTGTAATATACTTGATGTATTGATATGTTTATTTCTATTTATTTCAAGACCTCATCCTGCGACTCTGACCCTGAAATCAATACCTTAATTTATGGTCCACCACCTTCAATCAATTCTGCCCCCGTCTCCTCTCAACGATGGACTGCCTCTGACTGGACACATGTAAGCAGAGTTCCAGAAGCTCTGACTCCTTCTTTCTGCTGGCTGCCTTCTGTGTCGTTGTGCAGTGGGAGGTTAATGGTAACTCAAATCCAGATTGGCTTCTGGTCATCCTCCTATAGCTTCCCCCAGCTCTCTTTGCTCTCCTGGCCTTCTTGCTTTGCATCCTCCTTCGGCTTTCACCTCCCTACTCCGCTCGTGACTGGCAGCTATATGGCTCTGATGCATGATAAACAAAGCACACGGCCAACAGCAGACTGAGAGAAGCACATGCCAAACAAATGCAAATGGCTCTTAGTTCTGTCTTGAGCTTCTTCTCTTTCAATGCTGCGCTCTCTGTCTCACCATCTCTGGCGTATTGATCTGCAGAAATGTATAGTCTCATTCCTGTGACACATAGATGCTGTGTGCTATAGATATAGTGTGGCACCCCTTTCACCACAATACAAAATTGTCTTCCTACCAACACAAGCAACGCTGTTAAGAACATCGCTTGGGCTTGAGATTTAGCCATTTAGCCCGGTCATCTCCTTTTAGAAAAGCATAAGGTTGAGGAAAGCCAGGAGGTTTTAGTCTTCTTCAAAAGCATGCATGAGCTGGCAGCATTGCTCAAGCAGCCCTTTGCCTCCTCTGGATTTATTAGCCAATTTCCACTACCATTGTCTTTCACTTCAATCTCAGAAGTGAGGGTGCACCGGGCAAAATATAGGGCTGCAATCATCCGAGTGTGCGGCGACAAAACCTCCACCGCTCGCACCTGGAACTCAATAGATATTCATGAACATTCTCGTATTTAGAGAAGGAAATAACTTAATACCGACAGTGTCGATGGAATAATAGCTATTTCCTGCCTGACTTGCAGCCCCTCAGAAAATGAGATTGCGCTGGCCGTCATTTTTCTTGTCTGCTGGGTGTTTCCACGCAGAGGTCTATGGCTGCAGCTATGCTCCCTGCATTGGCAATGAGGTGCACATACAGAGAGGTGAAAGAAATAGGGAGGGCGAGGGAGCAAGAGCGAGACACAGAGAGAGAGAGAGAGAAAGCAAGTGAGATGGGCTGACTTCAACAGGAGACAGAGGATTTGTTGTCAGAATTTACTATCAATGAAAATGGAGGTTAAATAGGAAATAAAAAAGAAAATTGAACAGAATCATATTGTGTGTAATTTCCGGAAACACTAACATGCTGTTTCTCATCCCACCCTGGTTTCCGGATTTAAAAACATGGATTTAGTGTCAACAGGATACAACTTGACCAAGCCCATGATGCTGCCCTCTGCCTGAGCCAAGTGATATACTTCATTCATACCGTTAATAAGATCGATTACTTCTGTGAGGGAACAAGAGTGTCCAATAAGGAAGAGAGAGAAAATAAAATAAAAAAGGAGAGTAAGTAAAAGAAGATAGAAAAGGGAATTGAGTGACGTGAAAGGATGCCTGACCTGAGAAACAAAGGGATCTTTCAAACTATTCCTTACCATTACTGGGCCTGTCACGATTCCCCAACCACCGGTCTTATAAATTAACCATCTCACAGAGGAGCTCAAGCTGCAACCCTCTCTCTCCTCTACAATTAGGGTTCTTCTCTTTGTAAGCCTTCCTTATCTCTTTGCTTTTACTCAGGCCTTCATCGGCACAAACATATATCACAATTTTCCTTTACATTCCATTCTTATTCAGGCCATCATCTTCACGAGTGCACAGCATTCATCATGAGTTAGAGAGGGTCTTCAGATTCTAAGGGTTGTTGCTCCAAGTGCCATCATGGACAACCCATGAGTAAATTTGGAGCTATAAGAAATGAAAACACTCACCAAGACAATGCATTTTTAAATAGTTTTACTAAATCCATACTTTGTTTTTCTAAAGGTTCATCTTGGCCTTGTCATGTCAACTTTTAGCATTCTCTTCTGCTGAGCAATTATAAAATCATTAAGAACTTTCAGTGCAAGCATCCAACGATTGCACCATTGAACTCATAAATGCTCGCATTCCATTTCTGTCTAAATTTGATCCTAAATGGGTGTCTGGGCTGCAGCCGTTTCAGTGTGTCTCTTTGCTGGGCACACATACAGCAGTTTGCAGAAAAAAATCTTGCTATTTTTGAGTGAGTTGAAAGACTCCTCTATGTGGGAATTGCTTTTTGAGAAAGAGAGAAAAGGAGTCTGTGTGATTTTGTGTGGGATAATAGCATGAATTTGCGCTGCAGAGAGATTTATCTATAGAGAGTTCAGAGTTGCAATGAAAAGGGTAGAGAGAGAGAGTGAACAAGTGTGGGGGAGTGCTGGTAGGATGAGGGGAGTTGGAGGGAGGATGAGGGAGGATGAGGGGGGTATGAAGGCGTGTTTAAATTAATTTGATCTTGGATGCCTAGGAGACATGGCCAGTGTGAGCAAGCCACGCGCCCGGACAGAGACCTGAGCAGATTGCACCGCTGCTTTGTATTCCAAATTAATTGGCCTCTGAAGATCGCCCTCCACCCCTCACAACACTACTGATGCACATTTTCCTCTCCTCAATTAAAAGTGTGTACCCCGCAAGCAGCCCTCTCCCCTTATTCACAATGACTTCTCACCCCCTTGTTACCGAGAATAAACTGGGCCTTCACATCAGGGCTTAGCAGGACTGTGGGGGAAAAGGAACAATTAAAGGCAGGACGAATTATACAATCCATCAGCCGAGTGTGTAGTGATCATGTGTCATTAATTACACTTAAAAGATTAGAATTTGATTTAATTTTTCTAGTTGCAAACAAATTTTAAAAAAGACCAAAACTTTAATGAATATAATACTATATATAATGGGTGTCTGTTATAGTCTGATATAGTTCCTGTGCCACAGAACTCCATAATTGTCCAAAAACTACAGAGTCCTGCTGCCTTTTACTCACTCATCAAAGCTGTATTAATCCACTATTGAAAATAGTCCCCAACAAATGTGCTATTTACTTCTGTTTGAATAATGTTTGATAAATTCTTGTGAACATCTCTTGAATTTTCTTCTTATTCATAGTATGTTTTGTACATTTCTCTATACACCATAATGAAAGGCCCCACACAGAGATACTTTTGGGAAATTTTACTGTTTTGTATATTTACTCTTAAATATCGCTATTAGGAATTCCAGTCAAGACAAAAGCACGTTAAACATGTTTTTCTTTTTAATGATTAATTAAGGATTAAAACCTAATTAATTAACAAAGGGCAAAAAAGTCCAAATTAATGAAATTTCCGAGATTTGTTTTTACATCCATATCAATCACCAGGTTTTATGTGTGGCACGGTGCGTTCCATGTAAAATGCGGGCTGCATTACGGGCTTAATTGTTGGGTTGAAAGCTCCCTGAGCAGCAGGGGGCAGTTTCTAGCTCCGCCTGTGATACACAAAAGACGTTATTATACTGCGCCCTATGACTGAAACCCTACCTTTTATACGCTCAAAGGAGCAGTATACGATCCGTAACAAAATGGTGACAATAAACAAACAAAAATATCTCCACTCCGGCTTACATTTGAGGTCTACGTTTGATCCGTTATACCATAACTTTCTCTATAAAGTCACAGAAGTGGAAAAGTGGTCTGTCTTGAAGTAAAAATAGTAAGAACATTTTCACAACTGACATATTTATTTATGAGAGTTTAGAAGTTTTGAGGGGAAGTAAAAATGTAGCATGAATCTATTTATTGAACAAAGGACAGCAAAACACCACAACAAACATCAGGCGAAAAAACACTCAAGATCCAAGATATTTCAGTCAGGAGAGATGTGAAAATGTTCTCAGAGGAGAATTGCCCCTGCGGACGACAAATGCCAAAACAACTCTGACAAAGAAAGAAAGGAGGAAAATATGAGTGAACAGAAGGAAGAACAATTATTTATGTAAATAAAGTGGCATTGCTGCTTATAATTAGTGGGAAAATTAAGCAGGAAAGAAAAGGAGGGGGGGACATCACGCATGTCACCCAACTAATTTTTCTCATGCAAATTAACAATCAAAATTATAAATGGAAATGGTGTTGTTGTGATCGAGAGAGAAAGAGAGAGAGCAATGAGAGATGCCCTGTTTTTCTTGTATTCACTCTGTTTGGAATTCATTATCTGGTGAAGCAAGAAGAGGCAGATCGACTTTGACACAAAGGGTGAAGTCGATAACAGCAGCAAGAGGAACGTAGTTAGATTATTGTTTTGGACAGAATGGCTTTAAAAATATAATTGTCTAATGCAAGAAGGCAGAAGGAAAGCTGTTGTGTTATTTTAATACATGTAGAAATCTCCATACACCATTCCTTATATCAATCATTATACTTTAATTCCTCTTTGCATACATGCTCTGATACACAACTCATTTCCATTTAGTAGTTTGTGTTTTTTTTCCTGGTACATTTATCCTGTTTTGGTCCACCTGTACTGTCCTGTCAGTGTAAAAGCTGACCTATGCTATACACGCACTATATGCACCTGTCCATAACACCACAGGGCCAGTGTGCACAGATTCGATGTGCAGAGCTGCTGACACAGTTATCAGACACTAAATTCCCGTCGCTCTCCCAACGAGAGGTACTGGTTGCAGGGACTATAAAGGCAGTGTCAATGAGGGTGTGATAACTGTGAAAGTCTGTCTACACGTGTCTCCTGTCTTCTCGTCTCTCCTGTACCTCCTTGCTCACCACCGGCACCTCACACACACTGCGACCTGCTTTTTGCCTCCCCTCTTTCGTTGGGAAATGTTTTTAAAAGGAGCCGGGATCAAACAAAGTCGAAAAATGCCTGTCTGGCATTCATCTGACAGCCCTGCATCATGAACCCTTTTAAAAGAGGGTGTAGAGGAAAAAAGGGAGAGAAAATACGACATGTTTCGCACAATTTATGCAGCGTTAATTTTCCAGCCCCCGCGTCGACTGTTTACAGAGTCCTGTGCATCTCAAACCTCCGTCTCTTGTTCTCTGTTTTTCCCCCCTATCTCTCAAACCACAATCCATTTTTTACTTTTTCCTCCCACCCCTCTCACTTTTTGTGGCTTATTTTATTCAGATTTTTTTTCCTCCAGTCTTTTTTGTGTCACTAGTGAGGATGCTCTCCCTTGGGGTGGCTAAATTTACATCTCTCCATATGACAAACACAAACAAAGAAGCAAATAAATCAAATGTGAGGTACAGAGAGAAAAAAGGGGAGGAGGAGGCAGAGAGCAGCTGTGGATTTTTATCTGTCTCAGAACATATATATGAATACAACAGTGCGGTGATATTGATAATCTATGAATAGATTATGGCTGTGCGACACTGGATGGATACCCTGATTACGTTCCTCCATAGGAACCAATACTTAGCTTTGATTTTATTCAAAAGACTAAACTGTAACACCATTAAATCCAAACTGTCATCAGTAATGACACCAGATGACAGCAGGCTTAACAGATTTTGGATGATGAGATAAAAAATAAATATAATAAAAAAACATACAATAACAAAAAGTTTAAAATAGATGTGTGTGGTTGTTTTTAAGGCCTTGAGTGTTTATGTGGGACAGAACAGAAAGACTCAACCGGACAGGATGAGCCATTACCTCAACACCAGCACAGTGTCACCTGTCATCCCTCTCCGGGGACCACGCCACATCAGGTTAGCTATGTGTGTGTGTGTGTGTGTGTGTGTGTGTGTGTGTGTGTGTGTGTGTGTGTGTGTGTGTGTGTGCGTGTGTGTGGGTGGGTGGGTGGATGCATGTTTGAGTGTGTGTCAGAGGAATCTAGAGAAACTTACCCCCATCACCGCTCCCACCCTTCCCTACAACGGCTCAGTTTACCATACAATTTCACTTATGAAAATTCATGTGGCGGAAACAAAGCCCAAAAGAATCAAGTTGTGCTCAGTTCCTGTTTTTCTCTGTGAGTGTGTGCAGTAAGTACTCATACAGTATGTATGTACAGGGCTTCAGCAAGATGGAGGATTCATCAACAATGGACTGTACACATGTATTCGGAGCATGGTGTCTATTTCCTCCTCCTCTCTCTGCTGCTTCCTTATCTGAATATTGAGAGGAGCACATTGGGTGGGGGCTTCTGTAGAAGAAGGAAAGCGGGAGGCTTGATCAGTCCCAAATATATGTGTGTGTGTATGTGTGTGTGTGTGTGTGTGTGTGTGTCTGCGTATGTACGTGTGTGTGTGCGTCAGTGCTTTTGACAAGCAGAGGAGCCCTGCTGTGTCTCAGCGCGTCTTCTCTGATACATTATTAATTAGGCGGCGTTTAGAGTAACGAGCAGAGCATTTGAGCCCCCTCTTGCCCCACCCTCGGTGACACGCTCCCTGGGAATCCGCTGTGTGACTGCAGATCAGAGGAAGCGACAATCCGACACTGCATCACCTCCTTCCAGGAATACCAGAGAGCCGGGCTCCCAGGGAGACGAAAGACAGGAAGTATCACAATACCTCCACCTGCATCTCTCTGCTAACGCACGTTATATTATACAGGGGTTTGCAGGGGTTTGTCCACACACTGACATTACAAGTCCTCTAGAATGCAGATGTGAAAAGTAAGTTGTTTTTTTTTGGGGGGGGGGGGGGGACACATCCTGTCTCATGCTTCCAGTCAGTGTTGACGTCTTCAATATAATCTTTTCCGAACCTTAACCAAGTGGTGTGAGTGCCTGAACTTAACAAAGCAAACATGGATAAGACAGAGATATTTTTTCAAATACACTTATTAAGTATTTATGATTTGCCGTTTATTAAAATGGTTTCCTTCTGTTGATGAATACAAATATGTGGTATCATGTTTCATAAAAAAAATATCTGTTTAGAATTAGTAGTATATCAATGCTATTTCTAGGAAATAGGGTTGGCCTGGTCCCCGTGCCATACAATTTAAATAATATTTATGTAAATGCATGAATAATATAACATTTCAAAGGGAGCTGTTCTTCAGAGTGACCTATTTTAATTTTGATATTTCAGTAAATGTCACTATTAAAGGAGAAATATATGACACCCAGAGCATTAATATAGCATCAAACAACTATTTGCTATAGTGGAATAATGTCTGCGCAGACAATGAAGTCTCTCTCCTTCCCCCGGTCGCTGCTCTGCACTGCTCTCATGCTGCGGTTACAGCTGATAATGCCATCTCGACAGATAGCGTTGTCGAGGAAGCTTAACACCCACCCACCAGGTAAACACTGTTCGCTCTGTCAGCATGTTTGCCGTAGTGTTACTGTTAGCGCCGGCTCAGGTGTCACCATGTTGAGAGCCATTGGGAGGCAATCCCAATCTCGAATCTTGCAACTTTAATAAATCAAGTAAAAGGTTTGCTGCTTAATTTTACTGGCACGTCGAGGGTACTACTTTCTGTGTTTCCATTTGGATGGACTCAAGCAAAAGTGTGTGGGGGAATTTCGAATAAAATGAATTAGGCTTGCGCACAGATATATGTCGTTCTTGCTGGAGTCCACATATTTTCAAATCTATACAACAGAGGTGTTGGGTAATATATAATTATTACTTTTGTTATAATGAACAAAAATGTAAAGATAACACCTTTCCTTTTAATTGAGTATTTTTACATTGCTCCATTACAGTTGTGTTACCAGCAGTGAACAGCATAGAAGTAGTAGTGTAATAACCTTCAGATACTTTTGTATTACAACCTTTTATAGTATTACCAATTTATTTGAACATATCATATTGGTACACATATATGCTCTTTTATATTTTTGATATGTTCCACTATTTACCTTTCTACAGTTTGTTAGTCTTGTGTAATTCAGTCCTAACTGTCTTGCTTTTGCTGAAAGTAAACATGGTCCAACAACTACATTGCCCACCTGAACACAACTGCTGATACAGTATATTACATAATATCCAACGTTACTTTGTCAGTGATAACTTAAGTGGCTTTGCAAGCGACAGTGTGTTTGTGACGCTAGAAAAATAGTGGGCGAGTTGTGGCATTTAGAGGATCAACAGCGTAAATAAGCCTCCTCTCCTCCTCTCCTCTCCTCTCCTCTCCTCTCCTCTCCTCTCCTCTCCTCTCCTCTCCTCTCCTCTCCTCTCCTCTCCTCTCCCCTCCACTACCATCCTATCCTATCCTCTCCTCTACCATCCTCTCCTCTCCCTGCTCAGATTTTGATAAATGAAGATTGGACTGTGTAGATGCTTTATCCTATTATCATACACCTCTCCCTCTGATAAATAATGCAAATGCAAATCTTCACCCGCCAATTCAATCCTTAGCATCTTTTTTCTCTGCTGTTAGTTCTACTGTTGTTTTGCATGATTTCATATTTAGGGTCATAACCTCCCTCCTCCCTCCCCCCAGTGCATGTTCACATTATACTCACCTTTTGTTTTTACTGTCTGACTAATTCAATAATTTTCTCCCCCCTTTTGTCATCCCTCCCTCCCCGCTCTCCTCCGCCTGCCCTTCAAATCTTCTGGGTCTGGCTGAGTCTCTGTTGTCTGCCTCATTACTGACTGTTCAGCCATTTGATTTTCTGAAACCGCTGTGCCGCCACGCTGAGACCTTCTCATCCCTATTATTGTCCACCTCACAAACGAGCACATACACATGTGCAAGCAACAGAAAATATAAAGATACAAGCAGCCCTTCTATTTTTCTTGTATGATGCAT
This sequence comes from Myoxocephalus aenaeus, assembly GCA_038501785.1. Classification (NCBI taxonomy): domain Eukaryota; kingdom Metazoa; phylum Chordata; class Actinopteri; order Perciformes; family Cottidae; genus Myoxocephalus; species Myoxocephalus aenaeus. The sequence goes on from JBAMJR010000031.1 coordinate 5,792,929, forward strand.
TAAGCATCAATGAATATGTGGTATTTCTGTGTATTTCTGTTTGCTACATGCCGAGTGCCCAAACACCGGACAGTGTTATAGTGCAGCAAAGTGTTATGGTGACAGCTAAGATTTAGCTTTTATTTTTCCAGGGCTACTCAGCAGAATGTAAAAAGTGCCTCCATAAAGAAGTGTATCGTAGAGCGACTGCCTGTGATTCCACACCACAGTTGGTGATGACAACGCCATTCCTCTTGGTGACGGATGAACTGTTGAATCCTACCAACTCTTGGCCCCACTCAGGTTATGAATGTTGCTCGCATAGCATAGCAATACTGGAGCAAGTCTTTTTCTTCACTAGTTTCCCTATAAGGCGGTATTTTAAACTCAAAATGCATCAACATATCATATTTGCACAAGAATAAAATGTGAACACGTGCTTTGTCTCTCTTTCTCGCCGTAACCCTCATTTTCACAGGGTCACAAGCCTTGGCCTGGAAATTCCCTGACCACAAGTGTCAGCCACATCCCACTGGACTACCATGAACATGTCCACCATCCACCAGCATCTCACATCTCAGCCAACACTGAGCATGTGACTGTGCTGGTGTGTGCTGGAAGATTTGCCGGAGCGTCCTTCCTTCTTGTTTCCTGAGTGATTGGCTGTCGTTTGTTCTGCACCTTGCTTTGTTTTCATTTTCTGTGATTGAATCAGCATACAAATTAGGCTCAAGTGAACTACAGGCTTGGAGGCCTCTTGTCTTTCCAAGTGACAGATGTGGCCGCAGGAATCTTCTGTTATCCACCTGAAATTCTACAGTGAGATTTAACTGAATGCTTAAAAAACATTATATTCAAAGATGCCTATGAAAGTGGTTATGCCCACACTGTATATGAAATGCGGAAAACGTTTTTATAATCCTTTCCTATTTATAATTCACACGTACACATTTGGACACACACACACACACACACACACACACACACACACACACACACACACACACACACACACACACACACACACACACACACACACACACACACACACACACCACACAGGCTTGCACCAGCACAAACCTGCATTCAGACTATTCATTATCTACCCCCCTAGAGCAGTCCAGAGGGGCAAACTGTGTGGCCACTACAAGCCAAACATGTTTGGAAGCTGCAGGCCAGAGCCAAATGGGCCAAGCACCTGCCCCAGGTGTCAACAGGGCCCCTTGGCCCTGAGTGCCAGGCATCCTCCTGAAAAGAAAGGAGATGGAGAGCCCGATAGAAGGCCATCTCATTACCTACTCCCTGGGGCTGCAACTAAGCAAGGGATGTAGGGTGTGAGGGCCATGTCACCTCTGTGGATGGCCCTCATGAACTGTGGTTAATTGAAATCTGATATATCTGAGTCCCTACTTGGCGCACAACCAGTCAAACAGCAGGCTGAGTTTCATCCTGCCAAGTGAGGCTGAAAGAAAAAAGAGAGAGCTCCATCGTTCACATTTCTTTTTTACATCTTCCCCAACTCACTGTCTCTTCTCCAGTCATGCAATCCACAACGTTATTGATTTGTTCGCGAGCTCTGAACATGGTCCATCATTGGCGGTGCTCTAGGATGGTAAGAGCTGATCATACAACACAGTTTGATGCTAACTTGGTGCACTGTGCGCTGGCTGACCTTGGCTGAGATACACAATGCAGCCTTGCTGGAATCCCAGCCTCTCACAGAGGTGGATACCAAGTGGGAATACAGGAGGTGAAGACGCATCCACACAAAGAGCTGTTTAACTGTCCAGAGGTCCTCTGGGTACTCCACCTCTCACTTTATCCTTTTAATATTTCATATCCTGGCCCCAACCACGCTCTGGCCAAATGCCTCTGCCTGGGTTGCTGGAATATGGATGAGAGTGCACATTTACCCATTTACCTGGATGTCAGTCAGAAGCAGCTCTAAACAATACACTCTCTTCCCCGTAACCTCACCTCTGCTCACCTCACTGGGTCCAGAGCTAGCTTGTTACAGAAAGGAGGAGGGATCGAAGTGAAGAAAAATTGACAGAAAAATCCTACAAACAGGAGCCCTGCGATAACAAATACACAACATGTGGAGGAGATGTTGGACTTAAGGAGATTAGGTGTCTGAGGATCTGGACACAACTGGAATGTGAATATATTTGATTACTTTAGTTACAAGTCACATAACATTTGAGAGTACATATAAAAAGTGTCTAGTTGTGGACCCTGGTCACGTTTCATATGTCCTTGAGCTGTGAGCAGTTTCACCAAAGAGACATACTCAAAACTTTGTTCCCAAAGAGGTTAAACTCTTCAATGTTTAACAAAACAGCAAAGATGAGAGAAAAGTCCAAAGATTTGCATGTGGAATGCTTCTATGTGACTTTTTTTGTCTACGTTTTGGACTTTCCTCCACACATTAGGTCACTAAAATGGAAGTTTTTAAAACAAAAAGGTGTAGATTTTGTAAAACTCTGGTTACTTTGTATCTGTCTGGACATGTGTTTGGGAAACAATGGCATCTCAAAATGGTTTCACTTCAACAAAAAATTGAAGATCAGTCAACGGTGTCTGAATATTTTGTATAACAAGACTCCCCAACAATGCTTTCTTGGGCTCTCGTCCCCTTATATTGTAAAGTGACGCTAAGCAGCAGCTCCACCTTGTTGTCTGTCAAATTTTGTTTTCGCCATGGCACCAATTATCGAGTATGTCTAAATAAATAGCTATTGCTTTACTGTTGTTTACTATCTGTCAACACCGCTGAAAGAAAATAAGATCACTGATCATGCTCAGAATCGTCTTCTCTGGTATTTGAGGTACTGTTGACGTAGTCTTTAATGACACCTACCGGCCCGGGGAGCGTTTTAAGTCGTTTTTGCATTCTAGTGTGAATGGAGATATTTTATAAAACGAAAGGGGTATGGACATAATTACATTTTAAAACATAGAGGAACAAATCTGTTTAAAAAACAGGCCCTTAAATAGCTGTCGCTCTGACACGGCTTTAGGAGAGTAAACAGTAAATCTGTTGTCAGTGAGTAAAATCAGGCTTTGCGTTGGATTGCATGCATGTATCATTTCCTGTGGCAATCTGAATCCAATATGGGAATGGGGGACTCCATGCACTAACATTGAAAACGACTAAGGAGACAATCAGTGGTGTTAAATACAATGAATGGCTTTTGCAGAAAGCATTTATCAAATGTTTTATTTATTTAACTAATGATATTTCTGTATCTTTAATGAAGTAGGATTTTAAACAAAGACTTGTAATTAGGACTTAATTTACTTGTAATGTAGTACTTTTTCATTTTTGAGACTGTTTCTTTAAAAGTACTACTGCTACATTTTAGTTTAGTTTAGTTTCCTAAACAAACCTGGTCATTAAGTATAGCCGTACATCGATGTACTAATTGCACAGTTTAAGATTGGGCAGCCACTACACAAGACTTCACTTAATGCAATTAGGCTGTGGTTTAATTGTTCTTTAATATCTATGAATAAAGCCAATGTGTTACATAGAGTAATTATGGCTAATGACAGCAGCGGGGAGAGAGGAGCAGAAAGTGGTGTGTGTGTTGAAAGAAACCAGAGAATTCATTTTTGTCTAATAGACCTTTTGTTGAATTGGTTCCGTTCGCATGTGATAAGGGTGTTAAAAATTAATGATTTATAACTATTTGAACCAGCAATCACATTTTAATTAGGCAGTAATTTATGATAATTTGTCTTCTTTCATACTAGAACAGCTAATAATTGTTAATTAGCCGTTGATGATTTGTCCTTTGAACATATACCCAAATGGCCAATTCTCGGCCTTTATGAGCACAGACCTCAGCGAGAAGCACCCCAGTATGTGTTTAAACACATGTGAAAAGACAGACGTGGAAAGAATATAGAAATATTAGACAAAAACAGAAAACAGCAACATGTCATGTCCATCTGTACCATCTCTGCATTGGCACCAGATATTTTCACATTACCAGGCTGGCTATGTTTGCCTGCCAAGTCCATCCATCTATCACTGCCTCAGTGTGCCAAGCCAGCACAGAGAGAACGAAGACAAGAACACACTCCAGGAGAAGTCATGCCAAGTGGAGAAGAGTGAGGAAAGTGGAGCAAACGCAAAGACTCGGGGAGAAAGACGGCAAAGAAAAGAAGGGAATCATATTTTTTTTCCGTTTCTAAACAACTGTTATTTGTTTAACAATTTCAAGTGGCTGAAATAGCCTGTGTGTCTAAGTCTCTGGCTTAAGATATTGACCCCGGGCTGCCTTCACTCTAAGTGCTTGCAGACTGCTGCTGGGGCATTCCATTCCACGCTGCACTCTGTGCTAACCAGCGCTGTATTGTATGTGCCGTCTCCATTCCCGCACTTCACTTCTTTACCTGCGACTCTTTGGAAATTACTTGAATACACACTGCTTTTTCACTTGCACGTTGTCATCTGTAAGAATGCAGCAAAACCTTTTGTACAATTTCTGAAATTAGTCAAGTAAAGGTAGATAAGAATAAGGTTAAGACATTGGTAAACACGCTGCAGCAATGTACGTTAGAGAGGTTCGGGGTGGAAGACTACAGGAGGGGCTGCAGTTTGGGTGGACGAATTAATAGAGGACAGAGCTGTCAAAAGACATGCATGTCTGCAGGATGAAAAGCGGGGAGGTGAAGTCAAGCTAACCCCTTTTAAACCGTGTTACTGATTTGAACTATTCATTCATTCCACCAGTATATAGAAGTCTTCAAAGAGGCCGAGTCAAAGAGGCAGAGAGAAGGCTTTTTAAATAGCTGTGACAATCAGAAAAGTCTGGGGATATTAAATAAATGTGTGCTCCTTTGTAAGATCTATTTTCCTTTGGCTGTCCTGTCAGTAAAATTGATCTTAACAATATTTAGCAAGTTTTAAATCAATAATAACATATCTCTGTAATACACCTCTTTTTGATTAAAATATCTCTCCCGAGTCGTTGCTTGTATAATACGATACAGATTGCTGTAGTGTGATGTGTGGTGAGGAGGAATACTGCAAACTAACTGTATATTCTAAAGAGGACTGTATGCTAATCTGCTTGGATCCTTGAAGACAGAAGTGTCTCTGCAGCATTTTTCCGTATCTGGTGTCAACTTTCTTCTGCATCTTCGTAACTTAAAAGTGCTCAATCAACTTTCAATTCCATCCCATCTTCAGACACACCGTGTCCTCCCTATTTCTGTCTCTTGCCACCACACACACCTGTGGTTTTTCTACGCAGGTTATAAATGTGCAATTCTTCCACCTGCAAAACTCAACTTGAGGGTAATTCTCTCAGTCCTCTTCCATCCACTTTGTGCCTCTACAACCCACTCACTGTGTTAATAGTGCTCTTTTGTGCCTTTGCTTATTTTTCAAGCTCTGATGTAAACACTGCAGTCAGTATGGTCAGCAGGTGTGTCACTGTAACGGGAGAGCAGGACACCAGAACCCATTCAGACAATTATTATAATGTATTCACCTTCTGACGTTGGAGAGTATTTTTGCTTATGCACACTTTCATATGTTTGCTCATGTGCTGCCATCTTCATTTATACGCTTAGGATGTGTTTGTAAAAACTAGCCTATAATGAAAGGCTTCATGACGTTGACTCTACAACTACAGCGACATGAAAAACAACAAGCATCCTTTCAGATATTTTCTATTTCAATATAGTCTGTGTTTCAACTCTTTGACCTATACTGTTCTTCAAGAACTGCTTTATGGCCTGTGGTAGAAACACATATTTAATTGTGTCTGCATGTGCAAAATTGCATGAGGGTAATTATAGTGACACAGCTAAGTGTTGTCATATGATGTATTGTATCACGTTAGCTCCTATACAGCGGAGTGTATGCATCTTTGGACCGCTTTTGTTTGAAGGCATACCATAACCCTGAGCACACAAGTCAATGGAGCTGCTAATTAAATCAATATGAGATAATGAAGTGCAATTAGAGGCACTGGCTAGGCCGATCTTTTTCTGTAAGCACTATTTCCCTCCCTCTGGGCTCGCGCCTCTTTAGAACCTGTTAGTTTTTCCACTTCCAGGAGCCACAATCCCCACAGCAACCGTTTGGAGGAGTGATCACTGAGCTCCCGAGGCTGCCAACGCATTCTCACACTCAAACAGTGTTCTGCTCTCCATTTATCCTCACCTACCTCTCTGAGCACAGGCTGTTTACTCCCCCTGTCCTCTGCATCGTTCTCCAGTTTCTCACGTTTCCACCTCTGCTTCTGATTGCTTCTTCTCTTTCTTCTAACCTGGCACCTTGTAAGAATCAGTGAATTTGTATTTCAAAAGTTGTGATAACGGCTCAGAGGAGGATGCAGCGCTCTGCTGCAGGAGGTGAGACTGTTTGAAACTTTTGATAATTAGAGACACCTGTTTTAAACTGAAATATTACATTTGTTATTTGGCTAAATTACATATTTATAAATTGTACTATTTTTTTTACTTCGAATAAATCCTTCTTATGAATACAGATAATCATTATTATTAATACTTTACATCATCATTTTGTTATCTTCTGGGTTTGCCACCTGATTCTTAAAAGTCACCAGATGGCACTATTTAGCTTTCACATACTGCTTAAAGAACGCAACAAGAGCATGTTAATAGTTGTTACTTCTGATTCAGAACTTCACCAGCAGCTTCCTCCCTGAAGTCAGTGGTCATGGTTGACCTCTATCTGCGCAGGATCATATTTAACTCTAAAGCGTTACACTTTGAGATGCTACCAGACAAGCTAAGAGTGAAACCCTCTTGAGAATTCAGCTTTCACCAGCTAAACATTTGTGTCACACTACGAACATGAAGAAATGTCACCCTGATCTGATATTCGCTGCCACTATCTTAGATATTTACCGCATAAAATGAGCTGAAAAGTCAACAAACATTTTCAGATGGAAGGGGGAAAACAGGTGAAAACAGGAATTGTTCTGCATCAGGTCTGTCTTCATGCTTTCCCTTTGGCATCGGGACCACTTAGCAGTGGCATCTTCACAACACGCGTGGTGACGTCTAATGGGCTTTTAAGAGCTTCGCAAGGGGACTATTTGTGTACCATCAGTGGAAGCCTGTGATCGCTATGTGACAACAGTATTTTAAGCTAGCTCCACAGCAGTGTAGGATGAGTACCCTGAGCTGTGGCTTTCCCCAGGGGAGCGTATGCTACTGAGATCTAACAGCTCAACTTCTCTCCCACTTTCCAACTCAGGTGTCTGTTTCCAGCGAGACAACTAAAAAGTCTTGATTTCTCCTTTGCACCAGAAAATGCATGTTTGTGAAGAAATAGAGCAAGACTAAATAGGGCGTTTTTCGACATCCGCTTCGCAGAAGAGGGAAAGTTTTGATTTGTTGCAGGAGATGTTTTCCCCAGAGACATAAGAGTCACTCTTATTTTATTATTTTCAATTGACTCAACATGGAAATTGTTTCCTGTTTGTGGATACGCTCATGTTGCTCAGTGACTTTACTTCTGCCATGAAGTGACATCATTACAGGGTAGTCGGCACACAGTGACCTCTCTTCATAGCCAACCTTCAAATTCACAAAGACTCTGCTGAAAATGAGATCTTTCTCAACTTGAACTTTTTTTTTTAACACATGTCTGCACAGAGCATGCATGAGTGAAGAGTGTGTGAAGATTTAGGGTATTACAATGTAAAACACAATGTCTATGTAGTAACTTAGCATAATAGTAAAGCTTTCATTTCCTACAAACCTGCTGTTGAGAAAAAAAGTTACTAAAAAAAACAATCTTTGAAATTGTACCAAATGAACTGCAGAACCTTTAAAATAAAAAAATATGACAATAAAGCTTAACATTTCTTCTTTTGGGTACAGGCATGCACTGGTACTGGCATTATATATATATATATATATATATATATATATATATATATATATATTTAAAGGAGGCACATCCTCTCCGTGTTTTGGATAGATTGAAAATTAAAAGGTGTGTCTTACATGAATGCATTCAATTTGTTTTGTGTTTTGTTTCTGCACCCTCACAAAACTAGAGGAGAATAAGAGAAAAAGTTGGTCACAAAAACAGATCATTTAAAAACGTTTTTATTACATGTGACTGCAAGGGCATTTTAGTCCATAAAAAAAGAGGGAAAAAAAGTGTTAATGTTTACAATGTGCTGGCATTTGAACAATATTTGACAAATGAAACCAGATGTTTGGCCTTTTTGTAAAACTTTTCCAGGCAGCCACCATCCCCAATCCAGAAGAAAAGTGTATAGTGAACTGTCATGTTTACTAAGTTCACTAATAAACTCACTGATTCTTTGGTTGCACATGTTGTTGCTTCCCACCAGCACACAGAACTCCACTTGACCCCAACAACAACGTTTTTTTTCTCTAATTACTTCTACTAGCTCTCAGTGGGGGACGCGTCACGTCCAGACGACTCTTCACAATAACTCGATGGAAAAAGCGTAATGAGCTGTGTGTATGGAAATTATCATTATGTATAGATATTATGTCAGATACAATAGAGTATGTTGAATAAAACAATTAGCAGGAGTATGATGGTGCAATCTAATTGTTTACTCTCCTGTTGCTTATAATAAAGTAAAATATTCCATTGCACCTAACTGGTCTCTTTGCATAATGAATTCCTGGAGGACTGAATAGAGTGAAGTGAGGAGTGGGCTGAGCTGGGTCCGTGATGAGTGCCAATCAATTATCATTTGCAGCATTACTTCATCAAAGAAAAAGGTGCAGGGAAGGGAGGGATGTGGAGATTAAATCTGGCATGCTATACGACTCCAAATTACTCATCTCTGGTAAAATACTGTCTAAACAACTCATAATATATTTTAAGTATTCTTTTTCTCAAACAAATGAAAGCATTACATTGCAAACAAACAAAACTGCTCATTTTACATTTAGCTGAGACGAGTGATCAGTATGTTTCTTGTATTTGAGCAATTTTAACTGCAACAAGAATTAGCATAGTTATCTTGGCATAATTTTTTGCAAAGAAAAAGAAGAAAAATACAAGACATGACTTTTTAAGATAGTGTTTATATTTCTGGTGTAAAGTTTATAATAGCAACCCAAGGCAGAAATGGAGCCGGAGGAGAGAAGAGAGAGATGGGGCAGAGATTAGGAATGTAGAGTGTGGGATGTTATCTCAGCTGTGAATGAGACAATATAATTATGATATGGAAATGATGCTGAAAGAGGAAAGTTGAGCAGACTGGAGCTTATCTTGTCAGAATGGCACATTGCCTTCCATCTTCAATATCAATTACTAATGTCTCAATAACAATTACAAAATAATTGGCCTATTTGGGTTTCTGTTCTGTTCTTCAGTAACAATATTATATACTTGAAATCAATTTGCTGTTCCCCTTGAAACATATACATGAGTTTAATGCTATCCATGCATTGTTTATTTCAGTTAAAGCCAATAATGCTGAGTGTGATTGGTGATACATTATGGACAACTGATGGACAACTGAACAGTGTTTCAGAGTTTCTTTGAACTTTTCTTACCAGGGAGAACTTTTAGCAAGTGTGTGCACAGAATGCACAAATAGTCTCTTCTTAATCTTTTATTGAAGAACAAATTCAAACTCTTTTTATCCTACATTTTAACACACGCACAGGCAGGCGTACACTCACACATGCACACAGAGTGAATCTGCCATTTAATAATTATGAGGCGTAAAATCCTTGCCGATGGCGAGCATACTGAAGGATGTAATTATGACCTCTTTCAGAGAGCCCACGCTCAGTGGCAATGCCTACATTTCCACCCAGAGAGATAGAGAGAGAGAGAGAGAGAGAGAGAGAGAGAGAGAAACTCCCGAGAAATGACGGGAAAACGTGCCCTTCATTGCAATTAAGGACAATAATTCTCAGCAAGAAAATTGTTTCAATTGCTTTTCAGCCCGGGAGCAAAATGGCATTGATGGGGGGGATGGTTTGAAATGGAGGTGAAGGTGGGATGAGGAGTGACATTTTAGATGGTGGAACTGTTGGTTAAGTGTGTGTTAGGGATTCAACTATATGAGAGGTTGCAGCGAAATGAAAAAGTGGGAAGTAGAACCATGAAAATGTACATGTAACATGTAAAAAAAATATGTATCAACATGATACATGTATCTTTCAGGCAGGGATCAGGCAGTAATAGTAGAAGATATGTTCACTTACCTGAAATAAATCTCTGCATGCAGAACAGAGTTTTTATGTTGTTTGTTGTTTGTTTCTGTAAGCTGTTGAAAGTGTTATGTCTTTTTTTTATTGCTTAATTCAATCGGAATGGAGTGAAAATAAAAAAGAGTATTAACATTTTTGAACATACTGAAGAAATGGGAATATTAATATAAAAATGTATGTTTTGTGGTTGAAAATAAAGATAAATACTTAAAAATCAAGAACATCTTATTATGCACAGCAGATGTCTGGCTAGGTTATCCTGAGTGCTGCACTTCATCTCGAGCTAGTCTGCTGCATCTGTATCTCACCCAGCTGTGTATAATACCACAAGAAGTTGGTGGAAAATTCCTTAAGTCTTCTAGTGCTGCATAACAAGTTTTGTTTAGCCACAGTGTGAGGTTGACGGTCTATTCCACTGAGAACAGCAAGTACTGCACACACATCCACTGATAAATAGAGAATGGGGCACCACCATGGCTTGGTGTATAAAGAAAGAAACCACAGCTCCAGCATTGGTGAGCCTCTACTCTCTGAAGCCTGCTCCAGAGTCAAAGCTCTGTGATTTATCAAGACCTTTGGCCCTGCTGCACAAGCAAAAGGAGAATTTCCTTTAAAAATCAATACAGTATTGCATATTTATTATGGCACAGGGGCCTGTAAATTTAATCTGGAAATGATTAGAGAGTAAGGAAGATTAGATATAAATAACATCATCATTTATTGTATAATATATGCTCTTAAATAAAAATATAAGTGATATATATATATATATATATCTATCAAGTAATGTTTTAGACTGGCCGACAACCAAGCAGCAGGGCAAGAGTTATTTTCATCCCTTTAGATAACTCTCGCTACTTCAGCCAAGCTCACGTATTGTGCAATTGTTTAAAAATAAATTTGAAACTCAGCAATTATTGTAATGATAGAAATTGCTATTATTGTTTTTGCATACCCAGGGTAAAAGTGTTTTCACTATTATATTTAGAGTGAAAAGCGCTAACAACAAAGTCTGTGGATTATCCGGATTAACAGGGACATTGTTTCTGAAAGGACACGTGGCATTTAGTTAAAAAAATATGCATTTTCAGATTAATTTCTCTTTATCTACTTTGTAATGAGGTGGCAGCAAAGTTATTGTGGTTTAAATCATAATACCTGGGTAACTAAAACCAAAACTATCTGCATAGCTAGGGGTAAGTGATTTGGGTAATTTGTAACACATTTTAGGTTGAAAAAAGGTGCTTTTCTCCTTCTTTTTCTACTATTGCTTAGACAGAGGTGGCAAATTGATATACAGTATTGTATGAGATGTCTGAGTAAGATGTACCTGAAACTCAGGCTGCTATCTTTACAACATAATGGTGAGGACAGCTGGACTCTGCGAGGAGCGGGCTGCATGTGGGGGATCTGCATGCTGTGTTTGTGTACTGTATGAAATCCTGTGGTAGGATTGCATCTGTGGTAGCTGGCGGAACAAAAGTCTGAATGAGGAGAAACGGGCACCACAGGGAAATGGAAAGCAGCTTTAGAGGAGGGAGGCATGCACACACGTGCGCAGGCTGTTTACATTGGGCTGGGACAATACACGCCGATGCATTCCAGCGCTCACGGTGGGCTCACCAGATCCGGATCCATGTTTTCACGCTTGACTTTTCATTACCTAAATGTGTGCATACGTGCGTCTAAGTGGCTCAGAATTCTGTGCTCTCTCATGATATGTAAAAGCACAAAGTTCCTCAGCTTCTTAGCAGGGAATATTTCTCTTTTTTCTCTTTTTGTTTTCAGGCATTACCATACACCTCTGCATGTCTGCCATTTCCCTCAGGTTGGTGGTGATTTGACAAGTAGAGGGCCCGCTGCGGGGGTCACATACATCCCAGATCCCTTTTCTGTCTCTAAACAGTTAACATGGCTCTTGTCCACCAGCCCCCACCCCCGTCAGCAAGCAGAGGGTCTGCCGTCTTTACTGCAATCAAAATTCACAAGAAAATTGAATCCTTTATATGCAAAACAAACAATGCGGAGGAAATAAAACATTCAGCCGAGCTGTCAGGTCCTTTCAAGAATCAATACGAGGCCTTTCATCTGCGTCCCAACCTCTTCCTGGTAATTATCCTTCATATTTTATGCCCCCCTCTACGCCTGTACCACACACATGCACATCAACACACTCACACATATATACAGACACACAATAAAATACTAGTTTGCATAAATCCTTATTATTTGTTTTTCTTCAATCATAATACAATGCTAATTTCCCACAATTATAGTTTTATCAGCTTCAGTTCATTATCAACCAATATCTGTTGTAATTCATTGTGTGTTTTTCTATAGGCCTGCAGTATAAACTGTGAGAAATTAGGAGAGAGAGAGAGAGAGCGAGCAGTGTCCAGTCAGACGCCTTGATCAGGATTAAAGTGTTGTCAGTGACAGAGTGACGTGCCCTTGAACAGAATCACCCTTAAAGTGTCCTGTCATCACATTCCTGCCTCCCATTATTAGGGCCGGTTGGGCCTCTGGGACGACAGAGACTGATTGGGCAAAGCCCTGCTTCTCCCAACCAGGCTTGAGCCCCCCCCCCCCCCGTGATACCAGACAAAAGATAAAAAGTAGAAAGAATAGATGAGGTCTTATTGGTCCCATACCGGAGATAGTTATGAAACTGTGAGCTGAGTAGAATACCTGAGTGGTTGCTGTGTGAATTGACCAACCAGCAGTGAATAGTTGAGCGTTTAAGCCTCCACATATGACATGCACCCACTGATAAATATTAAACTACTCCCAAAGCTTTTATTCTGACCAAGGGAGACTCTTGATGAAAAGCAACTGCGTTTTTGCTTTTTCTGTATTGAGTTTTACTTAGTCTTCATAGAGAGTTCCTTCCTCAGGGCTGTCGCGGGGAAGGAATTCCCCCTGCGGTGACAATGTTTGGCTCAACAGCGTGATGTGTGGTATTATTGCCTTTTTTTGTGTGCAAATTACTTCATTTATTCAGATTGCAGTGCTTTATAAATAAGCTTTATTGTTAGGCTATTATTAGGTATATTGTGGTTTTGTAAATTACACAGATGACACCTTTTAAACGAATTAAATACTTTTTGATTGTTAAATTCACAGAACACAGAAAGCAAATGAGGCGCAGCGTTTTTTTTTTCCAGCGGAGGCACTTTGAATGTATCTGCTTGCTTTGATACGGAATCTCCAGAAGTAAAAATGTTAGCAGCCGATAGTTCTTGAGAAAGGAAAGGCTGAAGCATGGGGGAAGAGAGGACGGACCCCCTGCTCTGTGCATTCACTATTCCATTGTTGTTGTTGTTGTTCAGCACTTGTAGCCAACACGTGGCGGTTGGTCTTTGTGGTATTTGTCCTTCCTCCATTGTGACTGTACAGAATGCAGTGGAAAATGTTTTGTTGGGAGCATAGAGTAACTATGCGGTGCTCCCAGTGCAACAATTAATTAATATATATAACCTGAACATAGCGGTTGTGGCGGTTGTTTGCTATCCCCTGTGGTTTGCTTGTCAACACAGTATCGGTGTTACAGTATTGAGGTTATTGCGATGGCCCTACCGCACTGTTTACCGTCTTCTACAGTACAAGTAGATAAGCTAGCAAAGCAACCTAAAAGTAGCCTACTGCTGCCTGCGGCTGTGTCCTTCTGTTACATCATGACCTTCGTTTTCCAGGTTGTAGCGGTCCGTCGAGAGTCTCCCATCTCACCACATCTACTTTTCTGCAAAAATAAATAAATAATTGATACTTCTAAACAAGAATGGTCGGAGACCTTTCTTTCAACTAACAAACTGTGCTAAAAAAAAAAAAACTGTGCTAAACTGTTCTCTTTTTAAGCTTGATTTTCAGTGCAAGAACAGAAAATCTGGCCAACGAGAATCCTCTGAGACAGAGAAGCCGTGTGGTAGTGCGTATGGGCCTGGGAGGGTGTGATGGAAGGGCTCTAATGAGGCATAGCAGAGAATGAAATATTAAAGTTTCTAATTAAATAGAGAGACCTCTTCCACTCTCGTCAAGGTTGTTTGGACCATTATCTCTGCCATGTGATCAGCAGTGACCCGATCCGTTTAGGAGTTCCCTTGTGCTGGAACTGACAGAGCACACACACACACACACACACACACACACACACACACACACACACACACACACGCACACGCACACGCACACACAGCCAGTACAGGCACCTATACTGTACACACACACACACACACACACACACACACTACTATCAACCTGTTGGAGAGAAATGTCCCAGTCCGAAGCCTTTCAAACTATCTGCACTTTACAACTGACAGTCATGTGTGGAGTTGGAGGCACTCGCAACAGTTATGATTTGTGTTTATTGAAAGAAAAAGAAAAAGGGATTGCTGCTCTCCTTGACATTCAGACCTGTTTCACAATCTGCTGATTTCTGAAGGTGAAACCTGCCTCTGGGACAGAAATACAGCAGAAAAAAATGAAGATAAAGAGGGACGACAGGGTGTCCTGTAAGAGAGACAGACAGGGAAAGGAAAGAAAAGAAAAGAGGCTTTCAGGTGCTGTGGACTGGAGCTTGTGGAGTGTAGAGGTTAAGCAACCTTCCATCTAAAACTCTCCTCTGCTGTGGAGCATAAATGTGAGAGCAGCTTGTTTTCCCAGAACTGGTGAAAATGTAAAAAGGCCTTGCTCTTTTCAAGCACTGAGGCCTGGGACAAAGAGACCTGGGGCCTGCATACTGCTGTATAATAAGCAGACAGCCATTGTGTGTGGAATAACTACCATCCTTGCTTGAATTTTAATCATACTGTTTTATTAAGCTCACTGGGATTTTTTCTTGACACAGTTTTAATGATTTGTCCAGCATGCCGGGTCTGTTGCAACCACATTCTGACACTGCAGGTCAAAGTCACAGAAAATATTTCTCCTAAGAAAACATATATAAATGTATCTGATTTATTCCTTTGTTTACTTTTTTGTATACTTTGCTCCACATCATATAGTGCTTCACAATTTTGTGTCTCATTCACCCACCCACACACACACACACACACACACACACACACACACACACACACACACACACACACACACACACACACACACACACTCAAATTACCTGCAAACTGTAAGTATATCAAGATTTAAACTATGAGAGCAACCTTTGACTACAAACACCCAAGTGGCAACCTTCAGGTCTGAAAGTGAAGCTGCATGGAGGAAGGGAATACATCTAGCAGCCAATTGGGTACCTATAGGTGGCACTTGGGTTAAACCTGGGTACCCAACAACACAAACACAACATGTTGTGTCACACAAAGGACGAGGAAAATGGATCCCTGGTCTAAACAAATAGACCAAATATTCATAGATCCTCTTTCACCGCAAACATTTTTGTAAATTCTGTTTCACTGCAACAGTTTGTCTCTCTCTTGGAGGAGAAGTAAACAAAAACACTGTATAGCAGTTACTGTAGTGATCTTCATGTATGTATGTTGCATACATATTCATACAGTCGTAGCTGCTTTAACTTTTGATGTCTTTGTGTATTTCTGCTGGGCTGGAAAAGTCTTTCTGTGACACTTTTCTGATTTTGAAGACTTATCTGGTTTTAGATGCTATAAAACAAAAGGCACAGTGCTAAAACAGCTTGGACCAAATGTTCATCTAGACTCCTCTGCCTGTTGGATATCAGTCTGGGTTGATTATGATGTAAGTAGTCTCAGTCTCAAGTCTAAAACTATTCTTTTTCAGGAGAGTATTGTAAAATTCTCAGGGGGGAAAAGAAACTACTTTGAAGTGTATGAAATTGGTTTCCTTTTTTGTCTGCCTATTGAGTTTTACTTTCACATTTACGTGGTGGCATGGAGCAAATAAATCACACATATACACACCTATACTTACACACACACACGCACGCACACACAATCACTCCACATCTCTTTCCAGTGAGCTGTACACTGCACATCAAGCACACTATGTTGAGCACCCCGCTGCCCCTGAGCACATCACCTCCAATGGCATGCATGGACATAAACACTATGTGTTAAACTCCTGTTGGTTTCTGACTCCATGCTCCTAACTTATACTCCTTCTCCTCTGGTCTGTTTTCCCTCTGGAGACTTCCGCCTGATTGGATTCTGAGAGAGAGATCGAACATAGAGGTCAAAGAGAGCCTCGAGGACGGTCCTCCACTGAGTGTGTGAGAGTGTGTGTGGTGTGTGTGTGTGTGTGCGCGTGCGTGCGTGCGTGCGTGTGTGTGTGTGTGTGTATGTGTGTGTGCTGCCACGTGCCTCTGGTCAATTCATGTGCACTTTGACAGGGGAAAGTGTCTTATGAACTACACACCCCACTGGAGGTTGTATTGGAATTTATTGACATATACCTATCTGCAGCATAATGAGCTCAGTTCATATCCGTGCATGTTCATTATCAACCTTTCGTTTACAATGTATCATTGAGGCAATTTATCACTATATGATCGCCTTATTAATCATACGATATGAGACATCAGGACACATTTTTTGCTGACTTGAATTGCGCTGTGTCGCTCCAATTTTGCAGCTCTATAGGAACATGCAGTACAATACTAATAGAGGCTGCTGTGCCTGGGTTAAACCCACGCTCAGCCATATAAGCACCGTGAAGTCAATTAATTTCTAGCTGCTTAATGACTTGGAACCTCGGTGGTGCAGACACCCCGCCCCTCGCCCGCATCTCCAGATTGATTGAGTGGATTTCTTGGACATGGTGCAGAATCCACAGATACGCAGTGAGGGATGATCACATTCAATTTTCCTATTACTGCAAGTTAAAATGCCATCAGGATCCTGTACCTGCACTTAAAAAAAAACATTGGCAGAATGAATATAGTTATGTCAAAAAGGTGAATTTCAAACAGATCTTTTGGCTGTGGAGAGAGCCAACCATATAGTGCATATGACATAACTAGCTTTAGGATGTGTTTGCCATAACTTATAATGCACATGACATGCAGGTATAATGTGAAGGTCACTGTGTACTCTGTGTACATGTGACATGTGTGCACAGACTGGACTTTGTTTTACCCTGGGATATCATCATTCTAACTGCACGATGCAAGGAGGCGAATAATTACGTCACTCCGAAAACCATCAGTCCTCCACGCTTGGGTCACTTCCTTGTCCTCCCTCTTCTCCTTCTCTCCCTGTTCTTCTGTCCTTCATCACATAAATGTCTCCTTGACGTGGGGTGGAAAACTGTCCCTCCACAAACTGTCCGCTTGTTTATTCCCTGTGATTCCTGAGAGTAGCAAAAAGGCACTGATCACTATCCCTACTGTTCAAGGCTACCTGAAGGTTCTTGTCCTCTCAGTCTCTCCTGGGCAGAGGAGAATGGAGGGGAAAGATAGAAGGAGAGATTGAAAAAGATGGGGGGGAGAGAGCGAGAGAGAGAGAGAGGGGGAAGGAGAGATAAGGGAGATGTGGGGAGGCAGGTTGTAAGTGAATGAAAGTGTGTGGGTGAGGGAAGGTGGGGTGGGCAAGCCGTGAAATTGCTCCAACAGTGGCGACACCACTGTGCGCACAGCTTCAACCAAGGCCTCAGCCAGCCCCCCCCCCCCCCCCCCCCCCCCCCCCCCAACTCCCATACCCTAGACCCCCCCCCTGTCTGTCTTTTTTTTTTCAGGTCTGTTGCACACGGGGCGGAAAAGATCGTATTTATCACCTGTCAGCATTTGGCAGCCCTGAGTTACGCGACGCAGGACAGCATAAAATTATCATACACAGGCATGAAATTACAAAACCGCCCGGGGACCCCACAACAAAATTATTTCATTTTTTCCCCCAAAAAAGGATGGAGGGTGTTTGGTTGTGAGGTGAGGGGGTGACAGGTGAGAAGTGAGGGTGACAGAAGGGAGGTGCAGCAGAGAGATGCAGGAAGCGATGTGATAGAGAGAAAACTCCAAGAGGAAACTGTCCTTCAAACTCGATGTGTGATAAAATAAAGCCTGGCTCAGGCTCAGTGGCAGTGGCACCTTTGGTCAAAGCAAACTTCTGTAGGGGGTCAAATATCTATCTCCAGCTTACTTTTGTTATACATAAACAGTCTTTTACCACTTTTTTACATAACTGCATGTCCACATCAATTGAAGGAATCATTTCAAATTAAATCATAAAAATCACATTAGCTTTAGACCTCTAAATGTTCTATGTAATGAGGAGGATGTCTTTAATTGCAAATGCAAGCTGCTCAGTTGAAACTGATGAGTATGTCTTTCTGTTTTACCTTTTACAAGGGCAATACAAGTGACCTTTTTCACCTGCCTTTTGGAAGTCTGCTTTCTTGGCAACCTCAGTTCGCCTATTGTGTGTGTGTGTGTGTGTGTGTGTGTGTGTGTGTGTGTGTGTGTGTGTGTGTGTAGGACAGGATGGCATTGACGGAGGGAGAGGTGGCTTTACATAGGTCCTCCATAATACTGTGGGTATACTAAATGCTTCATTAACGCCACACACAGGAAATGGAGGGTCAATATTTATAGACCTTGTGCAGAGCACTATGTAGATACGGGATCTATTGGCTTGCATTCTAGGAAGGGGAATCAAATTAAGTCAACGAGGGACTGGAGTTTTTCTCTCGGTCTCTCTTCCTCTATGAGACGGTCAATTTCCCAACGATCGCCGGTGGTGGCTGGCCGCCACAGGCTTGACCCCAAATGTGTGGAGGAGGAGGGAGAGCTGCGCTGTGGAAGAAGTCAGTGAAGGTGGCACTGAAGATAACTCTTTAAGGTATTGTGAGGTCTAAACAAATGACAATTACCTTAGTTTTGTCATCTCTCTTATACTTTCTTTACTTTGAGGCATTAGTATATTAAACCATCACCACTTAATTTGGCCAACACTTTAATTATGCGAAAACGTTTGGACTCTTCGGGGTGAAAAAATGTGTACGGTAAATTTGGTCGAAGAAGTAGAGAAGGAGGGACTCTATGGTACATTAGCACAAAGAGAAGGAGAAGGAAAAAGAGAAGGGAAGAGAGAGAGAGAGAGAGAGAGAGAGAGCTAGAGAGTGTATGTTTGAGAGAGAGAAAAAAAGGAGGGAAGATATTGCCATAATTCCTGTGTGTCGGCATGGCTGTTAGGAGCTCAGGTGGTTGAGCGTTTGCCCCGGCCAGGCCTCATCAACGTGAAGGGCGATCTCATCCTTTCTGCATCTCTCCTCTCCTCGGCTTGATTAATTGGGTTCCAAATACGCCAGCGGAATACGTAATGCGCCCCTCACAACAGCGCCCCCTCCCCACCTGATCACCCGCCTCCCCCTTCCCTCTTCCACCACAGACACCCTTCCTCCCCTCCACCTGCCTCCCAACCTCATTGCTCTCCTGTTCCTCTTCCCACCCCCCTCCTTCTCTCTGTCTCACCTCCGTCTCCCTCCCTCCCTCTCATCCCAGACCCTTTCTCATTCTCATTCCTCTCTCCATCTCTGTGTGTGCTGGCAATCTCCAAAATACATTAGCATACACTTGGTATTCTGGGAAGGCTCGGGGGGGGGAGGGGAATGAAGAAATATGAAAAACAATTTAACAATAATAATGACGCTGATGATAAAATTAATTATGCCCAGGGATGGCGGATGAGAAAAAAAGGAAGGAGGCCTCAGCAGCAGTCGCTCACCTAATTTGATTCCCAGACACTGGCGGATATCAGGTGCCATTTGACAAGTAGACACAATGAGTGTGTACTGCAAAAGCTCTACATTGCGTGTGCGCGTGTGTGTATGTGTTTGTGTGTGTGTGTGTGTGTGTGAATTGCATGTGGAAGTGCCTGCATGTTATCCTCAGCAAAAGGTGCTGTTATAAGCCCCTCAGACAACACATGGGGTGGTTCTTTTCTTTTTCACAGTGTGTGTTCACAGTGACACTGTGTATGAAAGCACACCCTGCAGAAAACACAGCAAATGTACATGTGGGCATGCATACATGCCAGCCCACCCACATCTCTTAGGCTGAGAAACAGAAAATACATTCTGCTTTTCAAATGCACACCACATCAGTAGCCTGTACCGGTGCACAACTCTGCAAACATGTTGACGCGAGTGATGTCGCCTGCATCTACCAAATGTAGATTTTTCACAACATGTTTTTATTTCCTTAGTCTTATGAAACATGCAGCCTCTCCCCAGGGACTTTGATTGACACATGTGAGCTTTAGGGATAGGAGTCAAGCATGACTGGCTCTCTTGGGGGGTTAACATTTTTAGACTATTTTTCTCCATAACTACTGCTGTAGTGTCTCCTGTAGTAAAGCTGTCCCGCGCTGCTATTGTAACTCATCTCATTAGGATAAATGGTGAGATCATCCTGGGTGCGGTCTGTTTCAATCTCCCTGCATCTCATGTTGCATTATCACGCCTGTCATCATGCATGTGCCACGCTGTGTCCCCTTTGTGTTATTTACACTGCGGCTTAGCACTTACAGTTTTTCCTTTTGTAATTCTGAAACAGCACAGTCTAGGAGCAGAGTAATAAAAACATCCTTATCTTCCTTATCCAGAAAATCTTTAAGGTTTAGGCTCTCTGTGGGTATCTTTACGTCCGTGTGCGAGTGGAGAAAGATGAGAGTGGGAGGAGAGGGAGAGGGGGATTGATAGAAGAGAAAGGGGGCAGAGACCGGTGGCTGCACTGATTTAATTTGCGGAGGTTTGCACGACGGCGAGGCATTCCTTTTAACGATCACTAAATTGTTTTCTGACAGAACCCCACCATGCAATTTCTCCCCCCGACATTTGATTTACATATGATCTTTAAACACCACGAGGCCGCGCTAGCTATTTGGTTATCATTCAAATCACTCTCCTCCGTGTCACACTCCAGGATAGGTCACTCTCCTCATGCCGGCTCCTGAGACGAGACGGCTGAGACGGAGGCGAGAGGGAAAAAGAGGAATGTATAACTAATGAAATAAATTGATTAAGGGGCAAAATCAATTGGTTTGCAGGCCGAAATGAAGATCTATTGCTTAATTTAGCATGGACCCTGCAAGCCTGCGCATTAGCAGCAGAAAGGGAACTGAAAATCTAATTGGTGCTAAATGAAGTAGTGTACAGTAATGGGCACAGGGACATTGAGAGAGGTTCCTGTCTTTTCCCTTTCCAAGCTCCCATCACCACCCTCTTTGAATGCAATCAAAGCACACCTCAACTTTGATTCTCCCTAATGCATTTAATAAGCCTAGTTTATTGGAATGAAGGTAAAAGACAGAGAGAGAGAGAGAGAGAGAGAGAGAGAGAGAGAGAGAGAGAGAGAGAGAGAGAGAGAACATTTGCATCTCTTTGAAGCATAAAAGAAGAGTGCTTTTTAACCTGAGAAGTGAAAAGTCACAGAAATTGGAGCATGCTATTGGAGAGTAATGATTGCAGTTTTTTCTTCTTTTTCTTTTGATGAACGTATGCAATGTCTTGACCGAGGTGGCTAAATTAATTCTTAATGTATTTCTGAGGTCTGCGTGCCCCAAAACCCTTGATTTAATTTCCTTACACAGAATACACACTCATGCAAGATGCTTCTGTCTATCCAGTGTGCTTGACAGGTGTGCGGACGTTTTTTATATTGTGTTGCTTTACAAAAGATCCATTTATAATGTCGTTTTGCCTGCATGTACGATGAAGCTGCAGAAAGGTTAAGTTAAGTTTAAGCCAATTAGAATCCCACTGAGGACGACGGGGTCCCACTGCACATTGGCACAATTAAGGCTGATCTTTAAGATGAGACACACTGCCAGACAAACCTCTCCCCGTCAAAATGGAGTGGCTGTAAAGCACAGTGACAAAATGACATTATCTGTCTGCTTGTTCTACATCCCAACTAATGTAAAATGAGGTTCTGACATTAAGAGGAGTCATTTTGAATGTGCAGCTGCATCTTCCAGGGAGGCCTGTTTCATTTGGACTTTTCCCATTTATTCTAAATGTTAGCACTAAGAGGACAAAAGTGCAAATATACAAATTGGATATGAAACTTCTTCAGCATTCTAAACTAAAACTGGCAAATGCGTGACCAAGTGCTGGGCTGGGGTTGCATCAATACAATTCATAGGTGGTGATGAAATGGACATTGATTCCCCCCCCCCCCTTTCTCTGTCTTTTATGAATGTGTTCCACCTTTCCTTACCTTTTCCTGGACTGCTTTTTACAAGACAGGTTTTAGTGAGTCGCCATAAAAGCAATGAGGAGCTACTTAAGTGCACAACAGGGACAGACCCCTGTAAAGATCATCAACAACCTTCACGTCCTTCAGAGGGGAGAGTGTGGGAGGATATAGGGATGTGAAAGATAGTAAATAAAAATAAAGGTAATTGCGAAAAAGCAGTTTTCTAAATCCTGCTTTTTAGTACCTCAGTCATGTTAAGCAGCTGGAGCAATGGGGAGAGTTTCCGCAAGGTTTTATTCACATATAGAGGCAATAAACCACCTGGATGTTATCTAAAGCAGACCACATGCAGCCTGATTAAAACTAGTGGAGTTTGTTTCCATCTTTTTTTGATTACAAATGCCGTTGTAACTTGTGAATTGTTTTTCTTTATAGCTGGGCCGTCTTTTCTAGTTGCTGTTTCCAGAAATTACTTTTCTATCCAGATGTCTGTAGAGAAAGCAAATATTTATAGAAATAGTGTTGCACATGGTTCTGCTATCAAACAAGCAGTCGCCTAGTCAACATTTTGATTATTTTCTTTTAATTAGGTTAATGTTAGGAAGAAATGTCTTTGCTTTAGATAGCGTGCAGCTTGTTCATTGGCGTGTGTGAATTAATGCTGAAAGAGACCAGAGATCTGACTCAAGATATATTCTAACTAATATGCTCTCAGTTACTCTCTGCATCAATATGAACAGTAACCAAGAATGAAGGGTATCGGCCATGCATTCATGCCTGTGCACAGTAATTGTGATTCAGATAAATTATGGATTGGAGTGTGCTGTCTGTCATATAAGGGATTTGTACATCTGATTGTAAGTGTCTTTAAACATGTATATATATTTATGGAAATAAAATAGTGAATGATGTGGAGGAATATGTCAAGCTATTGAGAAGATAGAGAGAAAGCGAGAGGGAGAGAGAATGATGCTATGGCAAGTGGCTCAGAGTAGGAGAGTTATCAAAGTGGCTCTATGCATGTGAATGAGTCTATTGATCGCTGGGCAGATCGATGCTGTATTTATAACACAGGGGAAGGCTGAATCAATGCATACTTAATGTGTAAAGAGGCGGGGATGCTGGGGCAGGGGTGCAGGACGAGGGCAGGAGGTGGGAGGAGACGAGGGGAAGCGAGGATGGAGAGGTGGAGGCTTGTTAAATAACTGGCGTTTACATTTTCTGTTTACTCAGCACTAGCATGGCTGTGTGTTTGGAATGTTTTAGTGCAGGAGGTTAGGCGTCCCTCACATCAGAGCCTGTTATTCTGATGAGCTGTCAATCAAAACTCCATCCATGGTGATCCATGTCTGTGCCCTCTAAGCGACAGTTTATCTAAATCTAAACCTTCACAGCAGTGTATGATGCGGACTGAAAAAACTCTCAAAAATAAAGAAATAAAAGGCTTTTTCTTTACTCCCTGACACAAAATCGCACACTTGCACTCACACAGAAGATGCAATAGCAGACCACGGTGGAGCCTCTCAAGAAAGGCCTCCAGACTCCCCTCTCCTCATGCTGCTACCATACAAAACAATTAGCATTTTAATTGTTTTGAGTTTTCTCTTCTGCTGCATGGGTGTATGCCTGTAAGGTTGCATAATTACAATACTATCTTCTGGTTTGGAAAACATTTCCTTTAAATTAATCAGTAAGTTTCTTTGTTATCCATTAGAATGATCTGATTGTACAGTTTCAGCTCTGAAGAGAACTAACAAGTAAATGAGTATACTCTTGCAATCTGGAAAATAAAACTGCACTTACAGCGCATGGTTTTGGAAAAGCACACACTAACAAACTAATTCCACAGTCAACTTTAATTATTATCTGTGTCTGATAAGACAGGAAGTGACGAATCCTTTCACTTCCCCACGGACACGTCGCATGTTGACGGCCGGAGTGGAGCTCAAGCATCATGTCGAGACGAGGTTCTTCCGTTCAAAGTGCTCCCAGAGAACACATAACATTTTACTGCTTCTCCTGGCTGGGAAATTTTTTGTGAGAATACTCCTGTGGGTCTGATTTGGTTTTTGACTTTTATAGTATCCTACTGAAGACTGGAGGAGAGGACTCACTCACTGCCATCGTAAACACACATGCAGGTGGACACATACAGTACACACACACACACACACACACACGTGTGAACTTACACATACAAGCTTATATTTATGGTAGGAAAGGACTCTTATGGACCGTTTCCTACACCTTTGTCTGAAATGTCATCTTTATTAGAAGTAGAAAGATAGATAGAAGTGGTAGAGACTGTTATGTTCTCTACAGTGGCCATGACCTGAGGCGTCAAAGTCATTAAACCATCAATGCGTCCTGGCTAATTAAAGGTTAAGTCAATACAACGGAGAGGCCTTGAAGCTAGCAATCAACAAATAAGACCTAGAAGAGGCACCACATGTGACAAACATAAACATCTAGATCAGATACAGCTATAGTATTTGGTGTTATTTCCCACCATAACACAATTAGA
The DNA here is from genome assembly GCA_038501785.1 of Myoxocephalus aenaeus. NCBI lineage: Eukaryota > Metazoa > Chordata > Actinopteri > Perciformes > Cottidae > Myoxocephalus > Myoxocephalus aenaeus. The sequence continues at coordinate 5,817,759 of JBAMJR010000031.1, forward strand.
CTGTAGCCTTGGCCAATACCACCACAGTGTCCATCCAACCGAAGTTGTTGAGGATTGCATTCCGTGTGTTTTGTTTGACCTGGCAACAGAGAGCAACCTTGATAAGTTGTTGTTAAAAGGATCTGGCCGAGGTGAGCAGTCTAGTCATCCAGCAGGTGCTCGGCAGGAGGACTATTTCCCAGAGATTTATGTCCCTGAAAAGCTTACAGGGAGGTTCATGGAAAGCTCACAGAGGTCAGGGAGCTGATATAATGTCAGCTGTGTTCATTTACCCGATCAAATTCTGCAAGACAAAGGGTAGTAGAATCTTTATGGATTCAAGTTTGAAGTTCTTAGAGCGGTTTTTGGATTACGGACACAGCACACTTATAGGACAAATAGGACAAGAGACACAAACAATCTAACAGCAGCAAATCCAGCTTTTTATGAATGGTATTCACAGTTGTTCAGAATTAAAGAAATAGCTTGACATTGGGGACTATGCCTTTTTTTCTACTGGCCATGATTGGTGACCGGCACATTTACACACATGTGCCACATGATAGTTTGCACATAGCTGTACAGACTGTAACAGACAACATATCTCCGAAGGTCTTCAGTATGACTGAAAGTCATAAAGTGCTAAATGAATAAGCAGTGGAGGAACAACCATAACACATTTGGAACAACTAACTTTATCAGAAACTTATTACATTATAATTCTTGACAAGTTTGTCTGCCAACAGCTTGGATGGTTGCATTGACTTGCATTATGATGCGTTCAAGCTCTAAGTAAATTAACACGCTATCATAGATCTGACTGGGTATTATGACCTGATTAATTTAATAATTAACATGAACTCTAAGCAGCTTATAATATAAAACTAGAACTACTAATGTCAAGATTTGTTTTTATCAAAGCAAATATATAAAAAATGATTTATTTCCTAATCATTTGAATTATGTATGTTTTATGAAAATAACCACGATAGCTTTGCATAAAGTCTTAGAAAACCGCTAACCTGACCAAATGTAACAACCTATTCTTTTAAGGTTTGTGTTTCGCTCTCCATTAAATTTGCATAAATGGGTCACAGTGACAGTTTGTTACAGTTTGGGACATTTTTCTCTATAGCAGACGCACTTTTCATTGGCAAGTTTAAAAATAGGGATCTACTTTTCAGAAACATCTGACATACAGTATAGTATAAAAGTACTGGAGCATCATCATAGAAGTTTTAGAAGAGGCGGAAGTGTAACTATAGCATACATATGTTTCCAACAATGAGCAGTGCTGCTGCCAGTGGCCTTGACTTCGAGCCTCAGCTCTGCATGTAAGCGCCCCCCCACATTTGAAACTCACATCTAAAAAGCAAACATTCCTCCCTCTCTGTTCATGCGCACCATCGGGGTTCCTGGTCTCCTGCACATGTTGGCTCTGCTCCAACACCAGCATCTGCTTTCTGCGTCCTGAGTCCCATCCCGCACAAGGAATTCCTCCTCTGGATGGATTGTTCACAGGAAAATAGATCCCTGTAAACTCTGAACTGGTTTTCAGACTGTGTATATTGGAAGCTGTTCATAATGATAAGACCTTTCACAACAAGGAGGGCTTCCACACACTCAGCTAAACGTGAATTGGCAGGTTCAATAGGCCATTAGTGCAATGCGGGGGAGGGGAGGGCAGCACAAAACATGACATAACAAGTCATAACAACTCAATAATACTCCCTGTAATCAGGATACAGTACAAGCAGTTGATGCCTTCAGTCTACCGTTCCGACTTAAAGTAGCTGCAGGGCTTAGTAAATCACAGTATAACACGTCATGTCCAACATTACATACACTCAATATACATTTACATCCACATACTAGGTATCAATACTGTATCCATGTATTTACAGTATGTCATGCTACTTCTCACAATGTGCCTTTGAATGTCAAGCAGAGGCAAACTCAAATCAGCATGGACAGTAAAGCACAAATCTACCCACCCACCTGCAGGGCGCGCGTAAATAGAGAGACACACACACACACACACAGGTGTGAAAGGTGTGTGCAATGGGAAACATTACCTCTATAACTCAATTTAGAGTGGGATGTTAAAGTGAATACACAATATGAAAAATGAGCATGCAGTTACAGTTGAAATATGGATGTTCATAGGTACATATATTTGTCTGCACGCTGAATCATTTAATCTCACCTCTCAGAGACTGGAAAATCCTTTCACAAGTAAATTTATTCTGTGATTAATCCTGGGACAGTAGAAAAATATTATTCATGAATTTTTCAAATGTTTTAACATTCAATTCAAAGCCAGGAAAAACCTAAGAGATATGCGCGGTAGCTACACTGAAGAATATTCAAACAGACACATTAGTATTAATGTTAACATTGAACCTGCCTCTGATTATATAAGTCTTTAATCACTCAACTTTACATGTTAGTGGTGTAATCTACAGACTGTCCATTATATGTAGCAAATATTTCCATGGAATCCATCCATATATAAAAAATGCAAAAGTTGAACAAATTTAATAGGTAAATAAAAAAAAGAGAAAACAGCATCGCACCAGCTACCGAGATGTGTATTTCATGTGGAAGTAAGTATCTGTAAAAAGTATATTAAAACAGCAGGGGGAAACGGGAAGATTTAAAGAGCTATATGGGGCTGGCAACAGAATCCTGATGTATGTCTTTCCAAATTTCATTAAGGGTAAGAATGCCCTGTGCTAAAGCCCAGAAATATCACTGGTGTTTTTTTTAATTTGTCAGGTAATTTGTTACAGTGTGATTGAAGAAACCGCTCTTGTAATTGGAAAGAGTCAATCTATGAGGAAAGAAGGAGCGAGGACAGATGAGGAGCGAGAGAGATGAAGGTGGAGATGAAGGGGTGGAGAGGAGGAGAAGGTGGGGCAGATAAATTGGAAGCAAAAAGCATGCTTAGCCCCGACACAGACACCAGCAGTGAGAACAGAGATAGAAGAGGATAGAGGAGAGAGAAGAGATCAACAGAAAAGCCATAGACGAAGTGAATAAAAGCAGAGCATGGATAAACTGAAGCAAATTGTTAACTTATTTTCAGTATGATGCCTGTAAGGGAGACTCTTTGACACTTGCTTCCTATCCTGTTGCTCAGGATGTGTGTGCATGTGGGTGCTGCACTCATTTCCCAAGGCTGCGTGGATGTGGTCAAGACTTTGATAGCTAACAGTCTCTGGGACTTGAAACATTCGCAGGAAAGCTTAAATCCTGGTGGTCTGCCTAAAGCTCAGAGTGGGCAGTACAGCCTGGACCAGTGACTGGCCTCCTCTGATGAATCACGCTCAACCTTCTACAAGACATCTGGGTCACTGGGCCATGTGCGGTTGTGATTAGACTATTATGAAGTGAATATAGCATAGCCTCACCGTTGTTGCCACATATTCATGCCATACTTGACAGTGTGTCCATGTGGGTTCAACATTATAAGACTACAGCGTGATTATATAAAGATTCAGAGCGCCCAGCACCTCTGTCTTTCCCTCTGTGCAAAGAGGTGAAATGTAGTTATAAAGAGAGTTGAAAATAATTTTCCATTACTGTCTCACAAACTCTTACAAAGTTATATTTTTGTTGTTTTTGTTTCTGAATTCCTGAGGTAAAATGACAGGTGTTTTGAATCTAATTCTTTCCAAATGCTGTCGTCTGGATGCCACTGATTGTAATCAGAAGGACTGATGATGCTGGAGGTCTTTTTACTTTCAGTAACTTCAGGGGATCTTTCAACCAGCAGGAGGCTTAAACGGGGAAGTGCTTTAACCAACAATCAGACACGGAACAAACACAAACTAACACAGTATACAGCATTCACGTTTTAAATTTATGATTAGAAAACAGCTGTTGAATAGTCTGAATAAACCAGCAACGCACTTGTTCTCAGTATAAAAAAATATGTTTGTTTATTTCACGATATCAATTAATTTGAATCACCTGCGTAAACATATTTTTGTTCTTTGAATACCTTTTTCACCGCTGTTTCTGACTTATATTGCTGTAGCTGAATTTCTGCATTAATATGTTTGTGTCGGGCCCTGGTGCAGCTCTATAGAGACCATAAAGGTAATATAATGCATGCATTAAGTATAAGATGGAAGCATTATTGTGAGAGTACTTCATCATTTCAGGGTTTTACAGCTCAAAGGTTGTGCTTAAAATGATACTTATTTGAATGCAAAGTGTTATGTACTTTTCTATGGTGGATGGCATTTTGCATATGTACCTGTTTGTTATGTTTCAAGCTTCAGGATGCAAATATGTGCATTTAATAACAAACTGATCGTATATCCTCACACTATCTCCCGCGTAAAATACTGTGAAATTGATATTGACATTGAAGAACAGTTTGTTGCAGAACAGATTTTGAAAGTATTTATCCAATCTTAATAAAGGGCACCATCTCTACTTGTAGTGAGTCATTTCTCGTCCATGTGTGCATATAAAAATACTACCAGTTTGACAAAAATGTTTTGGTAATGATAAGTAACTGCACCTAGGAAGGCATTCTGGCATTTCATAGCTTGTGACTTGTCTTTACGTTATTTCATTTGCAAAAACATTGGCATTATACATTATTACTGTGTTGGTCAAACCCCCTTCTTAGTGCGATAAGTCAGCTCAACACTGTTTGAGGGACATTGTACCTTGGGACAAATAAAATAAACTCATAGAAATACATTTATCAAATAAACCAGAATTTACTATGATTACCTGCAGCATTTTTACAATAAATCCCACCAAAAGTAACTATATTCTCGACACGTTTAGTATTCCCTTCTTACAATCCAACTTAAATGTTGTCACTTGGCAGAAAAAGGTGACGTTAAGACACATGCAGTCTCGTGGGGGTGTCGACTGACATATAACACTCTCACTCACATGCAAACAGACAGTATTTATATATCTCAGAGGGCTTAATAAGAATAGGTTGTGTCTGTCATTTTAGTGGATGATGCAGCGGTGGCAATGTGATAAGTTGCTATGGAAACATAGTGGCACATCTCTTGCTGTGGTGCTCTGCGCATTTCATCACATTTGCTACATTAATAAGCATAATAATGTGGTTGGCAAGAGAGTGTTTTAAAAAGGATCAGATTGCCCCTAAATTAAAGTCAGTGTGATCAAAATGACAGCATCTATGCAAATTTGAATAAACGTCACCGCTAGTGAAAAATTAAGTCTTAATGCGCGGTGCATCAGGAGTGTGTACAAGCTGTTTTTTAGGCGTAGCTTCCATTTTGTCCTTTTCCTTCTCCCCTCCACAGCTTATTGGCCTTGGCCACCCTGTAATGTGTGGTGCCTACACTGCCACAATTCCTCCTGGCTCTCGGCTGAGTATATATCGATCGCTTGCTGGTGTGTATTACGCTGAGGGAAGGTGTCAGAGAGAGAGAGAGAGAGAGAGAGAGAGAGAGAGAGAGAGAGAGAGGTGCTGGTGGAGGGAGGTGAAAGACAGAGAGGGGGTTAGGTGGAGGAAATATCCTGACAGCTCACTCATATGGTCGACAATAACACCTTCAGAAGTTCTCTGGAAAGGCTTTGGAGCAGTGCTGATCTGTGCTGGGTGTTGCCATGTATCTGCACCTGCAGTTTCATGTATCTTTCACAATTGTTAATCCTTTCATACAAGCCGTACAAATATGTGAAGAGAATCCTCATAATTAGAGGTCCTCCATTCACCAAACTACACAGCCATGAAGAAAAATTAAAATGAGAATTGTTCATTTCTCTCATTGCTCACTGTCTCTAATCCAAACATGGAGATGAGTTTCCCATTTATAATGCAATGATACTGTATCAGGCGCTATCCCCACACAGCCCTTATATTTTCCACTGGCTTATGATTACAACTGGCTATATATAGGATAATCAGCGTATGGGACTTCCCTCATTCTCATAAAGGGAAATGAGGCATAGGGATGGTGTAGCCTTGCTTGGCTCAGCACAGTGCAGCATAGCCTTGCACACACACACGTGCACGCACGCACGCACACACGCACACACGCACACATAAAACAGTGTGCAGAGTGGGTTAAGAGGGCAGGAATAATGCAAAGAGGTTACAAACTTGGATGTAGCTACTGGTCTATGGTATAGAAAGTGGTAATTGTTTTGCCTTTAGTCACACTAGCAGATGAATAGCTAGTTCATCTAAAGTTATGAAATTGTTAATGAAGATTGTTTTTTTAGCCCCCTTTTTAGTCATTTGCTTTTATATTTTCAGTTAATAATAATAATAATAATAATAATTTTGCAAACGTTTATTTTACTATGCGCTTTTCTGATCTTATTCAGATATATCCAGTGTAATGAACCAATATCCCCACAGGGATCATTCAAATTTCATCTAATCTGATTTAATCTAATCTAATATACACAACTATAGGTTAATGTGTATCCACAGAGAAAGCCCCCCTCTCTCCTTCCCTTTCACCTGGCACTCACAGATTCACCCACAACAGTCCTGGTTCCTCCGGTAAGCTACAAAAGCATCACTCTGCAATCAAAGTGAGGAGAGTATGTGGCCATGAGTATCCCTATGCAGCACATGGCAGACAGGGGAGTCTGATTCATAGTGGGCCACTCTGCTCTTCATCACTTTAATAAATGGCCCAGGGGACTGGGGAACATTTTGCCTGCTACAGAGGTACTGATCAGAATGGGGACATTTAAGCTCTCTGTCTCTGCCACTCCTTCTACCTTGCCCACTTCCTTTTGTCTCTTCTTTTCCTCTCTCTCTCTCGCTCTCTCTCTCTCTCTCTCTCTCTCTCTCTCTCGCTCTCACTCTCTCTCTCGCTTCCTTACAGTCTTTCCCGGCCATGTCTGTCTGGGTGTCTGCCTTAAACAGGATAGATTCTCTGGCTGCTTTAAAGGATGGCTACATCAGAGGGCCAGCTGGCCTCACTCCTTCATCAGCGACACTGACCTTCTGCTTGTCACCGCTTAAGCGGCCGTCACATCCACTCCACTGGCTCATCGGCCACTGCCACAGGGAAAAAAAAGCTTAAGAGCCACCTTAATCCAATACAGCGTCTGAGAGCCACGTAAACAGTCAGTGTTTTATCTACTTGGGCGGACGCAATCTGTGTAGGGATACATGTAGCTGTGTAAAGGGCCAGCGATGATAGCTTGGCGGTCAACCTTCCCCTTGGAGTGAGAGTAAAATATATAACTGAAGTAATGGAAGTTTAAGATTAAGTCAAAGCACAGAGCTGCATTCATGGATACTACTGTGTCAATACCAGGTTTTGGTTAAATGAGACAATGTAAAACTAGCCATTCAGCAAACATCATTTCATTTTAAAACCGTAATTAATTTAGATATCTATATACAACAAGGCAAGAGAACCGTAATGAAACTTTAACCTTGTGCAATGAAAGCTTCTGTAAAAAAAAAGAAAAAAGAAAAAGAAAGATACTGGCTCTTTAACGACTCCTTCAATTACAGTGCCTGGGCGACCCTGGCTCCTGAACACTTACTGACCTAAAGATGCAGTGACACAAAAAGCTCAAAGATAATTAAATATTGATTTTTGTTTTCTAATCCTATATAAAAATTGTCCTGAGACTCCCAGCGGTAGTTTTCACACTCGGTAAAAGACGGGGGAAAAGTCTGGATTGGCGGTTAACCTCTATTTCATGTAGGGGGTGTCTGCGTGGGGTTGATGGGATGGGGTGGGGTGCGATGCCGATACGTTCTTGGCTCCAGCCTTGAACCTGGCCCGCACCATTACTCTCCTGCTACTGATGACACTGATCCCCTCTCTAATCTTTCTCCTGGAGCGGACCGTGGCAGGCTGCCTCTACGCCGCATGCCCGATTGATATTCTCCTCACCCAGCTCCCCCCATGTTGAATTTACACCCCCCTCCCGATCCACCTTTTTTTTTTACTATCCAACCCTGATACCTCGCTCCATCTCCCCCTGCACACAGAAGCCGAACTTTGAGGTGACGAGGAGCTCTCTCAACAAAAAATAAGTCTCTTTCAAATGTTCTATCTTTCTGCTCACATTGAACAAACTCATTCAAAAATGATTGCTTCTGGCCGTGCGGTCAGTAGAATTAAAAAGTTAGCTACTGGTGATCAATAATGTAAATAAAACACCAGTAGTATTACATCACAGTATGAGGTGGAGACATGCAAACAGATTGCTTCCTTGTGTTAATGCTCAGTCAAAGACGTAATACAGGAAGGCTATGCCAAACGACAGCGAGCCCAGGACTCCTTCTGAACGACACGGTCAAATGTGGTTATTGTGTGTGTGTGGATTATGATTGGAGGAAATAATCATGTAGTAGCACTCAATCGACACAAAGATGTCCACAGCTTATGTTGTGAGATTTGTCTGTCAGTAGATATGGAAACAAGAGCAACAATACACGCACGCACACACACACACACACACACACACACACACACACACACACACACACACACACACACACACACACACATACAAACATACGCACCCACACACCCACACACACACACACACACACACACACACACACACACACACACACACAGATGGAACATGCCCTCCAGGGGGCAGCAGTGGCCAGCCCAGTCTTCTGCTCCATAGTGCCTATGCATTAACTTTTTATCCCCTCCATCATGTACGCAGACAAACAAACACTCCTCTGGGGTTGTGGGCCAATAAAAAGTGATCTTATTAGCCCCCCCATGCTCACTGCAACATCTACCTCCTCCCCTCCTTCCCCCACCCTGTGGAACATACAACACAACCTGCCGTCACCTCCGCCGCCAACACCCCCCACCCTCAAACACACACAAACACACGCCCTCAACTCCTGCAGCACCACCTACACCACCCCATGTGTTCAACGCCTTGCATTCTGATCCTCTACTTCATTAAATAACACTCCAGCACTGCCACCATGGCCTTCACTTGCTAAGTGCTCCCCCATCGCCCCTCTTAACCCTGCTCTCCTCCTGCCTGTAACTGAATGGATAACCCAGTTAAGAAAAAAGGGAGAGAGCGGGGCAAATCCAATTCAGAGATTGAAGTCTCAGCTCCATGCTAGTTAGACACAGGTGGGTCTGTCAGAAGGGGCTACGATGGGAACATGTGTGCTTCTTCCATAATAGATGATGATAATGCTGTGAATACAGTGAAAAACGTATTTGTGTGTCATGGTTTGGGCCACATAAACACTTCTTAAACATTTCATCGAGTTGAGACTTGATATGTTTATTTGTTGTGACATTTTTTTTTTGTAAACTCAAGGAGATGTTTATTCAGGGCAGCGTGCACAAGCACCCTCATGTTTTATTTACAAAGCCGCTGAAGTCTCAATGAACTTATTTGAAAGGTGTTCTGACCAGCACCAAGGTGATTGGGGATGAGAGGGTTCCTCTCAAATCTCAAATGCAGTTGTTATTGTGAGACACTGGCCATCATGATTTGTTTTAAATTGAAATAACAGTGTTTAGCCATTGAGCATTTCATGAGATATCTGAAAAAAATTACCCTGAGTTTTGAGGTTTGTCAAACAATTAAATTAATTAGCGTGTTGAAGTAGTGTTAAATTGCTATATACATGTGAGTGTTTGTTTTGATCATTTGTCCTGACTAGTTTTAAGGGACTTACAATAAAAATAACTATTTTAGTGTAATGTAGAATTCACTCCTTAGAAACAAGTCAAGTGACATGTCACATGGATGTAATACAATTTACCTCCACAGATTCAGCCTGCATGTCAGTTCTATATCTGCGGCAGGCCCACCATGGAGGGATAATTCTGTTTGCTACCTGCTGCTGTTATTCGTACCTGAGCTGTCATTATTCCTCTGTTATGCAATGTTTGCTGATGTAATCATTGTATCAAAGCACCAGGAAATATTGTATGGCAGTTAAGTAAGAGATTACTCAGACCACCGTGTGTACAGCACTAGAAATAGATTATAAAGTGGGAGGGAACAGTCTGTTATCTCTGTGAGAGCCCAGTTGTTCCCAACAATCACAAAAAGAAGATTGTGTCATATACAAGTTTTTTTGTTTGTTTGTTTGTTTGCTTGCCTTTTTTAATGGACTCCTGGCAAGTTCTGTGTGGCAATAGCAATCATAATATATCTCACAAACTTATAGTATATAAAATAATTCACTTTTAGGATATCTTAACCTCAGGTCTTTAGAGCCTCGAGACCATACTACATCTGTTTCAATGCCCTTCATTGTATTCAGTTGCACCTTTAAGCCTCTATTCCTCAAACTATTTGTTTTTAGCAAATCTCTGCTGTCAAAGTGTCAAATTTATTGAAAATCATTGCTTTTCTCTTAAAAGTTTATAGAGTCAAATTCATGGCTACTCTCTGTTCCACTAGCTTCTCGAACTCAATGCAATCTCTCATTCAGCATTTCTTTCATCGATCTTTCTGAAAAACTGCAGAGTGTTCCTGGGGTCTACTTTCCATATTCTAAGACAATCAGCATCCACTGCATCACTTGCTATTAGAAGTTAAAGCCTTGGTAATTTCTACAAAAGTTAAACAACAATTACTTTGTGAGCGGAGAAAGAACTACAGCTCCCATGGTCATTTACTAGCATGGTACTTACACCATTGTAGTTGGTTTTGTCCATAACCATTAAACTCACTAATGCTCTCTATTAAAATAATTTTCTCTCTGCTGTCTAACAAAGTAGCGTTTGCTTCTCTCTGTCCTGCTGTTATTACAGACGTGTGTCAGGCAGCTGCGACGCTGGACTCATCCGTGGACTCTTCTGTCGAGCCATGACGTTTAGCCTGTGATGGTCAAGGGCTAATGGGAAATACTATTATTTAAAGGCTGCCATAAAACAATATTCAATAAACAACATAAGATTCAATTTGTTTTGTATTACCACATTTATGTTAGTTATATAGAGTGAACAGCATATCGTAAACAACACAACATACAGTTGAGAAAGTCTGTGGTCTGAGGCGGGAGTTTGAGTTATTTGCGGTATAAATTGTTAAAAAATCTTTTTCCACAGCAGGTAAGTGCAGGTAATGTTATGTTTTCCTGTTTAGGAATGTTACAATACAGAAAATGCAGGAATGTAATACATTAATACATTCCGGGGATAAATCTAACATTATATTCATAGAAAATAAACTTCCTCAACAGGGTCTTACAGTATGAGAGATTCAAAACATGTCTGTTGTTTGGAAGCTCTCAGTTCTACAGAAAGGCATCTATCTGCACTTCTGTCTCTGCATGACCTTGAGCATGTGCGCCTATTAGAGCAAAAGTCTGGCTGGATCCAAAATGAATTTGTACATGACGGCTCTGTCAAACATCCATAAACCTCCTCCACCCCCACCAGCAGCTCACCCAAACCTACAGACGGGCGGACAGGTGGACGGCACGCGCAGGGGCAGAGTGCTTCTGGAGGGGTGGGTGGGCGATATTGATTCAATGTCTACTGTACTTGGAGAGAGAGGAGGCCAACGGCGCTTTTCTTACAAGGCTAACTCTGGACCAATCTCATCACACATTCTCTCAGGGGACATGAGCATTTTTTTTTTTTTACCTTCTCCCCCTTTCTTTTCCTCCCACTCTCTGCGTTGTGTTCATTCTCTCTTTCATTTTTATTCTGTTAAAGGCAAAAAAACAAAACAAGGTCGACAAAGGTTGTCCCACCAGCAGTCAACAGAGGGAGGAGGGGGGTACAGAAAGCTCTCCAGAAGACAGGCCTGAGAGCCGAGATATCCCACAATGCAGCTGATAAGAAAGTGGGCCATATAACCTTTGGTGGGCACGTGACAAGAATGCAGACGGCGGACAACGTTGTGAAGAGGATGGCGATGGGGAGGGAAGAAGAGGCTGCTGCTATCCTGCCGCACTTGAAAGATGAAGTCAAAGCCGGGGAAGGAGGGAGGATGAAGAAGGAAGGCAGTGATAAGCAAAAGAAGGTGTTCGGTGCCAGAGAGAGAGAGAGAGAGAGAGAGAGAGAGGGCGGGAGGGAGGGAGGATGAAAGAGAGATAAAGAGAGGAATTGAGGGGACAGAAATGCAGGAAAGTGGTGTATGTTATGTCTCACTGAAAAGCAAAATACCAATTGATACCAAATACCAAGTAGAAAAGAAGCAGGAAAAAATACTACTTCAAAAATGACTGGACATTTTTTTTAGCTGTATTGAGATAACATTTCTGCTCATGTCTGATTTTAAACTCACATGAAATTCATATTTAGCTAACTAGTTTTTTCTGGTCTCATTGTTGAGATAACAATTTTCATATCTTTATCTAAATAGACCACTTTTTCAGCCAGTCAAAGCATCTTTTCTTAAATTATTATAATTTCACATCTTTGACTTTGCAAAACATTCTATTTACTAGAAGGGCTGACTTAAATAAATACACACTGTTGCTTTTTGCACAGGCATCACTGGGAATATCTCCATATCCATAATGCTACCTTCAGCAGCTCACTTCCCAGCCACATGCTAACACATATCAGCATGATTTGCTCCAACGCGGGAATAATTGACCCTGAACAATTATTACAATGAGCGCTTTCATTTTTCTTCTCCTCAGCTTCCCTCGGCCGTGCGCGGTGCCCTCAGTCTCTAAACTGAGCAGTTGCTGTGGCGCAGCAGAATCCCGGCTAAGACACCTCACAAATGAAGTTCTCCTCTCCATCTCAGGAGACTCCGTTGCCATTTGTTTTCATTATTTTGACAACCCTTTTTAAAGGAGCTCTCCTCTTCAGCCTGCCTTCGCCACTCTCCCGAACAACCCCCCCCACCCCCATTTATTTGGAGCTCATCCCGAGTGAGGTGCAGCGATGTGTTTCAGTCCCAGCTCTCTGCCTCAGAAGACACAAGGCGGGGGTGGGAGGGGATGAAGAGAGGCACTACCTCACCTAGATAAATAGACACCTCCTATCTCTCTCTTCCCCTTCTCTCAATCTCTTTGTAGTGAGTCCTGAGAGGTTCTGAATTAGTCCAGACTGGGTTGTGTCAAATCTCCAGCTCTGTTTCCGATCCTGTTGCAGCTTTTAGCACGCGAAAAAGAATATCGTCACGAAGCTCAGAACACGGCTGTGAATGGGAGTGAATGGAGGAATAAACTTATTTCTTTCATTTCCCCCTCGCTCCATGCTCATTATTTACTCTACAGGAAATGTCTCCATCCTGCTGGAGGTCATACCATTACCGATAAATTGAGAATATGTTAATCATCATTTCCATGAATATGCAATGCAGGTCATATTATTCAATATAACCATTACCTTAATTGTACTGTAATCAATGCTAAATTGTCCTTCTCTCTCTGTGTGTGGGTGCAATGAGAAAAGCAGCTGAAAGGGTGGAAAATACAAGCGATTGAATCTGTGAACTGAAACAAAGCAAGGCCCTGTTGCACATTCCCAGACGTGTTCATGTCCAAGCCGACGTTTTCTTGTCAGTCCCTAAAGTGAGGTACCAAAGTATCTTAAACAGACTGATTTGTATATTCCTGAAACAAGGACCTCCAACATCAACACTTCCTGAAGGGTAAACAAATTGTCCTTTCTCTCATCTGATTTCACCTCAACTGTGTTATGCATTCTGTTTCAAAGCTGGTCTTGATTTGTCTTTGGTTTCAGCCCTGCTTTACTACCACACTAACAGAGCGATACATGAACTCGAATGGAGAAGTTTAAATCTTGTGGGAGAACAGGCTGTTCACACATCTGGCTTGCTATACAAACCAGCAAATACTTTTTCTAGCATGCGTTTCGGTGGGGTTTTACATGTAGGACCATGCAGGGAGTGCCACAGTGCTCAGACAAAGGAAAGCAATTGGACGTTGAAGTTATTAACTTCTTTTGAACACCTCACCTGACCTACATTTTCTGAATCTTAATGAATCTTAAGTAGAGCTGCAACAATTAATCGATTAGTTGTTGGCTATTAAATAGAATAATTAAATACATCATTTTCCACTGAACTGATTATTTTTGAGTCCTTGACCAAAATTGTAAGACTCTTTAGAAGTTGGTAATGACTAAAATACTTGCTAAACCAAGATGGAAATATGGCATGTAAAAACACTTTCAACGCTGCAACATACAAATTGAAAAGCAGAAAATATTGATTTCTGAAATATCAATGCTACCATCAGACTTTGCTGTCAGTCAATCAGGAAGAGCTTTTTTTCTAGACTCGCCATTGAACAAATACGGGAAGTTATTCATCAAAGAAGAGACACACAACCTTCTTCATAGAGCAATCGGGCATGAGCGCCTCAATCAAGTTTCAACATTTCATGTGCTAATTCACCAAAGGGATAGTTTGATTTTCAGCATATCCCCATACTTTACATAGGACTAACATTACTTTAACATTAATATTTTCTGGAGCTTGAGAATATCCACAAAAACAAGCGCCTCACCATGGGTGTCACCTACTTCGTCAGTCTTGGTAGGTCAAATACACAGAGTTCAGTAATGATGTGTTTTCCACTTCCAATGGCCCACTTCTCCTCTAGGAATTACAACCAGACAGGAAAATCTAGCACATTATGATTTACGTCCAATGCCAACCTTTAGTGCCAAGGGGAGGGTGGAGAGTTTGTCTTGGTGGGTAGGTGTGGAGCACGTATGGCTTCAATGCATCAATGTGCTGCTCACGTCCTGTCACAGACCAACAACTAGTGTTCCATTTCTATTGTCCGTAACCACAATCTGTCCTTAACCTCAACCAAGTCATCCATACCATAACAAGAGGGAATATCCCTAACCTTAGCCATATAGTAGTTGTGCACATGCTGTACAAAGGGAACATACAATTCTGGCATAATGTTAAAACAAATCATTGTCATTGAATGTACACCTGGATTGTCAAATACATCTGATAGGGTTGTCTGGCCATAAGTTAACATGTTTGTCAACTTGCTGTGGGAGACAAGCTTAATAGTTGAGGCAGTTTTAGTAAACATAATACTTCATCACAAAATATGTCCAAGAAACGATTTAAAACATATTCATGAAATATTAAAACGCAAGAGTCTACATAGACATAGTTCCTTCCAAACAAATCTGAGTTGTGATCTTTGAAAGCCAACAGTAAATGTGTATTTTGGGGAAAACACATTTTGTTGTGGAGTACTGTTGTTGCCCATTAGGATTATGTACTAAAAAGATGTGCATGTGACAGAAAGGAACAGACAACTATTTGAAGAGGAGGGATGGCGAGAGAGAGAGAGAGAGAGAGAGAGAGAGAGAGAGAGAGAGAGAGAGAGAGAGAGCGTGTCAGAAGAGAGAGAGAAGGACCGAAGGCGAGATAGGGGTAGTTTACCACCAGCGTTCCTTTGCTCGGCAATGATAGTCAGTGAAGCAGAAAAGTGAATTACCCTTCTACTCCAGCACTTCTTAATTTAATATCTCCGATGAGCGGCTTCAACTCTGGATTGGGCCAGGGTGTGCACATTCGTGCTGTGTCACAAAACATTAGACACTGTCGCTGCTATTCATTTCTGTATGGTAATTCTGAGGCACACCTCTTACTCGGGACACCAAGGGACATCTCTCTCCAGATTTTCTATTTTGGGTATTTTATTGGAAGAATTATCATTCATTGACATATATTTAGTTCTTTTTTGTGGAAGATGTAATGGATGATTGAATAAAAGGGCGTATGTGTTTCTGATGCTCATCTATATTGCCTTCAATTTTATTTCCCCAGGAAGGAACTTGTGCTCAAGGGGAATAAACAATACAAGTGACATATATACAATATGAACGTTAGTTACCGATGTTGTATTCCAAAGGCCATATTACAACACACTTTGAATACATCTTGCTTTAGTCTTGTTTAACCAGCTAGTTTTCCATCCACACTCTTTGAGTCAATTGTGGCAAACTATTTCAATGGTCTGATGATTGTGTGAAGGTGAAAAAGGTTACCCAGTCTTTAGCTTTTAGAGATATGACAGAACAAGCTTTAATGAGTTTCACTTATCAGGGGTTAACTCAACCATGAGATGCTCCTCTAAGGTTTTAAGGACGGCGGTAACTTGGTGGGATCATTGCGGGGTGGCGACTTTCTCAATTCGGAGTGCGAAGTGTTGCTATATGTTTATTGGGTGATAGGACTCCCCATAACCCCCCCCCCCCCCCCACCCCCCCCCACCCCCCACACACACACACACCTCACCCTCATAGCAAGGCAATTGGCAGGCAAACAGCTGCTTGGTCTAAGCGGGCTGCATATCAATGGCTCTAATTAATTGGATTAATGGAGAGGGTTCTGGGATTTGGGGAAAGGCTGGAGGAAGCATTTCAGCGGAAACAGAATTGCCATCCCCGAGGGCAGGGGGGTCGTGGGGGAGCTGGGAGGGGGCACACGACTGAATATGGATGAGGAAAAATTGAGTTAAAACAGAGGAGACTGCGGCATTCATTAGACCGCCCACCCTCTGAAGTAGCTGCTTAATATGCACGCTATTACTATGCAAATCAGCGATAATGAAACGCAAAGGATTTTTTTAATCAGAGGAAGAACAAGCAGATGTTGGGAGGGCTTGGAAAGAAGTGCTATGAGTGTTTGTGTGTGTGTGTGTGTGTGTGTGTGTGTGTGTGTGTGTGTGTGTGTGTGTGTGTGTGTGTGTGTTGCTGTCTGTGTGAATATGTGAGAGTATGTACATGCCAGAGCTGGATATTGAACCCTTCCCTAAAACGAAATGCAATAATGCAATCACTTCTTTAACAGTCATAGCGAACATACACTTGGGGAGGGCACAAACTCCATGGGAAACAGCTATCTGGGGGCCTCAGTCAAACTGATTAATATTCTCTGCAGGAGTTGCATTAAGAAATCAGAATTAAGAACAGGTTATTTATTGGAGGGATTTGTGTTGGTACCTTGGGGAGAGATAAAGCTTGATCGACTCATACACGACCAATCTCTGCGCCGCCTATGGTGATGTGGTAAATCCCTGCAACAGTCCTCCACAACTGGAGAGTCAACATTGGGATACACCAGTTGTGCTGGATGGTCTGGTCCTCCTGCTGGCAACAGAGTGGAGTGGTGTGTGTGTGTGTGTGTGTGTGTGTGTGTGTGTGTGTGTGTGTGTGTGTGTGTGTGTGTGTGTGTGTGTGTGTGTGTGTGCCTATGGAGCTGTGCAATGGACTGAGAATAATGCTATGTGGTTGT
Organism: Myoxocephalus aenaeus; assembly: GCA_038501785.1. Classification (NCBI taxonomy): domain Eukaryota; kingdom Metazoa; phylum Chordata; class Actinopteri; order Perciformes; family Cottidae; genus Myoxocephalus; species Myoxocephalus aenaeus. The sequence goes on from JBAMJR010000031.1 coordinate 5,834,928, forward strand.
GGCATCACATATATGTCAGTGAGTGTATGGTCTGGTAAAGATACCTGCATGGAAAGCGTCTCCCTGTAAGTGGCTCCCTGTGGCTCCTTGCTCTCAAAGCCTGATCAAGGCGTTTCTCTGTGGGCCTGCTACATTAATTGTTCTCTCAGCACAAGTGGAGGAATCAGGCAGACTGGATGAAGTCATCGATCATCAGTCAGCTGCCTTTTTAGCAGTCTGCCCTGCAGCACCGTGCCCGAGCAAGGTGTTGGGCAGGCTCAGGCTGTATGGACAGGCCTGGTTACCAGCCTGTGGTGACACTCATGGGTTTTATTCCCTTCGCCATTAAAATAGATACAAGCATCCTACGGTGTTAATTAAGACAAATTAAATAAGAGACTGAGGTTGATTTTATCTGGTAGAGATCAATACCATGAGCCAAGTGGATTATAGGAGACAAGGATGCAAACATTTGTGTTGTGTTGAAATAGACTCCGTGCAGCAGCACACAGTTGCTTTTGTGTGTTGTTCATATGTGCGGGTGAGCGAGAAAGAGGGAGAGTAAACAAATTAATGTGTCAGCCCTTTGCCTCAATAGATTGTTATCATTAGGTAGAGAATGTCAAGTGGGTCCTTCCTCGTAGGCCATATAGAATATTACAGGAGTGAATCTCCATCCTGTTTGACTCCCCATGGCACAGTAATAACAACAATCTAATGACGCACAATACATCAGGTGTACTGAAGTCCCACAGTCCCGGAGCCAAGCTAGAATTTGATCTCAGGCCTGATAATGAGAATGGTGATGATGATGAGGTGGCTGAGTGATGATGATGGCGGTGTCCCTTGTTAGTGTGTCTCAGTCCTAATTAGAGAGGGTTATTACAAGGCTGGATTTAAGAGCTACTATAGGTAGACCAGGCAGACTCAGACGGGTCTCACTGATTAACAACCCCTAAATATAATCCATTTCTCCATACAGGCTCACAGCTTTCATGGGGAATTATTTTGCATGCCCAAAAGTTCTTTCTGCAACATATCAAATCAATGTGTCAGCCAAGTAGATGTCTGCGCATTCTTCAACAATATAAGGAAACAGAGGTCACAAGCAGATATTTATCATGGTGATTCAGTAACTTGCAAAATGTTCATTAGTGGATGATTTGTCTCAAAGGACATCCAAGACGGCACTATTCAGAAGTTTCTAAACGTCTCTGATGCCAAAGAAAACAAACTATTGCAAAAAAAAACACAGACCTTCATCGACCCAAATCTTTTGAAAAGTATTTCAGAATCTGAGTCGATAATACTGGCGCTAAATAGCCATGCTATGCTGTGGCTTCTGGTAATCATTTTTAATTGATTTATTTTTTATCAGAGCGGCGTTCCAGGTATTTAGTCTTAAAAAAGAAAAAGATCCTAACTTTTAGTTGCTGTATCCTACAATTGCCATAATGCAACCCAATAGCATCTTTATACTATACTTCAGTGCATCATCAGGGTTATTTTATTAGTTTAGAGAGCTCCCTCCAGAGAAGAAATAATACAACTGTTTTCACAAATAATCCTTAAGAAATGTGTGGAGAAACTCTTTACAATAGTAACTCGTGTGGGGATTGAAGGTGTCGTCAGAGCTTTTATTAAACACAGTGAACGTTTAGTTATGACTCCCTACAGGACATTGTGAGCTTGATCCATACACTTGATCACATACAATCTAAAGTATTTTTTATGTTAAAGTTTTGCCGTGGACAGAAACTCACTAAGTGAGTGAATTACACTATTGCTTGATCCTCCTGGCGGTAATATTAACTATCAAAAACTATCAAAAGGGTGGAAGAAGAAACTGTTTTGACGTTATGCCAAATATATCAATGTATTGTGCTGCATATATATATATATATATATATATATATATATATATATATATATATATACTAACAACCAGCAAGGTGCGCCCATACTTTCTTGAAATACCACTTGAGTGCCAGTCTGCCCTCAGTTCAGAGAACGAAGAAGAAGAGCTGCACTAAGGGGTTGTCAATAATACATCCACATGCCTCGTCCTCCCCGCCATCAGAAGACTCCCGGTTTGTCCTGCTGAATCGAGTTTCTAAATCCACTGACTAAGCATTCGTCTCAAGCTCACATCCTGTTCTGATGGGGTGGTCTCCTGAACGCTGGGAGGATGAGTACAAGGTGCGGGTCGTTTACTCATTTCTGTGAATTTGGATTTAATCCAATTAACAAACTATCAAAGCGTACACAGACCATACAGCCACCGGAAAGTAGCACATGTAAACACAAAGATGGTTAACGTAAACTATAGGCCCACGCCACAGCGGTTATTTTGAACGGCTCCCAGAATTTTAGCAGTTTGGTTGAACTTTGTGTATTATTTTAACTCTTGATTGTTTGGTCCCAGTAGTAGAGCTGATATTCAGTTACACCTGAGCAGCTACACCTTGGACTTATTCAAAATAAAATTCAGTACATTTATTAATAAGACGAACCAAGAAATGCCACACTCGACTTGTCAATAATAATGCATTAATTAAACTATGCGTTTCATCAACATGCAGTTCACAAAACATCATGAGAGTGATTGAACAGATTGTGGGATACATCCATATATAGTTTACCTTCTATAATCCAACTAGAAATGCATATAGTCAGGAATTAAGTCTATACATGATTAATCAAGCTATCATTTTTCAAAACTACATGAGCTCTGGGGTCATGACTCACATACCACAGTGTCCAGACTGAAAGTCCACTTAGAGAGTCAGCGATGCACTGCACTTATTATCCTCAGAGAAAGAGCAATTGAGCCACACAGTTGATAACACTGAGACCACCTTAACCAGCCAAGCCCTACTGCGGACTCAAACTGTGAAGGTCAAAGAGGATAAACCCTGTTATGCTCCGTCGCTCCACAGGGATATCTCAGCGTGTGTGTGTGCATGTATGTGTGAAAGGTGTGTATGGAGTGTGTCGGTGTCGGTGTGTCGGGCACCAAGAGGAGCATATAAAATCATCACACAGCACAGCACTCAGATATTACATTGAGCTGCTCTTGCTCACATTTTCCACCGTCACTAACTCCAACGCTCACAAATATGAAATATAATGCTCTGTCAGAAGCCCTCCTCTGTGCGATTCGCTTGAACTTAATGCCACTTCTCTATCTCTATTTTTCTCTGTCCTCTGTTATGACAAGGGGCCTCTGAGATTTAAAGAAAAATACCGGTAGTTTATGGAGAGATGAAATGTCTGAAATGTTTACAAAGTAGTCTTTACCACATATGTAATGCTTCACATCTCTCTTTGTTATTTATAGTGTTTCATATGTTTACATACAAATAAATTAGATGGAAAAATTTAATTCAGCAAGAGCATGTCAGAAAGGTCCAACATTAGCTGATTACAAGTGTTACCAGTGGCGGGCCGTGGTTTTGGACGTATAGAGCTGTCAGTCGGCTGCAGTCATCATAAACCGACGTCGCTTCACGTGACGCTTCAGAGGAAAGGAGATCTCATGTCTCTTAAAACATACTTCCTCGCGTCTTCTCTCCTCGCTTGGTTTCCTTGCGTCTCTCCATGTATCCCTGGTGGGAGGGACTAAGACGCAAGGAAAGGACGCAAGTGAGGGAAACGGGGATGCAATTTAGAGACTTGAGATGCACCCATTGAGAGTCAAGATAGCTCCTAGCTCCTAGCTTCTTCTTCTTCTTCTTCTTCTTCTTCTTCTTTTTAAATGCAGATTTATCCAACAAAAGGTGCATTACCGCCACCTACTGTTAAAATTAAAGAAAAGCCACACACAAAAAGAAGATTGGCGTTCAAACCACCAATCCTCTGATTGAGAGGCGGGCATGCTAACCATTGAGCCAACAGTCAAAATGGATTGGAGGACTAACATTACTAGAGATATTGCCCAACTGGCCGTATTCATTCGTGGTGTTGATGAGATTTTGGCGGTCCCCGAGGAGTTCCTTGTGACCAATCAGAGCACGTGAACGGTCACGTGGGCCCTGTGGCCAAACACACGTTTCATAATGCTAGCAGGCCTCTCCATATAGTTTAACCAGCTCTCAATTGCATAGATAAACAGAGGTGAAATGTGATTAGATGAGAAGACCCTTAACAAGCAGCGGTGCCGTGCCGCAGCAGGCTGAAGGCAGAAGGCTGAAGGCAGCAGGCAGACAACAGAGCAACACAGGAGCTGGGCAATGAGAAAATAAGATAATAGGGACAAATAATTATAATATATGTAGTGTATTTTTGAAAAACAATACAATTATGAAACAGCTATAACTTTTAATTATAAAAAATACACAAAAAATGTTTTTTATAAAAAATAAAAAATAAAATTTAAGCTTTGTGATTCTGGTAAGGCCAGCAGAGAAGGCTTAGCCGGCCCTGACGGCCCGCCACTGAGTGTTACACATCCTCTACATGTAGACTGTTATTTGTAAATGAGTTGTCATGATAAATTGTTTAAAGAAGCAGCTAAATCAATGACAGATATGGCCACAGCTCTCGGGCACAGCTGTATTTCCTCTAAAGATCAGACTATGGAGTGTGCAATTATGTTACTGAACCTTTGTTTGCTGCTGTTACTCTCAAATGAAAAATCCAGCCAGAGAAAAATGTTTATAGGTTTAAGCGGTAAAATATATTTTTTTAGTTTTTAGTGTCACATCCTCCAGTTTATCTTGCAGTTTCTGTGTTTTCAGGGTTTTGTCATGAACATAAAATCTGTTTGGATGTGTGTCTGTGTGCTAGCTTTGGTTTTCTTTGTTTGCATCTGGTCTTGGCATGAAGGGGCCGGGAGGTTTGGTCAGAGAGGCGCTCGCTGATGTCAGCTGGCCAGTGGGGATGCGGTTCAGTCGCATCAGATTGCCGTCACAGGACGGTTTTGGCTCCTCTCTGACACGCTCACGCTCAGTCTCCTGTTTCTCCATCCCATCCCCCTTCTTTCCTTAATGATTCCAGTCCCTTTGTCTGCCTCTATGTGTCTAGATGTGGATTTGTGTACTGATAATGCTTTGGAAGTCATTTTAGAATTACTTGACCAATTATTGTTGGTGTAATACCCTCCTAATTCAACAGGTAGACACAGTTAGACACAAAGCCACTGATTGAGAGCATTATCTTGTGCAATATGCAGGTGGCTCACAGCTCCAATTTCACACAAGCCAAAGTCTATTTACTTCTAGATGATGTTTTTTTCTGCATTTTGAAAGCATGAACATCTATGATATCTATTCTGCTTCAATTAGCAACAGATGCCTCCTTGCACAGCGCTAACCCTAATTGTACGTGATGAGCAAAGCTAATCGCCCTGGTGCTGCCTGACCTCCCTACAGCTGTGAGGGGGAACTTCTCCCACAGCTCCTTCTCAGACCCCATCCAAATACACACATGTGCGCACACACACAGAATGTGCTCTCCCAAAATGTAAAATAGGGTGGCTGAGGATACTGGGGGCTAGCTTTGGTGACCGCAAATTAGTTTCTGTAATTGCATATCCCTCCCTCTGCCTATAATTTTTCAGGCCTGTTTGCTGCAATGCAGAGAGTTTGTTTGTTTTGGTGTCAAGGCCATTTAGAATCAAAATGAGGACCTCCGGCGCACATGTGGACCCCCAAGCAAAATGGCAGCGCAATAGCCTTAAATAGCCCAGCCTCATCCACTGCACAGTGCGGGCCATAGGGCAACAGCGATACAGGGTGGAAGTAGAGAAGAACCAATTGTGTTCACTTAAGCATTTTGCCTTACGTTCATGGTTTTTGCTGCTGGTTAATACAAATAACCATGAGCATTTTAAGTAGGGTGACCAGACGTCCTCTTTTTCCCGGACATGTCCTCTTTTCGAGACCTAAAAAAAGCGTCCGGCAGGGATTCCAAAAACGTCCGGGATTTTGCTACGTGCGGGAAAATAGTTATTACCCCCTTACAAGTTTTGGAAATGGTACGTCCGGGATTTTGCTACGTGCGGGAAAATAGTTATTACCCCCTTACAAGTTTTGGAAATGGTATCTCCCTCACGTTCCACTTTCTTGCGCAAGCTCTGACTGTAGAGAGAACTGTCATTGGTCGACCGATCTCAACGTAAATGTAAGTTCACGGCATGCTACACACTACTGCTACCCCCCCCCAAAAAAAAGCCCTAATACAATAAATATCCCAAAATCACTGGCATTTTCAAGGGCTCCTGTCCAGCTGTGGGCCCCCACAAATATTCACAGTCACCACCTAGTGAATAACTGTTCGAGCACAGTTAAATAACCATCAAACTGTTCTTGGAGGATACAGTATTTCTTTACATGTTAGTTATCGCGGGATCCTGCACCACCGCTGCCACTGGGGTCAACTGGTTTTATGCAGTGTTTACCTTTATATTACAGACAAATACCGACCATGAAGTTGTTTATACCCTGTTCCTCTGCCATCAAGTTATTCAAACACCAATATCATCATTGTACTAGATAGAAACAAATTTGCCAAAAATGGAATTTCACAAAGTCTGGAGCTTATTGTTTTGCATTAAAAGTGGTAACTCTTCAAAAAACCCTCAGGCTTATTGCAGAGGCTTACGCAGGAGCTTACATAAGTGTGAGAAGCAGAATAAGAGAGCTTTGTGTGCTTGTGGACCACCGGGCAAAGGAGTTACTGAAAAAGTGAAATTTTTCTTCGAAGACAATGACTTGCAGATGACTTTGCTCCCCTCAAAAATGTGCAAGTGAGCAAGCAACCAAACAAACATGTATCACATTAATTAGCTTTGCAGCTGTGGTGCGGTCCTGTTGATGCCTCAGTGACTTCAGCGAGATAAGAAATCCGTATGCCATAGTGTAAATACAAACAGCAAACCAAGATTGAACAACAAAGACCAATTAGTGCTTTGGGTTGATAGTTTAGGCTCATATTTAGATTAATTATACTCTTGAGAATCTGAAAATAAACATTTGATTCAAATCTATCTTAATCAAAGAAACTAAATTACCTGAGGAAATTGTATTTATCCTGTGCTTTAACTGTGATTGTTTAGTTCCTCTGAATTGTAATTGATTAAGAGACATTTCAGTGCTGCATTTGAGGAGCATTTAGATGAATATAACTGCAATTTACAGTTACTACACTCTGTCTCTTGACCCTGCCTACTGTCTATTATGTAAATTTCCTGTGTATAATTTAAAGAGAAAACAGACCCTGTTTGCACTATGTATAGAAGAATGTAGGCTGAAGGTCAAATGAAAAAAAACAATACTCAAGCAAAATGTATCTAAATAAAAGTGGGAAGTAGGTCATTTAAATGTTCTGGATTACATATTAAAAGAGAGGCGCGTTACGGTCATGAAGATGATGCTACTGTAGGCTACAAAATAATTCTAGATATACCTAAATGTCAAGGTACCATCAGCAACATGACCTATTTTTTCCAAACTAAATATAAATTCCATTTACAGCACTTTGCAGCCTATGTGTCCATCTTATTGTCAATTATAAATATAGCCAATATAACAACCAGTCTACTCAGTCTCTCTTTCCCTGTATAACCAGTCCACTAAGCCACTCTGTCCCAGTGTAACAAGTCCCACTGCGCCCCTCATCATATCCTATGACAACGTGATCTTTAAGTTGATTACATTATTGTTTTTTTGTACTGTCCCGGATGCCATAGGTCTTGACGGCCAATAACATAGGCCTAATCCTAATGTCCCCCCTAAGGCCTCGAACCCTGAACCCTCAGGGACTTACTGACGTCACCTGTTAAGTGGTTGAGTGTGAGAGGCTGTGAGGGCTTGGAATGGTGTAAAAAAGAATTGGACAACACACTGTGGCCCAGTGGTAGAGCAGGGTCGTTCTTCAATCAGAGGATTGGTGGTTTGATCCCCAGCTCCGCTATCCCATGTCCATGTGTCCTTGGGCAAGACACTTAACCCCAAAATGCGTGTTAGTTAGTCGTGATGGGCAGGTGGCACCTTGTATGGTAGCCCCTGTCATCAGTGTGTGAATGATGACAAGTTAGTCTCTGCATTCATTTCATGTTCCATCTTTAATGTTGTAGTGTAAATGTAATGTGCCAAGCTGAACGCCCATGCTATGCCACACTGCTATGAATTGTGGGTAATTCCCTAAGCAGCAAAGTCTCCTTCTCATGCTGACATGCGGCACAAAATGTCTACCAGAGAGCCCTCAAACACTTGCCGCTTTGACAGTGGGACAACCTAAACCCTCAGACGAAGTTTGTGAGTCCGTAAGGGTGGAGATTGGAATTTGGCCATTGACTGTATATAAAAGGCCTATAAACGTAAATATTTTTCATGAACAACTCAAGATTCTGTTGAACTCAATTTGTAAGTAATAATATTTTAGTGGGCGATTAATTCTATGTATGTTTCTTGTTCTCTTACCAAATGGATTAAGCCACCATTATTAGTAACAGTACAAGTCATGCAGTAATGAAGCTCAAGCATAAGTTCAGTAAGGAAGACACTCTTTACTTTCTTATTCATTCATAAACTCAATCTCTAAGTCTCACAGCGATTACTCCATCAGCTGATTGGGGGCGTGTATGTTATATGAACCAATCAGAGTCGGCGCAGTTTCCGTAAGCCAATCACAGCGTTGTTGACAACCTCTTAAAATGGGTTCTCCTCTCTTCTGCTGTCTGTTGTAATTTCAGCTCAAACCGATGTGACCCTCCTCCACCCCAGGCACCTCCAGTCAGCATTCAGTCCTGCGCATCATTCATCATCGGGTTACAGCAACTCCCTTCTTCAACACCACCACCACCAGTGTCTGGACTTTAGGGGGATTCTGCCTTCGCAGATATCAGCACCACTACCTTGCTTATCCTAATTCAGGATGGAGTCCAATTGGCAAAGACTTTGCACTATTCAAATATATGCAATTGTAATAAATGATTGTTAAACAAGTCTCTCCTGATTGAAATATAGCTAAACAGATTTCATACCAACTTTTGTACATCTCCAGTTTATATTTACATACCTGCATCTATATACATGGCCACTCTGAGCTGCAATACAAATTAGATTTTTCCATGAGTTGTAATCATTTTGCAGTAAAATAGTAAAAGCCTGGTAATTTGTGGTTTGGGAGCTGCTGGCACGAAAGTGACATCAAAGCATGACAATATAGTTACAAGATGATTTCTGGTAAAGGCAGTGCCAAACTGCAAAGCAACACATTTTTATCACTGAAGCTGTTGCCAAAAACCACAAAAACAAGAATCTTGAAAAAAATATGGACTTCATTTATCACTTTAAACAAGTGGTATACCACCCACGTGACAGCATGTTTTCCTTCAGTTAAATTTTTTTTCATGAGAACTTTCTGGATGTCTTACTAAGAGTTGAGTGGAGCAATAGCATTAGCTCTTAACGGAGTGAATCGGACTTTTGATCCCCATAGGGATTGAGTCATAATAATGAAGAGGAGTACACTCGAAACATGTGAAGTCCATCACTGAATTGCACCTGATCTACTGTGTTTTTCACACCATTAAGCTTTCTGGGCTAACATTGCAATGTATTGCACTATTCAACACATGCCAAGAGACTATTTCACACAGGGAGGAAATTTCAACTGGCGAACATGTTAATGCCTGGGCACACACTGCTCATGGCCGCGTCCTTTGGCCACCACAGTTAAACACCACTTCCACCACGGCTGGTCGGGACCCCAATCACCATGGCCGCTGAAATTCTCAGTGGTCAAAGTATTCTTTTTTTCCATTGCGCTACACAGCAAAATATATTTTACTGTTTAGAAAAAAATGATTATGAGCAAAACAGATTGTTCCAGTGAAAGCAACAAGACATACATCATATCAAGTGAAACCTTATAGAGTTCTAGTGTGTTCAAGAATAGTTAAACTTTTGGCGTAAATAGTTTGAAAGGGGCCCATCTACCAATAAGCCACAGTTGTGGAAATAGTAGTTTGATTTTCTTCATAAGCCTCCTTCTTTTGGCAGATGGCTATCAGAACATGTGCATCATGAGCAGAACAAGGCAGGGTGGTAACATTGCGTTGATATGGTTTGGGCCCCCATCATGTGCTGATGATATCATTATCTAGTTAACATTGATCAGCTCCATGTGTTTGTGGGAATGCTGCATGCAACAAAACAGAAAGGGTGCATTGCCTCCATGGAGAAAATACAAACCGAAGCAAACACCAAAGCAGGGGTGTCAAACATACGGCCCGCGGGCCGGATTCGGCCCGCCAGGGGGTCCAGTCCGGCCCGCGGGATAATTGTAAAAATGTGAGAAAAAAAAAAAAATTGGAAAAACATTTGGAAAAAAAAAAAAAACCTCAGTATGGATTCGAACCACTGATCCTCTGATTGTAAGACGTGCATGGTAACCATTGAGCCACAGACACAATTGATCACAGTACTGACTTTACTAAAAATATTGCCTAACTGCAAGGGAGTCTGCAGAGGAGAGCCCAGGCAGGTAAACAGTGGGCTGATGTCTGAATTGTTGGTCTTTATGTTTCTAGTTTATTGAAGAAAGACCTTAAAACAGGGTTTATCATCCAAAAACCTCCAACAATGATTTAAACAGAGAGTAATATTGTCATTATGTATGCGTTATTATGCTGTGATTTTACTGGTCCGGCCCACTTGAGGTCAAAATGGGCTGCATGCGGCCCCTTAACTAAAATGAGTTTGACACCCCTGCACCAAAGCAAACACTTTCAACATTAAAATGCTTCCATGGAGAATACATTTATTTATCTACATATGTCTGATATTAATAGTGATACAGTGCAGAGTGGCCATTGGGGCCCGCTCACATGCACTAACTAACCAACCGAAATTAAGTTATTTCCTAAAGTAACCACCACGTGAACCATGGTCACTAGTGTCCTGCATTTATAAGTCTACGATCAACTTTTCTGCATCTTGCAGCCAATACAAGAATGCTCTTCCTTACCTGAAACAAAACCCATTCATAATCCTAGCAGCATTTATGTTACCCTCAAATCGAGCAAAAAACACAAGTAGTTTATAACCGTAATTTATATATATTTTTTTACACAGCACCACCCTTTTTTTGTTTGCAGAGGGTCATTTTAATTTGAGACACTCGTTATAATCGCTTTTTAGAAATGGGGAGCATCAACATCAGGTATCTCCTCACTGCTCTTCTGTATATTCTAAAGTGTTTATTGGTGTAGGTAATTCGTTGCTATTGTAGTGGTAGTGATGTGTTTGTGTCCTTTCACATGTAAGAGATGTGGTTTTGTTTAAATGGGACTATTGAGTGAACCTACTTGTGTATGTAGCAATCTGAGATGAGTCTCGAAATCTTCAAGGTAATTGTGCCACATACACATGCTGTTCTGTGTTGATTAGTGTATTGTTTCCTAACCAGCATGCCATGAGTCACTTATGAAAGGGCTGTGTTAAGCCATAATGAAGAAAGTGCTACGGATGTGATTTACAATGCTTCATAACCGTAATTAATACAGGCCTTAATGATGTTAAGTGTAGCAAAGCTTCTAACACTCTTTGTATAATTCATGACCCCTCTTTCGTCATTCTTCTTCTTTTTCTTTTCCAGTCAACATTCCCTCCACTATTCATGTTTTCTCTTCTCGGAAAGTTGCTGTTGCCACAGAGATGGAGCAGAAAAACATCTTTCTTTGGAAGCAGCCGAGAAACAGATGAATGTTAAAGACTATCCACCCGACCCAGGCGACTTTTTACGTTTTGACGTTTAAAGCTCTTTGTCTTTCATTTCTCATCCTCCATTTAATTCATTCAAAATACAAATTTCAGCAGTGGAGGATTAATAGTTATGTTCTTCGAGTTCTGCTTGTTTTCCGCTTTGTCTTCGAGGTATAAGCAGCAACATGTGCTTGAGGTCATAAATACCCAAACAGATGTTGAATTAGTAAAGATTTTGAGCAAATGGCCTGCTAATTCACAAGCTTGGAAAACCGCAGTGATAATCATGAACCAGTTTGTTCATCTGCAGTAAATGCTAATCTGGGCCTGAACTCAAAGAAACATTAAAAATGTGATTTCATCGTGCCAATGATGGCTGTAATAATTTTCTAAAAGTCCCCTTGAGCTCTGCCACCGGTGGTGCCTCTGCTCTAAAAATGTCAGTCACACTGAAGAGGTTAACCCCAGCCCTATACGAGAGATGATGGAATATTACACAAATAGACGGACTGTATCTGATCCCAGCTCAGCATGTTGTAAAACCATCCCATTCCAATCTTGCCTCTCTCTGTCACCTCATTAAAAATACAAAGAGGGTAAAGAAGGGCCAGTCTTGAGCAATCTCCGTTAAAGCTGCCAGTGAATGCAACAGCATTAATGTCATTTAATGCTGTTTCATCTGAAAAGCCACATTAGAGTCAGATTTAGTAATCTGGGTTTGCCCATGCTCGTCTGTATGATGTCATTATGCTAAACTGACCTTTACAGCCAGATTAGGAGGGGCGGCGGGAATAGAAGGAGGCTTTGGAAAGGGAATTAACAAGAAATGAAAAATGGTGTATTTGGCATATGGATGATGAAGTATTAAGCAGCATTTTCAACCTAAGTGCCATTGACTACAAATCAGAATGAGAGTGACAAAATGCCTCTTTGTGGTTTGATCAGCTCATACCCATGTCTTTAAATTAATGTTTAGCTCTTTCAGGAATTCCTGGAGTCAAAGTTGGGTCTTTTTTTTTTACGCCTCAATAAGTTCAGCGAGGTTTCGCGATTCTTTTCAGCCTCCCTGCGCTCCCTGCAGTAGGATTCTTGTTCTCTTTACATTTAGGTAACATCTATCAATATGAGCTGCTGCACAGACTGTTCTGAGACGAGGAGGTTTAGCAAACTCAGCAATCCCTCACTTCCAAACTTTTGGAACAGAATTGGCACACAGATACAGTTCTCTTTACCTTTTACCCTAAATCACGACAGGCAGACACAAAGGTGGCGAGTGTGAAAAAAGGATTAATAAACCCAGTGTTAATCTTAAAGTTGTGCTCATATTGATCATCCCGGCCATCTTCGATATTCAGGAAAGTTAGAGCTCTCTGACAGCTTTGAAGATAGATAGAGCTATTGACTGCAATTGCAGCTTCGCCCCTCTATCCATCACTCCTTATTCCAGACTGGGCCATACACGTCTTGGCCACTTTACCCTGGTTTAGCCTCACATAGGGGAGTGAAAAGAGACATTTACACACACAAGAAGGGAGGGAGACATTACATGAACATGTTTTACTGGGGCACTGCTCAGCTTTGGTGGTGTTAAATTACTGGGTGGTGAACTTACTGCCTGCCCTGATGGCACAAGGGGGTTTCCCTTTGCTTCTCTCCTCCTGGTGGCTTAAGATGGGAGGTTTCACTCTGATGAAGGTGTCTGTTGGGCAAAAGGGGAAGAAATATTGCATCCTAGCTGAGCTTTGACACATCAACACTCAAAGAGCCCTGAGGCATAGGAGCTGAAGAGAGAAAAGGGTTATAGAGGCTATAGGAGGCAGAGGACTAGAAGTACATGTATGCATACATGTTAGAAAAAGCATTCACGTACAGATCGAACAATGTAAGAGAGTAAACTCTTTGGTCATGAAATAACTCAAAAAGTCAAAAAGTTGGAATTGAATCTGACAATTGTATTCAAGTAGTTATTACAGTCATCAGGTGTTTAAGCATGTCAACGACATTAGACACATGAATGTGACACTTTCAGAACCACTGCATACACCTGACACCCATCCAAGCGCAGTTTTACCTACAGGCACTGAATGCTTCTCTTGTCAGGTGTAGTTCCTGCTCTGCTGACATGATAAGCATTCACTGCACAGGGGCGCAGATTCATCTTACACGTCCTTATCATGTCATGATCACAATGTCATGTCATTATCATAATTATTATCATGTTATGGTCTTCCAGGGAGAAAGTAATTGATGGGTCAGCTATACTCATCTCCAAGGAGAAGGCATCCCCTTGTTAGTGATCCCTGAGAAATTGCAAAGTGAGCATGTTTGCTGTGCGCGTGCGACCGAGGTGTGACTGTCAACTAACAGGGGAGCATGTTTGATTGCAGGGTAAAACTGCAAAACATCTGTATTTCAGATAAGAAAGCAAAACAGAGCAATTTCCCGCAGACAAGGGAAAGAGACCGCTCTAGTGAAAACATAAAACATCCAAGCACGTTTGTCTCCTTTTCCTTCGCCCTGTGGGACTTTGCTAAAATGAGTGCACGGTTCCTTCAGCGCTGGTAAATGGAGCGCCTCCATCCTCCAGCAGAGCCGGCATGCCCCTCTATAACGGCCAATCTCCTCTGCAATTGGGCCTGTCTTGGCTTGAAGCTGGACCAACATTCAGAAACTATTTGTTTGAGATAGTTTGCATGCATCAGTGTGTGTGTGTGTGTCTATTGGAATGACACATTTCTGCATTCAAGCATGTGATATATTTGTAGGTCTAGAAGTATTAAACAAGGAAGACAGGCAAGTAAAAAGATGCATCAGATTGTTTAAGCTTTGTAACTGCACACCATTATTCCCTTTGAGTCACAGTTTATTTTGTCATGCCAAGCCTGGATGTTCCCTGTCACTCTATCTGCTGTGTCTAAACAAACAGTAAATGTGCTGTGAAAAAGTTTCTCTTTCACCTCTTTTCAGAGACGTACCCTCTGAAGCCAGCCGTAGTGTCTCAGCAAAGATCAGAGTGACAGAGACAGCGAAGGCAGAGGGAGTGACAGTCATGGGGACAGGAACACTCCCGTGCTCAGTGCTCGTGCACTATTCCATCATTAGCCAATGAAGCCCCCATAAAAGTGAGTTATGTGCCACGAGGGGAGGTTCCATATGGCACAAGTGATCCAGAAAGGCAATGTGTCGCAAAAGACCCCCAGAGCCCAACAAGTCAGCTTTTACAGGGGCCTCCCTCCCTGTCATTAATTGATTTTAATAACAGGCTGCCGAGGGGGCAGAATGCTCTCATTCATTGGGCTGATGGGGCTTTTCCCAGGTCCCTCAGCGAACACTGCAGCACTTAGAGCTGTTTGTTTGGATTGCCTCTAGTGTGTGTGGCTCTCAGACCGGCTCGGTTACTCAGTCAGACACATACTCAATGTCCCGGCCGTTCAGTTGCTCGCTCACTCAAACATTTGTTCATTTACCAGCTCAATAATTTCTTCACTCAATCACTGGCCTAGTCATTTATACACTCATTTATTCATTCCTCCTTGTGCGCTCACCAAGGGCTATCATGCTTTAAGGTTCATGGGAACGTGATCAGTGTCTTATAACAGGTCATGTTACCTCAGAGTCAGGCACCTACTCCACCATGTGTGAAGCAGTATTTTTATGGGGGGAACATAAAGAAGAATATATCAGCAATACTTTCATCTAAAACTAAAAACGAGTCTCCACATCATATTAGACTGCGTCATTCCGGGGAGGCGGGCCCTTCTTTTACCCAGCCTCCATTCACGTCTTTGTTCCAGTAATTACACAGACTCAAAGTGAAAAATCCCTCATTTTGCATATTTTTACTCTTTACTTTGATTGTTCAGCAGTCTGACTGAAGCTGGGGGGAGCTGTATGCCGGATGATGGGGAGGGGATAGGGAGGGAGCTGGGCCTGTCATAACTGCATAATACACCCATTACTCCTGTGCAGCAGAATTACCACTGATGGAAATGGGATTTTGGAAGATATATGGAATGTAATTATTATATACATATATGCATAGCCTTTTTTACTCTGAAAAGGAGCTTTGGAGTGATATTTTCAGGAGCTTGTGTGATTGTTTAACTGCATGTGTTCAGCTGTCTTTGTGTGTTTACTTCTGTGGGTGCATTTTGTGACTGTTGCCTTACCCTGACAAAAGAGCATGCGGTAATTTAAGGTTGTGTTTTGTTTGCTGTTATATATATATATATTAACAAGGTTGCTTTTCTACCACAGTATGCCTGTGTGCACCTCGGCACCATCCCTCCTCTGAGGTTGACCCTGTGCTGAACATCTCTCTGAAGGCCAAGGTCTGACACTCCTAAACAGGCAACGGGGGTCACGCTGACTCAGTCCAGCAGTGAAGCTGTCTGAAGAGTTATCAGCCTCTAGAATACCAATTGTTCAAGCTCCCTCCACCAAACAACACACACAGAGGAACCAACATTCCCTGCAGTGAGTAATGCCAAGATAAGAAATAGAGATTTGCTATGTGAGTAGAGTGAAATATTACGTTTAGGTTGCACACAAATACCATGCAGTGCGTTAGCCATAATGTCCTATACTGAGTTTCTGTATTATTATAATAAGTGTGCAGCTGAAGCCTGCATCACGGCAGGGGGAACATGAGGCAGTATGTATGGTTTTCTGTGTAGAGTACCTTAGGCGAGGGGCCTCTGCAGGAGGTTTTCTTTGGAAAGCACCTGGGTGTGAAAATAGGGCCTCCCAGTCTGGCCTGAGAGGCTGTGTAAACAGAGGTTCCAGTCGGGCCAGGTTGCACTGGACTGGACCTCTCCAAACAGAAACCATGAGTCAGCCTCAGGAACCCATCCATGTTCCTCCTTAAGGGATAATCAGCCCAATGCAGCCTGGAAAATGTACATGCTATAGGGCTGATGTACGAGGCTATATAAAAACATATACTATTGTTATCCTTATAGATATTTTTCTGGGCGAAATGTCAGACCTGATTTTATCACAGAAAATCTTAAATTTACCATATTATTTTCCTTCAAAATAAATACTTTTAGTCTCAATAAGCACCTTAGGTGACTTAACCACAACATCAATTTAGTCAACTGAACAAAAAGATTGAGCTTTTTCTTAAAAGGAGAAAGCCTATACGAGCCATCTTCATGTCAGTGTCTGGTTGAGTGGAAGACTTTATTAAGCCATTTGGGCGTCTGAGCTCTGCAGAGAGGGAGACTTTCCCCTCATCTCCGGTCTGCGTGACTGGAGAGGCAGGGGCCTCATACTCCACTAAGGAATATTTATCTTTCCAGCTGGTTAGATGGATTAAATGACCATCACGCAGAGAAGGCAGGGGGAAAAGAAGGAGAAAGAGATTTTAAGAGAGAAGGAGAGGTGAAGGGATGGAGAAAGTTTTTGAGAGGAAATGTGTCACAGAGAAAGAGAGTATGCATCTTCCTTTTAGAAGAAAATAAAACAATAAGAATGACTTAGCAAGTCACATTTACCACCAGCTGCGACAAATATGATTGTGACTCTGTCTTCTCTCAGTGTCGGGGGGCGAGACATGCAAAAACACACCAATTACAAAATCACATGCACACACACAATGACACAGAGCTAATTAACTTCCTGACACATTCACAGAAATTCATTTCAAAGACAGAACGCATATGTTCATGCAAATGTGATGAGAAACCACTAAATGCTAAAATTTCTGAGACAAATGGAAACTATTTCTCAATCACACCCCTTTGCCAATTTGATCGCTACATGTTTCCATATTTCACACTACCAGAGCACTTGTTAGCACTCCAAAGTAAGGTCAAGTTAAGTCAAATTTATTAATCTATATTGATCATAATAATCAGGAGTTTCTGTATCTAAAATAGGTGGTGTTTCTTTGTTCCAATACAGTAGTAATTCTGGAAACAAATAAATGAGCAACCAAAAGAAAATCTAAATTGTCCCTGCACTTTATTGACATATTCTCACGAGCATACTTTTATATAAAAGGGACAAAAATCTCATTACCAGGAATTTTCCTTTTTCCTTTCATTCAGTCCCTATTCCATGTAGTGCACTGGGCATTACGTATAATCAGCCCAATGACATAAACCGCAAATAAAGGAGTGTAATAACATCAAAGACCTGCCCTGTGAAATGCGATGCCGGGGTATTCAGACAGGAATGTTGAATGGGTTGCAGCTATGTGTGTGAGATTGTGGTTATGCAAAGTGCAATCTAAGTGGGGAGTTGAAGTCATGGAAATGTTCCTCTATAAAAGTGAAGCATGACAATGGATTTGGGGCATCAAGGCCTGTGGGATTATGGGGATCACATAAATCCCCCGCGCCATAATTTTAGCAAACCACATCAAGCTCCATGTTAAGGGTTAATAATCCAGTTCCCCACCTCTTCCTGCTCCCCTTGCTCCCAACCTCAAATCCCTAACATTAACATGTGTATCCAGATGTACTGTACAGGGTATAAAGTAATTCACACACACATGCTGTACACAAACACACGCATAAACAAATGTGCACATGCACAGACCACCAATTTGGCACACATGCAGACTCTTACCACACACGCACACACACCTATGCAAACATAGTATCACACACAGTCTGACAGACCCACACAGAGACCAACTTTGTTCTCAGGTCTGTCATGTCCCTGACATCTGACATCATGGTGGTGTCTAAACTGTTGGCAGGGTGTCGTGGAGCATTCGTTCCCCCAACCACCTTAAGCTCTGCCTACCCACCCCGCTCCCACCACTGCATCATGTGGCGCTCTGATGTGTAAGAGCAGAGGATCTTGTCGGAGGAGCCTGAAATCGATCGATGCGCTACAACAAGCTCAACTTCTCGCCACCTCTTTTTCCCCCACCAACACTTCAGTTAACTGTGTACGTGTGTATGTGTGTGTGTGTTTGACTCTCTCTCTCTCTCTCTCTCTCTCTCTCTCTCTCTCTCTCTCTCTCTCTCTCTCTCCCTCTATCTCTCAGTCTGTGTCCACCCTAACATCTGTACCAGCAGTAATCACCAGTTTACACACACACACAGCACTCTCTTCTAGCTGTTTGGAGAGAGAAAGCGTGCCATGAGGAGAGCTCCCGCTCCTTTCCTCTTTATTAGCTGCTGTCGGAGGGAAGGCAGGGATAATATATAAGCCAACAGGATTAGGAGGCAACAAAGCATCAGGCTGAAGAAATCCCTCCCAGCCTTGGGGTCCGAACGAGGCCTTCGCTACTCTTTGGCTGTGCCGCGGCTTTTTGAGCCGACCCAATCAGTGCCCTATTCATGCTCTGTGTCTGCAGCTGTCATCCAGTCTAGCGCTCACTACTACCACCATTGTCACTCTTATTTACCCCTCCTGCGCCAATAATCACTGAATACTGCCCATCCTGCAAATAAGAAGTCAAATCCAGTATAGGCAGCCTTATTTTTGGTTTGACAGTCATGATTATAGCTTTGGGTTCTCCACCTGTGGGAATAATTTCCATCTGGCAGTCTATCCTGCTTTAACTATGTACAGTGTATCTTGTCCGGCATTTGCATTTCAAAGAAGGTGCAAGCACCTACACCATGATCTTGATGGCTGCCTAACAGCAACATGGCTCCCTATATAAGGTGTTGAGCTGGAAGTAAATCCATGCGATTAATCAGGTCTGAAGCTAAAACATAATAATAACCCCCTTTATATTAATGTGCAGCTCATGGCTTGAACAGCTCTGTGGAAAGGCCATTAGTCACTGGCTCCCTGCAAAGCCACAATTAAGTAGTCGCATATTACTCTCTCTCTCCCTCTCTCTCTGTTTCTAACTTTAATCACAGTGCTGTCTTCTTCGTTATGTATTCTGTTCCTGGGTGATCCTGTCTTTAGGCGCTGACTTGGACAAGGAAATCATTTTATTTTCCTATTTGTTAAGCTGTGTATTAACAGAGATAACATTATTCCTGCGCTAAGGTAGAGATAGAGTGGCTTGAAATGGAGCATTAGCATTCTAAACAGCGACTTAACACTTTCACGTTCAACACCATCTGCAAGAATATAGTGGGGCTTTTTTGGAATAGCTTGAAAATAAATCATTACAGATATAGATATGTTTTTAGAACATTTGTAAAGTACATTTTGCACCTCATCATCCGCTGTTCTTTCAACTGAGAAAGTGGGTGTATAAAAAGGAGAAACTGGCAGATTTTATAATTGTTATAGAAATCTTATTTGAATTCAGCAGCTTACTGATTTTTTTTTTTCTTCCAGTGAGGGACACTTTAAAAAGCTGTCATGCACACCAACCACAGGCATTTCCCTCCTAATTCCCCTCCCCTCCCCTTGATCCCCTCTCTTCCTAGTTCTCCTTTTTTTTATGATATCCTCTCATTTTGCCCCTGCCTAGGCAAATTTGTTGCGGCGCGTGGGCCCGTTTGATTTCATTAAACAGAATATTTAAGCATAAAAATTGTTTAATCGTCTCATGTCATTAGGAGATGGATGCCATTTTGCATACATTTGCATACTTCCCCCTCAAATTAAACCAGGCAAATATGCAAATGCTGAGGCCCAGGTTATGGCGGAGGTGTTTATTGTCATCACTTCAGGCAGTTCCACACTGCAGCGCCTCCGCAGAACGGGGGTGACAGTAACATCTGGACGCCTGGGGGTTGGGAGGGAGGAAAGGGTGGAGGCAGAAGGTGTAGGTGTGGGGAAGAAGGTGTGATAGGCTGCTGCTGATAGGCATTTTTAACACCAGAATCTAGTACGGGAAAAAAAAAACGGAATATCCGTCATCACACATACTTACTGCTTTAATTACCAACGTCGTCCCCAGTGCCTTGCACAATGCCACACTAAAATGTATAGTGTGCCAATGAAGACATAAAAAACAGCACTGTTCTTTCAACTGTAGCCTCTGCATGTGTTTTTATCAGCTGTTCTGCTGCCATTGTCCACATGGCTAAACACTGCTGCTAATGAGGCAGTAATTAGCAGCAGCGTAACGTTTCTTCACCCATGCTTAAGTCCTCGCTCAACCCCCCCTCCCCCCTGTACTGTAATTTTCTCATGCTGCAATTTCAGGCATCACAGCAGAATTTGTTCCAGCACAATAAAAGGCTGAACTGTGAAGATGAATAGGGCAGCACATTAGCACGAGTGATTGCTACTTTTGCAAAATGGAAAATGTAGGCCCGGATCTAACCTCATTTTATTTCCAATCAGAAGAATGTGCTATGGACAATCCAGATGAGTTTCCGCTGTCAGGTTCATAATTAGATAAACACTCCCCCCCCCCCCATCTATCATTGTATAATCTATTCTCACTCATCAACCTGGTGTTGTTACATATCGACAACTGAAACTAAAGCAGCATTGTATTCAATGTTTAATGTATATAAATAAATATGCAGTGATGCTGAAGAGTGTTTATTATAGAAATTAATTGATAAACATGCAAGAGAATCTAGGAGCAGGCGCAATCAGTGTGTTTGTATAAGTGGTTATTACTCATGATGATGCATAGCCAGCAAAATGAATGGACAACAGGATCGCAACCTGTTTGAGAGAACCACCACAAGAAAGAGGGAGAGAGAAAAGGGGACGGAGTGGGAGAGTCTCCAAATAGAAATAGACTAAACATACCTCAGCAGGACCTGCCTCTACCCCGACGGTCTATAAACAAGCTGTAGAGACTCGAGCCATGTGTGTCGGGAGACAGCGAACCCTGGCAGCATGTTACTGTACAAGTCTCTTACAATCAAAGAAAAGTGACAATGAAGCATCCTGACGGACCATTACCTTCATATGTTGCTTTACAGGTTAGCCCACTGCAGACAGCTGGAGCCCAACAAGAGGTCCGGGTGACTTGTAGTGACTTTGTAGAGTGGCAGAGGCCTGATGACACTCAGCCCCAGTGGCAGGGACTGGGGTAATAAATCATGGGCAGTGGCAGTCAGATAAACGGTGCTCTGAAGCTGATTGGGAGGAGAAACTATTGTGACGAGTGTGTGATGGTGAGGAGGCATTGACGACCTGTGTGAATAAGGGTCACCACTCCGCAGGGGCAGACCCAAACAGCTCCCTGAGTCTTAATTCACCCTGAAAAGCCATTACAGCCACTCGGCTTGCTTCTTTCTGACCCTCCCCTCTGCTGTCCTTCTCTTCTCGCTGGCAGAGGAACAGTCATTCTCCAGGACCTCGATGGCCCTTAAGCACAAACTCTGAAATGAACTCTCCTATCTGGAGGCAGTCAGATGGAGAAGCCGGTGGCTTGTAGTGGCTGCTCCTCTTCTAGCCATTCGGGTACTTAGACTAAATTACACTGTTCAAAGGTAGTATTTTCTGTATTGGTTTCAAGAGCTTGCATTGACCAAAAAGGGAGGGATTGTATTTTCCAGTGACCTAATGTAAATGCGTAGTGACCCATAAATATAAGTACAGTTAATCAAGTAAATTTGAAGTATCTTTGTGCAGTTCATGCTAGCTTCTACTCAATTAAACTCAGAGGGAGTACTTTCTTTCTCCACTCCACTTATTTGACAAATTAGGATTTTATAAATATTAAATGATGATCTTATAAAATGTGATGCATTATCATATATTAAAATACCAGACAGTAGTTATAATAGCTAAACATCAACCATCTACAAGAAATAAATGCTAATTGCACATGAATGTATCAGTCAAAATAATCCAATAATAAACAATCACTTTTGGATACTTCAAGTCAAATGTTTCTAATAATGCTTACATACTTTGGTGGCCTTTTCAATGCAATGCTTTTATATTGTGGTATTCCTGCTTTTACTCAAGTAAAGCTAAATATTTCCTTCCTCACTGGTTAGTTGTCACACTAAACTGTACTTTTTCTATGTGTATTATAGTTTGTTTCTATCTTCCTTGCTCATAGGTGTAATTGAAGCATATTAGGATAGTTTCACTGAATACATCTTTTTAATTTGGGACAAACAATTGTTGAGTTGAAAAAAAAGTTGTGCATTAAACGACTTGGAGTAATAGGGTATACTAAATACACTGGCTTCAGTACCTGTATCTTGATTGATTGTTAAGTGATTTACTTGCTTATAAAGCTATAAATGATCTCGCTCTTCCTTCATTTCATGTTCCAGCCAGATCACTAAGGTCCTCCATTGCTTTTTATTTTTTATGTTCTTATGTGTCCCATAAAAGTACAGATGAGAGCATTCTGTTTTTATGACCCCAAACTGTGGAAAACACTGCCTCTTGATAAAAGAATGGCAATTTCTCTCTGTATTTCTTTAAAGGAAATTCAAGACTCATTAACCTGGCTTTTGAATTGGAATACAAACTTAGTTTTTAGGTTTATGTTATTGTTTTTTTAATAAACCTTTTGACCTTTTGATTTATTTCAACATTTTATTGATTTATTGTTATTTTCAGTGCGCTTTAGAACTGCTGGGAGGAGGAATTGCTTCCCTTTGTACAGATAGCTGTTACCCCAGTTATTAGTTGTAGCTTCATCTTTAGTGTACAGACATGAGAGTGGTATATCTTATCATTTAACTCTTGGCAAGACAGAGAATAAGTGTATTTGCCAAAACATCCAACTTTAAACAATTGTTCTACATTACTGGTTAGACATTTATCAGATAACATGCTTGTATTTCATCAATATTTGCATGACAGAGGTTTTAATACATATTCTGTCTACATAGATGTTAACCACATCTACTTACAGTTCAGAGGCTTTTTTTTAATGTTTTCATGAACCATACATGGTTTCGAAAAAAGTACACTCTTCTTTCAAATACCAAAATGTTTTGTAATCTGAAAGCAATAATAATGAACCATCTTGTTAAGTTTGACTTATTTATTTACTTGTATTAATGGTAAAGGTAAATGGACTAGTTTTGACCGACCACTCAAAGCGCTTTCACACTTCATTCACCCATTCACACAAATTCTCTAGTTCTCATTAACTATTCATTTTCTGTGTTTTATTGCCAGTAAACATGTTTCCAGTGTAGCTAGCTAGCTAACACGAACGTGATGCCGTCTTTCTAGACGGAGCATGCGCTGTTGTTCACAGGAGATGACCGTCCTCCTGTTGTCCTTTGTCATGACTGCAGGTATGTTACAGTATGCTGTGAGGTAATATTGAAACATGCAGGCGGAGTGTTTTCTATGGTCTACATGTTTACTAAGTTGCACTATTGTTATTATAACATATTATAATACACTTGTAATTATAATATACATATTATAATACAAATATTATAATAATATACATATTATAATACAATTGTTATTATATGTTATAATATGTATTATTAATAATATGTATTATTATAATATAAGTGAAAAATACTTTAAAAAAAGGTAGCAATCCAGTGTGAGAAATCTGTACAAATATATTTCTGATTATGTATTTATTTTGTATTTCTCCTCATACATTTAAGAGAGAGACAGTTTCTGTTCATTTAATTTATTCACATGTATTTAAACCCACTATATGATCACTGTTTCATTGTACCACTGTACTAGTGTATTAAAAAGGGTATAGATTTGCTAAATGGGTAATCCTCAAAGCAATGGAGGATTCGCTAATAGACAAAGCATGCGCTGTTGTCCACAAAAGATGACCATCCTACTGTTGTCCTTTGTCTTAAATGCAGATGTGGAATAAACCTGCTGTTACCACCAGCCTGACCAGCTCCATGAGATTCATTCAGCCAGGAGACATCTCACAGAGGTTACACATGGCCCAGTGCATGATGAGAAACGCCTGGCTGTCACCACATCAGAGAGCTGATTGGCTCCTAGATTTGACAACAAACATCACGTGTTGTAGAAAATCTTTATTTTATCTGGGCCCTGTTTCTCATACCTGGCTTACTGAGTTAGCGGGCTAATTGTCAGGATAAGATGACGTAGGTCTGGCTTATTCAGTTTCTCGAAGCAAGCTTAAATCACCATAGCAACACAGCCAAAAATTTAAACCTGCTCCAGGGCAGGTTTACTGAAATTCACTGGATAAGCTGGCCACTCCCACCGGACAAAAAAGGCAGCTCACTTCCTCATTGATGAAGGAGCGATATTAGTTACATTAGTTTTATTGGGAGAGAGTTCTTTCAGATCGCCAAGATCCATTCTCACGTCATCATGACTTCCTGTACGCAGCGCTATAGATTCTGCCGACAAGGAATCATTTATTTACGAGAGCTTCTCGAGCCGCGGACATTGACCACCACAGGCTCAGCAGATTGCCAGTCTCACAGACAGAAACTCTCTCCCGCTGCATGCCGCGCAGTTCTTAAGTTTACTTAAGTTTGCTTAAGTAACTTATGGATGTGTTGAAAGCACTCATAATTATATGACAGTGTTATTAGTACACATACATATCATTATTGTAGAACATGATTAAGGTGGACTCATGATAAGAATACAGAGAATCACACACAATTTATTTTCACTGCTTCAATTGATTGAATTTCTGATTATGAATAATACATATATACTGATCCGCCCATACACATATTCAAACTCCTAATTATATGGTACTCTACACATAGTACATGATACATACGCGCATACAGTACATATATCCTCATAAGTATATATTAATTAGTAAACTACTGGCAGCAGATACATTTAAATAAATATAATCTGATTGATTTGGGTGATGAAGGACTTAAATTTAGCCGATACATTTTCCCAAAACTGACACATTTAACTTGTCTGATATATTTGCGACGCTTATGTCTCGCAGCGGGGGCGGTGTTATGCTGCATTCACACCGAAAACGTTGCAAACGCGTTGCGAATATTCGCAACGCGTTTGCAGTGAATGATTAAGGTAATAAATTCCTCATATGCCTTCATGATCATCTCCTACTTCTCAGCGGAGAAATAAAAAAGGTTCCTCTGAGTTTATTTGCCATTGTACTGTTAGAAGATCGTGGTGTCAGTGCTCGATTATTATCCCTTTTGAAGAAGAACGGGCACGCGCATTTATCCAGATGACTGACGTCTGGTTAGAATTAACGAGACCGTTTCAGCGCGGATCAGCTGTGAAGAAACCCAGATAGCCTGATGTCAATCATCTCGCTAATTTAAGATGGAGATTAGGACATTTGCTTGACTTTGTTTAGCCAGGTACGAGAAACAGGGCCCTGTACTTGTATAGCGATCTTCCGATCACTCAAAGCGCTTTAACACTACTTGTCATCGTTCACCCAGTCACACCCATTCATACACTGATGGAAGTGGCTAAGGTGCCACCTGCCCATCAGGAGTGTATAAAATTAACACACCGTAGGCACAGCTACGGGAGCAATTTGAGGCTAAGTGTCTTGCCGAGGGATACATCAACATAGACTAGCGGAGCCAGGGATCGAACCGCCGATCCTCTGATTGATCGACGGCCCTGCGCACAACTGAGACACAGTCGATACAATTCAGAATGTCAATATTATTTTTGTTGTTTTGACTGCACTCGTTGGATATCTTAATTCAAATATGCTCATTAAAAAGACAATTCGTCAAAGAAAACGAAATCCTTGTCTTTCCATATAGTGTTTTTTTTGTGAGGACGGTATGCTGCTTTGCTTTTTTCAAACGCAGCCTGCTTCAATTTGGTGAAGTTAAATAAACTGCTTAAATAAACGTCTTGCTGTTAAATAATTGTTTTTAATGAAACTAAATCAAAAGTTAAAGTAAGACTCTACTGGCAGTTTAGGAATTATAAGGCAACCTTTGTGATTCACAGCATTCATTGGAGCCAGCACAAACACTGGCGTTGGACTGAGTGTAATGTTGTGCTACTTGGCAGAGTTAATAACTACTTTTTCAAAGAGGGAAAACAGTCATCCCTCTTGATCACAAAAAGCTATTGAAAAATACTAAATTGCTCTTAAACTTCTCTTTACCAGTAAATCAGTACTACTACTTATTTTTATTACAAGAGAACACATTTCCAACTACAATAATCTCTATTAGCCTCAAGTTCAAACCACCTGATATAAAATGTACGAAGAAAATAGGATTTTATGTATCATACAATCTTTGTCAAATGCTGTATGATAATCCTGTACTTTTTAATCCAGCAGGCGAGAACTGCTGCTCTCACAGCAAAATGGTGAAACAGGTCATAAACAGGCCGAGAGCAAGAGAGTTGTTTAGTTTTATAAAGTGACGCCTTCAAACTTTCTAATAACTCCATATACCGCTAATGCTGTCTATAGAATATTTTTTTATTTGTGTTATCTTGTTTGACCACAAAGCTTAAAACCACGATATGATCAAAGCAAAAAAACGTGTTTCAATGGTTACATTAATTATGGTCTTCTCAGTGGGAAGCATGCAGTGCAATTCCGCCTGCCAGTGTTTTATAACAATATGGTGACTAAAAAGCTTGGTTAGAGCAGCGCTGTGCAGAGGAGGAGCTGCATTGTTTGCAGCGGCTCATCTAACCAGCACCCTGGCGACTCTCTCCCCTGAGTGACGCCTGTCAGTGACACTCTATCAGCTGCCTACATGCCACCAACACCCCCTCTGCTTCACCCCTCTTTGTGCTTTCACTCTGTTCCCACTACTATCTTGCCTCTCTTCTCTCTTAGGATAGTTTCTCTCCTTTTCTACACTCTCTCCCTCTGACTCTCCTGCCCTCTGTCTCTTTTTCTTTCGATGTCAACACTGCTTCTCCCTTCTCCTGTCTTTCTTTCTCAGCTGGCTCTTTTTAGAGCCCTCCTCCCATATCTTCCTCTCTCCCCAACTCACTCCTTATCCTAGCTTTTCCTTCCTATTCTCTGTCTCGTGATTAGATAGCATAGGTGTTTGTGTACTGGCTCCCAGTGGACAATCACGCTGTGAGGCTGGACGAGGGGGGATGTGAGGGTTCCATTTTCTATTAGAACAAAACATGCCTGTGGGGCCAGCAGGCATCAACTGGAAATGCAATCTGGGCCTTTGAGCTGACACCCAGGGTGGGGTAGAGGTGTGGTGTGGGGGAACAGGAGCCGCTGTTGTGTGGTGGGACTCCAGAGTGAATGTTATCGTTCTCAGGGGATCCCAGGCTGCTTCCCCGGGCCCGCTCTCTCCTTGAAACTTGGACACCTTCGGGAAAACCGATCCCAGTGGCCTGCAATGAGAAGGGCTAATTCTGAGCACGACGGCCTCTAGCCTTTCCCCTTCAACATTGCCACATGAAATGTTCAAAAGTGTTTATTGATCGAGGGCTGCTATTTTTTTTTAAACATTCTCCATTTATATGACAATGTTATCAGATAGGAGGGTCATTCTCCACAGCACAGAGGATAAGTAAGTGGAAGAGGAAAGAGGAGAGGACGGACGAAGGGAACATATAGGTGGTTGCTCCGGCAGGGCTGGTGTGAATGCAGATTGGGAGTTCCTGGACATGCATAATTCACCACAGGGGAGATAGGAGAGGAGGTGGGTAGGAAGAAAGGGAATAGAAGGGTGAGTGAGAGAGGAGAGAGGGAGGGAAGGAAAGGGGGAGGAAGGAGAAAGAGGAAAATGAGCAGTGCGTCTCAGGCAGCGTCAGCGTCTACAGTGAGGAGGTAATTAGGGAGCTGTCACTTGTTCCTGTCAGGCACCACTCCCGCTGAAACATCGAGCGTGTGTGTGTGTGTGTGTGTGTGTGTGTGTGTGTGTGTGTGTGTGTGCGCGTTAGGGTGTTCTTGTGGGGGAGGACTGAGCTTGTACATAACTGTGTGTGCGCGTGTGTATGTTTTTGAATGCGTGCGGGGTTGCATGTGTATATAAATTGTGTGAAAGAGAGTAGGGAGGGTGCAGTGCGAGTTGAATTCAAATGAGACAGAAACACGAGAAGAAAAACAGAATAAAGTAATAGACTCACTGCAAGGGAATTGTAATAATGGTGGATAAATATGACTCAGAAGTACACAGCTCAAAGTATTAGAGGAGAGGAGATGGGAAGAAGAAAACTATCACTCCAGGTATTTGGACAGGGACAAGGATGGATGGTTTGAATTTTATAAATATTTTTTGTGACAACAAAGAATCCCTGCAACTCACACACATACACACACGCATGCATGCGTGCCAAGTCAGGATAAAAACTATGGTGAAACAGTGATTTGTTAAGGTAGACATTCATATGCATGCATTATTGACACAAGACTCACATATAGTATCCACTCAGCAGCCAGAGGGTCTACTGTCACCCCTCTGCATGCTGATTGTGATCTCAAGTCAAAATAACAATACACTAATGTTTAAACAGCCTTGTTGTCATATCAATATAGGCAGTGAGAATACATTTGACAGATCCTTACGGTGGAAAGACAGAACATGCAGAAGTAGGTACATAAATACAGATGTGACACTGGCACACCCACATGCACAGTCAGGGAATGTGATGCATGGGTATTTAAAGTTGTGGATGCCTGTTTAATCTGCAGCCCCTTAGGAGATAGTAGCTCACCATATGAGTGAATCAGTGTGGGCCTGTCTGTAGAGTTTTTACTGTGACACCAGCACTCATACCACTCACTGGGTGTTCCAATTAAAACCCACCCCTGCCAGGAGAGCAACAGCTCTCCAACAATACTCAGCTCTCCCACAAGCACACGTACATGAACACCAAGCATGTGCACACATACACACGCTGCTGACAGACCACAAACACAGTCAGGCTGACGATGATGGATGGTGTGCATAACCTGGCTGGTGATATAGACTTTGGCTAAACAGCTCAGGCCTTCACCAGGGGTTTGTCCTCAGGCAGGTGGTGCGCTTCTTCCACACAGGTGGTTTATCAGTGATGTGGAGGATAATTATCTCACGGTATAGGGAACATTTAAAGACTTGAGAATGCACCACAATAATATGCTGTAGCAAGAGAAAACTGTCAAAGTTTAGCAGAACTCTGTTGTGCTGGTCGCTGTTTTCTTTATGCCGATAAATAGTGCTGATTATTACATGAGGTTACTAATTGGCAAGTTGGAAGACACACAGAAAACAAGATAACAAAATAAGATATGAATACAAGCTCTTTCCATTTTGTATGGTGATGAGCATAATAACCATGATAACAATTTGTAAAAACGTCTATGCATTGGTTTTCTGACTCGACAATTCAGTGTAAACAAGGCATATTGTGCAAAATGTCACAGAGTGAGATGAGCCATTTTCCCTGGGATGGCCTATAAAAGACTCATTAGGGCACTTCAGATGTATTTGCACTGCAAGGGGCTGCCATTAAACACACCACAAGGCCTAATAAATGCATTATTTAAAAGCTGTGCTCCAATTACTAATTGATTAGAGTCGAGCGCCTCATCAATAACGCAGAAGCGGCCCCTTCAAATCAAAATACACATGATTTATACATGAAAGGCTTTAAAAGGGATAAGTTATCTGCTAATCAGTCATAAATGTTTTAAACACTCACATTTTTACTCATGATAAAAAAAAAAAGAAAGGAGGGCCTGTCAGAAGGCTGTGTGTTTGAGTGCGTGTGAGCAGTTTGGAGTTTGAAATGTGCACTACAGATAGAGAAACACACATCTATCCCACTGGGAATCAATATTAATGAGGCAGAAACATAGCATGAAGTAACCCTTCAGTCAAACACGACGAGTTTATAGGAAGCACATTTTATATCACAAATAGGTGAAATGACAATAAATTGCTTTGTGTTCCAGCTGTATTAAAACATTGTCCCTATAGTCAGAGTACTCTTGTATTTGAATACAATGGGTCAATTAACACACACTATCAATTACACAACTATTTCATCAATATGTATGCTGAAATATGTCATGTGCAATGGGATTGAAACATTTAATAAAAGACTCAATGAGATTTAACAATGAAATAAACATATTCAACGTGGCACACCAAACTGCTCATCTATTTGATACTATTATCTGTTTTTGTTGAATACATTTTTGCTGAACAATACAGTATATACAATGCTTGATAATGTCAATGATTATCAAAGCACTGTGGGAGGTCTCACCATGAGGAAAAGCTGGTCATCCTCTCAAAGTATGAAACGAATTACCAAAGCAAACTACTGAAGCAGCATGAATAATGCAATAAACACATTTCACCTACCAAAGAGACATTACATTATATACTTCCAGACATTTGAGCCCCTGTGCATATCACTTGTTTCACGGGTGATCATAGCAGGGTAGTCTACCTGGAGGAAAGTAAAAGAGTGCAAGGAGAAGCATAATGAAAAACAAAGAAATAATCAAAGGGCCGAGCCCCAGATGAGCAGAAGGCCCTGAGGAGAGCCCTGAAAACGAGAGAAAAACCTCACCAAAGATATCAAATAGAATACAATGTAAAGAGAGATTAACATGATTATGTCATCCCTGTAATGCTTGCAAGCATGCTGCTCTTCTACCGCTGGATGTTCAACACTCAGAATCATTTATAGTTGGCATTGATTTAATATCTTATGATACCTCAGCCAGTTCAATTATATAGGAAACCAAGTCAAGTCTATTTGTTTAGACCATTATCATATACAGTGTGTCAGTGGGCTTCACAGGCTGACCCATTCCCTTTTCACTATTCACACCTGATACCATAATCCCAACCGACGGCGTCGCTGTGGAAGCGTCCCACCCTGTTAGCTCTGTCAGCACTTTCACCGTAGTTTGCACATCGCCATGTTGAGAGGCGTTGACAGGCAATCGAAGGGCTCCAAATCTCAGACCTTGCACCTTTAAAGACCAAAATCTACACTGAATTGATCCGATGAACCTGATATAGTTTCTTTATCTGGACCATAGATCTCCATTGTTGTCCAAATACAATACCAGTGTTGCTGGTAAAAACTAAATGGGCCACATTATTGCACCGAGTGACATGTTCCTTCATTATGATGAACATAGGCACTTTAGTTTATTCAGAGACGTCAATCCTACTCACACCGGCCATTTTGTCCACCAGTGGACAAAATATAATAAGTGTTTTCTTGTGTTTACGTAACCTTTGCTAAAAACTAAGTAAAATTAAAGTTTCATCAAGATCTTTTAGTTTTTCAAGATTTACGTCTTCAGTAGTGCCACGGGTGGGAAAAATCTGAAAGTATTGGGAGAAGGGCAAATGCACTGATGGTTTTGGTGTCTTTATGTGGATTGTTAACAATAACAAGCAAAATGTCCTTAAATATGTGTTCCGTTAAGTGAAAGCTTCAAGTTGTACGACTTTGGTTGTGTGGAAAACCATCAAAGTAAAGCCATAAAACGGTTGCTTGTGTTCATTGTAAAAAGCATGAAAAGTGGGTGGGGGGGGGGAGTTCATTGCGCTTAAACCTTTGGGGTCCAACAGACACTACAAGTGTACTTTAGTGGTCAGAGCATTCAGATGTGAATGTCTCTATATCAACCAACCTGAATACATAAGACCAGTCAAATCTATCGCACCCTCTGAACAAGCTTTACATCAAGCTGCACCTGTCAGTCTTGAGTGCATTCAGACCGAGACAAGTAAGACAGCTAAGATCCTCGGGGTAGGTGTCATCACTGATCAAATAAACCGCTTATGAGCACGAGCACTGACTTTTCTGAATCATAAGGTAAGTATCTCGGAGCGCATGAGAAGGGCAGCTTAGCTTTTATTCCATTTAGTGCATTGCTACGAGCCAGCTAATGAGGCTGAACATCACTTATTGTGTTTACTGTCAGGCTGATAACAACTGTATGGCGAGCAGCAGCATTAACACTGATGATAATGTTACTGCTGTAATATCTACCACTGAAGCAATCAAGACAGGAATGAAGATACAGCAATTAATGGTCGGGATGCAGAAGATTGTGATTATGTTGACGACGTGGTGGAAGAAGAGGAGATGTAGGTAAGAGGATGTATCTGCTCTGGAGATTCGTATGCAGCCGGTTGTCGAAGTTGTCTAGCTGAGCGCGTCGTGCTGCGGGGGGTTGTCACTTTCCGATGAAGAGACAGGTCCATGCCTTAGATGAAATCTCCCAGAAGCCACTGCGGCACCCTATGGAAGCTCATGCTAATCGCCGGCGCTGGTGTTCCCCCCCTACTGTCAGCTCGCTGAGCTGGCTCTACATCACCAGGGAGCTCCCCACACACACACACACACACACACACACACACACACACACACACACTCCGACAGCAAGCACAGCGCAGGCACATGCAAGAGGATGGATGGAAGATGGTCCTGTGGAGTTCGGATGCACACACTCAGTAGCATACAATATGCCGTGTGTATACGTGTGTGTGTGTGTGTGTGTGTGTGTGTGTGTGTGTGTGTGTGTGTGTGTCTGCGTGTGTGTGTGTGTGTGTCTGCGTGTGTGTGTGTCTGTGTGTGTGCAAAAGAGAGTGCACTTGTGTGGTATGCACACACATTTCATGATGACACTAATGTGTGATAGTGCTTTAAATATAGGCATATCGTTTATCTGCTAATGAGTACAGGGGGATGAGCCTGTTGAATATGGTAATTTGCTGCCGAATTAGCCTTCAGAGGATAGCTTAGAAAGTGTGAGCATGTGTGAAAATGTGTGTGTGTGTCTGTGTGTGTGTGTGTGTGTGTGTGTGTACTGTAGGTACATGTGTATTTATCCAGGCATTGTAGCTCTGTGAGTTTGTCTGCTCGGGCTGCACCCCCTGACTTCATCTGATCCAGGAACTGCTGGCTCTCTATCTGCTATCAACCTCTGCCTCTGTTTGCTTATTTAGGATGAGACACAGTGATTGTGTATGCATTCAACGATGTCCGGGATGTTTGCGTTACCATGTTTACGTGTCTGCCGAAGAGTATATTTATCTCTGGGCGTACTAGATTTGTCTTGCAGAGTGTTTGAGTAGTTTTTAAATGGCCTCTTGTATCAGCCTAGCCTGCATGCATGAGCTTTAATGTGAGAGTCTGGCCCTGCTCCAACAAGTCGGTCATTTCTTTTCTGTAAGCTTTTATTGAGCTCGAGCAGGTGACAGTTTTATGAATTGTAACTCTCTGTTGTCAGCTAAAGAGACGCGACAATAATTTTTTTGTTTGCTTGCTCATCAGCTAAAGGAGTACAGGTGCAACACTGGTGAGCTGTTAAAAGATGCATTAGCTTTTACAGGAATTGTTAACGATGCATTGCACATCTCCACAACACTGTTAATTATTACAATAAATATTAGTTTTTCACCCTTGTGACCAAACCGTCATCTTTCAAACAGAATTGTTTTTAAAAAAATTGAGGAGGCACCAATGACTCAAGCCATCTGACAGCCTGAGGGGTAAGATGGTTAGCAACTGCACTGCACTGTAGACACCATAAACACATCTTTTTTTTTTCTTTGCAAAGGACCTTGTGTAAAGGCTGTCTCCCTGGAGGATGAATTCTGTGGATGATATACTTGAGTAGTATAGTGTCCTTGTCTGTAACATGAAGCCTATGGTGGTGGTTCATATGGATGAGATGTGACAGGGGTCGGGAAGTGAGGAGGTGTCTGTCATATGCCGTTGAGCCTTTGACCTCATGTTCTCATAATAAGGGGTAAGGACTCTGCTTTGTCACTCCTAGGTCAGGTGACAGCACGGCAGGCTCGGCATGGGACAAGTAGACAGCAGTGAATCTAAACAGCCAGGCACAGACTCACAAGGGCGATAGGACAGATGCCATACCGTGCTGTACACAAACATACACACTGACAGAGAGAGCAAAACATGCATGTTATTTTTCTTTAATCCTCTCCCTTAAGACCCAAAAGCCACACTTACCCTCCCTCCTCCCCTCTCCTCTATGCCACCCTCAGTCCATCGGCGCACGTTAAGGCAAAGGCAGAAAAATGGCGCAATGCCAAGCAGGCAAAAGCAGCATTACTCATCAGGGCCATGCTCCACTGCACAAAACACAATCCCTCATACATCATCATAACTGCCACCCAATGACAATTACAATTGAGATGGCAAGAACTAGGAGAGAGCTCTTTAATTTAACATCCAATTATTACAAGTTATCACCCCTTGATCAATGTAATATAACAGACAATCATTGTTGCATGTGACACAAGAGATGGGGGCCTACATGTGTGTGGGGGGGGGGGGGGGGGGGGGGGGGGGGGGTTGTTGAGGTTAAGGGCAGTAGGGGTTGGCTGGCTGGTGGGGAGACATACCTCTGGGATGAATACGTTTCCTGAGCCTCACTGTGTATCACGGGATACACAGTGATGGTGGAACTCCATAAATAGCCATTTGACATTATCACATTTAAAAATGCACAAATGCTGTAGGCTAACTACCTTGGCAGGTGCTGACAAAAATGAAACAAAACAAAGAGAAAAGGCAAAGCACGCAGTAGTATATAAAACTGTGTCTGTAATTTGTTTTTGTTTTCAGAGTTTTCTTGGGGTTACATCATCTTCACACACTTAAACCTGACTGCAGGTTGTTGGTAGGAACCTAAATCACGAGACGGTAACTTGTGATGGCTATTTGTTTGTTATTCTACATCTATGTGTGTGCTGCAAAAATCATAAACATCTTCAGTAGATCAAATTCTGAATTGGCTTTGCAATAGCATCCCAACATCCATGTTATTGATCCTTTAGTGCTACAACAATAACCCAATATGACCTGTAGCCAAGTTGCGTTACAACGGGAGATTAAGTCATAAAACAGCAGCGTGTGCCAATAAACTGCACTGTTTACTAGCTTGATATATTAAACAGAGTAAAAGATGATTTCTCTGTTTCTAATAGGGCTTGACACAGGCATGTATAGTTCCTCTGGATTACACAAAAAGGTTGGTGAGATATTATAGGAGGATCATCGTTACCCTAACTACTGTAACTAATGAGGCAAATTAGAGCGATGATGTCAACGACTCTCAGGACGGCAATAATCATAAAGATGAGCAGGAAATGCAGGATGGGCTTTTATTGTTTTCTTTTTTTCTTTTTAAATGGGAAATCAGCCAAAATCAAGTTAATTCCTCTTGCATTAATTGGAGGATGTGAGTTCCAGTAAGCCTCTTTGAACATAAACTAAAACAAACATACTTGACTCACTGTGGCAAAGCATGGCAAAGTGGAGTAAAATCCATTTAGTAATTAAGTAAATCTGCATATCAATATTAGCCACTATTAGCATAGTGTATTACTGTTCAATATACAAATTCACATCCCTTTTTCAGAGTGATCAGAGGTTGGAGTTGTAGTGGAATAATCAAAATAGGCCTTAAAGCTTTTAAATCCTAATTCAAATATATATGCTAATTAATCTGGATTAATTTATAATTTATGTAAATTATGCATCTCCTTTTATGATTGTGTCTATTGTTTTGTTTTTTAGTAAATGTAGGCAGCAGCATCACTGGCTGCACTGAGATGGTAAATGTTTAAATCCCAAAGTCCCCTTAATTCTTGTTTTCTTCTTCCTTCGGGCTCCTCCAATCTTTCCTTTACCTCCCTCTTTCTTTTCTGTCTTTCACTATATGATTTTATCTCCTTCACAACTCTGCACTCTGAGCCCAGTGACAGATTCCTTCAGCATTTCAATCGGGCGCTAAAAATAACCATCTTTTCTTTTATTCACACTGGCTTTGCTATAATGCAGCCACTCTGCGCGGGCAGACTAGAGGTCAATCCATTATCTCACCACTACCCATACAAGCTGCTGTCTGACTCCTCAGTGCCAAACACAGAGGCAAACCTCACCGCTCTCTCTCTAGTATACAATCTACACAGATTTAGCATTTCCAAATCCCTCCTTCAAAGGAAAACATCTCCTTAAAAGCTTTAAGAAAGAACAAGTCTAAATGTTTTAAGTGTTATCCTCAAAGACAGTTTATTAGCACTTCCTTTTGTAGCAGATTTGATATATTGTGCATTATTTGAAGTGAAAATTATGAGATACTTGGTTGTGCAAGGTCTCAAGAGTGGCAGTAATCACTTCCTTTTTGTTCATTTAGCTGATAACTACAATGCACATGTTGTATATCAGCTGATTTATTTATACTTATTGGAAAGATAAATGCTGTTAATGTTTCAACATGCATTACTTTACTGCTGCATGCCAGCGCTTCCTGTGCTTTAATTTCCACATATCTCTGGCACTTTATTCTCCATTGGCAATAATGTGATTCTTCCTCTGAAGAGATGAAAGATCAATATCCTCTCAGGCCTGTGAGATAACGGGAAAAGAAAGAAAAATAAGATCATCCACTCCGTCCCTATTGATATATGTCACGATAAAATGGTCTAGATCATAATGAAATTGTTGAAAATGTACAATTTATGTGTCAATGAGTTGGCTTCCATGAGGTTTCCACCACACTCCCCACAGGCCATTGTCAAATCAAAACCATTAGCATGTTCTGTGGGTAACATTAACCTTTCTATGCTGGCTTACCAATATCTCATCACAGCTTATGTCTCGCTGCCCTGCACTTTTAAACACTGCTCGTTTATGAGATTGGCCGCCTCCAAGGCCTTTAAAACATATATATGCATTAGAAAAATGATCATTGATAAAAGTCCATCATCTGCGCGTTTTCTGACAATTTCTTTGAGTTACAGCCGTTCGTCTGCCTTTTTCTTTCTCATCAGCCAGGCGCTTGGAAGGGTCTGGCTGATGAGCTTTCTGCTCAAACAGACTAGGCTTTTTCAACAGCGATCAGTGAGGCGTCGCCGTCTTTAAGAGCATGTCGCTTTTCATGTTTGGGGTCAAGATCTCGGGGGGAAAGATATTGATCTGTGAGCATTTGGCTACCAACAATTCATGTACATCACAACTGGCTGGACAAGGTGAAGTTGAAATAGCACACATAAAACCCCAAATCATTTTAAAATGCAGCTTGCCAAATGAGAGGTTAGAATTTTTCTATCGCGCAGTTGATTAAAATAGGTTTAAAAAAAAAAAGAGTGACAATTTAAAAGAATCGGCGCTTATGGGAGTAGCTTACATGCTTGGAAGAATATTTTGCCTTAACACTGCAATGTGCATGTGTGTGTGTGTGTCAGCGCTTGCCTCTCTGTGTGTGCTTGTGTGTGTATGTCAGGAGGTTGATTGTTGTGGTGGTGGCGATCGTGGCTGCAGGGCTCCTAATGAAGGTGTGCGTAATAAAATCAGTGCACTGGGGCCCTCGTCTGTGCCCCACCTCCTTCGAACTCCATCTGATTGAAAATAGAACAGCTGTGATGATTTAATTTACATGTTAATAACCAACGGGCCTCCAGAAAATCGTCCAATAAACGCCTTTTTATTACCGCCTGTATCTGCTACGACGCGAGGGAATGAGTGAGAGAGCGATTGAGTGGGGGGAGGCGAAAGGAGAGGTGTATGGGGGGAGAAAAGGCGACAGTAATTAATTGTTTTAAGCGATTCTATTAAACCAAAAATTATCTGGTGGAGATGTGTGTGGAATGAACATGGACTAGTTTGCAGCGAGTAGCAGGCGTGGGTTGGAGAGTAGGGGTAAGATGATGATTGTGTGTGTGGGTGGGGGGGGGGGGGGGGGGGGGGGGGGGGGGTGAGTGGGTAACAACGTTGTCTTTCCTACTCAAGCTTAGATGTGAATTATTCTTTTCTACAGATTTTCATGAGCTCACTTTCAGTCTGGATTTTCA
Organism: Myoxocephalus aenaeus; assembly: GCA_038501785.1. Taxonomy (NCBI): domain Eukaryota; kingdom Metazoa; phylum Chordata; class Actinopteri; order Perciformes; family Cottidae; genus Myoxocephalus; species Myoxocephalus aenaeus. The sequence continues at coordinate 5,873,188 of JBAMJR010000031.1, forward strand.
TGATATGCTGCCAATCTGATTTTATCTTGTTGCCGTGGCTGAGACAGCATTAAGTTGTCAGCTTTGAGGGAATGTAGACTTATTCATAGATGTGTGTGTACAATTATACACTTATACAGTGCAGTGTCTGAGATTACTCAGAGCAGGATGTACATTTTTATGACGTTACAGCGAAGGTTGGAATAGTTTAACTATGCGTTATTAACATTGTCATCTTTACCATCAACGCCATCATCATCATTGCCGTCTTTACTACCCTCTTCATTGGAGAACTTGCAACAACACCATTCAATGGATGCCATACTGCTTTTTATGGATCAGGAGTGCCTGCTGGGAATAAATTCTTGACCACCATAAGTACTGATAGAGCTTGACTGGTGGCAAAAATAATCCTGTCATTAACTTTTATTTGCCTCCTGGGCAACACTGTTACATCACCACGGGTAAAGCGCTAATAGAAATCCAGGATTTGTTGAAGTTTTGCCTCTTGTTTGCCTGTGTTCCACTTCCCCTCCCCTCTCTTCATTCCACCTTTCTCTCTAAAACCACCCAGGGAACTGAGAATTTCTTTCCAACCACGGAGAATAGAGAAAGAGAAATAAGGGTTGAACCAGGGCTCTCTGCGCTCATCTTTCCCACCCCTTTTCATTCTCTCCATCCTTTCTCCTCCTCCTCCACCTCCCCTGTACCCTCCTACTCCCCATGTCCTAGTCCTCAGAGAGGTGGCCCTGCCACCGTGGCCATTCATGTCATTGTCAGCAAAGCCACATGGTCGCGTCTCCCTGCTTCTCTTGGGACATGGGGGGCCACAGAGACAGGGCCCTCGCTGGGTGGGAACAGTAATTAAAGAATAGAAGCAAAAAATATAAAGAGAAAGAACAAAAGGGAAATGAACAAAAGGAATAACAGATTAGGCTGGGAGGGGGAAAGGAGCAGGCTTGAGGTCTGTGGAAATCATTAGGGAATATTCCCAGGCAGTGTACAGTACTATGTAACAGCTCAGTGGTGGGATCTATTAATGATCCAAATACCTCCAAGCCCTTCTACTACCACTCACGTTGAGTGCTGCAGGGGAAGCTATGTATGCAAAGGGTTTGCATCACCGTGTTGTGTTGTGCCGTAGAGTAACTTAGAATGTTATCCCACTGTCATGAGCATCCTTGTCACCTCTTTGATCACTGGGTGTTCATTTTATTGACTTGGCTTACTGCTGGTGTGTGACATTAGAGAACACCGGTTGGCTGGGGTCCTCCCAGCCCTCTGAGATTTGACACAGAGCTGTAATGCATTTGGTGCCCTAAGGCCTTGTCACGCCAAGAAGGAAAGCCAACCCACAAACAACACCTAAAGCTGTTTGCCTTTCAATCCTTAAAGCAAAGAGATCTGACTGTGACATTGCAGAAAGGAAGAGACAGAACCAAATTTATGCTAATAGAATATTGTTTAGTGGGCTTTAAAAAACATTCCCCCGCTATGTTGTGTTCGTAGCTCGAACTGCCAGGGGGAGAGGGATACAGACAGAGATAGTGAAGAAGGAAGAAATACAGAGATAGCAAGGAGAGAGGGGGAGGTAAACAGAGAGATCATGCCTACATGTCACACATTCCAATACGGATTGGAGAAAAGTTCTGGGGTGGTTCCCAGGAAGCGCTAACTTTGGAGAGGTAAAAGGTCACTGTATCTGGACAATGACGCCAGCTCAGCGTCTATTGACGGGGAGGGGCCAGGGGCATTGTGGGAAGGGCACAGAGTGGCTCTTACTGCCAGTCATGGTTGTGTAGTATTTGCATGGGCTGCCAATCACCTCAGAAAGGAATGCACTTGGGTCAGAAAGGTCAGGCAGGCGGAGTCGATCCGAGAGTGAACACAACAAGCCCTGACGCATCAGGGATGATGGGCTGGTGTGTGTGTGTGTGTGCGTGTGCGTGTGCGTGTGTGTGCGTGTGTGTGTGTGTGTGTGTGTGTGCGTGTGTGCCGTTGAAAATAGTAAGATCAAACTGCAGAGCAAATAAATGCTCCCTCTACATATATTATATGGCTCAAAGTAGAACAAAAGGACTTGTAAAATTATCCGTTATACTAGGTTTAGTTTGTTTAGGCATGACTCTTACTAAGCTGATCATATAACGTTGGCACGCCCTCTGAAATCAAACTCTTTGGCCCTCAAGCTACTTTAACTCTGTCAACCATTTCAAAGTTTGTGTGACAATTTTAGCAGGGCCTGCAGCTCGCCCTAACCAGCCTCACCCCCTCGCTCTGACCGTGAGCAGTTCTGTGAAATGGAAGGAGGAAGAAAGCAAATTGTTTGTGCCGTGGGCCCTGACAGCAGGCAACAGCACCCTAGTATTAGCTAAGGATAAAAGTAATGGGATTTGTAGTGGTGAGGCAGCGTATGTCGCAAGGTGCTGTTGATGGGTGATAGGGGTGAATTGCCGCCTTTAAAAGCTGATAAGTATCTATGTGAGAGAGGGAACAGCAAGCAGGGCAGCCAGCAACACAGCCAGGCTCAGATAAATACCTTTTCCTGCGACATCCTCCGTGTGTCTATATAACCTGTTATCCATATTAGGATTGCGTATCCCATCAACGATTAAATGACATCATATTTATTTTAAAAGACATGTTTAGTCAACACTAAACACTACATATTACACCTGCAAATCACAATCTTGTTGGTAAGTTATAATATAATAATGCTGATTTAGTTGTCAATCAATATTATATTAATCAATAAAACTTTAAGTCCCGTTAATTCCCTATTCAGTTTCTATGGCAGCATATTGCTGCCATCATAACAACAATATGTATATTTGCTCAATTTATTGTGATAACTAGAACCTTTTTCCCATGTTATCAAGATCCATTTTTTGTAATTGCAAAAATATTTTTCATGTTATTATGACGTGAGACTGAATCAGTTAAATCAGGTAACATCTACAGACAGCTGGCACTTGTCTACATCAAACGTGGTATATGATTGCTCTGGGCTACACCGTCTCTTCAGGCAATGATGGATCTTTTCTCATTTATCGACACATACATATACATGTGTACATATGTATATAACAACATACCAGCTTGAATGAGAAATCTACTAATGATGGGTCATAACATAATTTAAAAAATATCGTTATAACGGGGAAATTATTTTGTTAAATGAAAAACATTTAACTTTGTATCAAACTGTGAGCTTCAGCATATTATTCTTTTAAATAAAAAAATTGTTACATTTTCATTTTAAATCCTGCAAACCCTCAAAATACATCAACTCACAGGATTCACACAAAGAAAACAACTAGAATAATTTGGTCTGCTCACGCTTTAGCATTTTATTACTGCACGTCTTGAGAAGGTAGAACAATCTCATCAGCAACACGGCAGCTTCAGGATTGCGGTGAAATAGCAAAACAGCCAGTAAACACTGTACACTAAGCGTCTCCTCACACAGTGGCACTTCCTCTCGGTAAAGTCCACAATAATAACTCTGACTGCACGAATGTAACAGAATATCCTGGGAGCAAGGGTGTCTATCGAGCCAGGCAGTTAGTGCCGGAGTCAAAGCGGTGCAGTGAGCCCTCTGACCACGTCTGGAGAAGCGGGTCAGCGTGAGCGGGCCTTCGGAGCTCAACACAGCAAACACAGCGGCTGCTGATCTGTGACTACAGAGCGAGAGCTGAACAGCAGGTGGAGGCATGGCCTGTACTCACTGCTAGTAGTGCTGCTGCTGTCCCACCTGCAGAAGCCAAATATGTGTCAAGTCAAGTGGGTTTCAGTTTGTAAAATGACTGTAGAGAGGAATTTAATTGTACTAAAGTAAGAATGAGCAGTATTTCTTCTGCGTTTTAAACTGATTGATGTGCCTGTGAGCAGTGGAAGGGCAGACAGAATAATGACCATCACATGTAAATAAATACTACATTACTTGAGAAATATCAGATGAACTTTTCCTCAAGTTTAATCAAACATCTTAATGTCTTGTGTTTATTTTCTCGAGACACCAGTGGAGCGTGTCCCCTAAGAGCCTATCTCACTACCACTCTGCTTTTTCTTCTGGCAGCCACAAACTGGAAACATTGGTTCTCTCCGCTCCATAATGTCATCCTTTTTAAATTAAACCTACAAAAGAACCCTGAACCCATGCACTTTCAAAATATACAGACATGTTATCCTTTGCATTCAAAAATACACATACTATCAGTGAATGTTTGGAAAGAGAGGTGAGGGAAGGAGGAAAAAAAGGGAAAGGGAGCCGAGTTTCTCATATTGACTCAGCGGGCTCTACGCCACGCAATTAGTCCAAACTACGAAGAAAGGGAGAGGCGGGGGAGAGTGAGATAACCCAAAAAATAAAAAGCTGTCTGTGGAAAATTTGGAGCACTTCCCAAAATACACAAACTTTCCCGACGAGCACATTTCTTAGGTATGTTGTAATCTCATATGGCTGGCCTTTTCTGAGCCCCTCCGTGAGACTTCTCTCTCCTCTCCACTCAGCTTTCCAAGCTCCCCAGCCCCCAGACCTCACCAGTCTACTTCACAGTCTGGCCTAGTCTCAGGCCCCCAGACCCTGCCTCCACAAAATCCCCTTCCAAAACCCACTGTCCACACATGGCAATCATTAGGCAACTCTCTTAAAGAGCAACATTATACCACCAATTGCAGCCTTGCATGAAATTTTGATCACTTAAACCCATCTTAAAGAGGCAGCAGCCACTTTCTGCTCCACAACCTCCTTTTCTTTCTCTCCATGAATGGTAATGCACTTACCTCTCAATGGTAACCCCAACACCCCCGCTCCCTCATTGTACCAGCCCAACAAAGCCAAATGAGGCTTGTAGCCACTTATGAGAAGCAGACCATTAAGGGACACTCTTTAAATAAACTTCACGAAGAAGAAGACATACAATGCTTTGTCACTATGTGTCGGCGAGTTAAAGGGTATTTTCTGCTGCATTTGCTCCACTTGTAATGAAACGGATATAAAGAAAAACAGGTCTTGGAGCAAAAGAGAGGACTTTTTTTTGGCACAAATCATCCCTTAACAGAGTATATCACTGCGTGCAGCACTGTGTCAAACTACAGTATCTTGTTATTCTCTGTGAAGAATAGCACACCACTAAGTGAGTAACGATAGAATTGCGGGAAGAAGCTAAATGGGGACTATAGAGGAAGGTGGAGAGAAGAAAGCAAGAGCCAAAAACCCTGCTGAGCGCTCTCGTAAACAATGATTAAGGCACCTAAAGCAGTGGCATGCCCACTCGTTGCCACTCACCTCACACCACTGCTAATTAGTCGAGGCTTTGCTTTTACTGCTGGCTTTAGTGTCATAAAATTAACACATTTGCAAAACAGCAGAACCAGGCTCAAACTGTGGCGAGGGTTTAACAAGCCTCTCCTGAGTGAACTGTTTGTCTCACACAGAAGAAAGAACAGTCCCTACAGGCCAGCAATTGCCATTTGCGGGGCAAGGGGAGAGAGAGAGAGAGGGGAGGAGAAAGGAAAAGGGGGGAGAATGAGGAGATAAAAAAGCAGGGATGTAAGTAAAGGAAAGGAAAATGGACTGGGTGAAGAGAGGGATTAGGGCTCCATGTGGAGCCGTTTATCCTGAGGAGCACAGGGAGGAGAGATAAAGCTCGGGAGGGCCCCACACGGCCCCTCAGACAGACCCTGTGCCAGGGGAACAGCTTACCCTGCCTTGTGCCCAGCAGATGAATAGGATTTAAGCAAAAGTAGATTTTGGTGAACTCTTCCCCTTCCATTCATCTTCTGTCTAGAAAAACTTTCCCCATTCATAATGGGAGCCACAGTTAGAGACAATGTTGTGTTGTGGATGAGCAGGGGTACAGAGAGGAAGACACGGCCAGTTGCTCTGCTGTTGGAAGAGATCAACTGGCATGGCTGCCAAGATTAGGAAATCCATAATAGAAAACTGATTCATAATGAAATATGCAGCGCTCAGTTCATATATAATGTGAATCAAATTATGCTCTTTTTTTATTTTGATATACTTACTGTGGTCTTAGTGGTGGAGTCTGGAAACAATAATTTTACGCTCATTTTTCAAAAATCCATCCAAGTCTAATTACCACACAAAATAAGCCGGAGGGAAACATGGTTGTACCACAAGAACATCTTAAAAGATTTACATATTATGGGTCTTTAAAACAATACACACAGGGATTGGTTAAAACAAACAAAGATATTAAACACTACATATCGACATTACACCACAGCAACACTAGCACTGGGCTTATTCTGCTTTAACTTGTTTGCAGAAGATTGTAGAAATAGCGCTCAGTTTTAAATCAGATATTCAGCCGTAACCCGGCCTGTTCGATTTTCCCCACTAATTCTTTTTTCTTTTCTTGTGTGGCTGCATATTAAGAGGCACAACGTCGTTTGGAATGCTGGTTTCTATTTTTGAAATGTTCTGAAACGATGTTTGCATACATTTGCATAGCCAAGTGCAAATTGAGCCATGAATATGCAAATGCAGAGCTGATGTCTGTGGCAGCCTCCGCTCTGCCAGGTTTATAGAAGAATTTGTTTACACACAGACACACACACACACACACACACAGACACACACACACACACACACACACGCACTTACACACTCCCATATGCAGATTTTCTCTCACCCCTTCCATCTCTGCGTGCTCAGGGAGAACAACTTGTTTAAAACATGATTCTAAAAATCATTCATTTGCTTGTATTGCCTTATTAAGTTGGTATTTTCTGGGTGCTGTTTTTCTGTTGATGTGGTGGCCTGTAAGCTTTTCCATTGCCTCATTAAGGCGTGATATAGACTGCGGACTCTCATAAAAGGTCCTCTAGCTGACACTGAGACTAGACGCCAGCTCATGCCCAGTGCAGCCGGCCCCTCAAAATAAAGTCTGACTTAATTTGTTTACTGTATCTGTGGGCTCTCACTCTGCCACCCTTTTAGCTCTCCCGCCTCCTCGCCCACTGCCTTTCTCCTTCTTTTAACCTCACAGCCATTAGAGGCATTTGACATGGGAGTTTTAAATAGAATTGTTGAGAGCACAAAGTCTATATCCTGAACTGGAGCTGTACTCGTTGTTGTTGGAGCTTGCGATAGAACAGGGAAAAAAGGGATTGTACTGGAGGAGCATACAGTTCGTAATACAAGTCATCTTGGCCCTTGCGGGTCCAATTGGGTGGTTCATCCAGATCTGGCTCCTCCACTTTATTTCTGTCAGAAGCAGTTATGCTTTTGGCTTTTTAGAACACTGACAAGTAATCATTCATCCTCACATTAGAGAGCAACGTTTTATCGAACATTATTGGCGAAAACAACGAGATCTATATGTCTGATCTTCAAGACCATGAGTGAATATGCATTTTTAAAATTTTAGATTCAAAAGAATTTGAAATGTCTGCAAAAAGTCTGTAAGTGTGTGTAAACCTAATGGATAATTTCTTCCTCGCTTAGGTGGATTTTCAATAGCCCTCTGATTAGAGGTGGTCCAACATTTGTAATCCTCCATCCAGCCCTTAATGGCTTAAGTTGCGGTTCCTAGCTGATTGGCACAGAGTGCGTGCACACTGTTATTGGCTAAGGGGCAAAACAACAATTTAATTAGGGAATAGGAGAGAAAAAGAAAAAAAACGTGCGTTTAAGTTTTCAATTAACCCAATTATAGGCAAATGGATGAACAGACAGAGACACAATAGAGCCGCATTGCTGGCAACGCTCGCCTTTACTGGTGCACTTAGGCTTCTGTAACATCCTGGAGGTTTTTCTTATGATTCTGTGCCTCCATTTCAGATCTCAGTGGGGATCCCAAACAAAGCCGCCGGAATCTGCACATGTACTCCAGAGAAATTATGCTAATAAGGGGAAAACAAAAAAAGAACCTTATCATGACGCTCCATTCCCCTGAGCCGCAGATTAAAAACTCATTCATTTGTTAAATATTTGACACATCTATGCTTGAGCTTTGAGCTTGGGGATTTGCGGAGTACTTCATATCAACTTGTGTGGGAGAAATGCCCCCCTCTGATACTGTCACAGACAACCTGGCACATTTACAGAAGGCCAGACAACTGCGTGCATGTGCATATGAACACAGATTCCACTGTAATTTGCTTTGAGCCTCGATGTAGATGATTCTTTGTTTGTGCAGCACCAATGTTTTCTTTTGGGGCTTATTGGCTCCCAACAAACGATAGTTTTAAACAGGATTTTAATCTCATTATTCTTACAGAGAATATTTATTTATCACTGTCTTGTTGCCTAACATTCAAACTACCCAGGGGGAACATTGTGTTAAGTGTCCTGCCAACAGGTGTTGACTTAAAGTACCACTACAGCTACAGAACTGAACCCGCTAATTCCTTCATACTGAGTTGTGTTTAAACACTACGACGAGACTTGAGGCCTTTGCATATTTAAAACACATCAGTTGCTTGCACCTCAGGTTAGTATGTGAACTAGACACAGAACTGTGCAACCATGAAGGAGGGATGAGGGGAAACATGGGAAAAGTAATGCAGCAGGGCACAAAGCCATTACGCCTACCCCGAAAATAATTCACAGGGGACAAAGCAGCTTTACGGCTTCATTCCTGGATAAGAATAAAGGGAGGGGGTTAGGATTTTGTGCCGGAGATTCGGGGAAGGGGAGGGAGGGGGTTGCATAATTAGATGATCACAAACTGTACCAGCGGCTCAGTTTTCACTCTGTGGTCCAAATTACAAACCGTCATATTTTTAAAGTCATGCTGACATTCTTTCGTTCCCAGCAGCTGCCAAGAACAACTGAGGCCGGGCTTGTCTTGGCGTCTGATCAAAAAGAAGGACCCAGTTCCAGTCACACAGCAACTGAAAACATTTACACAGCTGGGACCCTCGAACCCTGAGGCCGCCCTGCCCTGCTGCAAGGACCTGCGCTGGGGTAATGGGAGAGAGTGAAGACGGGGGGTGGGGGGGACCAGGTGCTTTTGGGGAATGTAGGAGGTCCAAGGATGGAGCAAAGGATAATGACCACTATGAGCTCACTGTTACTCACCCGCTGTTCCCCTTGTCCCAGAAGTCATGTCTACCTCCGCCCCCGTTTTGATGAAAGGACAAAATACACACATGAGAGTGAGAAACACGTACACAGGACATTTAAAGTCCTGCAAACATGCACGTTCATATTTTTGTGAAAAGCAGGTATTGATTTTGTGCTTTCCTCTTGACATCTGAGTTTATGACTGCACCCATGTGTCTATTTTGGGAAGTGTTTCTATTTGAAAAGCTGTGTTTGTGTGTTTATACGGAGATTAGAGAAGATTTCTAGACTGGATCATGGGATATAGTCAGAGATAAAGTCTGCATCACATTGCATGCTGCATATCCAAAGACTAAATGCACATACCAGATGAGTCACACTTTGAATGCATATATTCATAAATATAACAGATGTTAGCATTAATGGCATTTGCAGAGAATTTTGAGTCCTTCACAGATTGCTGTTCTGCGTATTGGGAAACCATCAGATGGAAATATACTATTGCATTACGCTGGCTGTCCTCCCTGGTCAACAGTTCAACACAGGAGGTGAACATACACACACCTGTCACGATCAGCACTAAAACGCATGCAGCAAAGCTACATTTTACCCTTCAGTTCATTTTCATGGAAATTGTGTGGATATGATAGTCTTGGCATATGAATGCATTCTTAAAGGCCTCGTGAGGGGATGTCAACAAATCAGGATTTTGCCTTGAAGCAGCCCTCTTTTTACCTCTCAGTATCAAACAATGAGGGGGGAGGGCATCAGGTTAAAGTTGAAGTTCAAACAGTACAAGTTTTGAATCCAATCCAGGTGAGAGGATGGGTGAGGGGAGGCCTCTGTATGAGAAACGTATGGAGAAGAAAGGTAGTGTTTAAGTGATGGTGGTGGAGTGGGGGGAGGCGATGAATCCAAGGTTGTCTTGACCCCTCGTGACCTCATCCCAGTAACTCTGAAATCCCAGAGGAACAATGACATCACTCCCTCATTCCAGGACAGAGAATCAAAGCACTGCAGTGCTAGACCATCACTCTGCATGCGCACACGCACAAACACACACACACGCACGCACACGCTCACACCAAACTATTTGACCCCATTTCTAATGTGTGTATGTGCATGTGACTATTCACCACCATGGAAACTGGAGAAGGAGTGGGTGGGAACCTCTCATAAGTAGAACCAGATTTGATTTTCAGGCATTTATGCCCACCAATTCTTTTATGCTTGATCTCCTCCTGAAAGCTACTCCTGTGAAAAGCATTTCTCAATGAAAGGTAGACGTGGTAGATATGAACTGACATGGCCATGACCTATCGCTTCAAACACCTTATAACTTTTTCCCCTTACCTATGTTTCCACAGTTAATCCCATAAAAACAGGCACACAGTATGTAATGATTTACGATAGCAAAAAGTGAGAAGACTTAAATATCTCAACACCACAGACCACCAGACACCAGCTAAGTAATTTATCATTGGTCTCCAGTTCGCAGCCTCTATAGAAAGGTTGGCCGGGTGATTTTACTGTTGATTCCTATCTTTATAGTTTTGTGCTTATGTTTCTTTGCAGATTAGTACAGTGAAATTATAATGTATGGCAGTTTTAATCAATAAAAACACACGTGCAAATAGCAGGAAAGTATAGGCCACATTGCTAATGTGACATCAGATAGGATACTTATTCATGTTAAAAATCATTGTATTGGATACCATGTGTTTAAAAAAAAATCTAGAAATGGAGTCATCTCTCTTGCAAGTGAGGTATTTTAATCTGTCACAGTCCCTCTGTCTGTGGTTACTTCCATGCCTGTGACACAGTCAGCTAGCGTAAGAGACTTCTAATAAGAGAATAATTCCTGAAATCATGGGGCAAATGAGGGGTGTATGATAAAAAAACTAATATCTGAAAGCACAGACATTAATGTAACCTTAAAAAGACAAAACCTAAACAAAAAAATAAAAAAATGGACTTAAAAACTGTCAAATAGTTTAAGGTAAAAAAGAAAGAAAAAAAAACTTGTCTATTGTCATCATCCAATTTTGTTAAATTTCAGACAATTACTCAAACTGAGTTTATTTAATTTCGCAGTAGCATTACAATTGTAACATACATTTATGCTCAAGGAATAGCTGCCATGTGTCGAGTGTTTTTAGTGAAACGCTAATTTACAACACCTGTCCACAGGTTTATATTTAATGACTTGTTTGGCATTTTGAGAAGCACTGTTTTGCTTTCTGGCCAAGAGTTATAATTGGGAAGATTGATACTCTCACTTGTGTTTCATGACCTCATGGTAATGGTACGACTCCAGTCATTTTAACACTTTGATTTGTGTACTGATTAAACTTGTGAGACCAGTTAAGAAGTTCATATAGCAATATATGTGTTACTGGTTTATTGGTTGATGATAGAACACAGTAAAGAAAAAAAGAAAAAAAACTCCAGGATGCATTTCCTCTTTTTAATTATGCATATCATCATCACTATAAAATAGCACGTTAACAGTATGTGTTAACAGTATCTCTGCAAAGTTTGACTTAAGTGAAGTTAATTTTTTTTTTAAATTAATTTAGTGCAGATTTCGTGAACCGTAGGTTTAGGTCAGCTGAAAGCAAACATTCCCTAACTTTCTTCCTGGACCGGTAGCATGCTATACAGTAGTGTATAGCATGCCGTGAACTTACATTTACGTTGAGATCGGTCGACCAATGACAGTTCTCTCTACAGTCAGAGCTTGCGCAAGAAGGTGGTACGTGAGGGAGATACCATTTCCAAAACTTGTAAGGGGGTAATAACTATTTTCCCGGACGTAGCAAAATCCAGGACGTACCATTTCCAAAACTTGTAAGGGGGTAATAACTATTTTCCCGAACGTAGCAAAATCCCGGACGTTTTTGGAATCCCTGCCGGACGCTTTTTTTAGGTCTCGAAAAGAGGACATGTCCGGGAAAAAGAGGACGTCTGGTCACCCTATCCATAAGTAAGTCATATTTCAGTTTTTTGGCTGGAAAAAAATACAATGTGGTTGATAGCTTGCTGAGGCTTTTTCCGACAGTGGTTTTGGCGCAATTGACGGATTCCATAGGTTGTTAGCTTTCCAGAAAGGTGTGCCAATCATGTGTGGCATCAAGCTAGGGATAAAACAATTTATATTTTCATAACTTCGGGAGCTCTCTCGAGTCACTTTCGAGTCCTTCGAGTCATATTTAAGGTTTATGTTAATATTTATGGTTGAATTGTGTTATAAACATGTACAATGCACTTATATGCTCTTGTAAGGCCAGGCTTTGCGTTTTTTGTTTTGCTATGTCACATCAGTGGCTCTGGTATGGATTCATGGGAGTACGAGGACTTTGAGAGTGAGAAAGACTTCCTGATGAAGAATTATGCCCCCAGTTTTGGGGGCACCTGGGGTTTATTAATGTGAGCCTCAGCAATAACAACCATTAAAAATGCAAAATCTTCAAACATTAGTCTTTGTGTGGATGCATTAATCATAACTTTCACACAGACCCAACGCCAACACTGTATGCTGTATATGTGCATGGATTAATTCTCACCGTTTGTGGGTTAGATGGGAAAGGCCTATAATGAAGAGCCTTGAAAATGGCAACATGCTAATTGTAGTAACTATCTGATTGGTGTAATAGTGCTTTACGGGTTATGTGGTGGGTAATAAAGTGACAGTGCGTTTAGCTCCAAATCATGCGGAAGACGCATGCTGAGCTGTCGTACGCTGGCAGAAAGGACTGCTCAATTAGGGAGCAGATTTAAGATGAGAGCGTTGATTCCCCAGCCCAATTAATTAGCACTAGAAGAGAGGAGAGGCAGCCAGAGAGCAGAGGAGAGATTTAGCCAGGAAGTGCCCACCAGGGACTCACTCTCCTGCTCCTGCCTCCTCACCGTACTCTATTCCATGCTCTATTTCCCTCCTTCTCCTGCTCATACTTTTATTCTTACACTGAGATCCTCTGACTCATCGTTCACCTTATGCTCTCCCTCTGTCATTAACAGTCTTGTGGAGATTCAAGACACCTAGTCAATGGTCTGCTTTTGATAACACTACCTTGTCCAATTTGTGGGTATTACAAATCCAGTAAAAATGTTTTAGGTAATTTGGAGCAAAAACAATGCTGCCTTGATATACAAAAGCTTTGGAGCTACAGCAAAAGAGGCTTGCTTTAAAACGCCTCAGTGGGTCCATCATTGCAAACACATGTTACGCAGCCAAACTTTGTTTTAGCTCAAAGAACTTTTAAGTTCTAGTCGAGATCTAAAGGTTTAAAAAAAATACCAGATGGCGGAATTTCATGGCAGTGTATAGAATGATGCAAAGACATTTCAAATTTCCATTTATTATGTCATATAGCCATAAAAAATGGCATCGAGGATTACTTTAATGTACACCATTAGCTATTTCACACAATATAGGCATATGGGTCATGCTTCAGTGAAGTGCTGACACAAAAACATATTGGATCTTTATGGTAACAGTGTTTAAATCACACAACTTAACCCTGCATTAACTGAGAGTTGCTTATTCACACACCAGCAGATACGAAGCATCGTTACAGCATTCATTTTAAATCCAATATTCATCTACATTCTAGCTTTGTTTGGGTCTCCAACTCTTGGGGGAAGTATCTGCCCCTTGCTAAATGCTCCACTATGTTCACTAGCTGGTTCGCTAACTTTTTCTCTTTGTTTCAGGAAAAGATTTGAAGCTTCAAACTCAACAAGCAGTGACATATGATGGCTTGTAATACTTATAGCAGCCCTACAACACCTCATTGGTTTTAATATTGTTTTCTATAGTTTTAGTCTTGTGTGTGCAAGCTCCAAAATAAAAGTCCAAGAAGTCTAAGTGTTACTATTAAATATATAATACTCTTGTTAAGCAAGGCATTAAAGTATAGATGTTTCATTAATAAATGCAATTTCCAAAAAAGCCTCAATATAAAAATGTTGTCAACACAAAATATAAATGCACCCCGGTTGTTTAAGGCCCCATGTCCACAATGATGGGCTCATGCATTTATCAATGCTCCAGTAAAATGTCATCTAAGTCGTAAAGTGATGGGAGTGGAGAATGATATCATTGTAGTACATTATTACTTTGCATCAGGTGGAAACGTTCTCATGATATTGTCTTTCTACTGTGTACATCATCGTATTTCTCAATTATTCTCTTCTCTTCTTCACAAACTGCAAAACTATTAGAGCTCAAAGAAATTCATTCTGAAGCAGCAGCGACATTTGAAGTTTCGCCAATAATCAGTCACATGGTTTATTGCTTCATTAGACACACCTGAAACGTATCAAAAGTGGTTCACTCATCACTAGCGTTTGATGCTGGGCAGTTGGGGTCTGAAAATAGCTGCCTGGAGCATATATGATGAGTGGCGATCCAAAACAGTGAAGTTGCAGGCCACAAAACCAGAAGTAGAAAGCAACATAAAGCTCTGCAGAGCTATAGGAGAACTGCATATTTGGGTGGCAATTTTCTGAAGGTTTATCAACACAAGTGACACCTTTCATATTACACAAATATGGGCTTAGAACTAACTCTAATGTAAACACACCCACAACCTTTTGACACGTTAAGAGCAACTGATGAAAAGGTGTGATGGTCCACACAGGGCGGGTGGGAAGGAAGGTGGATTGGTCAAGAAACACTGGACTTTTGTTGCTAGTCACGTGACTCGTTAGGCAGTCAAGGTAACGTCAACCTAAACATAAGTTCCCTGTGAAGACAGAAGTTTACTTTGAAAAGCTATGCATGCAACACTAGAGGGGCACGTAGAGCGTCATAGTTTGATGCTGAGGAGCACAAACCAAGCTGCGATATTTGATGCATTGGGGTGAGAGCATGGAGCAGTTTTAATGTTCATCTAAATGGTTTAAATTAAGCTTACACCCTCCAATCATATCAATAAGAGCTCCCCCTATGCATGTACAATGTAGTGTTGCAATACAATTAATGGTTCTTCTACGGTCATTCATGTCCATGCTGTCAGAGTTAATGCAGCTTTCATCAAACCAGGCCATAGATTTGTTATTATAATGCTTTTCAGATTAGTTTATGATAATGCCAGACCTTTCCCTTGGGCTGTTTGCACAACAATACACTTGAAACTGAATATTTGTGCCTAAAATAAATAAATAAAACTATCTGCAGCATACATATTTATTATGGGATGTAGCCGATACCTGCGATGGTTTGTCAATAGGCAAGGGCTGTGAATATATTGTGTCTGGACCTATGACCCCGCCTGCCTGAATGTCAGATGACTTACACTATTACTGCCACAGCCCACCAGCCATCTATCAAAACACAGCAAAACGTCAATATCAGAGGCTCGTCGCAAAACACTAAAAATTACCCTGGTTAGAGGGAGGGAAATAAAAACCAATCAATGTGTGGTCTGAAAGGAAGGGCCAGTCCTCACTGTGCTGCATGCATTTTTGATGCCTCTGCTGCCTAAGCTCCAGACTATCAATTACGAGATAAACAGGGTCTAGGTGATTGTTGTCATGGTGCACAGGGCTGCCATCCAATTAGATCGCGTGCCGACTAATGTGTTAATATCTTACATAATTGGTGTTGGGGGCTATTTTTTTTCTCCTTACTCAAATGCCAGGCTGATGCTTATATAGACTAATATTACACCATTAGCACAATCTTATTTGGGCAAAGTAATATAGATTAAATATATAGAAAAGCACTGTATAACTCAAAAGACTATTCCAGAGGCTTGACGGACTATGTTCTGCATGTTTCCTAATCATCACCTTTTTTTAGGTTGTGTAAAAAATGTAATCAATATTATGAATATAATGTTCCTGCTGCAGATCACTTGATTGTTTTCTGGAAAATTTGTAACAGTGTTTACACTTTGAAACACTGTGAAAAGGCTCGCAGATAAAATAAGACTAGCCTTGTTATACATTTTTTAGGGAGATAAAACCTACAGATACTGGAGGAAAAAGATATTTGGGATAGAAACAAACAATGAGAGAGAGGAAAGTAAAGAAACAACAGAGCAAAGACTATTTGTAAAGAGCAAGAGAAGAGTCAGAAAAGAAGAAGGATGAGGAATAAAAAAGAGAGGCGAAAGAGAGAAGGGAGCAAGGGATGAGACGGCTGCCTGGAAAGACGATTAGTATTCATGTGGCGTGGCGCTCCAGAGAGGATTAATGGACTCTGATGCCTAATATCCTGGAGAACAATTAATTTGCCCACAGTTTTGTCATGGTTGAAAGTCAAATGCTGGAACAGATCGATGCGCACAGCCGCCAGTGAAATCGCGGCAGCCCCTTCTGCCGGGCGCAGAATTTTAATTTCATCATCATCATTTTCCCCGGCTGCCACCCTCGACGAAGCTGTCCCTGACATGGCTGAGAGGGCCGCCACATCCCAACAGACACGGTGCACACGCTCACACACACATAAAAGCATAGTGGTTACACAAAGATACAGCGCACACCCACATACACACACGTTCAGTGTATAATAACTCATGTGTGCATACACACACTCCTTTGATGCAGACAAAAATAAGCACACACATACATATGAATCCTATTCTATACACTTTTGCATCAATCAATGACCCAGGATGTGTGGGTAGGAATACAGACGAGGCATTTTGAATCTCTTCCTCTTCCTTACTGCATGGCTAATCATACACACCTCATATCTTCACTTTCATCTTCCTCAACACTCGCTGACAGCTTAGAGTCTCACAATAGAGCGCAAAATCACACCACTGAGCTATTTCTTCCATGGTTGGACGTACAGTTAAGAAAAAAATGTGCTTAAAGAAAAGAAACAATCTCCATACATATATTAATTAGTGTTGAAACTGTGGCGTAGTGGTCCGAGGGGCATTATTTGTAACCGTGATGTCATCGATATGGATATAGCCACAAAGTCATGTCACCCTCAATTCAAAATCCCCAAAAAGAAAGACAAAAAAGGAAAAATTAATGAAATCTTGGACAGTCGCAAAACATTGCCGATTTATCTGATAAGCTGTATGAAGTTAGAACCTCACTGGGAGCGGGCCTATGCTAATAACATCAACAACACAATCACACGTCGACATCACCACCGGCAACACAGCGCCGATCGCCACGCATCGCCGCACCATCGTCAGAGGCGGTAAATATTTCATCAGGGATGCAGATGTGTCAATTAAAGCTTTGTAGAGACACAGCAAGATCCCTTGACTGACTCCTTGCTTTATTTGATTTAAGCTTCTCCGCCTAGCTCAAGGATATTCTCATTAGCACATTAATGCAACACAAATGAGAGGGACACAGGAGACTGCCAGGAAAACAAGTGGGAAAAAATAAAGGTGTGCTTTTGGAGGACGTGCGTCACTTCATGTGAGCGAGCATCGGAGCTTGGCCCAAACTTTATGTGGCTAATTCAGTAGTGTTTCTACAGCAAATCAATTAATACATGACACTCATAGAAAAGTATACATACACAATATAATACATATTTTTACATTATATTTAAAGAAATGAAAAGTTAACATGTGTTTGTCTATATTTCTTTTTATCATCCACACTGATCTAATGCTCTTCTCATGACGAGCCACTCTGTGCTGTATTATCGTGCAGCCTTCAGTTCCATGGTTCTGTCGTATAAACCTCTGAGGGGGAGAAAAAAACCGTAGACATCATTCTATGAATTATTAAAAGAGCTGGCGCTAATTTATTTAATGAATTAAGAAGAGTCCGGTGGGGGGTATTTCAATAATGGAGCACTGTTAGTAGTGTTTTAATAAGGATGGCACACACTGATTGGGTAATTACATCTCAGCTCTCCCCATGCTGCTTCACTCTGGGGCCACAAGAGGAGGAAGCAGTGTGACAGTGGAGAAGTTGTCTGGCTTCTATATTTATCATAAAACACACATCATGACATGCAGTCCTACTCACTGGCCTCCCATTAGAAATGGAATTGGGTTGTGCCTCACAGCAGTCAAATGTAAGGGTTATAGGATAAATGGCTGCAGTGCACAATCAATCAACAAGCAAATGTTTGTATATGAGAACCTGCCTTCATGTGCACATTGTGTACACTTGCCTTCATGTTTGATACATGAAGGGGTTCGGGTGGAAAGGGTTTAACTGGCATTTTAATATATTATTATATTTTATGAATTTACACATCAGAGAACTCAACTTAAAAAGACAATTTAAATATAAAAAAATAAGGAAGTGAAAATGAAAATGAATCAAAACTTTTAACAAAAAATGTAATGTACTGTATCACTATCAGTTAAATGTGTACCTAACACGTCCAGTAATACTTTAAAAGTAATACAGACATTCATACTTTTTACGCTTACACGACTAAAGTAATAATGATGGTCATTACATTAATCTTAAATGCAACCATGATAAATCAGCAAGGCTGAGTTTACATAAAGCAAGTGTGTGACACTAAAAGGTAATGTCAGATAACAAATCTTTATGCTTACTATGACTACAATGCAACACGATAAAGACACTCATATTGTGCTATGGCCGGGCTTACAAGGACTCGTGACACTTAGTGATGCATTATACCTGCAGTAATAAAACGTTAGAGATATATCAGACAATGAATTTAAGCACCAGTTACCTGAAATGTTGTATCACAGTTAGCTAACAATAATCCATGAGGCATGAGAATTTGCCTTAATCGAGGAACTATGACCATCTTAAAAGCTTCTTTCTTGCTGTTGAAATAATGTTTTTTACATAAAAATGAAAAGTGTAAAAGCAATATAAAAGCTATTTGTCAAAGCTAATGAGTTAATGTGATGGCAGTTATTCAATGTAATTTTGCCATGTTTAGCTATAACATTTATGAAATCTAAGTTATTAAACAAACATGCAGATTGATGACCTTTTTAGGTATTTTTTCCTATTTTTTTGAAGAGTGAGTAAATGTTTGGGGTATTAATGCAATACATTTGATTAAATGTGATGCTTCCAACTGAGTTTAGTACATGAGGACCTGCAAAACACCACAAAGTGTGAAGGGGACAAAAATGCAGTGCATTATGTTATTTTTCAGTGCGTGTTTCCAGTGATAAATAATAGCAACTACATTAAAAACATTACTTACATTCACACCTCCTACACCAAGCCATAGAGTTATAAAATAAGGATTATGGTCTCTGTATGTATTTACTTTATATAAAAGATTTGACTGCTACTCTCGGGGTCCAATCCAGTTTTCTGTCATCAGCAAGTGAATTACAAACAGGTGAACTGGTGGGTTTTGTATATGAGAAAGGAACAAACAGTAAACCCGATACCTGTGGGGTGAAGGGATAAAAAGCACAAAATATCTCTACATTTTAAATGCAAAGTGTACAGAATAGACACATGTATTGCTGCGCTAAAGCATCAAGCAGTTGTTTGAAATTGCAGGAATAATAATAAAATGGTCCAGCGGTGCAAGTATTAAATTACACAAGCCATAGGATTACAGTAAAGGTGTCTAACCTCGTATAGGATAAGAGAAGTGATCAATCCTGTTAGTGCTTGATTCTTAACACTTCTGCCACTTAAACCCCCCCCCCCCACCCAAAAAAAAATGAGAAGGACCATAAAGGAAAGTAGATTGAGAGAGGGAGGAAATAATCATTCCTCAGCAAAAATGTCAAGCTGGTTATGAATTTTTTAGAAAGCAATAAAGCCCACAAGCCTTACTTGGCACTGGTCTCACCATTCCAGGAGAGAGAGAGAGAGAGAGAGAGAGAGAGAGAGAGAGAGAGAGAGAGAGAGAGAGAGGAGACAAAGAGTGAGGGAGAGAGAGAGAAAAAGAGAGAAAGAGATAATGGGGAGGGGGGGGGGCTTCATTGGTCCAGGCTGGGCCTGTAATGGGACTGGATCCCGATCAATAGAGACGCTCCTCAGGCCATTCGTAGGCGTAATGACTTTAGGTTTCTCAATAATTAAGATATTGTCACTACGCTGACTGCAGGGTCAGCCAATCATTAACCCCATGTTAAATATGCCTTTGTTTTAATTGCTTTGCCTTAACTCCTCCAGATACGCAGGGATGAAAATTAAAGGGACAGCAACCCTTTTTCTGTCTGCATGTACGAGAGTCAGAAAGGGAGACACAGGGAGAGATAGGAGCCCTGAGGCGTAGATGTATGTTTACCGTTGAGATGTCTGTTTTCAGCATGTAACCACCCTATTAATTGTCTCTATTTTTAGATTTTTGAATATTTTTCTTTTTCTTTTAACAAAGCCGTCAACTGTGCTGTGGAAAAACTTCCTGTTCTCTTTAAATATAAAAGTATACTTCTGGAGCTATGACATGAGACGAAACCAACCTATTTTTTTTCCTTTTGAACACTATTGAGCGAATCCTTATGGAGGTCGCGTCATCTGATTTTCATTTGGGTGTTTCAAAGGCAATGTGAGCTCGACACATTGTCTTTCAAAATTCTGGGCAGCGAGGCTGAATGTGGAGCCAATGGTGGTAAAAGAGGGTTGGTGAGCTCTTCTGTCACACAGGCACAGCCTACTCAGACAGTAATATTCCTACCTCACTTCCCCCATCCCAGCAATCACACCCAGCCATTCCTGCCCCAGCTGGGTGATGAGAAACAATGAATTTATATCCGACGTGCTGCCATTCTTTTCTCTCTTCCACACAAAGTCCTGTGCTTCCCTCACTCCCCACTGCTGCCGTGCCATTGGCGGCTGGTAAATGGACTAAAGCGCCACTCAATAGGCCGATGCACTCCGTCAAGGCGAGGGGGCTTGACCTTTCCTGGCGTGGGGAAACGCAATTCATATCGGCCCCAGACCAGCTGCCCGCTAAACGAACATCTCTTCCAATTTCCAGACGCTTGCAACACAAAAAACAGGAGTGGGGGGTGGGTATGCGTGGTGGGTGGTGGGTAGGTGGGGTGGAGTGGGGTTGGGGGAGAGGGGCTTGTGGGCAGGGAAGTCCTGATGGATTTTAGATTGGTTTCTCAATTTCTCTTCACTCAGAAGAGGTGGGGGATAGATGAGACAAAGAGGAAAAACAAATATCAAATATGTGCACGCACACACACACACACACACACACACACACACACACACACACAGGGTTGCTCGAACTGACCTCTTGATTTACGGATTATTTATTTACTTGTTGGGCTGTTTATTATGCCAAGTTGTTAAATGATTTTATGGGATTTCGCTTGATATATCTGACTGCACCCTTTTTTTGTTGTTGACTGAATCTAAATCATCAACAACAGACAAGACTATTAATGACGGACCACCAAGAGAGACGTTACTGTGGAGACTGCATTTCCCCAGGATTTACTCGTGACAAACACATTAACAAGAATATAAGCACACAAATGCACACGCAGGAACCCACAACCACACACACACACAGCTGCCACCACTGACTGTTTTAGTGTGTAGTTCATTCAACACTTGGTTGCTTTTCAAGCATGATCATTTGTTAAATAAAAGAAGTTTGTGCGCGTTGCAAAAAGGCAGAGTAAATTAAATGTAGGATTTGTCATCATATACGCAGGCGATGTAACAGAGTCCATTCGGATGCAAGGCAAGCAAACTGTCTGGAGAGAGAAATGAGGATGTGCCCTGAACATAGATGTGTGTGTGTGTGTGTGTGTGTGTGTGTGTGTGTGTGTGTGTGTGTGTGTGTGTGTGTGTGTGTGTGTGTGTGTGTGTGTGTGTGTACTGTTTGAGAAAGAGCAAGACAGAAACTAGACACACACACACACACACACACACACACACACACACACACACACACACACACACACAAATCAAAAGAAAAGTGACTTGTGCATCAAGGGAACACTGTGGCATTAGAATCACATCAAGTCCCTTCTCTGTCTTGAAGATGGTCAAATTAATTGGACCGCTGTCTTCTACCATATACTGTGTAGTAACATATTTTATACATATATGTGCCTGTCTTCATGTTCCTTCCCTCTTTCCTTTTAGCTGTTGGAATAAATATTTGACTCAACATATATTATTTATCAGATACTTGCCTCATTTATCGAGTGGAAATAATATGGTATACATTTCAATTTTGTTATGGCTGATCTACATTGTACCATTCGCTGCAGGGGATGTCACAGAGCTGGGTGGCTGAGTTGGCGAGGGCTGTTACAAAGACGCCCATGCTAAGGTATGCAGACAAATGCACTTACGCATAAACAGAGACACAAACACACACAGGCACAAGGAGGTAAACAATTCCCTCTTTTTAGAGCTAGAGTTATGCCTTGGGCAACAAACCAATCATAGCTCTGCTGTATGAGCATGTTTTTTAGATAAACAACTGGTATTGGTAATTTGGCACAGCTCCCTCGGACACGGCAATGTGTAAGCAGTGTGTCCTTAAACTGTGAGTATACCAAATGAGCCGCACAGCAGCACTAAGTCAGATACAGGGACACAGTGCCTGAGGTCTCTTGGGTGCGCTGCTTTTCCCTGTAGCCTTGTGTCTGTCTGGCAATGTCTGCATGGCAGTCTTAGGCCTGGCCCAATTAAACCTATTTAGAGAGCCTTCAGCTTTGGGCTCACCAGGGACTCAACATGTCATCCTACCATCCACAGACATGTGACTTCCTGCCTGTAACAAAGACGGCTCATGTGGTATGATGTAACCATTCCACGTTTTAGTGAAATATGCCCTTTTTCCAAACTCTGATTTTATGTTTGTTATTCTTATTATTAAAGTATCAATGATACCTGTTTTAGGGTGACTCTCCTCGTAGCTCCCTTTATTCTTGGTGGTAATGATGGGTGGGATGTGGGTTGGCTACATGGATGGCGATCAGATTTCCTACACCCCACAAAAGCAAACACAGCTAGTCGGCAGTGTGTGCCGTGCATCCCCGGAGTCCAACTGCTGCTCTGAAACCAATTTAGCAGCCCAGGCTGGATGGAGGGAACCTCTTCCCCCTCCCCTCTTTTCTTCTATCCATCCATTCCTCCCTCCCTTTCCTTTCCTCTCCTTTCCTTTCCGTCTATACTCAATTCTCCTCTCCCTCAGCGTTACTCTTTGGAAGACACACTGAGACAGAGGGGGAGGGGGGGAAGGGTGGGAGAGTTTGGGCATGAGAAGGGGGAAAAAGAGGGGAAGTGGTTCTCTTCTTTCTGAAATCATGCTCTGGATCAGTCTGGAGAGGCCTAGTGTGTTTGGATTGGCATGGCGGCTGGCAGACGAACAGGGGGAGGTGGAGCTGGAAGAGAGTTATAAATAAACATTTCAACAGGGCTAGGGAGAGGTGTCGGCGGCCCCGGGCCACGGACCTTCTCTGGGCTCGTTGGCGCCCCTCCAGGTCACATTACATAAACTGCGTATATGTGTGTGTGTGTGTGTGTGTGTGCGTGCGTGCGTGCGTGTGTGTGTGTGTGTGTGTGTGTGTGTGTGTGTGACGGAGACAGAGAGAAAGAAAGGAGAGACCTGAGAAGGTGGAGTGTGTGTGGCAATAGCAGCAAACTCAATGAAGGCTCCTCTATGCCAACAATTAGCATATATTACAAGATGTTGGTCTATGATGGAAAGTCCTCATTCATTCATGTCCATTAAACATGAACGGATGTTTTTTAATGTTGCCTTAACATATAATTACACAATTAAAGTGTTAAAAATGTAGCAATTATTTTTAATAAATAATTTCTTCCGATACAAAAGTATACCAATAGTGTCCTGTTTTTGTAAAGCCATTATTAGTTGTACTACACTGTTTTTCTTTTAACTGTTGGAACATTAATTGAAACATTCTCTATTCTAGGTGCAATAGATATTAAAAAGAAGATGCACTCTAGATCAAGAATATACAAAAAATACAAGACCACATCAAACACTTGTATGCATGTGTGCATTCACACATTCATACTAATCAGGACTTGGAACAGATCCATCACTACATTGAGGAGAAATAAGATGAAAAATGAAAATGTTGCACTTCAGCCAAGCACCTAACTGACATTTTGAGAAAAGCCGCAGGGGTAAAGTGCAATACAGTGAATCCAGTCCTGGGAACGAGAACAGACGGCCAGTACTTTCCCTGCCTCTGCCTGGGCGGAGAGCCGTGGAGCTGGGCGCTGGACTAAGAAACCCTTGGCAGCGATGCCAGGACTCTTCTGTGTTTCGGAATGCCACAAATGGATATCAATATAAGGTGTGGCCTGAGGAAAGGTCACTAGAATGTTACGTACTGTTACTGTATTTACAGATGGCGTCTGTATGGGATGGATGCCTCACAAAAGTGAAGGTCCCTGTAAGAAAATGTGTGTAAGTACACACTATGTTTTATGACTTGTGTGCAGATTTCTTTGTCCAATATAAACTCGGGCTCCCAGATGGTTTTCCACCCAATCAGGCCTCAGCACTCCTCTCAAGTTCTCCTGTGTGGCTCACGGTTGATGGGGCAGATCCCACAGTTCTGCTATAGGAAAAGAGACGTTTTGGTTTTATGGTTACTTATTGCAGGCTGATTTTTATGGTTGTATTTTGGCGAGAGAACTGGTTCTTTTGGCTTGAGCTGCCCACATCTGTGCTCCACAGGGGTTCTCTTGTACCTTCACTGAAACCTCTCTTTTAGAAAAATGTTTAGTATTGTGATCATATTGAGGTGTGGACAGCAACCAACAGTATAGAACTGTGATGTAGGACAAAATGCCTTTGAACAAATTATTGTGTTTGAAGATTTATATAGTTTTCTGGCTGGACCATTATAGCAGCTAACTTTGGGACTTCTTGAACACATTAAGGCTTTCATGAAAAATAAATCTTCCAAAAGCCAAAACGATAAAACACGTTTTTAAAAGGTCTAAAAACAAAGAAAACTATTAGGAGGAATGGTGGATCCAGCTGCATTTTAAATGAAGATGAAAGGGAAAAAGAGAAAGGAAAGAACTCTGAAGAAAAAAAAACTCAAAGGGACCACAAAATGCTATGAAGTCAGAGCAAGCCTATCTCTTTTTAGTCAATTGTGGTTTTCCTCCACAATGTACTATACAAACCTGGCAGTGTCCATGGGGGCTAGTTAGCAGATTGACTGATATGACTGGAGCTGGGTGGCTTCACCACATGCTTGGGCAGGGGTGAAGGGACTCATAAACACTTGGAGGCGGCATGGGGTGTAAGTGTGTGTGCATGTGTTCATCCACCTGTGGAGGGGCTATGCAGTCTATCGTGTAAACGGACACAAGGAAGTCAGACACCCTCTAGCCAAAAGACAAAATGCAACAATGCGTGCTTTTGGTGTTGGGGGACAACCGGAGAACCCGGAGGAAACCCACAGGAACACGGGAAGAACGTGCAAACTCCTCACAGAAAAGGCCCTGTCCAGACGGGACATTGAACGCTCTTGCTGTGAGGCAACAGTGCTATCCACAGCACCACTAAAGCATGAGTAAAACCTAAAAAGGCTAAGTTTGCAGTGACAAAAACACATGTCTCTCAAACAAACTTTCAAACCTGAGAGCAAAAAACAATAAAGTTAAATTTCTCTGGTTGTGGAAACTATTGGGAAGACGTACGTCAAGCTCAAGATTTGTTCTTCACACAGCAGTCTGACAACTGTAATTAATTGATTATATAGCATATACTGCATAGATTTGAAGAGTGCAAAAACAACGTGTAACTATGGTTTATTTTATGGTCTAGGTCCAACTTTCCACACATATATGTTATACACGTCTGTTTTTTCTCCCTTTTTCAGAGAGAGAGAAATGGGGATACAGATAGGGGGAGGAAAAGCAGTGCAATACTATTACCATTTCCTGTTTCTGTGGAGCCAGGGGTCTTCAGGGAGCGAGCTGAGAGGAGTCCTGGCAGCCAGTCGCCTCAGATGGGCCAAGACATACTGTGGAATGGGGAGAAAAGTCCTGAAACCTGCCTGCAGAGAAACCACTTTTAAATAAGTCCAACACAAGGCTTGGAGCACTCCTTGTATACCACCAGCACCTAATAAGAAATTAACTGAAAATCAGATAAGCACTCCAAATAATCACAGGAATGGCTTCATATTGTGATCCCTTAACTCTAGCCATATTTTCTATGAAAAATCTATTTTCCTTGAATATTAGCTCTCTGTATTCTCTTTGTTTGGTTCTGGATTGAACTAGTTGACTCAAAATACTTGCTCTAGGCATCTCATCTTCACAACAGTAAAACAACTGTTTCTAATTAAATTTTAGTATCATTTTCTACCAAGAAAACATTCTTATAACTCTCAAGTCTTTTACACTGCGGCTTTTCACTATAAACACTCATATTATTACACCACAACGTTATTGCCAAAAGAAAAGAAAAGGGGGAGTTTGCATACAGGAAGTTAGATAAATATGAAAATATGTACAGCATCTATTTTAGCATTAACCAAAAGTTCCAAAACACACCTTTGAGTAAAAACATCTGAATACTGGCATATTAATGTTGCAGCATTAGGGTTGTTTTTGTAGAAAGAAAAACAAATAAAACAATTAAGCCTCTTTGGCAGCAAACTGAATAATATAATTATTAGTAGAGAGAGTGTGACGAGTATATTCTTGGCATTATGCAGATTTTGTGAACTTTTAATTACGTATATAAATCCCCAAATGATTTAGTTGTATACGAATATCACACACATATTATTGCAAAGCTCTTTTTTAACTATGGAGTACAAAGTTGTACATTGAGGCATTAGATACATGTTGACCTGAACTGGAAATCTGTCTAGTGGGGGATTAGTTATGTAAACAAATGAAGTCAAATAAGAGGTAAATGTTAAGGAGCCCCTGAAACCCCTGGCCCACCCTGGGAGAGACCCTTCCTCCCCTAACGGTGCTACCAAACACAACCTCCAGACGGCCAGCATGCTGTTCTCCTGTCAGGCTCGGGCTCTGAGGCCTAGAGAAAACAAACTGGCTCTGATTGTGAAAATAGTGCCGTAGGGCCCTCCTGGTGCCCACCGCTTATCTCACACAAGGCAAGCTTTGTGTACTGTGGGGGCTCCTCGCTGGCCCTCAACCACCCCACCAGGTGGAGACTTCCAGGGCCAAACTCCTCCTCCATCACCCCCTCCCTCCATCACTTTCTCTCTCTGCCCTCATGTGCACTGTGCCGCCTCCATTGAGACCACTGTGTATATTTTGAAAGGGGAAATTGATCTGCAGGCCCCACACTGTTCTGTGGGCAAAGCAATTCCTTAACAGTTGGAGATGATGAGACTTCCCAACCATGAAATGCCAAACATTATTTCAGTTTGATATATGAAAATGCTGTACATTAAAGATGATCATATAATTCAGCAGGAGAACTAAACTGTATAGGGGCACTACATGTAGTCGACATTATTAGTTGCAATACGCTTTTAAGTAGCATATAGTTTTCCAAATTATTGACAGTTTGCTATAAACAAGCATTTTATTTTCCACTCTAGCAGCAGCACATTAGCACAGCCAAACACCATTTTGCTACATTTCCCTGACAACCTGATTTATTTGTTTTGATGTGTTTTACTGTATTTGTTTGTTATGTTTTTTAGCAGATGTGTCTTGATGTTAAATAGCTTCAATGTGTTAAACTCCGAGTAACTTGTAGTGTAGCTTACTGCTTGCAACAAAAATGTTACTTGGAAAATACGTCCAATGAGGAGTATCTTGTGGTTGGATAAGTTAATGTTTTAAAGTAGCTTATAAAAAAATGTACATCAATACTGGGTCACCTTACACAATGTGATGAGAGGTTTGGTTTTTACTGATTGGATGTGTAAGACTCCTTTGAATTATACTTGTATGCCTATTAATAATTTTTATTTTCCTTGTAACAAGAATACGGTTTATTGACACAATGAGATGTCACTGGTCATTGTCCTTTATATGTCCATAATTTCCTTCCTGTGTTTTTATTGTTAAAATTACGACATGCTACTTCATTGAGTGTTGATATTGGCCGTCCCTGTGGACAAAAGTGGTGGTGTTTCCAAGCACCAGCGTCCCTTTAGATTCCTCACATTTGACTGCAGCAGGGTCTCCCCCGCATATTCCTGGTTCGGGTTCTCCTGTGCCTCCCTTCCCTCCAGCCGGCCCAGCAATGCTGCCTGAAGCTCCAGTAGCGTGGTGTTGGTGTTGGCTCCCACCCAGACCAGCAAGGCGAAGCTCTACTCCTGGCAGGAGAAGGAGACGCTGCCACCGGGCGCTGAGCTCTCCTCCTCCCGCCGGAGCTCCGACTGCAGCTCGAACACGGCAGCGAAGCCGGAACGGGGTCTGGTCTGTGTTGGCTGGTTGCTGCCCGAGGCCCCGCTGTAGTCGTAGCTGTGGGAGTTTTCTGGTAAACCCGCATGATGTCATTTTATTTCACGCAGAATCAGACCAGGTGGAATTGCTGACAGGCATGAAGAATAACTACGTAGCAAAAGCCAATCTTTTTGCTGATGGTCTCTTTTACATATAGAGGCATCAGTGTTACAGTGAGATGGTTTAATTACCAATTCAAAGTAACTCACAGTAACTTTAAGGCAGGCCTCTAATTGGTCGAAACATTGCTGATAAAATTAAAGGGAGCTGTGAGTCCAGTTTGCAGAAACTCTTTGTATTGTAGGTTTGACATCAGAACCATTTTGGTGCCTTCAATATTATTTTCCAGTGTATCCAGTCGTATAATAGTTTGCAGATTCATAGCTTAGAAAAAAAAAGAAATACTCATCGGCATGACTGAAAACACATTTTAGAGATCTGGCAACTGGAAGGAAGACCTTGTGTTCCTTAAAGTACAACCAAAGAATGCATTCTTTCCATCCCGCTTACCAGTCTTCTGGTTTAGCTTGCACAAGAGAAAACTGATGCACATTATGTATGTAAAACAACTACTCTCACAATCTTCTCATTTCTCGAAGATCGAGCTCTCTTTCTGATACTTTTTGGCTTGAGAGGGAGCAGGCTGTGCATTCTGCACCTGTTTCAGAGGGTTACATCAATATAGGAGGAATACTGGATACGTTAACTGGAAAGAGAATTCAAAATTGGTCATCTTTACAAGCTCGCATTATAAATATGAGTTGTCACACACCCAAAAGAGCAAAGCAAAGATGTGAGACCACTGATTCCACTATGGTTGCTGGGCTTGTATATTGGATTGCTATTTGACAACCATCACATGGCTGCCTGTCTGTCTGATGTTCAGCCAAGATAGATTTCCAGTATAATAACAGATGCTTTAGTGTTGCTGGCTTTAAAAAGGCCAGATATGATGTTTGTTTCGGCATCATTCGAAAGTAAATGATAAGTCACCCACAGCTACGAGTGATGTTTTCCCTGAGGTCAGGAGCCAAGTTGAACTTCCAGCTGTGCAAAGCTGGCTGTATAATAAAAATAGTTACCGTAGGCTTTTTACTGAGACTGTCAGCTACAACACGTTCTTATGCAGAAAACTGATTAGTGTTCAAAAGTCTATTTACATCTAATCTAATTACAGTATATGTGGCAAAGACAAGACTTGGCTGACCTCTCCAACTGTGATAATAAGGGTGGGTGGAGATCAGTGAAGTCCTGTAAGAGTGCGTTTCTTCTTTCCATTTGTATTAGGAGTCAAGAATCCTCAATTTGGGTTTCATGGCAATTATTGGAGTCAAATGTAACCGCAAACAAACAGGTTGTTGTAAGACAATCACGCAGGGAATGAAACTCAGAGCCACTGACACCGTCAACTTATTGTAAAATAAAAGGAGTAGCTACACTAATATACAAAACAAATACATAACAATCAACCTGAAAACTACAGCAGTACAAACACCTCTTCAGTTAGGATGGAAGAGACTTTCTTGCCCTGAGTGAAGGCTGTAAGGCAGCTTTGAACAAATCCTTCTGGCACACATAATGGCCCAAACCCATCAGTAGCCTTCACCGCTTGACTGATGAAACTTAATGTGGGCTGTACAGAGCCTTTAAACTGGTGGACATGTGGGTGGACAGAGTGCTAACGGTTGTTGCCAGTTATGAAAACGTGAGTCGTCCCTTACACAAAGGCCTTATATAATACAAATTAGGTTGTTGGTGAGGAAACTGGTGGCTTTACTGAATATGCTGAACATTGAGGTAAAAATTGTGCATTTGTAAAGAAGACCATTTTTGAATCCAAACCTGATTACCACTGATGATTTAGATGGCTGAACTTTTCCTCCTACCACATTCCACAGCTGTCAACAATTTAGAAACATTTTGATGATACTTTTTTTTACTTTAAGTAGACTTGCACTGGTTTTTGCCAGTAAGGCAGCAATCTTTTCTTACCATGCAGTGATTAGTTAATGCTAAGTAAATTAAAAACAGCAGGCATCTCTAGTTGACTAAATGATGTTGGAGATTTGTGGGATGATTCAGAGTGTGTGCTCAATTGAGACCATAAGCGTGCTGACAAAATAAAAATGAAAATTGTCCAACATTTGTATTGTTTATTAAAGTTCTACTGAGCAACAGTTTTGACATCATCATTTAATAAAGGGTTGCTAGCGCTAATCCCACTGAGAATCTCCGTATGCAAATGTTTACCTCCAGCTCTTTTCAGAGCTCAGTATACAATCAAAATGTGGCCACCCGTCTCTCACACAAGCCTTCTGTGAGCCACTGCGGTCAGGCATGACAGTCGAGAGCTCAAGAAAACAAGTGGCGGTTGAAGAGAGATATAACCATTGAATCTGCCAAATGGCAAGAGAAGATCAAACATAAACTCATCATTAAGTGTCATTTTTTACCAAGAGTGGAGTTAAAAATAAATAAAAATCTTAACTCAAGGTACACATACAAGCTTCCCGACCAGTCACGTCCACTGCAAAAGACCATCTTTGAACAGATACAGGGATATGATCTCCTCCCATATACAACCACCTGTCACCATACTGACTGTGCGCAATCACGCCACCTCAAAAATTTGACTCCATGCTGTCACAAGGGGCACGTGATGCCAGCTGTACTTTCTCCATACCAACTGAGCAATCTGCTGAGAAAGACTGGAGCTTTTGGGAGCTTTCAACTGCATCCCTCAAAGAGGAAGCTAAAGGAATGCTCATGTTGCTCTGTT
The DNA here is from genome assembly GCA_038501785.1 of Myoxocephalus aenaeus. NCBI lineage: Eukaryota > Metazoa > Chordata > Actinopteri > Perciformes > Cottidae > Myoxocephalus > Myoxocephalus aenaeus. The sequence continues at coordinate 5,904,285 of JBAMJR010000031.1, forward strand.
TCTACTTGATGTGTGCGTGTAATACATTAGAAGAACGTTCTGTTTCTTGTAACCACAGAAACAATCATTCCACATGATCACACTCTTTCCGCAACCTTAACCAAGTGTTTAAATTGCCAAACTATAACCACGTATTGAAGGAGGCTGACTGGAAAACAGTATGTGTCATTCGGAAGACACAAACAAATGTCCTATTTTGTCATTTACATTTAAGAGCTTACTCGTCCATTCAAATGATGTAGTAGACATGATGTCAAACCGTTTAAACTTATCGTAATCCAGGAGAAAACATGTTTCTCTCAAAGGTGATTTTGGAAGAGACAGGGTTATTTTATGAGAGTCTTCAAGTCTTGCTTCAACCAGATATTTTAAACAGACAGCAATCAGACGCAGGTATGAGGTTTGTCAATGAGGAGAAAAATCAGCCCGATAATTGATTTTGTCTAATAGCAGTGATTTCGCTCTGCTGGCAGCTGTATACACACAGACATAGAACACCTTTACCATTCAGTCAGTCATTCAACTGGTTGACAAAAGAAGAGTGGAGGAGGGTAAAGAAGAATCTTACTTAGAGGTTTATCCCAAAAATGTTCTACTACTTGTTAGTTTTTTCACCCTATCACCAAAAGTTAAAATCTAATGATCAAATGTGTACAAATGCATGAGGGGAAACTAATATCTTCCATATGGAACATGAAAATGCTGAGCTGCAGAGCCATGTTCGAGATGCATGCTGTTACAAACCATATTTCAGTTGGAATTCATTAGAAAGTTGGGGCTACATTTTTTCTTCTGGAAACCAAGAGAAATGAGAAATGTGGATGAGGCTGTTTTTTCCAAGGTCCTTGGAGAGTGTGTAAGTGATCTGAGACGCTCGGGATGGCGTCTGGATGAGCCTGGGTTTGGATCAGGACCCTGCATCTGGGGCACATGTGCCGTCAACTGGGACAGAAAGACAGGGATACGGAGCCAAAACCTCCCTCCTCTCTCATGGTTTCCTTTGTCTGAACAGAAAACAATCTAATGTCTTCTTTCCCGACCATGGCGCAAATCTGCACCTTTCCTCTTTTTTAACATCACAATGTAGTTTGTAAACTGCTCTTGTGGCAATGAGAATGGCGAGTACAATAAAACGACGTATAATTTCATGTGTTTATGGAATGACGCTCTAGACACTCAATCTCTGCCAAGATTTTTTCTGTGGTTGAATGTGTTTAGTGGCGCAGAGGAAACACAAACCAGCAACATATACATAACACTACTAAAGAGAAAAACAATAGGGGAGAGATAAACAAAACTAAAAAAGCTGTGGATGTTGTGGTTGCTTGACTGAACAAGCCACATCTAGTCCCCCTTGCAGTGTCTTGGCATCTCTCCGGCTAGCCGTCCATTAGCAGCATCAGGAGGCCCTGGGCAGCCGACAGGAGTGTGACCCAGGATTATTGTCCTGTGTGCTTGTTTGGGTTAAGGCTTTAGATGGGGAAATGGGATTAGGATAGGCCCGGCTGGAGAGACACACACTAATGGGAAGCAGAGGAGCACTCGCCTGATCCTCCTCCACACAGAGAGCAACCCTGTTATCCCACCTGATTGGATTAGCCCCCTGTTAAATGTGCTATGATAAGGGAGGACCACTGCTGGGACTCTGCTCGGTGCTGCTGGGATGGAAGCACTCAGATACTGTACAGGGAGCAAATAGATTCCTCCACACTGGTTTTTAATGGATGATATCGGTTTCATGTGCGCCGCTGATTTGGCTGTGATGACATAATGATGGTGCATAGCACTAGCCACCATTGACAATACATCATTGTTCTTGCAGATACTTTTCATATTTATTTCACAAATATCACAAACCACTACATCATCTTTTGTTCATCGTATATATACCACTATTCTATACAGTAAGGGGCATTACAGTATCTTCACCGTGCTTCCCTGAGCTTTTTATATGTATGCAAATCTCCAAGACTCCAACATGCTAATTGCAGCTACTCTACCAATCAGACAGTAATTACTGGTATCCTGCCTGCCTTTCCTTCCAATGGCTGAGCAGCTAATTTGAGCTGTGGTTTAAACAGCTGGAAAACAGCATCCTGTGGCAAAACTGGAGGCCTGTGTTTGAGCATGCATGAATGTGTGAGAGTGTGTGTGTGTGCGTCTGTTGCTATTTATATAATGGTGTATGGCACTTTTTGGAAAATACAGTGTAAAGTATATTGAATTAAACTAGTAGGAAAATCTGTGTGTATTATTTCTCCAGAATCTCTCCCAGAAAGTCAGTGCCTCTATCAATAAGTTAACTCTATCATACCTACCTGTCATCTTACTCCCCTTCTGTGTGATTGATTAACATTTTATTAATGTTTCCATTTGCCACCGGTTCAGGTGATACAGGATGACTCACAGCGCCTACTCTTGGTGATGATTGGATTAAAAAGGTTACTGATCCCATAATTGCTTTTAGATTACACTCCATGTGAGCGTGTGTCATTAATGTAATGATTATCCACATCTACACCAATGTTATCTCAGTGAATCTTTAGCCATTTAGTCTTGATAAGGTGACATGTCACACTCATCATCAAACGCAGACATAATCTGCTCGTACAAAAATCTCTCTAGAAATCCTTTCAAGAAAACATTAAATGAAATGTCATTAAGAGTTAAAGTAGCGACTTCCAGTTTGCTCTGTGTCATTTCACCCTGCCGCTGGTCATTAGCTGGTCATTTCGGTAAAGTACAACACCAATTCCTTGTGGTAAAAGTAGCTATAATCAATTAAACCGAAGCCACCACATGACCACCTGACATCTACTTAAATAATTACCCCTTTGTTTACAAATCACTGTTAGCTAATTCATTAAATTGTTGTTAATGGCCAGCAGCCAGAAATGCCTCTGTTTCGCTGCTAAAAAAACAGTGCTAACTAAGCAATGTTATCAAAGGAAAAGTACTCTGTCAAAGAGCAGAGAAAACATATCTTACCCATGATTCAAAATGAAGTAAAAAATCTTAAATATTATATATATTTTTGTAAGTAAATGGCACAAATAAATAGTCTGTTTTATGGATCTACCTTTCAACCATTTACAAACGCTTATTTTTATTTAGTTGGTTTAAACCTAAAACACTTTTCTCCTCCAGTCATTTTCACGATTGCACTACTTTTCATTTACAGGCTATTTCACATTATATGTTTTCATTGTTGTCTCATCTCCTGGTCATGAGCTGCAAATCTGAGACTTCAGCAGAAACGATTGAGGGCATACTGCAAATTCCTGATGTGCCCGTAATATGATATGAACAACAAAAGTGGAACATTTACTGTCAGTGGTAGTATAAACTATACTGTTTCCACACATGGAATAATAAAATGCACAAGCCCAGGCACAACAACGATGTGAGGTTATTTCTGTTAATAAACTGTAAGAAAGGAGAACACCAGGAGATACATAGAAATATAATTTATAAGGGTTATGCTGCGATTTGGCTTGTGTCAAGGAGTGGGCAGAATTGTGTAGATTACAGATTGGTCCGAGGGCTTTTCTATTGCAGTTATATATATTCCACTATGTGTTTTGTTTATCTAGTAAATTCCCAAGAATAAGAAATGCTTAATGCTCGTGCTGCCGGTAATGAATGTGACAGTATAGAGTTGTTGGCACAGGTAGGCACAAAATAATTTGGCTCAGGGTCCAATTACTGTTTGTATAAAAGCCCACTGGCTGTTTCTGTGGTTGGGTTTGATGTAAACCTAGCTTGAACCCAGAACACACTGACAGGTAGCTCAGTGGATGAGAAGAACCTGAAAAGAATAATTAATCTGTTACCAAATGGATGTATGAGGGAAAAAGATCCTTTATACCTTTAAATCAAAAAGGACATCTTGTGATGTGTACAGAGTCACTGATGGCATCTCAGAAAGGAGAAAGATGTCTGCATAAACAGTGATAACGGTCTGAAAGACAACAAAAAACGACGAGCCAATTTCCTTCACCGATGTCAGAAATCAGAAAACTCTTTCTTGCCTTTTTCCTTTTTCTGCTTAGCCTGTGATTGTTTTCCTCCAAGTTGTTGTGTTATTATTCTGGATAGTTTCAGCTGCAAATACTAAACTCTGCTGGTGCTGACATACCATTGTGAGAAAGCATGCATTATCTGTATGTGCCTTTACGTATTAATATTGTACATGATTGTGTGTTCATTCACTTTTAATGTGCAAGCCTAGCTGTGTGTGTGTGTGTGTGTGTGTGTGTGTGTGTGTGTGTGTGTGTGTGTGTGTGTGTGTGTGTGTGTGTGTGTGTGTGCGTGCTTATGAATGTCTGTGGGTCTTTCTCATCCAGAGCAAGTCGTGAAACCTAATTGCTTACACATGTGGAGGCTTTTCAAGTGTTTACAATAAAGTTAGTTTCAAGAAGAAGCAAAAAAAATGTAAGATGGTATGGGGGAACTGAGCTGTCTGCGGCTCGAGACAGCCAGCCTGAACACCTCCCTTTCTCTTTCTCCACTCACAGGAGTAAAGGTCAGAGGTCATCGGGGAAGATTTCTGTGATTAGACACAGGCCTCTTGTATCAAAAGTGGAGAACACAGTAAAGCTATAGTGTGTAATGTGACACTGTCCCTTGGCTGATCAAAGTTATATCATAAATGAAAATACCACTACATCTACCTTATAGTCACTAAATCTATAAGTCAATACACAAAGCAAATGAGGTCAAGAAAAGAAAAGAAAAGTCTTGCATACCACCCAAACCTCGCCTTACCCCTCCTCTCACCCCTCAGTCCTTCGCATGGGGAGATAAAGTGTTCCAGAGACAGGCAACCAAGCACATTTTCAAAGATGTATCGGAGGGTAAAGATGGAAAAGTGCTTTTAATCTTGTGTAACCCTATAGGGCTCTAAATGGGAAGGGCTTCAGAGAAAGGAGCCTTTAAAGAGGACATATAATCCTAATTAAAACACTGAACAGAGCTACACTTGATCTAAGGACTCGGCTTTAGCTCAACCGTCATCTCGTTCAGAATCTTTTATTGTTGTTGAAGCCACACAAATGAAAGGATGGTCGCAATCTAAACAAGAAAAGCAAGCGATCATTATTGCTACCCTACAATGCTCTAATGAATACCTTCATTCGATGCAATCTCTGTTTGTAGCATGTGCAAGCTTCAAAAGGATACATGAAAATGACTGCAATCTATCACAAGGTCATTACTGTATAAATATTCTGAGGATACCTCTTAATGAATGCCTTTCACATTGTAGAAAATGAAGGTTTTTTTTGTCCAGTTTTAATGCAACTAATGCAAAGTTTTGGCATTAGTATATATATAATACAAGTATTAGCACCCTGTCTGTCTTAAACTGTATGAAGCTTTAATGAGGCAATCAAGAGTATGGTTATGACACTTCACTTGATCTTTCCATAAATTTGTCTCAATCGTAACAATCTGTCCTTTTTTTTTTTTTTTCTTAACAGTGGTGCGTGGTTCCCCTGCTCCCCTCTCCTCCCCTCCCTTCCATTGATCAGGGTAATTGAGAACAGCCATGTCCCCCCACTTCTCTGCCGTCCTATACCGCTGCCCCTCCCCAGCCTCATGAAAGCCCAGACATCTGGTCTGCATACACCCCAAGTCTTCATCCCCCCAGTCACCTACAAGCCCCTGTCCTTCTCGGGAATAACCAGACAGAGTCCCAAGATATTTGAGTGGTTGA